>OX376213.1:5916637-6516637 GCA_947363905.1 Lithophane semibrunnea | reverse complement strand
TCGATATCAGGGAGCAAATCGTACCACTGATATCGATATCTGAAAACGGTTTTCGATATCGATATGAAAACTAAATATCGGTTACATATCCGTTAGCAACTAAATACGAAAACGCCCATGTCTAAACGGAACCTATTTTGAAAACAACCACCAGACAACCCAACAAATAAACCTTTTATTTACCAATTTTAAATTTACGAAACGATCAATCCACAATTCCACGACAGTACCGAAGCGCTCGGCCGATACCCAACCAAATGCGTGTAACGAAACCATAGCGCGATTTATTTCGATCCCAACGCCATCTATCGAGCATAGTGACAACTCGGATTATTTATCTATACTCCGTTCGGGCATTTTCTTTGTACTAAAAGTTTTATTATATTGATATTATTTTTTTCATACCTTTTTACTATTTATTTACTTTTTTCAGTGAATTAAAACAATAACATGAACCGAACTCGTGTAACGATCGACACCATTGCGCGATCACCAACTCGACATATAGTACTAATAGAATTATCTATACTCCGTTAGAGCATTTTCTATGTACTAAAAGTTGTATTATATTATATTTTTCATACCTTTTTACTATTTATTTACATTTTTTCGATGAATTTTCAGTACTGAATTGATGCCGACTCTTGACCAATAGATGGCGCTGTATGTCCGGAATAAATTTTATTTTTTATTTTATTTTTTGTAATAAAAACTATCCTATGTCCTTTCTCAAGTTCCAAACTATGTCTGTACCAAATTTCACACAAATCGGTTCAGTAGTTTAGGCGTGAAGCAAAGACAGACAGACAGACAGACAGAAAGACAGACAGACAGACAGAGTTACTTTCGCATTTATAATATTAGTTTGGATAGTTTGGATGAACATCTTATTTTCTTACTGAGAGAAAAAGAATAGAAGATTATTTTAAATCTGGTGTATTTTACCCGACTGCGACAAAGCTAAAGGTGGTTATGATATAAACAGGCAAAGTATGATGTATGTGTCAGTTCCCAAGCTCTGTGTTTGGACACAACATTACTGCTTTTCTAGCTAATTCAATAAGAAGCATGTACTTAAGATGAATAATAAAGCCTCTGGATATCAAAATTTCTCCTAAAGTTTCGTAACTTTAATTAAACTTGACGCTAAGTTAATTTCAATTTAATCTTACCAAACGTCAGTTTAAAGTTGTAACTTAACTACAAAGTCTTCAGACAGTTATTAATAGTTTACTGCAATCGATCTTTACTATTATTTAGTACACAACCACTTCAGCAGTGCTATTTTGTAAAGTTCACTGCTCACCTCACTCAAGTGAGCGCGCACAATTCGAAACCGAACTCATTTGTTTTTAAAGTATTGGGTCCCCACCTATGAAATTTGCGTTTTTTTCTCACTAATAGAGAACCTCGTCACTTCTATGATTTAAAATATTCATCAATTGCTTGGTATTATATCGAATAATGACCATCATAGACAACTACCAATAGCAAAAAAACGTTATTACTTATAGTTTTTTTAACATAAAAAATACTTTAAAAATTACTCCTCATTTTGTTAGCAGACTGACTATGTTACACTCACTGAATTGGCCCGACAAGACGAGCCCGCCGCGTACTTGTAGCTTCATAACTGAAATGCGGAGTGCGCTTTCTGAAATATTCTATGCCATCGCGTACTTAGTAAATCAAAATCAATCTGCCTAGCCTTTTCCCAACTATGTTGGGGTCGGCTTCCAGTCTAACCGGATGCAGCTGAATACCAGTATTTTACATGGAGCGACTGCCTATCTGACCTCCACAACCCAGTAACTGGGTAATAGATACCCCTTGGTTAGACTGGTTGTCAGACTTTCTTGCTTCTGACAACTCGTAACGACTGTCAAAGATCCACAAATGACAGCCGGGACCAACGGCTTAACGTGCTTTCCGAGGCACGGAGGTGTCTCGATATGTGAAAATGGTCACCCATCCACGGACCAACCCCGGCAGGCGTAGCTTTACTTGATGGATCGACCCGAGCGACTGTTATTACTTAGGCACGAGCTCATCGCGTACTTAGAAAATAAACCATGAAATACCTAATACTCCTACAACAAAGATATTTTTACTGCTTTCACAACAAGTTTTCTGATAAAGCAACAAATTTTCAATATTGCTGACGGGTGGGTCACAGATGGCTGGACAACAAGGTATAAAATTTATGACCTGATGTCGATCATGTTACTAAAACTATCGCCCCGAACTTACAAGCCAAAATAAACAAAATGCCTAGACAATCTGGAGCTTTCTCATTTAGAAAATGAGGAGTAATAAAAGACCGAACCGATAGGTCCAATAACTTCTCTTTACAAGCACTCGCGAACTCATTCTTTATAAGTTATTTATGCAACTGTTATTTAATAAGGTGTTTTAATACCTAATTATTTACAGTTGCATACAAGATTTTATCTACACCCATGATATTATGAATCTTCTATAAAAGTTTCTTTGCAATACCAATATCGAACAAAATTCGAATGTGTTTTGTTTTTAAATTACGGTGCTTTGTTAGTGAAACGCTCGTGAATGACAGTGTTCTTTTTTTGAAATGAGTTGCATAATGAAATTCAGTACAACATTATAACACCCGTTTGGATGATATTATGGTTACTATGACACTGGATGTTTTAATGTTGGCAATAAGCTAACTGTTTCAGAAACTTTTATAGAGGATTTATAGCATGGGTGTAGATAAAAAAAAAGTATTCACAACGAGAAACCGTTCGAATTTCGAAGAGATGAATAGACTAATAACACTAAATATATAATTCTTCGAGGAGCTTGTGGCTCAGTAATAACAGGCCCACGGGTCGATCCATCAGGTTAAGCTACGCTTGCCGGGGATGGTCCGTGGATGGGTGACCATCTTTACATATCGAGACTCCTCCGTGTCTCGGAAAGCACGTTAAGCCGTTGGTCCCGGCTGTCATTTGTGCATCTTTGACAGTCGTTACGAGTCGTCAGAAGCACGAAAGTCTGACAACCAGTCTAACCAAGGGGAATTGTATTACCCAGTTACTGGGTTGTGGAGGTCAGATAGGCAGTTGCTCTATGTAAAATGCTGGTATTCACCTGCATCCGGTAAGACTGGAAGCCGACCCCAAACATAGTTGGGAAAAGGCTAGGCAGATTGACTACAGACTTCATTTTTCTTCTCATATCGGCACGAACTATATCTTAAAGCTAAAGCCATGGTAAAGAAATTCGCCAATTGGACGTACATTTCAGTACCACTTGTGTAGCTTTTATAAGCACCTTGTGTTATCCAATACACAAACTACACAGCTTTCCCGGTAAACTCATGAACAAGCAAAAAAACCGGCCAAGTGCGAGTCGGACTCGCGCACGAAGGGTTCCAAAAACACGTTTGTTGTATGGCACCCCCTTTACATATTTATTTTATTCTGTTTTTTAGTATTTGTCGTTATAGCGGCAGATCTGTGATTTCAACTGTTTCACTATCACGGTTCATGAGATACAGCCTGGTATCAGACGGACGGACGGATGGACGGACGGGCAGCGGAGCCTTAGTAATAAAGTCCCGTTTTACCCTTTGGGTACGGAACCCTAAAAACGGCATCAAATTCCCGCAAATTCACCTTTTCTACACACAAAGCATGTTTTTCCTTGAATCACGCTATTTCAAGAATGGGGGCTCAGCAGACAATGGGGCTAAAAGGGGGAAAGGATACAAACGATTCTTTTGTAAAATATTACTGTGTATTATGGATTGGAGTGAAAATTAATTATATAGGATGGTTTTCATGACGAAGAAACATGGTTAATAAAATTATGGATATGGCTTCTAAAACCAATTTTTATTATTCTTGACTTGTAGCTACCACTTATTTATTTGTGGTGTTGTATAGTTTGTCTAGTTTGCCTTAACCTTAATACGCCACTGACGATACCCCTTGGTAAGAGTGGTTCTCAGACCAAAAGTCTGACAACCAGTCTTACCAAGAGGTATCTTACCAAGGGGTATGCTTTTGACTACCGTAACGACTGCCAAAGATCTATGACTAACAACCGGGACCAATACGTCTTAACGTGCTTTTTTGACAATAAATCTATACATATTTATATATTTACCACGTTCAATTAATTATTATTCAGTATCAAAATATTTTTAACCTACATGGGCACTTATGAAACGTCAGAAGCTAGGTGCACGGTTCCAATTGGTCGCTTCCTATGGAGAAGAGCCGGCAAGAAACTCCACGATTTTATGAAAATCGCCGTTGCGGTCTATGAATTTTTCAATACCTCCTCTCGGTTATATTAAAGGGGTACCATATCCATAATTATTATGACCTATTTCATCCTATATTCATGAAGGTATAAAAGTAAATTGCTAGCAACGGTAACGGTCACTAAGCACGCTATGTCTAGAAAACAAAACAATAATTTCACTGTAGGTACTCGTAATAATGCATTGTTTCGATAGATATAACATCACGGCTATATCCCCCGAGGGGTTAGACAGAGGTGGATAAAGCACTTACATTTCGGCAGCTTAGTTTATTTCCGACGTAAAGGGGGAAGGCTTAATTCTTAAAATTTCTGATGAAAAACATAATAACACTCCTGACCTGTCAGACAAACGTGTCAGTGGTCTCACAATGATCTGTTTTTGACAGATATGCCATACAAAATCTGTCAAAAACTCATCATTGCGAGACCACTGACACGTTTGTAAATTAGTAGACTTGCCCCCTTGGAGATAAGACCCGGCTCATCAGTGTTCATCTGGAGACATCACTTAAAATTCGAACGGTGTCTCGTTGTGAATACGCGATGATTTAGTTTAAAAACAAATGGGTTCGGTTTCGAATTGTGTGCGCTCACTTGAGTGAGGTTCCAAGTGAACTTTACTGAATAATAGGTACTACAATAGTCGCTTTAATGAAATACAGTAAGGTAATACCACTTTTCAAATCCGGGGACAGTAAAGACACTAATAATTATAGACCCGTATCCGTGCTGCCGGTTTTCAGCAAGGTGTTTGAAAAGGTAATGCTGAATCAAATGCTCAATCATTTTAACACAAATAAAATCCTTCACGACCAACAGTATGGTTTCACCAAAGGACGTTGTACGACCGACGCCGGTGTAACCTTATTAAGACACATTTATAACGCGTGGGAAGAGGCCCAAGACGCCATAGGAATCTTTTGTGACCTCATCAAGGCATTTGATTGCGTCGATCACGAAACCTTACTCTTGAAACCTGAGCATTACGGACTTGGAAAACTTGCGCTCAGTTTAGTAAAATCTTATTTAAATGATAGACAACAGCAAGTTCAAATAAACGGTATCAACTCACTAGGTTTAAAAGTAAAAATGGGTGTTCCACAAGGCTCGATTTTGGGTCCTTTCCTCTTTTTAGTGTACATTAATGATCTACTACATTATTAAAAAATCAGCCACACATGGTGTTATTTGCTGACGATACTTCCTTAATTTTTAAGATAGATAGACGTGCTACAAATTTTGACGAAGTAAATAACGCCCTACTGCAGGTCCAAAATTGGTTCACTGCTAATAATGTAGTATTAAATGGAAAAAAAACTAAGTGCATAAAATTTTCTTTACCAAATGTCAAAAGTAGGGATTGTGTGATTATATTGAATCAAGAGAAACTAGAATTCGTCGATAAAACTGTTTTCCTAGGGATCACGCTCGACTCAAGGCTACAATAGGGTTCTCATTTAACATCTCTTGCAGGACGGCTAAGTTCAGCAGCATATGCTGTCAGAAAAATCCGTCAATTTACTGATGTAGATACCGCGAGGCTAGTCTATTTTAGTTACTTTCATAGCATCATGTCTTACGGTATTTTACTATGGGGACGGGCTGCAGACATCGAGTCTATCTTTATTCTGCAGAAAAGAGCGATTAGAGCCATTTATAATCTCCGCAGGCGCGATTCTTTACGGGAACTGTTTAAGGATATTAACATCATGACGGTAGCTTGCCAATATATCTATGAAAACATCATGCACGTAAGAAAAAATTTACATCTTTTTAGTAAAAGAGTTGATAGACATAACTATAGTACTAGAAATAGGGACCTATTAGTTCAACCAGGTTTCAGACTGGCTAAAGTAGACTCATCTTTCATGGGGTACTGTTTAAAATGTTACAATAAAATTCCTCCCCACATACTTCAACTGAACGAGACGAAATTCAAAACTTGTATAAAACGCACACTATGCAGGCAGGCATATTATAAGTTGGAGGATTACATTTCTGATAAAAATGCTTGGCTTAATGCTGGTCCTGCTCCACAACCACAACTAACTAATTAACATTCGAAAATAATGTTGGAGCTGCTGAAGATTGTAAGACCATCTTTGCATTGTATAAACTCAATTTCCTTTGTATTATATAACTGCATAGCACAGGTGTGAGTACTATGTACTATAGAGCCATTTACCGGGTAATTTGTCTTTAATTGACTTGAATGTGCCCTGGCGGCTGGGAATGTCATGCTCACTCAAATGTCTCGCTGATGGTGGCGCGTGTGTTGGATCATTTAGCTCCCTTCAAAATGGTTGAGCTGAATGGTGCTGATCCATGCGTCATGTTCGTGAACGGGCGCCGTCAGTTGTGACTGGTCATCTCTTAGCTGCCATAGCTTATTTTAATTTTTGTTTGTTATAATTGCGGACGCTTTTAACGTGCCTTCTACATTGTTCTCACATGTATAATTTCAACATAAATGATGTAACCAATATTTTGTAACAATATTTTGATTTAAAAGAGTGTCCGTGGAGTTTCTTGCCCGTTCTTCTCCATAGGTACCTACTACGCTTTGGAATGGGCAACTAGCTTCATATTTCTGACTGACCGACTCCTTGACAATTCAAAAGTGCCTGTAAATGGTTTAATTGAAATAAATGCTTTGAGTTTTGAGTTTTTTTGAGTTTTGAGCTCTTGCGACCACTACATTAACTATAAGGCTTGAATTCCTCTTACGTTGATGTCGGTCGCGTACGTCGGTCGCTCGTGCGTATATACATTGTGTTCTATATAGCATCATACTACGACCCAGGCGTGTGCGGCGCGTACTATGTTGCTACGCGTACGCGACCGACATCAGCGTAACGGCAGACGATCACAGACCGCCACGCACCGCGCACCGAGGAACTTCCGATGTCTGCGATACCCCGCACATATACCTTCCCACGGTGCGTCGTGCGGGCTCGTCTGTGTCCGTCCGCAATATGGCGCACCGTCAGATCACGGCATAAGAGGAATTCAGGCCTAAGCAGTTTTTTGACAGCGTAATAAATACCTCAGATAGAGTGTATAATTACTATGTTTCATACACACGGTATTTTTTGTATAATAGTAGCGAAGAAAGTGATGTTGATTATTTTAAATACATAGAGCATTAATTTTGTTGTTATTAATATGTACAAGGTAGTATTTATTGTGACATAACACGCAAGTCACGCATTACCTACTACCGGAACTAAAGAAATGCTTTTTTTTACAAATTGTTAATTTCCGCTGTAAGTACCCAATTACTTGGTGAGTATTTAAATAAACCGGCCAAGTGCGAGTCGGACTCGCGCACAAAGGGTTCCGTACCATTATCTATAAAACGGCAAAAAATCACGTTTGTTGTATGGGAGCCCCCCATAAATATTTGTTTTATTTTAATTTAATTATTTATTTTTAAAGTGAATATGTAACTAAATATTCTGTGAATATTTCAAGCGTCTACCTGTTGTCGTTTATAATATCGAGCAAAAACGAGCTCCCTTAAATATTTGTTTTAGTTTAATTTAATTATTTATTTTTAAACTGAATATGTAACTAAATATTCTGTGAATATTTCAAGCATCTACCTGTTGTCGTTTATATTATCGAGCAAAAACGAGCAAAAAAATGACGTTTGTTGTATGGGAGCCCCCTTAAATATTTATTTTATTCTGGCTTTTAGTATTTGTTGTTATAGCGGCAATAGATATACATCATCTGAAAAAACTTCAACTGTCTAGCTATCACGAGTCATGAGATACAGCCTGGTGACAGACGGACTGACAGACAGACAAACAGACACACAGACAGACACACAGACAGGCAGACAGACAGCGGAGCCTTAGTAATAGGGTCCCGTTTTACCCTTTGGGTACGGAACCCTAAAAATAACAATAGATTTCACTGCTGAAACTAAACGCGGCGGTTTAGATTTGATGATCGCGTTCAGTTTTATTGGTGAGCTTGTGCAGAGATATGAAATAGCCGTCATGAGGCAACGATACTGCGGTAGGCACGTCTGGCGCACCCTGTGCATTGAGCCCCGCTGACGATAGCTTTGTTGTTTGGGTAATATTTTTAACACTATATCATATGCCTTGAGGCAATGATACTGCGGTAGGCACGTCTAGCACATCCTGCGAATTGAGCCCCGCTGACGATAGCTTTGCTGTTTGGGTAATATTTTTAACGGTGCATTATCTACCTTGAGGCAACGATACTGCGGTAGGCACGTCTGGCGCACCCTGTGCATTGAGCCCCGCTGACGATAGCTTTGCTGTTTGGGTAATATTTTTAACACTACGTCATCTGCCTTGATTATAACAGAAAACAGGTTACTGAGATATCTAGGATAAATGTTAAAACTAAATGTGAAGAAATATTTCATTCACACGAACAAGTAGTCAAGTATGGAGTCCCCCAGGGTAGTGTGATGGGTCCCCCACTATTCATAGTATATATAAATGACTTACCTAAACATGTAGATCAACCAGTTACACTCTTTGCTGATGATAGCACTATCACAATTCAATGTAATACTAAATATAGCTACAATAACGACATTAATAATTCTTTGACATCAATAATAAATTGGATGAAGAATAATAATCTAAAAATTAATCTTAATAAAACTAACGTAATACACTTCAGTCAACGTTTACTAACTATGACGGATCTTAACGTCCAATACAATAATAGAATTATTACAGAAGTTGACAACACTAAATTCCTTGGAGTGACGATTGACAAAAAGCTAAACTGGAAAGTACACATAGAAGAACTCAGTAAAAAAAATAGTAATTCTTGTTACGCGCTGTTCAAACTGGTCCCATTGCTTAACACTGAATCATTGCTAACGGCCTATCACGGTTTGGTTTCTTCACATTTAAGGTATGGAATCATTTTTTGGGGCAACTCAACTGACAAGGATATACCCTTTAAAGCCCAAAAAAGTTGCATCAGGACTATGTTTAAATTACAGTCAACCGAAAGTTGTAAGTTTTACTTTAAAAAATATAAAATATTAACTCTGCCTTGCCTTTACATTTTAGACACTGTCATGTTTGTAAAATCAAATCGGCACTTATTTCCACGTCAATCGGAAGTGGTCGATCGCAACCATAGTAGACGCGATGACAGTATTCTCTGTCTACATAGATCGAAAACAGCATTAATGCACAAGAGTGTTTTCTGTATGGCCCCTAAAATTTTCAATAAACTCCCAAATAGTTGGAAGGAGCTTAATGTCCGTCAATTAAAAAATAAATTAAAGATACTGCTGGAAGGGAAAGCATACTACAGTATTCTAGAATTTCTTAATGACAACATCTAATATTATCGATACATCTTTGACATAATTTATATAAAGCAACATATTATTATTGCTAGGATGATAATTTTAGTTGACATTTAATTATTGTTATATAACTATGACCATATATTTAATTTGTTTGTTTTTAAAATTGACATTTACTATTTGTTCGAAATTATGTAACCTAATACTTTATCCAATAACTTCTATGACTGAAATTTAAATATTTGTACGCCACTAAGGCCAAACATGACTGATCTTATACTATAATTTAATAACTTGCATGCTCTGTATGTGTACTCATGTTTCCACAAATAAACAATCTTGAATCTTGAATCTTGAATCTTGAGGCAACGATACTGCGGTAGGCACGCCTAGCGGACCCAGTGCATTGAGCCCCGCTGACGATAGCTTTGCTGTTTGGGTAATATTTTTAACGCTGCATCATCTACCTTGAGGCAACAATACTGTAGTAGGCACGTCTGGCGCACCCTGTGCATTGAGCCCCGCTGACGATAGCTTTGCTGTTTGGGTAATATTTTTAAAACTGCATCATCTGCCTAGAGGCAACGATACTGCGGTAGGCACGTCTAACGCACCTTGTACAGTGAGCCCCGCTGACGATAGCTTTGCTGTTTGGGTAATATTTTTAACTCTACGTCATCTGCCTTGAGGCAACGATACTGCGGTAGGCACCGTCTAGCGCACCCTGTGCATTGAGCCCCGCTGACAGCAACTTTTGTTGATTAGCTAATATTTTTAACACTGCATCATCATCTGCCTAACCGTTTACCAGCTATGTTGGTTGGGGTCGGCTTCTAGTCTAACCATATGCAGCTGAAAACCAGTATTCTACATTGAGCGATTGTCCACTGACCTCTAAAATTCAGTTATTGAGTAACACGATACTCCTTGACAAGCCAGGAACGGCATTTATGGTATTTTTGTCTTGGTAGCTTGTGGTGACACCAGACGAGAGAGAAATATAATGTGAAAGAGCAAGACAGAGAGTTGTCCAGGGTTGCGGGAAAGTCCGAAAGGGATACCGGGGCCCTTGGCAACAGGCAACTGAAGGAAAACTGTGTTGTAGTCAGTAAAAGTCTGACACGCCCGCCCAGAGCAGGGAAAAGTCATCTGATGTTGTACCAAAATAAAAATAAAAAAAGACGAGAGTTATAAATAAATAAAGATAACCTCTTTTTTTAAGAATATATTTATTTTAGTATCTTTGTTTGAAGAAGTTCGCCTCTAAACAATCAGAATTTGAAATTCAAATGTTCTTACAAAGAAGGCATGTTGTTATCTTAACTTCGGTCACCGGTATGTTAATGATTTGATGTTGTCTTGTAAAAAAGGCCAGGGAAAGTCCATTAAAGTCATTTATCAAAAAACGGCTTCGCCCGCGTGGTATGTCGATGAAAAGTAGCCTATGTCCTTCTCCGGGATGCCATCTATCTCCATGCCAAATTTTATCGAAATCCGTTCAGTGGTTTAGGCGTGAAAAGGTAACATACAGACAGACAGACAGAGTTACTTTCGAATTTATAAGATTATAGTATGAATGTGGTGTATTTCAATTTCGTTCGTTCTTTAAGTTGTTATTTTGACATTTAAATTAAGCAGTTAACTTACGTTTGTTTGCTTCACCGGCACCGTTTTGATAGCAGTGTGCACTAGTATTAAACTTATTAAAACTTTACTCACGTTTACCTAAGATTTAGATTAGAAAGGCAGCAATTGGTACGTAATTTTCTTAGCCTACAATTAGAGAGAAATTAAGAAAATTGCTTTCAGTAATGTTCGAGTAATTGGTCCTGTAGAATTGAATTAGTATTGGACTAATGATTGCGGCGAAAATGTATGAAACAGGGTGCTCTTTTTGGCTTTTTCAGAGTTGGCTAAATAGTAAAATCTATATTCAGGATGTAAGGGTAAACAGTGCTGTCATTCAAACAATGGGTAGTTGACTTAAACATAAATATAAATGACCGAGTAACAACAAAAAAAAAACGTTATTTTCAAAGATTTAAATAAGTTTCTATGCGACACTGTGCTCGCTAGCGAAACAGCTGACTGTCTGAGAGAGGGATCGCGCTCACGGCCGGTCAGGTCACCTCCCACGCCCCCCACCCGTGTTCAGACGCAAGTTCGTTTCCCTAGCGCATAGGTGAAAGGGAGAAATGCAGTAGTGGTAAAAAGTAATTGAAAAAAAATTGTCGTAATTTTTTATTGATTTTACGTTCTATAAATGACACCAAACCACTGGTTTCAAGGATAACGTTTACCCTAACACCCTGTATTATAAATAATATTATGAATAATTTTACCCCCTCTTAGAAAAATGCTAATGAGTTGCACCATGGGCAACGCAAATAGAAAAATGTAAAGTAAAATGTCTTTCGTACAAAATTTTTGACCAAGACAAAGTCGCGATTAAAGCCACTACTCGCGAATAAAGTCGATATCGTCTTCAAATGTCCTGAAAACGTAAATATTTGTGTCTGAAACTCATGAAAAGGATTTCATGGAGTGAACGACGAAAGAATGAAGTTTGAACGATTTGTTATTAGTTTGTTTGTTACGAGAGATTCTTTATGATTGTGTTTTTTTGGGTTCCGTTCCGTGAAAAAAGGTTTTTAATCGTTGTGTTTTTTGGCATGTCCTGCAGTAGTTAATTAACACATTTTGATGAAATAAAATGGACGTCTGTGTATGATGGGTGACTATGTTTACATACCGAGACTCCTCCGTGCCTCGGAAAGCACGTTAAGCCGTTTGTCCCGGCTGTCATTCGTGGATCTTTGACAGTCGTTAGGGGCGTCAGAAGCCCGAAACTCTGACAACTAGTCTTACCAACGGGTATCGTATTACCCAGTTACTGGGTTGTGGAGGTCAGATAGGCAGTCGCTCCATGTAAAATAAGGTGTAATAATTCAGGTGTATCCGATTAGAGTGGAAGCTGACCCCAACATAGTTGGGAAAAGGCTAGGCAGATTGAAACTTTTTAATAATAAAAAACAACATTGTAATAAGTTAAGCAGTGTTAATGGCTCGCCAAAACAATTACTTACAATGTTGTGAGCAATTCCATTAGTTCCATCGATCGCCCCGGATATAGCACATGACAGTACCGGTATGCCACAGAAAAACATGGATACAGAAGAATCACTTTATGTAGATTATTTTTTTTCGTTGTTAGCCTATGGTTTCACTCGCATCCAGGGGGAATTAACACCTGGCAGGGCTGCGGAAAAGTCCAAAGGGATACCGGGGCCCTTGGCAACAGGCTACTGATGGAACACGGGTGGGTTTTAGTCAGTAGAAGTCTGACACGCCCTCCCGCTCCGCCCAGAGCGGGAGAAGTCATTTGATGATTTACGACGATCAATAAAAAACAACAAAAAAGGGGAATTAACAAACAGTAGGTAGTATAATCAATCAATCAATCTGCCTAGCCTTTTCCCAACGATATTGGGGTCGGCTTCCAATCTAACCGGATGTAATATCAGTATTATACATGGAGCGACTGCCTATCTGACTTCCACAACCCAGTAACTGGATAATACGATAACCCTTGGTAAGAGTGGTTGTCAGACTTTCAGGCTTCTGACGACCGACATTGAATGCCAAAGATCCACGAATGACAGCCGGGACCAACGGCCTATCGTGCTTTCCGAGGCATAGAGGAGTCTCGGTATGTAAAAATGGTCCCCATCCACGGACCAACCCCGGCAACCGTAGATTACCTTATGAATCAACCCGCGCGGAGGTTATTACTTAGCCACGAACTCCTCTTAACTAAATATACAATGTAATAAATGTTTTTATATAAACAATATTTAAAGTGGCAACATTCCGTTTAGTCCGCAACGAATCACGTGCTACCCGATTTTAGGCCGTGTTTAGACAACACGCACCGACCACGCACACGCGTTGTGGCCTCCTTACACCCGCCCTCGGCACGCGAAAAATCAGCGTATGGGTCCCGGTCCGAAAGGCCGGGGTGGGTGCAACGCGTGAGCAGGGTGACGCGGGGCGTGTGCGGTTGGACTTCGATAAATGCAATTTGAGATCTCTATTTATGTGTCATAAGACTCAAATTATTTACAAAACATTTCAAAGCGAGTTAGACGCGGGTGCTGACGCGCGTGGCATGCGCTTAGTGGGCGCGTGTCGTCTGAACGTGCCCAGTAATTAATCTGTGCGCGCAGCTGTCAGTTAACTATTTGTTTGACGTTTTTGATTTAGGCGTTGTTCATAACCTTCTGCTTTCACCTGTCTACTGACCCACCGGTGTGCTATCACCATGGATGACAAATTAGGCCATAGAGGTCAAGGGAGCCTCGACTGAAAACCTAATACCATGGTGTTGACGGCATCTGCGTTATGTTCTCATAGTGTGACCGACTTTTGCAATTTTGTTAGGTTTTGTTTGATGCAGTTGTGTGGGTAGGGGAGCAGGTGACTGCCAGGGGTTGCGGGATAGTCCGAAAGGGATACCGGGACCCTTGGCAACAGGAAACTGAAGGAACACCGGTGGGTTTTAGTCAGTAAAAGTCTGGCACGCCCTCCCACTCCGCCCAGAGCGGGAGGAGTCATTTGATGATTTTTCACCAACAAAAAAAAAAAGGGGGAGCAGGTGAGGCTACGATGTGAATGGTATAATTATATTGTATGTGTAAAAGGATTAGATATCCGTCAACTACGCATTCTGTACATCAGATTAAGTAACATGGCACAAAAATAATTGCTTATTTGATTGATACCCTATTAGCAACACATCTGCCGAAATTACGCTATGGAAAGTCGGTGTTTTCACATGCAGTGTTTTTCAAATTACCTATGATATAAAATCAATCTACCTATAGCCTTTTCCCATCATATATCTTGGGGTCGGCTTCCAGTCTAACCGAATGCAGCTGAATACCAGTATTTTACATGGAGCGACTACCTATCTGACCTCCACAACTCAGTAACTGGGTAATACGATACCCTTTGGTAAGACTGGTTGTCAGACTTTCGGGCTCCTGACCACCCGTAACGACTGTCAAAGATCCACAACTAACAGCCGGGACCAACGGCTTAACGTGCTTTCCGAGTCACGGAGAAGTCTCGGTATGTAAAGATGGTCAACCATCTACGGACCAACCCCGGAAAGCGTAGCTTAACCTGATGGATCGACCCGTGCGGCTGTTATTACTTAGCCACGAGCTCCCAAATGACCTATGATACATCAGGCCTCAATATCGTTGCGTACGTTTCTAATAAAGTATAATCCGTTGCGTAATTTTCGGCAGATGTGTTGCTACGCTAAATCGGATGTTATCAGTGCGTGTCTCTCTGGAAACTTGGTGTGGCCTTATTTCATAGATACGGCGGGATTATAAAGATAGCTGTCACTGATATACTTGCCGAAATCTGACCGAACTTGAAGGTCACGCGTCAAGGTCAATGGCTAGGTTTGAGGACAGATTAAAGAACACAATGCAGATCTATCTTTTGGAAGACTGTCTTATGTTTTTGGTAGAAGTCGGTAGTTAATTGCAATAGTCAGACAGCTAGATCCAACCAAGGGGTATCGTATTACCCAGTTACTGGGTTGTGGAGGTCAGATAGGCAGTCGCTCCATGTAAAATACTGGTATTCAGCTGCATCCGGTTAGACTGGAAGCCGACCCCAACATAGTTGGGAAAAGGCTAGGCAGATGATTATGGAGTCAGAGAGCTAGATTTTTATTCTTGAAATGTGGCAAAGTAGCCTGCGAAATTATTTTTTAACCGACTTCTTCAAAAAGGAGGAGGTTCTCAATTCGTCTCTATGTTTATTTCTTTTGTGTTTATGTTACACGATTACTCCGCCAATTATATATTGATTTTGATGATTATTTTTTTGTTTGGTAGATCATGCTTCAGAAGTGGTCCCATATACATTGTCTTTACTTTGTTTGCGTAGTTTTTGAGTTAGCTTCAATATTACATATTTTTCCCACTTAGTATAATTATGTAGACGACGTTTTAAGTTACTCCGCCACTGTTATTACCCGACTGCCCCAGAAGGAGGGTGGAGGTAATGTTTTTCGAGAGTATGTATGTATGTATGTTTGTATGTATGTATGTCTTTTTCTTTGGC
The DNA here is from genome assembly GCA_947363905.1 of Lithophane semibrunnea. Taxonomy (NCBI): domain Eukaryota; kingdom Metazoa; phylum Arthropoda; class Insecta; order Lepidoptera; family Noctuidae; genus Lithophane; species Lithophane semibrunnea. Next base: position 6,500,883 of record OX376213.1, on the reverse strand, counting down.
ACGCTCTGTAGCCTAAACGGCTTGTTGGATTTTAACATTTGAGGAATTTTGGTATTGCAGGCGGGGAACAAACCAATAACCTGAAATATGGTGTAACTATTGTTTGTTCCCCGCCTGTAATACCAAAATTCTACAGATTATAATGCTTGTTTTTCTCTTTTAAGTTATGCGTTTTTGCAGGCGGGTTTTTTGTTTTTTAAATAATTTTGTTTTATTTACATAGCAGCTAGTGGTTTTGAATTTGTGTGGGGTAGGTACCACAACCAAAAAGTGAAAAAAAACCACCGTCAAATAATTATTATTACCACAATCTATCTGAAAAAATGGTAGATTATTATTTAATTTGTTTCTTAATTTTATTTTTGTAGAAAGAATTTATTTTAAACTACTTGCTGTGCCCTACAGGGTACGTAAGTGTACCTTAACTTTAAGCCATTGTAATACCCATAGAGATATAATTATAGAATTGAGTGCGCGCAACAAACCATAAAAAATCAATCAAAAATCAAAATATTTGATTTCACATAAACCTACTTGGGCACTTATGAAACGTCAGAAGCTGGGTGCACGGTTCCAATTGGTCGTTTCCTATGGAGAAGAGCGGACAAGAAACTCCATGGTTACTCTTTTAAGGTTGATGCGCTAGCGTGGCCCGCGATATTCAAATTTTCTTACGTTGTATTGCTGATTTTAATGTTTATAATTCTGTAAATCCATACTTGTTACGAGCGTTAAAAATATTTAGATCAACATACAACCTGATACTGACCTGCAAATTGCAAAAAACGTAAGAAAATTTGAATTTCGCGGGCCACCCTAGCGCATCCCCCTTAAAAATAATTGGCTTTTACAATACTTTCAAATTACAGTGTTGGTAGGCATGGGAGGACAATGTAGGCCTTTCAACAAGTAAGTACCAGGTACTTAACAAAAATAGAAGATGTTCAATAAATCTACAGTCCAATAAGCCTACAACGTTCTCACATTCACAAAATAGAAAATAATCTATCTAAAAGACTATGAACAGTAGACATGGCTTCGAACAACACGACGTTCCTCACCACACTCTCACTCGTCAGTTCGTGATTCATTAATTTGTACGTCACAGTGAAGCGGTACAAAATGTTATTTTGAGGTGTTGGGACATTCTATCATTTTGTATGGGACATTTGAAGTGCCTAATGTATGTCTTTCCCAACACTAATCTATAGCTCATTTGTCTACGATGCGCACTAAGCGATTTGTGCAATACGCGCACTCTATGTAATATTATATCTCTTTGGTAATGCTTAGGGCATTTATGGAATGAAAATAAAAAAACATGAATATGAATATTACAACCAATGCAAAACACAACAGGAAAACGATGCAAGCTTATTCACAATTTCGAGTGGAAGCAATCCACTATCAATATCAAATGACATTGTTTTCAGTTCAACTTTTGATATCAGTGTGAAGATTAGATTAGAACCTACTAGAAATGGGGTAACTGGCTGACGTCAGGCACTGTTATTGGAAATTTATTGGCACTGACTTGTATTTATACGATGCCAGACAGTCGTTATGTGTAGACAGAAGCCTGAAAGCCAACCATTAGTCTTACCAAAGGGTATCATGTTATCTACTAACTGGGTTGTGGTGTCCTGTACAATTAGATAGGCAGTCGCTCACCATCATCATCATTTCAGCCGAAAGACGTCCACTGCTGGACATGGGCCTCCCCTAAGCACCGCCACTTCGACCGGATCTGTGCTCTCGCATCTAGCGCATTCCCGCGGCCTGCACCAGGTCATTGGTACGCCTTGTAGGGGGTCTTCCAACGCTACGTCTTCCAGTACGCGGTCGCCACTCGAGAACCTTTCGGCCCCATCGGCCATCTGTTCTGCGAGTAATGTGCCCTACCCACTGCCACTTAAGTTAGTGCTCCATGTAAAATACTGGAATTCAGCTGCATCCCGTTAGACTGGACGCCAACCCCAACATAGTAGGGAAAAGGCTAGACAGATGTTATTTGCGATGTCAGGGCGAGTAGTGATAAACATGTGCGCATTGTGTAATTGTCATTTGCTTAAAAAACGGTGAAGGAAAACATCGTGAGGAAAAATGCCTGAGAGATATTTGTCGACGGCATGTGAAGCCAAGTCAGGGTGGCATAAAAACTCAGGCACAAGGGGGCCAAGTCTACTAATTTACAAACGTGTCAGTGGTCTTGCAATGATGAGTTTTTGACAGAAACTGATCATTGTGAGACCACTGACACATTTTTAAATTAGTAGACTTGGCCCCCTGGTTAGTCACTAAACACATGAAAAAGAAAAGTACTACAGTTTAATCCAATCATTTCTTGTTAGCTTTTATACATCTTGTCTAGTCTTCTACATATATTATAAAAACAATATTTTTCACTTTTTAGTTGTGGTACCTACCCCACACAAATTCGAATACCTGCTATGTAAATAACAGTGACGGAGAAAAATAATAATATCGTCTACATACATAGTGGGAAAAATACGTAATTATTGAAGCTAACTCAAAAACTACGCAAGCAAAGTTAATAAAATTTATATGGGACCACCTTGGGAGTGTACCCTTTCGAACGAAAAAATATTTTTTTTAACCGGTTCAAATTTGGCGAAAATATCGATGAACATACACAAAAAAAAAATACATACAGACGAACAAAGAACCTCCTCATTTTTGAAGAAGTCGGTTAAAATAAAAAGAAAAACAACCGTCTTCAAAAAAAAAAACACTACAAAGTGATAAATAACTATAAATAAACTACTCTAGCAAAGTAATCATACCCAAAATGTTTTTTTTTCTTTTTTTTTAATTTTTTTTTTTTAATTTATGTATATACTAACACTAGGTATAAGGTACTTTACTAACACTACGGATCTCTGTTATCTGATTATTTGAAATAAATTAAAATTAATTAAAGTTAAATTTATATGGGACGACCCCGCAAGCTTCCTCGACCAAATGAAAAAAGAATTTTCAAAAGCGGTCCACGATTGATGAAAATATCAAAATGAACATAAAAAAGTTGAACATAGAACCCTCCTCCTTTTTGGAAGACGGTTAAAAATAGTCTTCAGGGAATATTGCTTTAATTACCTCACTAGATAGTACCGCCAGGAATTCCTATTAAAAGCCTAGTATATCCGTACATTGCCTAGATCAAGATTAGATTAGAACTTACTGGAAATAAGGGTAATAAGATGGCGGACGGTACTAATAAAAGGCGATATTAAAATGTATTGGAATTATTAAGCTTTTTATTAGTCGAGAATATTAAAATGTTTGTTCTAGCAAGAAATTAGATTTTAGGGTTCCGTACCAAAAGGGTAAAACGGGACCCTATTACTAAGACTCAGCTGTCCGTCTGTCTGTCTGCCTGTCCGTCCGTCTGTCACCAGGCTGTATCTCATGAACATGATAGTTAGACAGTTGAAATTTTCACAGATGATGTATTTCTGTTGCCGCTATAACAACAAATACTAAAAAACAGAATAAAATAAATATTTAAGGGGGCTCCCATACAAAAAACGTGATTTTTTTTGCCGTTTTTATAGATAACTATCTGCGTCCCGCGGTTTCACCCGCGTAAGTCTCGATTCCGTGAGACATCGGGATATAAAAAAATCCTATGTGTTAATCCAGGTTATAAACTATCTGTTTGCCAATGTCCAAATCCATTCAGCCGCTTTTGCGTGATTGAGTAACAAACATCCAAACACACAAACTTTCACATTGATAATATTATATAGTAGGATGGTACGGAATCCTTCGTGCTTGAGTCCGACTCGCACTTGGCTGGTTTTTGTAATGTTAGTTTTGTTTAGCCTGCTATCTAATTGCGTAACTTACTGGTTACTGCATGTACTATGCAACAAATTGTTATGCAGCGTAATGCATGACACGTTGCACAGCAGACGCGCAGCAACGATTTTAAGGCTCAACTTTTGCCAAGCAGCCATCGTTGATCAAACAATATGGTGCTTTCTGCAATGTGGCGCCATCTGGTAAGACATGCCGTTACAAAATTCGGAACATGACCGTAACAAAAAAGTGTCGACAAGAAACATGAAAGAAAACAAGTGTCTGCACAAATTGCGAATGTACCGTAGTACCGAACTTTGTTCGATCTAAAAAGTCAAAGTCAAAGTCAAATAATTTATTTCAAATAGGCACATATATGGCACTTTTGTTTGCACGTCAAACAAAGAAATAGAATTGATTCTAGTTGCCCCTTCCAAAAGGTAGTTTTCGTATGGAGAAGAATGGGCAAGAAACTCCACCGTTACTCTTTTAAAAATGTTTTACATATAGTTAATTGATTCAGGCGTGACTTTGCGGAAATCCATTATAAAATACAATAGACGCTGATATATTTAGTAACCTATTCCGCTTGACTATTCTTCAAGAGTCATAAAAACCCTGTAAGAAATCGACATGTGTTTCACCTCTCAACGAGGCATCTTCAGGATGACGATTGACCAATTGCAAACCAGAACGCGACGTGTTACCACACCGAGCGCTGGACGCAGAGTGCTCAGCGCTCGGTGTAGGTTACTAAATATATCAGCGTCTATTGTATATTTTACATATGTTTTAGGGATGGGAACCTAGGTCATCATGCTTAGTTAGTTCTGCTTGTGTAACGCATCCCCACATACGAAACTACGTAACTCACCTGACGTCAAACAAATCCTACATCGCGCAAGCATTGTTATCTGCGCGATTAGTATAGGTAACTACCTTTTACCTGCGGTTTCACCCGCGTTGATGTCGGATATCGTCTCACGGGAACGTACTACCGCAGACTATGACTATATATCCCATCTCTTCTTCTTCTTCTTCAATCTTTTTTTAAAGAACTACACAAATATGTTAATATTACATGTAAATTTTAAAATCATCCCCTATTTTACCCCCTTGGGGGATGATTTTACAAAAACGCTGTAAGACATAATTCCTTATTTCTTACCAAAACCATAAATTGGAATTTTCATATAACTTAATAAATGCTGGGTTTCCTATACAAACTTTCATCCCCTTTATACCCCCACTAAGATTATTTTTTAAACAAAAAGTAGCCTATGTCCTTCCCCAGGGTGCCAACTATCTCCTTGCCAAATTTTGTTGGAATCCGTTCAGTGGTTTAGGCATGAAAAGGTAACATACAGACAGACGAACTTATAATATTAGTATGGAAGTATGGATATACAACATTACGACATTACCCGTCATGTAGTAGCCCACCAAACACAGTACCCGTCTGGTCGGAAGATCCTCCCTTTTCTATGGAGAATGAGGAACTTTTCACCCCGTTCCTCATTCCTCTAATTATCATAATCCCATTTCGCTATGAATATCAAGGCTCTTACTTTCGTGACTGAATAACAGACAAGTGAAATAAAAAAAACCGGCCAAGTGCGAGTCGGACTCGCGCACGAAGGGTTCCTTACCAGTATCTATAAAAACGGCAAAAAAATTCACGTTTTTGCCCCCCTTAAATATTTATTGTATTCTGTTTTTTTGGCATTTGTTGTTATAGCGGCAATAGAAATACATCATCTGTGAAAATTTCAACTGCCTTAACTATCACGGTTCATGAGATACAGCCTGGTGACAGGTGGACAGAACGACAGAGAGACGGACGGACCGCGGAGTCTTAGTAATAGGGTCCCGTTTTATCCTTTGGGTACGGAACCCAAAAATACCTTTGCCTTAAACCCCATAAATACCCTGATACGGTATATAAAGCCGTGAAACTTCACAAAAATGTTACAACATAAAATAAAACCACAATTTTTGCACGGTTAAATTCTGCATACAATCCGACTACATAATCGGACATCCGTATAAAATACAAAATGGCGTCATAATATACAGGCTGTTTCCAAATTTTGTATATTTCATTCAACCATGCGGTCTTTTGTCGACGGAAATTGCATTTTTTAAGGTTTTTTTATTTTTATACATGTTGCTGTCATTTGTAGATCTTTGACAGTTGTTACGGGTCGTCAGAAGCCCGAAAGTCTGACAACCAGTCTTACCAAGGGGTATCGTGTAACCCAGTAACTGGGTTGTGAAGGTCAAATAGGCAGTCGCTCCATGTAAAATACTGGTATTCAGCTGCATCCGGTTAGACTGGAAGCCGACCCCAGTATAGTTGGGAACAGGCTAGGCAGATGATAATACATTGTTGTGGGAAGATGGTTTATTCCAGATGACAATAGGCTCTTAAACCTCATATATCATGGAGTCCTCCCTATTCAATGAATCAACTCAGCCTATCGCAGTCCACTGCTGGACATAAGCCTCTGCCAGGCTGTGCCACAACACCCTGTCCTCCGCCTTCCGCATCCAGTCTGTCCTAGCCACTTTCTTAAGGTCGGCGGTCCATCTGGTTGCCCTATTATATGAGGTTTATTACTGGCGAAAAATGGAACTCTACTCGTACATGTCTGAGGAGCTCGTGGCTAAGTAATAACAGCCGCACAGGTCGATCCGTCAGGTTAAGCTACGCTTGCCGGGGTTGGTCAGTGGATGGGTGACCATCTTTACAAATCGTGACTCCTTCGTGCCTCGGAAAGCGCGTTAAGCCGCTGGTCCCGGCTGTCATTCGTGGATCTTTGACAGTCGTTACGGGTCGTCGGAAGCCCGAAGCCTGACAATTTACCAAGGGGTATCGTATTACCCAGTTACTGGGTTGTGGAGGTCAGATAGGCAGTAGCTCCATGGAAAATACACCAGTATTTTCCAGCCAGCTTCCAATCTAACCATGTGCAACTGAATACCAATTCAGCTGCACCTGTTTAGATTGGAAGCTGATCCTAATATAGTTGGGAAAAGGCTAGGCAGATTGATTGACTCGTTCATGTCTGCCAACCCCTTTGGGGTAAACAGACGTGATGTTTTGTCATGTTTACTTGCATAACAGTGGTAGATCTCTACGTTTCAATGAATGACCAACACTGGAAGTCGGGCGGTATCAATTATTCATAATTTCCGGTTGCCGTGCGTGATATGAATTAGTTCAGGTATGCTAACATAATGTTTACTAAATTATTTGTTATTCGAGAATGAATTATAGATATATTATGAAAGAATCTCGGGAAAGTATCCGCTTTTCGATATAAAAAGGGTATCAGTAAGATAAACATTTAAAGATAAGAGGATTAAACTTTTTCACATAAATTCCTACATATTATATTATCATCAGACCTAAGCCCTAGACAAAGTGACATTCTATCAGCGATAACGATGATGGAAAAGGCAAAAATGTATAGGACTGATATAAGCTATCGAAAAGCTTATGTCAATCCTGTTGAAAGTCGTTGTAGAAATACGAAACGCTTTCGAAGCGATTGTCACTTGTCTAGGCCCTCTGTGTTCCCCGAAGGGAAATATATAGAGATTTTAAAATATAGGTACAGTCATATTTCGCCATAGATAAATGTATGTATTAATATTGCAGGCTAACAAAAGTTACACCATATTTCAGGCTATTGGTTTGTCCCCGCCTGCAATCCCTTACAAAAAACAAAGTTCAATGCTTGTTTTTCTCTTTCCGGTTATAGGTCTTTGCAGTCGGGTTTTTTGTTTTTTAAATAATTAGTTGACTTTTTAGTCGTAGTTGGGTTTTTGCGTGATTGAGTAATAAACATCAAAACATATCAATACATAGAAACTTTAACATTTTGAACTCATATATTGTTTTATCTATACTAATATTATAAAGCTGAAGAGTTTGTTTGTTTGTTTGTTTGAACGCGCTAATCTCAGCACTACTGATTGGAATTGAAAAATTCTTTTGGTGTTGGATAGTCCATTTATCGAGGAAGGCTATAGGCTATATAACATCACGCTACAACCAATAAGAGCGGAGCATAAATGAAAAATGTTGCAAAGACGGGAAAAATTATTCCTTTTTGAGAGCTTCTGTTGCGTGCGCTGCGTAATCTGTTTAAGTTACGCAAATATCATGTATGATGGAATTGTTCCTCTTTAAAAGTTAAAAAAAAAGTCTGCGACAGCATATGTCTATCTTTTAGGATTGACTCACTATAACCATTTTTTATGGTAATCAAATTTGTTCGAAACTAATGCATTATTGGCGAAGGAGTTTTATCAACATAATATTAATTCTTATTAAAATAAATAGTTTTGACATGAAGGGTATTTATGTAGCAGCAAAATAATTTTTAATTCATTCGAATCGGACATTTAATTTCGAAGTAATCATGAATATAAAAATGCAATACGCGAACCGTTCGACGCCGGCGCGACGTTCCCTACTCTAGAGAGGATGGGCACACGGGTAAACCATGACCTGGAATAGGACATAGGATACGTTTTATCTCTATATTCCCACGAGATCGAGACCTACGCGGGTGATACCGCGGGGCACAGCTAGTCTAGGTATATTAGTAGGATACGATATCTCGAAAACGATTACTTATGTAGGTAGGGTAAAGAACGATCATAGGATAATAGGATTATGGAAGGCTTTGAAGGTTGTTTGAAGGTACTTATCATGCGGTGTGACGGGATTTCCGGTTTGAGAATTATAGAACCTTTGGGACGACGATTATAAATACATGGAGTTAGTGTTTCCGGGTAATATATTACACTGTCGCATTGCTTATCTAAAACTATAAGTACTTCAATATTGGCTAATATTAAAGTATAGTTTTAGATAAGCTAACTTCATATCACATCATCAGTAGGTACTATTCTGTATAGTTCACTTGGAACCTCACTCAAGTGAGCGCACACAATTCGAAAGCGAACTCATTTGTTTAAAGTAAATCATCGCGGATTCACAACGTGACAGCGTTCGAGTGACTTTTTAAATTAATATTTTCATATTTGGCTGATAATTTATCTATAATATACTAATAATAATTAATAGCAATAGGAATTTTAACTAAAACATATTGAAATAAGAAAAAAAAACATGAAATTAAAAATGGATAAATAATATAAGGAAGGAAATAATAAAAGGAAGAAAAAGAACGACAAAATGGAAATAATAAGGATTATTCTGTAAATGATGGTCTGAAATAAAGTTTTATATTTATATGTCATATATAGCATTTCTTCCAAAGTTACATTTCCGTGAAATAAACCAAACCTGTCTAAAAACTTTTAGAAAATAAAACAAAAGAATATCTATAAGTATTACGTACCCCATTTGTCAAGATTTGAATAAAAGTGAACCAAGGTTCTAACTAGCTAGAAATATATTATTTAGATCCTCGAATTTACATAGTTGATCCGTTGTCGTGGTTTATATTATTATTTCTTGTGGTCAGAATTAGGTGAGGGGTTTTTAACTAGGATTAAGAACTTTGACGGTAGTTATGTGTAACTAATTAACAAAATATTTTCGTTCATGAAGACTGTGTTAAGTACCAGTTTATGCATTAATCCTTATTAAATATTATCGTTATGGGATCTCTCACCTGGCCATAAGTTGCCTTGAGTAGCCTTAATTTTTTTGAGCCTGGGGATTCATCAAATGACTTCTCCCGCTCTGGGCGGAGCGGAAGGGCGTCTCAGACTTTTACTGACTAAAACCCACCCGTGTTCCTTCAGTTGCCTGTTGCCAAGGTCCCGATATTATCCCTTTCGGACTTTCCCGCAACCCTGGCACCCTGGCCTTGGGTAGCCTGGAAGTCTTTTGACAGACTCCGGACCCAGGTTGGCCGAAGCAAGGAAAAAGACGGATGAATAGACAAAATGACATATTATAAACAGTAGCAGTCTGTCATTTTGTCTATTCTTCCGTCGACAAAACCCGTTTCTACCGTTGAAAAAAACCTAGGACTTGTATATTTGCAAAATCCTTATGAATCTAAGGAATCAAAGAACATATTTTCATCTTTGCGTTAATGTTTTTAAACTTATCAATTTATCATCTTTTCATTTTAAGCATCAAGCAGACTGGCGCGACTCGTCACCGGTAATTTTTCTACCGTGAAGTTTTCCTAGATATTGTTTTGTTAGAGTCACGTCGCGCTGTTGCGTCGCGCCCTTCTGCATGGGGCTGTACGCTCGCAGCTTCATTACATAATTGGCAGATTAATCTTCTTTAATTTCGTATAATTAATATTATAGAAGGCTCCGTTTGAGTTCAAAACAATTCAGGATATACCTATTATATCTTGAAACAATAATTATTATCTGCCTAGCTTTTTACCAAATGTATTGGGCTCAGCTTTCAGTCTAACTGAATGTAGCTGAATGCCAGTATTTTACATGGAGCGACTGCCTATCTTGCCTCCACAATAATAGTCCTCCAGATCGTATTTTCGGCCACGGCGGCCAATCTCAACAGAGACTAGCCTTCGGCGCGGGAGATATTATAGTGCACAAGTGTTTGCGCAAACACAAGTGCACTCTCTCTTCCCTCACTCTCATAGTCCGATGGGACGGTAATCCGATACGACCGGAGAGAGATCAGGCGTAGGACCAACGGCTTAACGTGCTTTCCGAGGCACGGGGGTATCACACCGCCAACTTCCAAACTCCGGGCTGTTACTACGAAATTCCTAATGGAAAAATCCAATAACACTTTTCCCGACCCGGGAATCGAACCCAGGACCCCACGCTCTGCAGTCGCGCTTGCGACCACGAGACTAACGGGGCAGCTGCCTCCACAACCCAGTTACTGGGTAATACGATACCCCTTATTTAGTGCAAGTAAAATCGTAAATAACAAATTCTCTCCTAAACTAATTCAACACAACATCTTAAAGTCCAATAAACCAAGTCTTAACTTCAAACCGCCATAGAATTTAGATGTAACGCATTAACAACCTCCGCGCAGTTGTGTAACAGATTGTAATGTTCTGCAACCTTACAATGAAATTCTAATCTTTATCATTCATGTAATAGGGTTCATTTTTGGGTGGGATTAGGAAACCCAATTTCGAAGATGGGCTTCCGTTTTACGATTATTATCAGTAGGTCTTACGAGGTAATGAATAGACAAAAGCTTGGTTTTAATAGCTAAGCGGGAAATGATAAGGCTAGCTACACTTTTAAGGAGTGTCCAAGCATTGAGCGGCAATCGTGCGAGGCTGCCGCGCTGTGTTTGGACGATTGCCGCGCGCGAACGCTTCTGTTGACCTTTTCTTTGTTTTATGCCTGATTAGTGCCAATAGGCTCGTCATCTTTTACATAGGAATTTAACAGGCGAAATATTGGTGTATACGATTCACACCTTTTTTTTTGAGTGTGGGAAATCATCAAAATATGACTTCTCCCGCTCTGGGCGGAGCGGAAGGGCGTGTCAGACTTTTATTGACTAAAACCCACCTGTGTTCCTTCAGTTGCCTGTTGCCAAGGTCCCGGTATCCCTTTCGGACTTTCCCGTAACCCTGGCAGGACTTCTGTCTACCTGCCGCGCACAGAAATTTCTAGCCAACATTTTTTTTTTTAATTTATTTGCCTGAATATGGGTAGGTACAGTCATGGACTTTAATTGATGAGCCACCTGGCACTGTTCTAATTTTAACCGATTTGCAATCGGGTTTATTCGGTTCCCGACATGCAAAGTCATATGTCTTCATATTAGAAGAAGAAAATTATATTTCTTATCTTTACCGGTTGGCTAACCTGAGAGCCAGAACTACAAACTTTACAACAGAGTGACTACCCAAAGTCAACCAATTGCAGGTCTAGCAACGATAAACAATCGTTGCTAGGTTACTGTTGCGATAATAACGTTAGCGTACGGAGAAATATTAATAGTCATTTCGACAAGTTCGAAAGTAACGTCTCTGACATCGATATTTCAACTGTCACTGTCTTCAGTTATGTTTTCAAAATTATCGAGTTAATGAGCTATGATTCAAAAGAGGCCGGTATCAAATAGACTGTATTTATTTTTATCATTAAGAACTTATTAGTCAACCTCTATGGATAAGACTATTTCCGATTAAAAGTAATTTATTTGTCATCTTGTTTAAATGTGGTCTTGTTTAAAGTTTGAATGTGGCTCATCAATTAAAGTCCGTGACTGTACATGAGGTGATTTATAAAACATTCGTCATTAATGGTCTTTGGATGAATTATAAACAGAGCTACGACACACGCAACCGCTTTCATGCCAACTGAAGTGCGCGGGTGCCTCGGATATAACTGCCGCGCAATACTGCCGCGCAAATATTCGTCGGTTTAGTCCTCACTAAAGCGCGGTAGGAATGTGTCCTGCAAACGCTGTGTGCTGCTGCCGCGCTCTTGCCGCGTAATGTTTGGACACACGTTTAGTAGTGGCGCAGAGGTACCTGTGAAAATTCGCGCCATTAAAACTATTCCTTCCTCCAAATAATGGCAGAATAAATGGGCGATGGTTCCGTACCGCCGCTTACTTGGATTCTGATTCCATTCCTAATAGTTAGATCGAACTCAATGTCATCTGCCTAGCCTTTTCCCAACTATATTGGGGTCGGCTTCCAGTCTTACCAGATGCAGTGGAATACCGTATTTTACATGGAGCGACTGCCTATCTGACCTCCACAACCCAGTAACTGGGTAATACGATACCCTTTGGTAAGACTGGTTGTCTCTTTCGGGCTTCTGACGACCCGTAACGACTGTCAAAGATCAACGAATGATAGCCGGGACCAACGGCTTAACGTGCTTTCCGAGGCACGGAGGAGTCTCGATATGTAAAGATGGTCACCCATCCACGGACCAACTCCGGCAAGCGTAGCTTAACCTGATGGATCGACCCGTGCGGCTGTTAATACTTAGCCACGAGCTCATCGATAGATCAAACTTAACTTATTTGAATCAAAAACTTCATCAGACTCCTTCAGATATTTACTTCTAATAAACTAATTAATGCATCTGATTTGTACTATTTGTAACTGCATTGGAAAGTTCTATTTACTCTTTCTAACTAGCTGAGTCTTGGTTAGGGCCTTACCCTACCTCAAATTGCTTAGCATGATCCTCCGTTATGCCGCAAATACTGCAGCATTAATTTTGAAAAAAATATACAGGGTGTAAGGGTAAACACTCTTGTCATTCAAACCATGGGTAGTTGACTTAAATATAAAAATAAATGACCGAGTAACAACAAAAAGATACGTTTGTTTCATTAAAAGATTTTAAAAAGTTTCTATGCGACACCGTGCTCGCTAGCGAAACAGCTGACTGACTGAGAGAGGGGTCGCGCTCACGGCCGGTCATATCACGTCTAACGCCCCCCACCCGTGTTGAGACGCAAGTTCGTTGCCCTAGCCCATAGGTGAAAGGGTGAAATACTCTAGTGGTAAGAAGTAGTAAAAAAAAAAAAACTTAATGTTCCATTGATTTCACGTTCTATAAATGACACCAAACCACTGGTTTCAAGGATAACCCTAACACCCTGTATCTTAAAGTTTAGGATTTATGCTAAGTCCTATGTTTGACGAAAACACCATTACATAAAATTTTCTCGACAGAAAAAATATCCAAAGTTACCTTTAAACCGAACTATTAAGCGCTGGTATTCAAAAAATATTTCAAATTACATCATGAAACTTTGCATAATAACTGAATTAACTATAAAGCAGGTCTTAAGTTTATTTTCACCGTAAAAGAAATTAGATAAACTATTCGAGGCTTTAGAGCCGCCAGCACCCCACTCCGCCTCGCTCTTACTAGGTCGCTATAGTATGGTGCGAGCGAGATAATATCTGAGGTAGGTTACGGCCTTAATAACTTGACCCACATCTCTGGCTGGTAAATACATAAAGAAAGCATCTTCATATTACTGTCGAGTCTAATAAGTGGCTCTCGGTGAATACATGAATAAGAATGGAGAATAATATTGAGAAGAAACGGGGATATACTTAGGTTATGTCACGACACGGCGGTTGCGTTTTTACACAGACATAAATCTTTGAAACTCAGTTTGTAACAGCATAATAGTTTTAAATTTCGATCTATGTATTGTCAAATGTCATTTCATAACACGTTTGCGAAATTAGATAAAAGGATGTTTGACTGTAGAGTTACTACTGATCAGAGACTATCAGGACTTTATGCAGCCCCGTAGTAGGAACTTTTTTTTTTTCTGTTGGCAGAAATGTATTTTTTTTTTCTTTAATATTTTTATGTTTTACACGCAAGAACAAACTTGCAAAAGCATTCATTTCATTCAGTATGTTCACATATTCTTTTATAAAAATGTTTAAGACAGTCAGTAGAGATTCGTAAATATTTTAATCGTAATGAAAATTCCTATTAATTGGTTAGTTGAGTAAATAAACTCCCTCAAATATCTCAAGTATCAATGCTCCATTTTTAATTCATTTTACCTATTGTGGTACAGTAATCTTATTCTAGGTGCATCGTCTTCACGTATAATTTGGTATAGACAAAACATTTAAATTGTAAAACATTTTTAATGGTGGAGTTTCTTGCCCATTCTTCTCCATACGAAAACTACCTTTTGGAAGGGGCAACTAGAATCAGATCTATTTCTTTGTTTTTTACGTTCAAAAGTACCTTATATGTGCCTAATTGAAATAAATTATTTGACTTTGACTTTGACTAAAAGAATGGCAGGTTTGACAGGGTGTTTACTCAACGCATATTACCTCATACCTAATAAACAAACAGTTAAATGTCTGTTACATAAACCTCATTAGTTTCTGTATGTATTAATCTACAGTAATAACACATAAATTATTTATACCAATAAACCACACGCATTTGCTGAAGGGCATTCGTCTACATTTCTATTCAAGTTACATAATTCATACAGTGAGAGGTTATATTAATTTATAATATGGATACTTATCTATTCAGGCCTTCAAAATCAATCTACCTAGCCTTTTCCCAACTATATTGGGGTCGGCTGCCAGTCTAACCAGATGCCGCTGAATATCAGTATTTTACATGGAGCGACTGCCTATCTGACTTCCACAACTCATTAACGGAGTAATACGATATAGACTCAGGTCAGACTTTCGGGCTTCTGACGACCCCTAACTACTGTCAAAGATCCACGAATGACAGCTGGGACCAACGGCTTAACGTGCTTTCCGAGGCACGGAGGAGTCTCGGTATGTAAAGATGGTCACTCATTCATGGACCAACCCCGGCAAGCGTTGCTTAACCTGATGGATCGACCCTTGCGGCTGTTATTACTTAGCCACGAGCTCCTCTTAAACTTAGGGTTATATTAATTTATAATCAGGATACTTATTTATTCAGGCCGTATTCACCCCTAAAACCGCAGAATAGGTTTGGTAACTAATGAAGTGCAAAGAAGCGCTGTTCAGCACCCTAATTGCATAATGCACGATCAATCAGAATCTGAATCGCTTTGAAACAAATTGCCAATCCATTGCTTCAAAAGTTCGAAAAAAATATCTGCTCAACAACGATGACGCAATGAATGTTCTTGAACTGTCAAAATGAAACAGATTCGTTTTAATCGGTTACGAAAATAAGTTACGCAACTGGATAGTAGGTTAAATTCTTACACAATCACTCACTAAAGGGAATTAGTTCCACATTTAGAAGGTCTCAGCTTTATACCTCACACCTACAACAATTATTTTTGAATAACATTATTAAATTGTAATAGAATGACATGTTATGTCTATGTGTGCGTACGTTTACACTCATTAAACCCGCAATTCCCGTAATTTTTAAGAAAGTTCGAATCTGTCAAAGATAAAATCAATTTACCAACATTTTTGTCAAGTTTCACAGATTGCGACTTGAATGAACAAAACATTCTTAATTTTATCATTTTACATTTTTGATTTATTATTGTTTGCTAATTCACTTTTTAAATATCAACAATCATAACTATTCACTATTCATATTTTTTGCACGACAAACATGTCTGAAACTGTATTTTGTTCTTCATGCACGTTTCTTTTATTCTTGTATGTGTACACATGTTCTAGCATATTATAAATACAGGTTGTCAGGCTAGGTAAACACCGTTGTCACTCAAACCATGGGTAGTTGACTTAACTATATTTTAAAAAAATGACCGAATAACAACAAAAAAATACGTTACTTTCATTAAAAGATTTTTAAAAGTTTCTATCCGACACCGTGCTCGCTAGCGAAACAGCTGACTGAATTTTCTATTTTTTTTACGTTCTATAAATGACACCAAACTACTGGTTTCAAGGATAACGGTGTTTACCCTAACACCCTGTAAAGTTATCATTATCTTAACTTAATGTGGACGTTTTTCAAGTAAAAGAATTGGCCTTCTGAACTAAATTTCATTTATGACTGACATAGCGTATGCTAAGTACATCATTGTCCCGAGTCGTCACTTGATTAACAACTTGGTCGGATCGAATTTAAATCACAAATGAGTAAAGTTTTAGACGAACAACGGCTTTTGAGAATGTCAATTTTGGCTGAATACATCGAGTACTCGAGATACTTAATAACATAATCCCTAAATTACATGAAGGGGCTAAACAGGGGTGTAATTAGTAATTACAGTACAAACGCCAGTTATGTTTTATTACTAAGGAAATTCTGCTTCCGGCCGCGGCTTCTCCCGCGTGTTATGTCGATAAAAAGTAGCCTATGTCCTTCCCCGGGATGCCATCTATTTCCTTGCCAAATTTTGTCGAAATCTGTTTAGTGGTTTAGGCGTGAAAAGTTACTTTCGAATTTATAATTATTAAGTGCTAGCTTCACCCGCGTGGTATGTCGATAAAAAGTAGCCTATGTCCTTCCCCGGGATGCCATCTATATTCTTGCCAAATTTTATCGAAATCCGTTCAGTGGTTTAGGCGTGAAAAGGTAACATACAGACAGACAGACAGAGAGAGTTACTTTCGAATTTATAATATTAGTATGGATGGATACTCCGGGTTGACGCTGAGAATTCATAACAAAACATCGCGCCTGTATTCCCTGAAGGATAAAGCAGAGCTGTACACGGTACACCCAAATTTCGCCAGTTATGTTCAAGTCCCCTGTAATAAGGGGCATAATGCCATAAATCGGTAACAAATCCAGACTCCGGGCTACTACTGAGCGTTCAGATTCGAAAGCGAACTCATTTGTTTTTAAAGCAAATCATTGCGGATTCACAACAAGACAGCGTTCGAATTTCGAAGTGATGTTAACGTCAATGATGGAAGGTCAAACTCACAATCTCTAACCTGCCAGCCTTATCCGCAAGACTATTGCCACTTTAACGGGGATAAGCTAAGTTAGCCCACGAAGTTCAAAGGACATAATAGGGAATATGCATGTGATTCAAATATGGGTCAAATAATTTTTTTATAAACTATATTACTTCAGAATTATGCCTCTATCAATATTTTTGAATAAAATTACTTTTTGAGCGAGAAATTAATTTTTAAAAAGTCCCAAAAAACTGTGGGTAATTCAAATACTTGAAAAGCTAAGAGCGGATGTGACGTAACAATCCGGGATAACAATCAAAATGTCAATGTTAAGTCCATGTCAAACGGTCCTACAAAAAGGAGTGTTTGACGTTGACTTGACAGTTGCTTGTTTGTTTTCACGGTCTGGGACGTCACCACACCAAGCGCGCCAAATGGCGGGCGTTTAAATAGCCCGGATCGGTTGGATATTAAAAAAAAAAAAAATACTTTAAATTGCTTTTTTTCCGACGATTTTTTTATTATTATTATTTGACGATGTAAACTATCGAATAAAAATATTAAAAAAATACATGCATTATTCCCTATTCATTTTGGGCTAAATTATGGAAGTGCCGGTCAAATAAAAAAAGTGATATATTCCGTTTAGAACATGTTATTCTCTTCACTTTTCACAATAGTGATAGGGCCAAACCTGTAAGGCGATTGCCTGCGCTGTTATACGATTTTGAAAAATACTGTTTTCAGTATTGTTGTAATTAAAATAATTAATAGTAATAGCTTGTAGTAATAAAAAATGAAGGGAAACATGTACTCTTCCGGAATATAGCTTTTTTTTAGACGGTGAAGTTTTTTGCAATTTGCAGGTCAGTATTCAGTGGGCAATTCACTGCTGATTACCTCGTTGGTCAAGTGGTACTGCTGAGCATGAGGTCTTGAGTTCGATCCCAAGGTTGGGTAAAGCGTTACTGGGTTTTTGTATCAGGAATGTCTCAGTAGCCATTCGGAGTTCTGATTTGTGCCCGGTTAAGGGCAATAGGCTCGCCCCCTATTACATGGGACTTAACCATAACTGGCAAAATGTGGGTGTACCATACACCTCTGCCTAACTTTTCAGGGATAACAGGCGTGTGTACTCCCCGAACTGACCCCGGGGGTCTTCCCGTTCTGGGGATGTTAATAATAGTCCTCCAGACCGTATTTTCGGCCACGGCGGCCAATCTCAATGGAGACTAGCCATCGGCGCTGGAGATATTATAGTGCACAAGTGTAGTGAGAGCAAGAGTAGTGAGAGAGTGCACTTGTGTCTGCTTGCGCAGACACAAGTGCACTCTCTCTTCCCTCACTCTCATAGTCCGATGGGACGGCAATCCGACACGACCGGAGAGAGTTAAGGCGTAGGGCCAACGGCTTAACGTGCTTTCCGAGGCACGGGGGTATCACACCGCCAACTTCCAAACTCCGGGCTGTTACTACGAAATTCCTAATGGAAAAATCCAATAACACTTTGCCCGACCCAGGAATCGAACCCAGGACCCCACGCTCTGCAGTCGCGCTTGCGACCACGAGACCAACGGGGCAGTCGTTGTTGGGGGTGTTATAAAGTATGCATCGTCTGCACATATAATTCATGTATACAAAATATTGTAAAACATTTTTAAAAGAGTAACAGTGGAGTTTCTTGCCCATTCTTCTCCATACGAAAACTACCTTTTGGAAGGGGCAACTAATATCAGTTCTATTTCATTGTTTTTGACGTTCAAAAGTGCCTTTTATGTGCCTATTTGAAATAAATTATTTGACTTTGACTTTGACTTTATGGACATGACACATTCTGCAAGACATTCAGAACACAGAGTTCTCTTGTTTTTTTCATTATTTTGAAATAAGTAGCTTCCTTCGCGCAAAAAACGGTTGTAAAAATAAATTCCACATTTTTATAGAAGTTTCAAGGAAATCGAGGTTGAGATTTTAAGAGCAAAGTTTTCAGAGTTCTTACTGTTCTTTGCGGGAGAAATGGGAGGAATATTTTATTTTTATATTTTTAGTAGTAAATAAAAATAGATAGGTACTTACCTTATTTATGAAGAAAACGCAGTTAGACTCGCGACAATCTAAGAAGTCCGTTTTGACAGCTATAAAAATCATTCACGTAGCGATGAAAAAAAAAAATTGTTTCTTATATATACTCATTCTCGAGACATATCGATTAAACATACTTAGGGCTGATTTTATCAAATTCAGATATCTTTTATCCGTGGAATAAAATTGACGTCTGACAGTTTTTGTATGGAAAAACTCTCAAAAATTCAAAATTTATTCTCAGGACAAGACTTATACTCGGTATAAAAGTTTGGTGAAATTCGCCCTTAGAGAGTTTGTAATTGACGACTTATCTACATTGCTTAAAACTGATTCTCAAGGCATAACGTTTTATTACAAGTACGAGAACGAAACGTCAAAACGGACTTCTTAGATTGTCGCGAGTGTAGGGTACTGGCAATCCTTAGTTTGAACAGTGTCCATAATAAAAGTAATAATAATTGATTACAGTGATAATTGATATGCGGTCCCGCATGACGAGAACCTCGTGAAAGTTGAAAAAGATAAACAGATTAAGTATCTTGACCTGGCACATGTCCTGTCGACATGTGGGATGTGGATACAGCAATCATTGTGCCGATAGTTGTGACGGCCAATGGCATAATAGCCAAGAGCCTCGACCAACACCTGAGGAGGCTTTCGTTAGGCGGCTGGATCAAGGGCTTGATCCAGAAAGCGGTACTCCTGGACACGGCCCGTATTGTTAGGAGGTTCCTCTCCCTGGAACCCTGACCGCCGGTAGCTTGGACCCTGTTCCCGATACCGGTGGGCTACTATTTTTTATTATTTTTAAATGTTTTTATATTCTAATATTAAAAAATATAATTTATATGTAATTAATTAAATAAAGTAATAATAATCCTTGACAATTCAAAAGTGCCTGTAATTGGTTTATTTGAAATAAATGCTTTGAGTTTGAGTTTAAATGTGCCAATTTTCCATTAAGTAGACTATTTATAACACCGAAACATAAAATAATTATCTACAATTAACTTAAAAACTCATCAAACTAAAAGGTGTCCCAAAAACTGTTTGAACAGAATGTGACAGCGAAACAGAATTAAAGTTTAAAATGGCGGCCCTTTTCCGTTGATTGGATTCCAATTACAAACTAATTCGTACGCGTCAAGAGTGAGTCGCGACAGGACAGCTCTGGGTAGGACGGGGTGAGATGGGATAAGTTTCGATTGTCACAAACTTGTTGGAGTGTGGTGTGGTGACAGTTGTGGCGATATTTATAAGTACATATGTTTTTATATCTTAATTATAACATACTGTTAGTAGCAAAATTAACGCAGTACGGTTAATAATATTATTTCATTAAACACGTCTTATGGGCGCTCGTGGAGAGGAGCTTGTGGCTAAGTAATAACAGCCGCACGGGTCGATCCATCAGGTTAAGCTACGCTTGCCGGGGTTGGTCCGTGTATCGGTGACCATCTTTATATACCGAGACTCCTCTGTGCCTCAGAAGGCACGTTAAGCCGTTGGTCCCGGCTGTCATTTGTGGATCTTTGTTACGGGTCGTCAGAAGCTCGAAATTCTGACAACCAGTCTTACCAAGGGGAATCGTATTACCCAGTTACTGGGTTGTGGAGGTCAAATAGGCAGTCGCTCCATGTGAAATACTGGTATTCAGCTGCATCCGGTTAGAAGCCGACCCCAACATAGTTGGGAAAAGGCTAGGCAGATGACGTCTTATGCCGTGATCCGACGGTGCGCCATATTGCGGACGGACACAGACGAGCCCGCACGACGCACCGTGGGAAGGTGTACGTGCGGGGTATCGTAGACATTGGAAGTTCCGCGGTGCGCGGTGCGTGGCGGTCTGTGGTCGTCTGCCGTGCGTGTCCGTCCGCAAAATCGCGGATCGTCGGATCTCCGCATTATCTGCGAGTTGGCTTCGGCCCCTCGTACGCCTTCCAAACCCCTTCGTTTACCGGGACCCCAGGGTCCCAGTAAACGACTAGAGACTTAAAATCTAGCGCGCTTACGATAACTGCAGTAAGTAGGTACATTTTGGTTCAAATTGAGTTTAAGTGCGTTTACGCTGAAAGTGGGCAACGTCGCAAAAATATATCAAATATTTCGCTGTTTTTATTAATTTGGCAATATTACTGTATGGGAATGGGAAATATGGCTAGACAACTGTCTAAAACATTGATTATGAAATGTAATTAATAATATCGTAACACCGAATATTTAGTTTTAGTTGTAAAAAAAGGATTTGGAAACATATTCCTAATGCCTTTTTTACACCTAACACCAGTTACAACATAAATTCAGTGTTATAATTGCAATTCTTATTCAATATTTTAGACAGTTGTCTAGCCAAATTTCCTATTCCCATACAGTAATATTGCCAAATTAATCAAAATAGCATATTTGGCAGTTATTTGCGACGTTATTGCCAACTTTCAGCATAAACGCTCTTAACATAGATTCGGAATCAGCGTCATGAGCTGTACAATTTGATCTGACGGCCATTTTACTTCACGGCGATCTTTCATATAATTAAGTTTCACACACAGTAGTATTTCTTACACACACGTGTAACATCGCGTTTTTTTAGAATTATTTCAACGTTGGCAACCCAGGAATGCCACTTTTCTTTTCGCGCGCTCTGTTGCATCGCTAGAGAAAGTTCTCGCTAATCAAATTATTATTTTAAGTATAATAAGATTTTCGGTATTCTTTACTAAAATAACAAAATGTTAACTATGTTTGTTAAGTTTCACCACTTCTTCATTCACTGCCTCCTCTCACTTGCATAACAACCCAATCCAACTCTCGTCTAGTCATGTTCATCTAGGTTTTATCTCAACATAAACATTAGGTACGAGACAGACAGACTGTCGAAACTAAAACTTGTTTATGTAATTCTAATCTTGGCCTAGAATTCTAGATTTGAATGTCTAGTGGGGATAGAGTTATTTGGGTGTGTACCTAATGAGACATTTACACGGCTTGAGTTTATAGGATTTGTTACTATCGAATAAGTATGTAATCTATTCGTAAATACAACCTTATTTTTTGTTTATGCTAAACCCGAAAAGGGGTCATTGTACTCATCATTTTGAACAACTTTTTCTATGGGACCAACCTTGAAGCTCTTACAGTATGGAACAGCTGATGTTTTCTGAGCTCTTACAGTATGGAACAGCTGATGTTTTCTGAGCTCTTTCAGTATGGAACAGCTGATGTTTTCTGAGCTCTTACAGTATGGAACAGCTGATGTTTTCTGAGCTCTTACAGTATGGAACAGCTGATGTTTTCTGAGCTCTTACAGTATGGAACAGCTGATGTTTTCTGAGCTCTTACAGTATGGAACAGCTGATGTTTTCTGAGCTCTTACAGTATGGAACAGCTGATGTTTTCTGAGCTCTTTCAGTATGGAACAGCTGATGTTTTCTGAGCTCTTACAGTATGGAACAGCTGATGTTTTCTGAGCTCTTACAGTATGGAACAGCTGATATTTTCTGAGCTCTTACAGTATGGAACAGCTGATGTTTTCTGAGCTCTTACAGTATGGAACAGCTGATGTTTTCTGAGCTCTTACAGTATGGAACAGCTGATGTTTTCTGAGCTCTTACAGTATGGAACAGCTGATGTTTTCTGAGCTCTTACAGTATGGAACAGCTGATGTTTTCTGAGCTCTTACAGTATGGAACAGCTGATGTTTTTTTCGCGATTTCAAGGTTGGTTGGGTATAAGTATACCAATAGATAGTTAAATAATAGGCATACTCTGTAGTTTGTACTTGGAGGAGCTCGTAGCTACGTAATAACAGCACGGGTCGATCCATCAGGGCTGCGCTTGCCAGGGTCCGTGGATGGGGCGCATCTTTACATATAGACTCCTCCGTGCTTCGGAAAGCACGTTAAGCCGTTGGTACGGGCTGTCATTCGTGGATCAATCAATATCATAGATCATCAATAAATATTATAATATAATAAAATAATAATTAAGAAAATTGCAATAATAATAAATAATATTATACCAATAACAAATTATTCAAAGAAAAACAAACTATGTAAATGAATAAATATAATTATAATAACGAAGAATAAGAAGTACAGGTAAAAATAATCTAAAATATTTATGTACATTTTTGCAGATAGAATAAAATTTCGCTTATCTAATATTTAAGTATTTTAAATATTAGATAAGCGAAATTTTATTAAGTATCTCCTGATTTTGATTATGTAAATAAAAAAAAATTCCCACATTAACAACTTAATGATCTCATAAAACAGGGCTTCCTCTCTTCTACCCTTTTGCTGTGCCCTACAGGGTCCATAATGATCTAAAATATATACAGGCTGTAATGGTAAACAGTCTTGTCATTCAAACCATGGGTAGTTGACTTAAATATAAAAATAAATGACCGAACACAACAAAAAATTAACGTCATTTTCATTAAAAGATTTTAAAAAGTTTCTATCCGACACCGTGCTCTCTAGCGAAACAGCTGACTGACTGAGGGAGGGGCCGCGCTCGCGGCCGGTCAGGTCACATCCCGTACCCCCCGCCCGTGTTGAGACGCAAGTTCGTTGCCCTAGCGCATAGGACAACGAACTTGCGTCTCTTGTGGTAAAATGTAGAATTTAAAAAAAGAAAAAAAAAGTTGTAATTTTCCATTGATTTTACGTTCTATAAATGAAACCAAACCACTGGTTGCAAGGATAACGGTGTTTACCCTAACACCCTGTAGTTACCACCTAAGTACACATTATGGTAAAGCAATAAAGATATTGAGTATTGATCTTTGATCTTTGACAGCCGTTACGGGTCGGTTGAAACCCGATATTCTGACAAACAGTCTTACCAAGGGGTATCGTATTACCCAGTTACTGAGTTGTGGGGGTCAGATAGGCAGTCGCTCCATGTAAAATACTGGTATTTAGCTGCATCCGGTTAGACTGGAAACCGAACCCAACATAGTTGGGAAAAGGCTAGGCAGATTGATTGACTCTTTATTTTGTACACCATAGAAATGACAGACATAAAATTGTTTGCGTACTACCTATGAGGTATCATGTGACATTTGACAAGTTAAGTTCAAGGGTAAGATCTCGTAACATTTTAGACTTTTCTGGCGCACGCGCTGCCGCCCGCGCCCTGTTATATTTTCCTCATTTATATTCCAAGTCTGTTCTCAATTAAAGCTATTTTACATACATTGTGTGTTCTGCCCTTTTGAAAGCGTGTCGGTACCTAATGTATAATATCTTCCTACATGCATATTAAAGCATACCTACTTTACTGCTACGCTATTATAGCACACTTCTTGTTCTGAAGTTCAATATTGGTAATGGAGACGGTCGCCGCAGGGCGCCAGTGTTGATTGCTCTTAACAACTTTGACGCTAATATTATGATTGAAATTGTATGGCTTTCTGTAGACATAATTATGAGAGTTTGTTGATGAATATACACAATATCAAGTGTTTATCTAAGGGCCTACCCTACCTCAAATTGCTTAGCATGATCCTCCGTAATGCCGAAAATACTGCAGCATTAATTTTGAAACAATATTTTATGTTAAAGTTGAGGATTGATGCTAAATACTATGTTTGATGAAAACACGATTACATAAAATTTTCTAGGTAGAAAAATTCCAAAGTTACCTCTAAACCGAACTATAAACCGCTGGTATTAAAAAAATACTTCAAATTAGATCATGAAAATGAAACTTTGCATAATAACTGAACGAACTATAAAGCAGGTCTTATGTGTTTTTAATTACCATTATTTTCACCGTAAAAAGCAATTACCTAAACTATTCGAGGCTTGGAGCCGCCAGCACCCTACTCCGTCTCGCTCTCACTCAGGCCGCGAGTAGTATTGTGCGAGCGAGATAAAAAGTGAATTTGAACTGAGGTAGTATAAGGCCCTTAACGTAGGCTACTAAGCTACCCTTTATTCCTCGAAAGGGTAGGCAGAGATTCACCTACGCTTAATTTAAATGCCATCTAAATAGGTGGCAAACATTGGGGCACTTGATTAACGATACGACCTCAATATCATAATTTTCAGCCGAAAGACGTCCACTGCTGGACATAGGCCTCCCCCAAGCACCGCCACTTCGACTGGTTCTGTGCTTCCCGCATTCCAGCGGATTTCTGCGGTCGTTACAAGGCCATCGGTCCACTTTGTGGGAAGCTTCCAACGCTACGTCTTCCGGTACGCGGTCGTACTCAACATAAGTGTGAGCCAAATCCAAAAATGATTTCAACCATAAAATATCTGCGAGTTCTATTTTTAGCCGACTTCTTCAAAAAGGAGGAGGTTCTCAATTCGTCTATATGTTTTTTTTTGTGTCAATATGCGAGTGCGCCAAATCCAAAAATGATTTCAACCATTAAATATCTGCGAGTTCTATTTATAGTTCGACTTCTTCAAAAAGGAGGAGATTCTCAATTCGTCTGTATGTTTTTATTTTTTTAAGCGATTACTCCACGAATTTAGAATCGATTTTGATGAATCTTTTTTTGTTTGGTAGGTCATGCTTCAGAGATGGTCGGAAGTCGGTGGCAAAAAACGACAATTGAAAAGCAAAGACACCGACTTCCGAAATTAAAGTTAATTTTCTTTTTTTTTTGAAGTCGGTTGTATTTTTTTTTGCAATTTTTTGTTATTGTGAATCATTTTCAATAAACCATTATGTGTTAAGGATAAATTTTGAGCAATGGAACTACATTTGTGTGTTTCTGGCAATAGATTCGCCCCGGATCGGTTAAACATAACTGGCAAAATGTGGCTTTACTATTATAATACATCTCTGCCTACCCCTTCAGAGACGACAAGCCTGATTTTATGCTTTAAACTAATACGCCATCCTTATTTCTAATACCACATTTGCTCCCACGAGACTTATTACCAACAGCCATTTTGAACAATATGGCGGTTCACGGCCTCAAGAGATGCGACTTACGACGCTTGTGTCAAGCGACACGCTTTTTTTTGTTTTTAGATGTTGGGAAATCATCAAATGTCTTTTCCCGCTCTGGGCGGAGCGGAAGGACGTGTCAGACTTTTGCTGACTAAAACCCACCCGTGTTCCTTCAGTTGCCTGTTGCCAAGGGTACCGGTTCCTCCTTTCGGTTATTCCTTTCGGACTTTCCCGCAAGTGTCAAGCGACACCTAGGGCAATTCTCTTACTTAAAAAACGTTCACATTCAAATCGCAATCTGTCAAACTTGTCAAAAATATTGATGGCTTTTTTTACCGATTGCGATTGTGAAAGTACTTAAAAATAAGGGGATTGCTCCGTTGTTTGAAACAGGTGACGCTTGCACGGTCACCTTCAAAAGTTTCATCTACTACTAGTAGATGAACACACAATTTTTTTTAGTAAACAATAGTTTTGCCTTGCCATGAGTCACCCATGGCATGTTCTTAACAACTTCTTTCATTTGTTTTCACCGCAGTAGCTGTCACACGACGCGTGTCGCTTAAGCGTTTAGCTCATGGCCACGGGGAATGTCACATTTACTCCCAAGAAGCGTATTTCCAACAGCCACTCTGAGCAATAAAGCTCCGTTCATGGCCTCGAGCGATGCGATGCGAATTGGTACGCTGGTATCAAGTGACACACCCGTGCATGTGTGATTACGTGTTTGTTGCTCCGCAAGTCGCGTCGCTATAGCTCGTGGCGTGGAGCTCTTAAGAGGAAATAGGGTGGGTCTTTTTCTCCATACAAAACGTCTTAATTCGAGGTTGGGCTCTCGTCTATTTCCTCCTCCAGTATTGGACCAATACTTTTTGAAAGATATTTTATAAATTGAATAAGAAGGATATTTACTATGCCCCTATGTTTTTATTTTTTCATGAATAGTTGTCAAATTTGTACAATAGGCCTCTGATGACAGCGGTCTAAACAGGCAATTTTGAGCATTTTCTGAGGGTTCTAGTGCTTCTACAGATAATGTGTCATCAAAAAGGAAAACATAGGGGTAAACATAGACGAGAGCCGAACCTCGAATTATGACTTTTTGTATGGAGAAAAAGTCCCACCCTATTTCCTCTTAACAATTTCTTTCATTTGTTTTCTCCTCAGTAGCTGTCGCACGACGAGTGTCGCTTGAGCGTGTACCTCGTGGCCACGGGAAATGTCTGTATTATGTAAGGCGGTAATAGAGTAGTGAACCCAACGCGTGAACTCTGATTGGCCTTAATAGAATTTGCAAGTGCGCCGCCCTGGATCAGCGATACAAATGTGTTTTATAATTCAATAAGGTCGCGGCGAGAAGTCAATTAAGTTTAATAGTGCATTAGGTTAAGGGTATTCGATATAATATTATTATAACTAGCTGCCCGCCCATGATTCCATGAAATAATTATTAATACATATGAAATAATTATTAATAATTATTTGTTTTTACAGAATTATAATTATTCGCTTTTGTTTTTACAGAATTATAATCATTTGCTTTTGCCTTAAACTGAAATACCGGGTACATTTTTTTGAGACCCGGTAAATTTTTACAGTTGTCAGATAAATTAACCGAAACTTATCTGGAGGCGGCGAAAAAAACCGGTAAATTATGTTCTTTTCTCATCAGCATCTCAAGAGACAATACTTAGGGGGAAGCTCTTATTAAAAGCGCTTTGTTTATTAGCCCCTATAGTGTAAGAGTGTGTAAACAAATTAGATAGCATAGGCCTACCCTATAACTTTGTCGTATAAGGAAAAGGAAATGATTAAAAAAGTTTGGTCTTGAAAACTTTTTTATTGGTTTCACTGTTAATTCTGTTTGGCCAAACCGCCAAACTATGATGTTTATTTATTTATTTACCCGATAAGTTTTATTTTACGTGCCTAAGAATTTGTTTTTCCAATTAATTTCAAAGTCAAAGTCAAAGTCAAAGTATTTATTAGTGTGATTTTTGGTGATACAGTAGGTCTTATAATAAGGTTATGGTAACTCAAAAACCTACACTATTTAACAATATTATAAAAATTTAAAATCAATATTAGGTACATACAAATTAACAAAAATTTAAATAGTTAGAATAGGTACAATCAATTTTTATAATATTTAAACATTAGAATACAATTACTTATTATAATAAAATATTCAGAATACAATAATATGTCAAGTTTTGAATTATCAAGCTTAAATACATAATTATCACGCAGTTTATAGCATTTTGTCAAGAAGGAATTCGTCAATGGTGTAGTAGCATTTTTCAATTAAAAAATTATTTAGTCTCCGTTTAAATTGTATCAAATTTAAATCTTTAATGTTATTTGGTATTTTATTGAATATTTTTGGAGCCATGCAGAGGATGCTTTTGTGCATAAGGGCGGTCTTTGAGGCTCTTAAACATATTTCATGACGATATTCTTGTCTTGTCGATCTATAGCGTTGCTCTGAAGCTTTTTTAAACAGTGCACTATTTTTCTTGACGAACAATGCGGTCTCGTATATGTAAAGACAAGGTAATGTTAGTATTTTCAGAGCTTTAAATGCGGTTTGCAGCTTTCCGTTGGTTTAAGACTACGTATCGACCTAATGCACCTCTTCTGTGCTTTAAAAATGTTATTTTTCTCGCAGGAATTTGCCCAAAAAATTACTCCGTAGCGTAATACGGAATCTACATAGCCATAATACGCAGCTACAACAGCTGCCTGATTAACTATTTTTTTAAGTTTACATAGAGCAAAGGCGAACCTACTTAATTTTGTTATAAGATTTGATCCATGTTGTTTCCATGTCAGTTTAGAGTCAATTGTCAAGCCTAGAAATTTTATGTACTCTACTTCTTCAATTCTGTTATCGTCAAATGTTATATTTATGTCAGGAGTGGTCAATCTTTGTCGAAACTGCATAATTTTAGTTTTATTTAAATTCAATTTTAAATTATTATGTTCAAGCCACTTAATTGCTTGTTGCAATGCGTCTTTGATGTCACATTCATAGTTACTATTTTTATTATTTCTTACTATTATTGTACTGTCATCAGCAAAAAGAACCATGGGAAAAGCGACGTGTTTTGGAAAGTCATTTATGTAAGATAAAAACAACGGCGGACCCAAAACGCTGCCCTGCGGTACGCCAAAAGTGATTTTACGTTTTCCTGAGATATATTTAAGTTCTTTTTTGTCCCTTTTAGAAATCCGTCTAATTTCCGTACACTGCGTTCTATTTTCTAAATAAAACTGTATAAGAGAAAGTGCATTACCCCTTATTCCATATGCATAAAGTTTCTGTAGTAGTATATTATGATCAACTAGATCGAATGCTTTCGTCATGTCCATAAATACAGCGCTAATAGGAATTTTGTCATTGATATCTGTCATTATAATATTAAGAAAATCATAGATAGCCATATTTATGGATTTGTTTTTTCTGAAACCCTTCTGTTCCTTTACCAAGATGTTGTGTTTCGTGAAAAAAGAATACATACGTTGATAAATAGCCTTCTCAAATATTTTTGATATTACTGGTATTAGGGTAATGGGTCTGTAGTTATTAATATCAGTTTTGTCATGTTTTTTTTAAATAAGGGCTTAATTATAGTTGGTTTTAGCTTATCAGGAGAGCTATTCCAGAGCAGATACTAACATTAATGATGTGGCAAATGGGGCCGGATATCACATCGGAAACAAATTTTAATGCTCTTGTTGAGATATTATCATACCCTACGCTAACTTTATTTTTTAGATCCTGTATTATTCTATATACTTCATTAGGTGTAGTCGGGGCTAAGAACATGGATTCTCAACATGTATTCGGGGTCTCATAGCTCGCAGATCTTGAGGCCTTCGAAAGTAATTTTGCTTGATTCACAAAGTGATCGTTAAATGCGTTCGCTATGTCACTGGGGTTTGTTATTGTTATCCCGTTATTCTGTATTTCTGTTATATGTTCATAGGGAGGGCAATGTTTATTATAATTTATGATCTTCCAAGTATCTTTTGATTTATTTGTTGATGTCATTATCTTATGGTTATTTTTTGCCCTTTGTGTTAGTTTTATTATTTTTTTAAGTCTTCGAGAGTAATTTGTAAGTTTAGCCAAGTTATTGCTATTAGGTTTAGCTCGTACTTGCCACAGAAGTTGTCTTTTATTTTTGCTACAGCGTCTTAAACCGGGTGTTAACCAATTCGGATTCCTTTTTAACTTAATTTTTTTGTTGATCAATGCGAAACATAAATCATAAAACAGCTGGAATACTTTCATGAAATTATCGTACGCTGCATTAGGGTCATCAGCCAGATAAACATCAGAAAACGATAAGGGACATAAACATGATCTAAATTTCATAAGGTTACCGTAACTGTAATCACGCGCTGTAATATTCCAACTGTTTACTGTACAAGTCTTTTTAACGGGGATCTTTAAGATTTGGGCTGTGTGATCTGACATGTTAAGGTCAATTACATGGTGCATACACTTTTGCGTAAAATTGTGCGCAAAATTATCTATACATGTGTTGCTTTTTAACCTAGTGGGCTGGTCAATTTGCAATTTTAAATTATAGCTTAATAGGTAGTTGGTAAACTCAAGGGAAGTTCTATTTTTTTTCAATATATTAATGTATTGATGGTCGTCCTCCTCTTTTTGTATCTCTGGAGTAGCACGCTGCTAATTTATAATTAGGTATAGTGAGAAAGTCTTCATAGCCAGTTTCCATGAAGTGTTCGGTCACACAGATAACATCTATGCGGTTTTGAAGATCAAGTAGGTGCAAGAGTAATTGGTCTGCTTTATTTATTAATCCTGCGATGTTTTAGTGCATTATTGACAAATAATTATAGAAAAAAATGGTTCGATATGTCTTCAAATGTATCCTTCATGTCAGTATTACTACTGTTTTCTATTTTGACTTCACAAATAGTCTTTTTGAGATTCGTAAATACGTTTTTCATGCCCGTGTCGTTTGAGAGACCTTGACGACCCGAAAACATTGTGTTACCATAACTTAAGTCAGCGTTTGAGTCCAGTAAATAAGCATATTCATATGTTGTGTTATGCAGATACAAAAGACTATTAAACATTTCAATCCGTGAGTTGTAAATTGTTGTGTAATCACCACATTGTCTATAGGTTGGAAGACATATGATTGTATTGGTATGGCTTAGTTTTTCGACGGTATCTTTAATGTGGTAGATTAAATCGTGATAGTTTTTAGTTTTTAAGAAGTCTCTTTCTCCTATTAATATCACACAATAGTCGGTTTTATTATAGTTTTTGATCTTTTTTTCTATACCTAGTAGGAGTTGTTCAATGCTACCATTTGGATACGAGTAGTGGCAGAAGTCATAATCAGTTGCAAAAGAATCTTCTATAATGCTGCAAAGCCCATTTCTGTTGTTAGCGCTTATTACACATAATTTACTTTTAATTGTTTTTTGGGCCAGGTGTCGTTTGTCAATGAAATCCTCACGCATTGAGTGTTTTATTCCAAAGTTGTCACATTGAGTTGTCTTATTAATCATCTGGGGTATAGCTACCGGTGTTGATTTAACAGCTATTTTTGGAGTAAGCTTCATAACTTTCTTCGTCGACTTGGGAGTGATGCTGAGATCTATTGTAGGAACAGTTTGAGAAGATTTTTTCCTTTTTGGGGTGTTAACAATGTCCGTTGTAAGTTTTTTGTAAATGTTTTCTTTTTTTGTTAAATTTTCGATGGTCTTTTTGAGATTTGTGTTATCGATATTTAGGGATTCAACTTCGCTGTGTGCAGTCTCTAGTTGTAGCGTCAATTCTTTTATTTTGTTTTTTAGTTGAAGAATTTCTTCACAGTCCTCATCGTCTGATATGTTCGGTAGACTGTTACTAGTAGTGCCATCTAGTTCACTTTTTGTTAAATTTAAATCTTCACTGTTTGTTTCGGAGACTCTTCGATTACGACGTTGTGTGATGTTTCCGAAGAAATTCATGTTGAT
This sequence comes from Lithophane semibrunnea, assembly GCA_947363905.1. NCBI lineage: Eukaryota > Metazoa > Arthropoda > Insecta > Lepidoptera > Noctuidae > Lithophane > Lithophane semibrunnea. The sequence goes on along the minus strand of OX376213.1, from coordinate 6,468,751 downwards.
TTAAATTTGAGATTTCAGGTAACACAAAAAGTTCCGCAGTTCGTGAGATCCGAACCGGCACTCAGAGTCACAGCAATCCATACATAAATTATATCAGCTACTGGAACATTAATTAAATTGTTGAAATTTGCAAGTGCTTGTGGGAGTATAATTCAAATAGATAAGTAGTCGTTAAAAATGATTCATTGCTTAAGAATTTTTGCACACAAAGTTCAATTTTTAACTTTCCACATTCGTTTTTTTTCGATTAATATGCACTTGTCACTTAGCTTGTAGCGTTTTTTACGTAAGCAATTCTTTATCACGGTACTATTTAATGGTAATAAACGTTATACTTTGTTTCGTCACTTCACATAATTGTATTACCAATTTTAGTCAAAAAATATCACATAGTTTATTTAGATAACGTTTGTGCACATAATTCACATCGAAACGGACTTATCAAGCACAATTTAGTGTACAATTTAAGCTGTTTTACAATTTTAAAGTCAATAATATATCAGAGAATTACACTTCGGATGTTTACGTCATCAGCGCCATCTAGCGTCTTTTGGCTTTGGCTTCCAGTCTAACCAAATGCAGCTGGTTAAGACTGGTTGTAAGACTTTCTGTCTTCCGACTGGGGGTAGTCAGAAGCCCGAAAGTATAACAACCAAATAAAAAATTCGGAAAATTCGTAGATCTTTGACAGTCGTTACACACGTAAGGATTTTTTTTTCGAATTTTCCTAAGCAAGTGCCTAGCCTTTTCCCAACTATGCTGGGGTCAGCTTCCACTGGCTTCCAGTCTAACTGGATGCAGCTGAATACCAGTATTTGACATGGAGCGAGTGCATATCTGCCCTCCACAACCCAGTAACTGGGTAATACGATACTCCTTGGTAAGACTGGTTATCAGACTTTTGGTTATCAGACAAGCATTATTTCAATAAATAGGTAGATATAATATTATATAAAGTTCAGTTAGTTATTCACAATATAAATTACCTACTTCCCATACGCGTGACATCGTTTCAGCTGAAAACTATTCAGATTGAAATAATGAATATTTCATGAAATCTTGAGCGGCGTGTAGCGTTCCTGGTACATGGAACAATTTACATAATTCCGTTGGGACCGATTTCATTATGTTCATACCTACAATTGCGAGCAAAAATTTTGTACACTACACACACACACACATCACATCTGCCTAGCTTTTTCCCTACCAAGTTGGAGTCGGCTTCCAGTCTAACCGGATGCAGCTGAATACCAGTATTTTACATGGAGCGAATGCCTATCTGACCCCACAACCCAGTAACTGGCTACTACGATACCCCTTGGCAAGACTGGTTGTCAGACTTTCGGGCTTCTGACGTCCCGTAACGATTGTCAAAGATCCACAAATGACAGCCGGGACTTGACGTGCCATTTTCGGCATAGAATGGACCTCTAGAAACTGCTTGTCACAATACTATAATGCTACTTTGAAAAGTTCACTTGGAACCTCACTCAAGTGAGCGCACACAATTCGAAAGCAAACTCATTTGTTTTTAAAGTAAATCATCGCGGATTCACAACGAGACAGCGTTCGAATTTCGAAGTGATGTGTAGAGGATGACACTGCACCTCGAGGACTATGAAAAATAGCACATTGTGATAGTTATCTAACCGCAATTTGCCGTCCCAGAGGAAATTACATAAATAAATTGCATACCCTCACGGATCGTCGCCTTTTTTCCCTACACCACTCGAGATTTAGATTATCTTAAAATTGAATCTGTAATCGATACTGAAAACAGATTACTTTGGGAAAGAAAATGTAAGGAAAATAGTTTTTTTTTAGTTATCTGAGAACCCTCTGGTGTATAAAGGGTATGTACTAATGTCTCTTAGTTTGTCTTGCACGAAAGTTTCTAGTGTGTGTGGAGTTTTTAGTAAGAGAGACTGTCTTCATTATGTCACTAAAACTTTTAATTTAAAAATAAAAAATACAGTTTTTGCAGATGTCTTTAGATTTTCCGGGACACAATGAATCATAAAATATACATAATATAACATCACGCCTGTATTCCCCGAAGGGTTAGTCAGAGGTGTAGCTATAGTACACCCACATTTCGCCAGTTATGTTTTAGTCCCATGTAATAGGGGGCGAGCCTATTGCCAACAACTGGGCACAAATCCAGACTCAAGGCTGTGAATCATGGGAGGCGGTCACCTCCTTCTGCGAAGCAGTGATGCTCGCGAAGGAGGAGGCGGAACGCGTGAGGGAGAGCCAAGGCCTGCGCCCTCACGCCCCTAATCGCCGCCGCTGGAGACACCCTGGGCGTCGGGAATCCCAGGCGGATTCCCGGCCACCATAGGCGCGGGCTTGCGGACGGCGAGCAATGGGTAGCTCGCCGTCCGATAAGGACCAGGCCCGGGTCGATGGCGCGTCGTGTTCCACGCGCGCCTCAAAGAGATGTCAGCACACCTGACGGGGTCCGTTAGGACCGATGCCTGCCAGGATTGCGGAATAGTCCGAAAGGGATACCACCCAAAAAAAAAAAAAAAAGGGCTGTGAATCATCAATTGAGAGGGCCGCGGGCCAAGCTCAAAAAAAAAAAGGCTGGTGAATCATAAATATTGCTACAAGATATAGACAATTATTATGCCAAGCTTTCCAAAATAAACAAACGAAGCGATAATTAGTCGGACAAAAAAGATTTATGGCCAACTGAAGCGAATCCCGGGGATACTTGACCAAATTCGCTCGCGTCGATTATTTTACGTAACTAGTATGGAGGTGTTCAAACTGCTGCAAATAGATGCGTGACTTCTTTATCACTAAAAAAATAAACTCACGCAGTCACCCAGTGTATCCAGGGGTCGTATTATGAAGTATTGCCATAGTATGCCATCATTATTCCACTACGAAAAAAGTATGGTGCTATCGGTCTTATATAGCTCCGTCTCTCACTCACACTGGAAAGATGGTGGCATTAACACGTCATAATACGGCCCCAGCTGGCGTAGCATGGCGCTTTCTATCTCTACGAAGAATAGACATAGCTTTTTCTATACAAAGTGACAGTTCGTTTCTTCATTTTTGACATCCACCGTAGAAATCTTTCTACAATCTGTCATTTTGTCTTTCATTTCTAACGATCTTTGTCTAGGTCTTTATAGATGTAGACTATTTCGGAAGAAAGTTTTCTATCCTTACTGTCAAAATCACACTGACAACCGATAAATCCTATGATAAAACAAAGAATTCTGAGTCGAATTATGTAAGAAAGTGAATTTCGTAAAAAGTGCAGTTGTCTCTTTCTATTTTGCTGCCGTCTCGTACTGTCTACTGTCTACAGGAAACGTCATTTTTGTCTTCTCTTCCGTCGACAAAACGGTGCTCATGCTACGCCTGCTGGCCTGTACAAACATGGTTGTAGGGTCACAGTAGACATACGATACTTTTAGCACCGGCGGGGGCGGCGGATTTGCCGAGGAGCATCCTGCGGCGGATGTGCCGAGGAGCATCCTGCGGCATCGCGTGGCACGGTAGGGGGAAATTGTCTCTCCCCCGCGATCGTATGCTAGCGGATTTCGGCGCATACTGTCGCATCCCGCAACGGTATCCTCCTCCAGCGAGCTCTTCAATTATGCAGAAAGAAACCCCTTTGATGCTCCGTGGTCGGTCTCCGAGCTTTGGAATCTATATCTTGTTACCACTAGATACGACCGAATTTACGTTGATACTAAATCCTCTGCCCTGTCCGCCGATGTGCACTGACCTTCAGTCGCTTTTCGGAAAATTGATTGTTATCGCCACATGCGAACTACGCATCAAAAGACCTGACGTCACATAAATCCTGCATCGCGCAATTAAAGTTTACCGTGCAATGGCAATGGACATATACAGGGTGTTAGGGTAAACACCGTTATCCTTGCAACCAGTGGTTTGGTTTCATTTATAGAACGTAAAATCAATGGAAAATGACAACTTTTTTTTTAATTTTTTTAGATCTAAATTTTACCACAAGAGACGCAAGTTCGTTGCCCTATGCGCTAGGGCAACGAACTTGCGTCTCAACACGGGCGGGGGGTACGGGATGTGACCTGACCGGCAGCGAGCGCGATCCCTCCCTTAGTCAGTCAGCTGTTTCGCTAGCAAGCACGGTGTCAGATAGAAACTTTTTAAAATCTTTTAATGAAAATAACGTTTTTTTTTTGTTGTATTCGGTCATTTATTTTTATATTTAAGTCAACTACCCATGGTTTGAATGACAAGAGTGTTAACCCTTACATCCTGTATACAAGAACCCGACATCATTCGTCGGGCAGTTGCCCGCCAGACACAACACCGTCTGGTCGGAGGATTCTCCCTTTTCTATGGTGGATGAGTGAACTTTACACCCTGTTCCTCATACCCCTGAAATGCAATTGCACAATCGCTGATCGTCGTACCTAAAAGTATCGTGTCTGCTATCACTGTTAATGAATTCTTTTCAAATCTTACCAGTTTTTACATACATTTTTCTCCGTTGTATTTTTAGAACAATTTCGTTCAAGCCCTGGCATTAATTTTCCCTTTTTACGACGCTCAAGTTAAAAAGATGAGCGTACCTCGAAGTATACAACTTTTACGAGAAAGATATCCCTTTGGATATAGCATTAATAACATTTTATGTTTTTTGTTTCAGGTACGTATCAAAACGGGGAGGCACCACGAAAACACATAAGTATACTTATGTATAATTGTGATTGAACATAATTCAATCAATCAACTCAACCTATCGCAGTCCACTGCTGGACATAGGCCTCTCCCAGGCTGCACTACAACCCCTGCCCTGCCCTGTACTCCGCCTTCCGCATCCTCGTCTGTCTCAGCCAAATTTCTAAGGTCGTCGGTCCATCTAGCTGGGGGGCGTCCCACACTACGCTTGCCGATACGCGGTATCCACTCTAGGACTCGTCTGCTCCACCGGCCATCAGTCTTTGATAGACATGGCCGACCACAGCCATTTCAGCTGATTAACTCTGCACGCTAGTTCGATAACATCGCTTCGAAATTTGAACTTTGTGCCGTGGTGAATCCGCGATGATTTACTTTAAAAACAAATGAGTTCGCTTTCGAATTGTGTGCGCTCACTTGAGTGAGGTTCCAAGTGAACTTTACAGAATAGTAGGTACAATAGATTTGGATTGTTGGTCTTTAGAGCTATTATTTTAGGATAGGAAGCAATTATCTTGATGTTTGGTCTCGCTTAAATGCAAGTCTTTAATTATGGTAAAATCAACAAGATATAATGGATACATTGTTTGGTTTAGTTTAGATACGTTCCAAGTAAATGTGTAGTTTTCTTATCTTTGATTTATTTGGACAAACAATCAAAACAAATCAAATAATATCCTCAAACATACTTCACAGTTGTTTAAGGAATATTTTACCACAGTATAAATATGTAACAGTATTATATCTCAGCAGTGACCTTGAAATAATGACCTACACCCGCTCGGTAGATAAACCTTCCGCGTCCGTGCGTATCGCCATTTTGTACAAGTATTTAAAGTATAGATACACACGTAGTTACACAGCCAAGTAGAGGGTAAGGTCAATGATATGTTCCGAGCACTCGGACATTTAGATAGGTAGGGTACCGTCCTTCCTGTCAGGGTTGCTGGAAAGTCCGAAAGGGATACCGGGACCTTGGCAACAGGCAACTAAAGGAACATGGGTGGGTTTATTCAGTAAAGGTCTGACACGCCCTACCGCTCCGCCCAGAGCGGGAGAAATCATTTGATGATTTACCACCCGGAAAAAAAAATAAAAAAAGGGGTATCGTCCTTGGCCATCCGTTGTAAACGTGTGGGCCTGACAGCACAGTCTCAGCAAGAGGCCGGTAGGGCCTTCGCAAGACCTACTACCGTAGGTCGTGAATAGGTGGCAGACGCGGAGGCCTGCCAGCTCAGGCTCGGCAGGTTGCTGGCGTAGGCCACAGGTAGGCCAGGCCTTCGTAAGGCCTCGGTAGCGTGCATAGGTTAGCAGTGCACGTGTCCTGTCCTTAGTCCGGATGACGACTACTTCTAGACTTTTTCGACGCCATATTTTAATTTGGTAATAGTAGATATTATACAGTATGCTTGCTAACAAAGGGCGTTCCCGTAACCGGTAATAGTATATCGTCCATACATGCAAACAAAATATTAAAAAGCAAAAAAATATATATAGTTAAGTATTCACAAAAATATTAAATCGATACGGAAAAGAAACACTCTGTACATGCACACTTGTCAGACTAGTCTTTCTACGTTGAAATACAAGTGTGCGTGTATAGAGCGCTTCTTTTACGTATCAATTTAATATTTTTGTGAATATTTCACAACATGTAATATTTCTTTTAGTTTTAATATTTTTTTTTGCATGTATGTACGCTATACTATCGCGGGTTAACGGGAACGCCCTTTGTTAGTTAACATACTGTATATTTTTATTTCATGAATGCATGTAGTACTACTGAATAAATCTGTTCATAACCCGTTGTGAATATTGTGTTTTAATCAAAACTCATTTACTTACCGAAATTTTTGTTTTATAAAGGTACATTATTTTCATAATGGCGTCAATTTTAAAACTCTTTGTCCCTCAGAATAAAACACATTTTATTTAATGTAAAATCCTTGTTAATAAAACGTGTGCACATATTTATATAACTCTGCTCACCCCAATGCTCACGGAGCGTGATTAATTCAACTCTGAGCATATTTTAATATGGTAGTACTGGCGAGCACAGAAGTGGTTTCTTGTGTTGAATTATTATTTTCATGTTTTCTTTTTGTTAAAAATCTCGAGTTCATCATCTGCTTACCCTTTTCCCAACTACATTGGGGTCGGTTTCGGATCCATCAGGTTAAGCTACGCTTGCCTGGGTTGGTCTGTTGATGGGTGACTCCTCCCTGCCTCGGAAAGCACGTTAAGCCGTTGGTCCCGGCTGTCATTCGTGGATCTTTTACAGTCGTTATTGGTCGTCAGAAGCCCGAAAGTCTGACAACCAGTCTTACTAAGGGGTATCGTATTGCCCAGTTACTGGGTTGTGGAGGTCAGATAGGCTGTCACTCAGTAAAATACTGGTATTCAGCTGCATCTGGATAGCCGACCCCAACATAGTTAGGAAAAGGCTAGGCAGATTAATTGACTACAAATCAGCTTAAATACTACTACATAATGATTGCCAGAGGGGCCTTGCCGCCCTAGAGAGACAATGCTCAAATCTATCAACTGCCTACAATTATTATTAAACCAGTACCACCCACCCTTTCAATCCACAACATTGCAACGCTGCTTGGCTTTACAATTATCTACTAAACCAAAATCCTAAACATTACTAGCATAAGCATAATCAGCCTATAATGTTCCCACTGCTGGGACACAGGCCTCCTCTCTATGAGAGGGAGTGGGCCGTAATCCACCACGCGGGCCCAGTGCGGGTTGGTAGATGTCACATGACTTCGAATTTTTGGTTCTAGGACATGCCGGTTTGCTCACAATGTTTTCCTTCACCGTTTTGTGAGCAGTGGTGATGAAATAATTTACACAGAGTAAAGCGACTATCTGAGTTCGAATCTACGACCTACAACCTACAACTCGTAAGCAAACATTACTCGTAAACATAATACAAGCTTGAAATCCGAAATTATTTCTCCATTTGATTCTACGAGAGACCATTAAGTAAATCTATCCCTGGAGAGTCTGGCAACACTATTTAGTACTTAGCGCGATTCTCGGTAGTTTTCACACATAATTAATATTAGGGTTGTGATAGTAAACACTTCAAGTGGTGTTACGGAGGTACTCAATGAAGTAGAAAATTGGGACATGTTTTTGAAATGATGGTTTTAAGGTTTTTTTTCAATGCTTACGTTTTTTTTTTATGGATACCTACTTTAGTATTTTTTCAGTATTATAATTATGTGAATTTAATTATTAAAAAAAGCTTTACAATATAAACCATAATAAGTTCTATTTTTTTCCATTTTAAAGTCAGTAAAGCAAGAGATTACGCACGTTTAGTAATAAGTTTAAAATATATGAAATAAAAGTATTTTCTTAATGAATTTTAATTAATATTATTGTAATAACGAAGCCAAATAATTACAATCCTGCGATTTGGATTAAGGATTCTAGGATGAGCACTATTTTTAAAATGATCCACACCTACTTAATTTTAACCTTAGATAAATAATCTTCTCTCTCATAAACCCTTTACCTCAATAATTAATTACCATTAAAGTTTACTAAAACAAGCTTACTAATTTTCGCCTTAATAACATAATAATATTAGCAAGGCAATATTAGCACCATTGTACACAATATTACTCACAGTAGCTTACGTAGGCGCACGTGCGGGTAACTGACAAATTCTATAAACACAATTGTATAAAATTATAAATTATGAAATAAACTTTTACACTACATAGTACCTTTTTTTTTACACTACATTGTACCTTTTTTTTTTTTTGAGGTTGGAAAATCATCCAATGACTTCCCCCGCTCTGGGCGGAGCGGAAGGGCGTCAGACTTTTACTGACTATAACCCACCCGTGTTCCGTCAGTTGCCTGTTGCCAAGGTCCCGGTATCCCTTTCGGACTAACCCGCAACTATGGCAGCACCCGCAACCCTGGCAGGTCACTACATAGTACCTGGTCATTGAATCTTAAAAAATTACTTTTACGCCGAAAACGGCAAGACTATGATCGTTCATCGTCGATCAAAAAGTGATCACTGTTCCTATTTTATTTACAACAATATTTTTGCACATATTGTAAAAAAAAAAAAAAAAATGACAATGAAATGACATGAAATTGTTTATTCTGTAAATAGGACAAATCGGAATCACTTTTACACATCTTAATTAAAAAATATTAAAAATAAGCTAGGTGTCGACAGTTTCGGGCACCATGGCCTGTCCTGCTACAGGAGTGCAGGCCGCATAGCACGGCACGCCAGCATCAACGATATTATTCGTCGAGCCCTTGTCATCGCCGGCGTACCAGCGGTATTAGAACCAAACGGCTTGGTACGTGACGATGGGAAGAGACCAGATGGCATGACGTTGCTGCCTTGGAAGGTGGGTAGGCCTCTGGTGTGGGACGCAACGTGTGTCGACACCTTTGCGCCATCCCATGTTCCTAGCACGGTGGGCTGTGCTGGCGCCGCTGCTGCGGCTGCTGAGACCCTCAAGCCGTTTGGTTGACCCTCAGTTTTGAGCCGTTTGGGGTCGAAACGCTCGGGTCATGGGGTCCGAGTGCGCGTCTCCTTTTTAAGGAAATTTCTCACCGACTGGTCGATGCTTCACGTGACCAGAGGGCTGGCTTGTTCTTTGGCCAAAGAATTAGCATTGCCATTCAACGTGGCAATGCTAATTCTTTGGTTTTATGGTGTCTTCATAAAGAATTTATTTGTTTTGTAATGTTCTTGATTTAGATTTACTAGAGTCTAGGAGAACTATAAAGGAAAAATAAAAAGTATATCTAAAACTAGACACACTTTTTATTTTTCTCCTTTGGCACTCTAATATTCATAGGTCAAATAAAGAAAACAAAGAAAAATTGTCTAAACGCACACTCAACAAAAAAAAAAAAAACACTTAGGCACAAGTAGTCAAAAGCCTCGTATTCAACCAATAAAAACTAAAAAAGTTTGAAAATATTAATCATACTTATTCTACAATCCAATTCTGTCCATACCTTTTATTTGCTTGAGTACTGAAATGTTTAGATATTATTTAATTTTAATTGTAAATGACAGTGCCCTGGGTGCGGTTATTATAAATAAATAAATAAATAGGTAAGACTAGAATATTGCTTTCTAAAAAAAAACAGCATGTATAGTGTTAACTATACGTAATTTGAACGATTGTTGAAAAACACCTTTTTGTTTTGAATTTCCTTCTACGGTAAAGCACAAAAGTGAGAAAAAATAAATTTAAAAAAATCATCATGCTTTGGTAAGATTATTAAACAGCCAGTAGGTCACAGTATTATTATCTCGGCAATGACCTTGAAATAATTACCTATGGCCGCTCGGTTCCGCGTCCGTGTGTAACTGCCGCGCACTCGAGACTGTTGCGTACTGATATACACTGAGATTTCGAAGAGCATAGTTTCGGGCGTTTTCTATGAAGAAATAATACTGTTGTTTATTTATACTGTGGTAAGGTAGTAGTGGAACTGACTGTTCAAGATTTGCTGGTCGTATGTAGGTATATTTGTGCCTCGTGAAGGCTAACAATGCAACCTCACCACTCAGATAATGAATTGACTGCAAAAAAAATGGAACCCTCGAACTCACTCCGGATTACTAACGTGTATTTTTGAATACTCACAGTTTTTAGGGTTCCGTACCCAAAGGGTAAAACGGGACCCTATATATTACTAAGACTCCGCTGCTCGTCCGTCTGTCTGTCTGTCCGTCTGTCACCAGGCTTTATCTCATAAACCGTGATAGTTAGACAGTTGAATGATATATTTTTGTTCCCTCTATAACAACAAATACAAAAAAACAGAATTAAATAAAATAATATTTATTAATAATAATAATAAACCATTTTTTGCAGGCGACACAGGCTCATAGATAAATACCATAACCTTAACATACATATTCTATAAACAAAACTTGTGTTAATAAATAAGGCTTAGACTATGTTAGTAGTTAAGGGGGCTCCCATACAACAAACATGATTTTTTTGCCGTTTTTAGAGGTAGGTGGTACGGAACACTTCGTGCGCTAGTCCGACTCGCACTTGGCCGGTTTTCTTGATTGCTCAATGCTTTTAGAGTTCAATTATGAAAGAAAAAATGCTTGTGTCATTATAAAAATATTGATTTGGAATGTTTCAGTGGACGTTTGGACGTACTATACAGAATGTTTTTTTAAGATTACAATTTTATTGAAATGTAGGTATGAAAAACAGGCTCTATTTGTTTAGGGTTGTGTCTTTGTTGTTTATAAATAATATTACAAATTTAGAACAAAATAAAATAAAGATTTTTTTCTGAATTAAGAAAATATCGCTTGGAAAGTTCACTTGGAACCTCACTCAAGTGAGCGCACACAATTCGAAAGCGAACTCATTTGTTTTTAAAGTAAATCATCGCGGATTCACAACGAGACAGCGTTCGAATTTCAAAGTGATGTTTAGAGAAAAACACTTTTCTTGTTATCTATGAACATACAGACAGTCTAATAAATTTTGATGACTCCATACAGCTCCCTTAAGAAATCTATAAGAAGTAAATTTTATGTAACCCCTGTAAACCTTTTTACATGTTACTACTTACATTAAGATTTTATTTCTTTGTTTATACCATACAAAATTAAAGATCTCACGGAGAAGTGTTGCAAGTAATTTCAACAACACATAATTTCATGCCTGTAATCCCCAAAGGGGCTGGCAGTAGTAGTAGAGCAGTTTGTGAAGGAACTCTTCCGTTGCTCTAGTTCTGAAAGAAAGGAAAATGGGTTTATTTGTCACAGAAACACGTGCATACAAAAAGATAACAGTAATCAACAATATTAAACAAAACAAAAAAATAGGTCTAATTACAAATAATATGAGATCATCATCTGCCTAGCCTTTTCCCAACTATGTTGGGGTCAGTTTCCAGTCTAACCGGATGCAGCTGAATACCAGTATTTTACATGGAGCGACTGCCTATCTGACCTCCACAACCCAGTAACTGGGTAATACGATACCCTTTGGTAAGACTGGTTGTCAGACTTTCGAGCTACTGACGACCCATAACGACTGTCTAAGATCCACGAATGACAGCCGGGACCAACGGCTTAACGTGCTTTCCGAGGCACCAAGGAGTCTCGGTATGTAAAGATGGTCACCCATCTACAGACCAACCCCGGAAAGCGTAGCTTAACCTGATGGATCGACCCGTGCGGCTGTTATTACGAAGCCACGAGATAAAAATGTGAATTTCAAATTGCAATAACTTTTTTATTTTCAATTATAATTTTCAATTTTATTATTTTCTGGTAATGTTATTGCAGTACCTATGTAGGTACTGCAATAACATTACCAGGAAATTCACATTTTTATCTCGTGGCTTCGTAATAACAGCCGCACGGGTCGATCCATCAGGTTAAGCTACGCTTTCCGGGGTTGGTCTGTAGATGGGTGACCATCTTTACATACCGAGACTCCTTGGTGCCTCGGAAAGCACGTTAAGCCGTTGGTCCCGGCTGTCATTTGTGGATCTTTGACAGTCGTTACCGGTCGTCAGAAGCCCGAAAGTCTGACAACCAGTCTTACCAAGGGGTATCGTATTACCCAGTTACTGGGTTGTGGAGGTCAGATAGGCAGTCGCTCTATGTAAAATACTGGTATTCATCTGCATCCGGTCAGACTGGAAGCCGACCCCAACATAGTTGGGAAAAGGCTAGGCAGATGAGTACGAAAATTACCACAATTTCAATATAAATTAACGTCATCAGTTAATGACTTGTAGACACCCACCAAATGACGGCCGCCCGCGCCCCGTGTAATATAAAGTAAAATTCCGCATTGAAAAAAAAAAGGGTGACGAATTCCTTTTTCTTTTTTCCAAAAAAAAACCACATTACATAGACTCTTCTCAGTATGATTCTTAACAACACCCTCATGGACTGGACAGGATTTTTGTTACAAACTGTATTATTATTGTTGCACACTGTATTATTATTTTTACACACTGTATTATTTTTATTTTATTTATTTATTTTATTTAACTATTTATGTACACACATAATAAACAGACAAGAAGAAAAGAACAGAAAAAAACGTACAAAGGTGATGCTTATTTCTAAAGAAATCTCTTCCGGCACACCTGCGATAGAAAAGTAGATAAGAGATGTAGACACCGTGTGTAAAATTCAAGAGAAAGTAAAATACATAAAATCAACACAATTCACTTAATAAACTAGAACAAATAATAATAATATGATCATACACTTACATACAAATATAAATACTACATACATAATATAAACTACCTACTTCATAAATAAATATCGAAATAAATACATACACAACTATGACGAAGTGGAAAGATAGTGTTCTTTCACTCTTCTTTTAAACACTGCAACAGTTTGGCAGTCCCTAATGTCAGGCGGAAGGGAATTCCATAACCGCACCGCGAGCACAGTGAAGGAGTAGGAGTAGAAGTCAGTGGAATGGGGAGGGGACTTAAGGAGATTTCTATGATGCGACCTGCAAGGCGCATCAGAAGGACGGGCGAAGGAAAAACGCTCCCGCAGATAGGACGGAGTTTTAGGATTGTGAAGGAGGTTAAAAAGTAGACACAATATCCGAGAGTTCCTGCGAAGTCGAATAGGGAGCCACTTGAGTAGGTTGCGATAGTAAGAAACGTGATCATACTTTTTAAGGTTAAAAACAAAACGAATGCAGATATTTTGCAAACGCTCTAGTTTATTTAAAAGCTCCTCGGTGGCATCCAAATAACAGGCGTCGGCGTAATCTATAATGGGCTGAATGAGAGTTTGGGCAAGGGAGATTTTGGTGTTCAAGGGCAAGAAGCACTGGAGGCATTTCAACGAATGGAACGTGAAGTGCACTTTTCGACTGACTTGAGCAACATGGGCAGTCCACGACAAGTAGGAGTCCATGGTCACCCCAAGGTTTTTAACCGTGTTCGCGTACACAATCTGAACTCCATTCAGATAGAGTGGAGACAGCGACGCCACATCGAGCCTATTCCGCATATACCTGCCACCGATAATTATAGCCTGGGATTTCCTAGGGTTGATTCGCAGTCCAAAGGACCGCGACCATTCGCCAATAAAATTCAGGTCGCTGTTCATGGCAGACACAGCGGCTTCCGCATCTTCCCTTAAGAAATGGTTGTAAAGCTGCAGATCGTCGGCGTAGAGATGGAAGTGAGAAGAAATTACTCTGGTGACAGATTTAATAAAAATAGAAAAGAGAAGAGGAGAGAGAACGCCACCCTGAGGCACACCTGCGGTAAGGGAACACCAATCAGAAGAAAACTCGTCAAGACGAACCCTCTGCGAGCGGCCCCTGAGGTAGGAGTCAAACCAAGAAATAGTGGAAGAAGAGAAATTTAAAGATTTAAGGATCCCTAGAAGGATGTCGAAATCAACAGAGTTAAAGGCGCTGCTAAAGTCCAGGAGTACAAGTAGGGTGAGAGATTTGAGGTCCATAGCCCAGCGGATGTCATCAGTAACCTTCAAAAGAGCCGTTACTGTGCTATCACCAGGTCGAAAACCAGATTGCAGAGGACTAAGTAGGTCATTCGTAGAGAGAAAAGCAAAAAGTTGCTGATGAACGATGTGCTCAAGAACTTTGGAGAGATATGGGAGGATAGAAATGGGACGAAAATCAGTCGGTGAGACCGGCTTAGGAATTTTGGGTAAGGGTATGATATGGGCTTGTTTCCAGGCCTCAGGAACAGTAGAAGAAAACAAGGAGAAATTAAACATGTGGGTCAAGACGGGAAGTAGTGTGGGGAGGATAGGAGAAATCATTCTTGAGCAAATATTATCATTACCAACTGCAGAAGAGGATATAGCACAAATAGATTTTTTGACCTCAATCTCACTCACAGGACTTAATTCGAAAGAAGAACACTGCGACACTGACAGACCGGCAAGTTTATTTAGAGTAGTTGACTTGACGTGCGGATCTAAAGTAACAGGGGGGTGTGAGAAATGTTTGTTAAGAGCACACACGTCAGGGTCATTACTGGAAACGACTGGAGACTTGCCAATGCCGACAGTTTTTAGAAACTTCCAGACTTCAGTGGAGTTACGGTTGTCGAGAGAATTATGGAAGTAGCGTCTCTTTGCATCTCTACACATACGCCTGCAGCGGTTACGAAGCACCTTATACGCAGTAAGGTTACGGTCGGAAGGACACCGTTTCAACCTCCTTTTGGCTCTGTCCCTACTGGCCATCGAATCCTTAATGGCAGGAGTGAGCCAAGCAGCCGGAACATGTTTGACTTTGACTCGGCGGATAGGGGCATAACGATCGTATAACCTGAGTAACGTGCTGTTAAAAATGTAAACCATATCGTTGATACAAGAGCTCTCGAAGACGTCAGTCCAGTCGATGTTACCCGCATATATTTATTTTTGTTACACACTGTATTATTATTGTTACACACTGTATTATTTTTGTTACACACTGTATTATTATTGGGTGAAATTGGCGTTTTTTCTCACTAATAGAGAACCTCGTCACTTCTATGATTTTAAAATATTCATGAATTGCTTGGTATTATATCGAATAATGACAATCATAGACAATTAATGCCAATAGTAAAAAAACCTTATTATTTAAAGTTTTCTTAACATTAAAAATACCTTAAAAATGACTCCTCATTTTGTTAGCAGAAATTACCACTATTTTTTTTTAACTAAGCCAAATCTTATTTTTTGTCGCTTAATCTAAGTGGCTGGTTATCTTAGTTTTTAAACAGTAGTGCATAAAAGTTTTAAAACAGTAGTGTTCATGGTTGTTATTTAAATTAAGAAAACGTTAGTATGAAAAATGCAACTTCTTTAAAATTCCCCATACAAAACACCAATTTCATAGGTAAACCTAATAATTATCTATGCCAAACGTTTCGGAGAAAAACGACTTGATTTTATGTTCTATTTCATATGACTAACGTCAATGAATTTAGACTGTTAGATCCCAAACCTTTCATTAAATTACATTACCTAATTTCCCTTTAACTAAGTTTACAGGTAATTCCAGACCTATTTTAGGTACAAACCTGTAACGGTTGGATGATTTTATCAGATTACAAAAGATTACGTTTCAAATACCTTGATTAAATCCTAAGCCTTTTGTGTGTAAAAGATTTTATTAGGAGTTTCTAAATAGCATTACAAAAAGGATAATAAAAGTATATATATAGCTAATACTTATTATAAATTAAAGTCGGTTTTCATGTTTGTCTGTATGCGTTGTTCTTCTAAACCACGCAACAGATTTTACCATCGTTTAGAGAATTTATTCCGGAAAGTTTATTTATTTATTTATTTAAACTCTTAAACTATCATTACAGGTATAGAAACCTAATGCGATAGCTAAGCCTACTTATAATATTAACTATTTTAAATAACACTATTACTAACCATTATAAATAACTACACAATACATTAACACCAAATTACTTATAACTAAAACAATACCTCCTTATAATTATAACAATGTAATATTCACAGAAAATTAACTTAAAAGTATGCTTTACATTAAAAAAATAAAACAATAATGAAAAAATAAACATGAATTTACACTAATTGTTGCTTTCGTAACATATTATATATTATAAACTTACTCTTGCAAGTTCACTAAAGTAACACGAAAAAATGTCCAACCTATTCTGAATTTCTTTAACAGTACGAATGGCTCGCGTGAGAGGTGCTTTGGCCAGCAGGTTGGTTCGGGCAGTTGGCACAGCCAGCAGTGGCGGGCGCCGCCGCCTCCACACGTTCCAGACCGCTGGAACAGAAAACCGCAAGCACTATTAAACAGTAATTTAATGTGTATAACACGTTACTATTAAAGTTGCAGTTACGTTACTTTTTGTCAAGTTTATAAAACCGTGTGAAGCAGAAGCGTGTCGCTAGTTTATATTATAAAAGTGACAGAAGTCTAGCAGATAAGGCTGGCAGGTGAGAGATTGTGAGTTTGATGTAAACATCACTTCGAAATTCGAACGCTGTCTCGTTGTGAATCCGCGATGATTTACTTTAAAAACAAATGAGTTCGCTTTCGAATTGTGTGCGCTCACTTGAGTGAGGTGAGCAGTGCAACATCATCATCTGCCTAGCCTTATCCCAACATGTTGTGGTCGTCTTCCAGTCTAACCGGATGCAGCTGAATACCAGTATTTTACATGGAGCGACTGCCTGTCTGACCTCCACAACACAGTTACTGGGTAACACGATACCCCTTGGTAAGACAGGTTGTCATACTTTCGGACTTATGACGACCCGTAACAACTGTCAAAGATCTACAAATGACAGCCGGGACCAACGGCTTAACGTGCTTTCCGAGGTACGGAGCAGTGACTAGTGTTGGCAACATAGGCCTAATTTTAAACTGAGAAAAATAAATGGCCTTTTTGCCTTTGCATTGCTTAACCAATAAAACCTGATTTACCTGCATACAAGATGTTAGCGTAAACACCGTTATCCTTGAAACCAGTGGTTTGGTGTTATTTATAGAACGTAAAATCAATGTCAACTTTTTAAAATTACATTTTACCACAAGAGTATTTCACCCTTTCACCCTATGCGCTAGGGCAACGAACTTGCGTCTCAACACAAGTGGGGGCGCGGGACGTGACCTGACCGGCCACGAGCGCGACCCCTCCTTCCCAGTCAGTCAGCTGTTTCGCTAGCGAGCATAGAAACTTTTTAAATTAATCTTTTATTAAAAATAACGGCTTTTTTTGTTGTCACACGGTCATCTATTTTTATATTTAAGTCAACTACCCATGGTTTCAGTGACAACGGTGTTTATCCTTTTTTTTGAGGTTTTGAAGTCATCAAATGACGTCTCCCGCTCTGGGCGGAGCGGATGGGCGTGTCAGACTTTTACTGACTAAAACCCTCCCATGTTCCTTCAGTTGCCTATTGCCAAGGTCCCGGTATCCATTTCGGACTTTCCCGCAACCCTGGCAGGAACGGTGTTTACCCTGACACCCTGTATAACAATTTCTTATAACATAAAAACCATGTCGAACAATCCTTTTAAAATTTTCAAACAAAGTTCAGCCTTGTAAACGGATTATCGCTCGTCAAATTTTACCGTCGTCTGCAACTATCACTTTTTATTCGGCGCTCACAGTACCAGGCACGGTTTTGAATGAATACCACTAGTTTGGCCTGTGGTTTTCCTTGTGTTGAACGATTTCGTTCGTAATTGAAATCACCATTTATCAGTAAATGAAAAATAAATCATCTGTGCTCTGCATGTCGCTTTGTTCGTATAAGCACGTTTTTATTACAAGCTTTATATTAGCTTGCTCTGTTCGTATGTGTTTCCGGTTACTCCTTTTGTCATAAATTTTTCAAGCTCTTCCTGGCATCTGATTGAGCTGAAACTTGGCATACTTATACAAACAACCGAGACGTTTTGAAAAAAATGATACCATGGAGCTGGTCTGATCATGGAGCCGGAAGTTGGGCATAGGAACTCTTCAACCAAACAAGATAGCACCATCGTGTTTGGACTCATTGGTTACGTATTAACAAGTACTTTGATATTAGGTAGTGTTTAAGGTCTGATGATGGAGCCGGAAGGTGGCCATATGTGTTTCTAGTTACTCCAATTGTCATCCATTTTTCAAGCACTTCCTGGCATCTGATTGTGCTGTAACTTGGCATACTTATACAACTACCAAGACATTTTGAAAAAATGATACCATGTTGCTGGTCTGATGATGGAGCCGGAAGTTGACCATAGGAACTCCTCAATCAAACTAGATAGCACCATCGTGTTTGGATTCATTGGTCATTTGTATTAAAAAGTGGTTTGACTCTAGGTAGTGTTCAGGGTCTGATGATGTAGCCGGAAGGTAGCCATGGGAAAACCTCAATCAAACAAGATAGCACCATCGTGTTTGGACTCATTGGTCATGTATTAACAAGTGCTATGACACTAAGTGGTGTTCAGGGTCTGATGATGGAGTCAGAAGGTGGCCATGGGAACTCCTCAATCAAACAAGATAGCACCATCGTGTTTGGACTCGTTGGTCATGTATTAACAAGCGCTTTGACACTAGGTGGTGTTTAGGGCCTGATGATGGAGCCGGAAGGTGGCCATGGAAAAACCTAATTCGTTGGATTGGTGATAGAACAGATATTTTAACAAATCCTAATATGCTAAAAAGTAGAAAATAAAATATAAGTAAAAATCTTTTTAAAAACAAGCTTTTAATGAACTAAAAAGTACGAAATAAAACTTACGTAAACATAGAATTTTAATATTTTCTTAAAAGCTTGAGGCGTAAAATGTCCTTCTTATACTAAACTTGAAGGTAAGCCTCAAGATTTTAAGAAAATATTAAAGTTCTATGTTTACGTAAGTTTTATTTTGTACTTTTTAGTTCATTAAAAGCTTGTTTTTAAAAAGATTTTTACTTATATTTTATTCTATAGGTACCTATACTGCATTTGAAATAAGATTAGATATTTAAACAAACCTTTTTTCAGTCCGTTCAACCGATTTTGACTTCTATACCGTAGGCATAAGGATGGTATTAAAAGCAAAAAACGTTACACAATACCAACTGTCTACTGCAGCTGTCATTTGTCATGCTACCAACGCAATAGAAGTCAAAATAGGTTTATTTAAATGTCTAATCTTATTTCAAATTGAGTATAAGTAAGTGAGTTAGTAAAGTAGTCGAAATAGTACTCAAGAGGAAGATTATTATATTTATTGCATTAAATTAAATTAAATTAAATTTACATTTATATTGTTAGTATGAGCTTGAACTATGTTAGTACCTAATAACTAAGAGAGACTTAGTCCTCTGGGTGAGGCTCCACACCAGTGGACTGTCCATCTTATTGCATATTACCTTCAGGATGCTGTTACTGCTACCACGCAATCTGCTTAGCAGTGAGGCGGTCTTTTTGCGCCAGGTGGCATCAAAGCCGTCTGCCATTAAATTAGACAGAATGTTAAACTTGGTCAACAAGACTAAATCGGTTAGAACTGTGACCAACTACGCGCGAGCCGAGCGAGCGAAGAGGTCGGTGCCGTGGCAGTGGCCGGCGAGAGCGCTATGTGCAAATTGGTCGCAATGACTCAATAGAGCACTACGATAGTTATGAACCGCTTTAATATAACTATATTACGGTATATAGCTATATCCCTAGGGATATAACTATAAAACGGCTTCAACCATCTAACTGCGAAATAAACACAAACACGCGACTCCACCTTTATTTAAATTGATGACTATCCTAAATCGCAGATGAATATGATTTATTATGCTATGTTTATGATTTATTACCGAACCGAATTGAAAACGGCTCAACAGTTTACGAGTTTTTGAGTAGTATACGATTTCGATTTTATTGGTTTTATGTCTTGTCCGTATTTCTTGAGGCGTAAGGGGTTAAGGTGCTTAATGATAAATATTGCTTTCGAGGGACTCGTGGCTAAGTAACAACGCCGCCCGGGTCTATCTTCAAGGTTAAGCAAAATTAGCTGCACCCCGCGGTTTCACCCGCATAAGTCTCGATCCCGTGGGAATATGGGGATAAAAGGTATCCTATAGCCTTCTTCAGGTCATGGTCTACCCATGTGCCGAATTTGGGTGTACTGTGTTTAGCCGTTTTAGCGTGACAGCATAACAAACAAACAAACTCACTTTCGCATTGCGACCACAAGATAAAACGAGGCAGTCAGCTTAGAAGATACCATTTATTTTGAATTTAACTAAGAGCTGCAAAATTCTTTTTAAACAAAGAAAAAGAAAAAAAGAAAGAAAAGAAAAGAAAGAAAATATGTTTATTTGCGGCAAACATGACGCCAAGAAAGGGCAAATATACGAAAATAAACAAGTTGCGGGAAAATATGCGTCACATTCACGCAAAACGGCCATCGCTCAGCATAATGCTGCGACCCTATGCGAGACAGAGCCCCAGCGCTGATTTTCAGTGACAGCCGGCGTTGACGTCATGACGTCAATCGGTGCAGCACATAATGAGTGGACAATAACAAAATAATAAATAAAATAAATACTTGTAGTGTTTATAAAAATATAATATTTATTGATGGCAACAAATCTTCTTTTTCGTATGGTTAGTGACTAACGTGGTTTCAGAGGTTTTTATGCCACCCATGGGCCTCTGACTTGGCTTCACACGCCGTCGAGAAATATTAGGCATCGCCGGTTCCCTCACAATGTTTTCCTTCACCGTTTTTGAAGCAAGTGATAAAATTATACAATACGCACATGAATCCGAAAAGTCAGAGATGCGTGATTTGGGTTCGAACTCGAGACCTATTGACTTGACAGCCCGACGGTCACGCCACTAGGCTATCATTACTAACGAAAAACAAATGAAAAACGGTTTTATTTATTCTAATAAAAATCATAATATTTTATTTCACATAAACCTACATGGGCACTTATGAAACGTCAGAAGCTAGGTGCACGGTTCCAATTGGTCGTTTCCTATGGAGAAGAGCCGGCAAGAAACTCCACGGTTACTCTTTTAAAAATAATTGGCTTTTACAATATTTTCAAATTACAGTGTCAGTAGGCATAGCAGGACAATGTAGGCCTTTCAACAAGTACAATCAGGCGTAGCATGAGCACCGTTTTGTCGACGGAAGAGTAGACAAAAATTACGTTTCCTGTAGACAGTACGACGGCAGCAAAGTAGAAAGAGTCAACTGCACTTTTTACGAAATTCACTCTTTTACATAATTCGACTCAGAATTCTTTGTTTTGTCATAGGATTTATCGGTTGTCAGTGTGATGTTGACAGTAAGGATAGAAAACTTTCTTCCGAAATAGTTTATCTACAAAAAGACGTAGACAAAGATCGTTAGAAATGAAAGACAAAATTACAGATTGTAGAAACATTTCTACGGTGGATGTCAAAAATGAAGAAACGAACCGTCACTTTGTATAGAAAAAGCTATGTCTGTTCTTCGTAGAGATAGAAAGCGCCATGCTACGCCTGCAGGTATTTAACAAAATAGAAGATGTTTAACAAATCTACAGTCCACTAAGCCTACAACATTTAATACTATTTGAATTACATTCCCCAGCAACAAACGCTACATATCGGATTGAAGGCTAATGTTTTTAGGGTTCCGTACACAAAGGGTAAAACGGGACCTATTACTAAGACTCCGCTGTCCGTCCGTCTGTCTGTCTGTCCGTGTGTCTCATAAACCATGATAATTAGACATTTGAAATTTTCACAGATGATGTATTTCTGTTGCCGCTATAACAACAAATACTAAAAAAAAAACAACCGACTTCAAAAAAAACAAAAATAGTGAAAAATAACTTTAATTTCGGAAGTCGGTGTCTTTGCTTTTTAATTTTCGTTTTTTGCCACCGACTTCCGAAATTAAAGTTATTTTTCACTTTTTTTGTGTTTTTTTTTTAAGCCGGTTGTTTTTTTTGTAAAAAGTTTTTATTTTTCACTTTTTAGTGGTGGTACCTACCCCACACAAGTTACTACCTGCTATGTAAATAATAGTGAAGGAGTCTAATAATTATATCGTCTACATAGACTGTGGGAAAAATACGTAATATTGAAGCTAGCTCAAAAACTCCGCAAGCAAACTTAATAAAATTTATATGGGACCACCTCGGGAGTATACCCTTTCGAACTAAAAAAGAATTTTTAAAATCGGTTCACAAACGGCGGAGTAATCGGTGAACATACATAAAAAAAAAAAAACAATCATCCGAACGTAGTACCTCCTCCTTTTTTGAAGTCGGTAAAAATAGAATAAAATAAATATTTAAGGGGGCTCCCATACAACAAACGTGATTTTTTTGCCGTTTTTATAGATAACTAACTCCCGCCCACGGCTTTCGCCCGGGTGGTATGTCGATAAAAAGTAGCCTATGTCCTTCCCCGAGATACTATCGATCTCCTTGCCAAATTTTATCGAAATCCGTTCAGTGGTTTAGGCGTGAAAAGCTAACTTACTGACAGACAGACAGACAGACAGAGTTACTTTCGAATTGATAATATTAGTATGGGTGGTACAGAACCCTTCGTGCGCGAGTCCGTCTCGCACTTGGCCGGTTTTTTCTTCTCTTTTGATACTTTATACTCGCTTTCAACAATAGTATTCCCTGTGGCGTGTCAATGTACACATAGATCGCATTGATCCCTTATGTTTGAACAAACATTGCTACTCTTTGTGGATTTTTCCTATGAAGAAATGCGACGATATTGCAATAGGGAAATTGTTTGTGAGAAAAAATAAAAGTATTTTTATTGTTTCGGGTTTGTTTTCTCGTGTTGGGCTATACCGGAATATTGATATATACAGGCTGTAAGGGTAAACACTCTTGTCATTCAAGCCATGGGTAGTTGACTTAAATATAAAAATAAATGACCGCACACAACAAAAAAAAAATAACGTTATTTTCATTAATAGATTTTAAATAGTTTCTATCCGACACCGTGCTCTCTAGCGAAACAGCTGACTGACTGAGGGAGAGGTCGCGCTCGCGGTCGGTCAGGTCACATCCCGCACCCCCCGCCCATTTTGAGACGCAAGTTTGTTGCCCTAGCGCATAGGGCAACGAATTTGCGTCTCTTGTGGTAAAACGTAGATTTTAAAAAAATAAAAAAAAAGTTGTAATTTTCCATTGATTTTACGTTCTATAAATGAAACCAAACCACTGGTTGCAAGGATAACGGTGTTTACCCTAACACCCTGTAGATAGATGGGTTTTGTTTTTGGTACACATAAAAGACATAACACAACATAAAAAAGCACGGTTTAATATTATGGCATGAACAGTGGTGGCCCAGTGGTAACGGGCGCGACTTACGAGTTGTAGGTCGTAGGTTCGAACCCAGATAGGCGCTTTACTTTGTGTAAATTATTTCATCACCACTGCTCTCAAAACGGTGAAGGAAAACATCGTCAGGAATCCGGCATGTTTTAAAACCAAAAATTCGAAGACATGACATCTACCAACCCGCACTCTCACAGATACGAGGCCTGTATCCCAGCAGTGGGAACATTATAGGCTGATTATGTAAAAAGCTTGAAATAAAACAAATCATATAAAAAACAAAAACCCGACTGCAAAAATATATAACCGGAAAGAGAAAAACAAGCATTGAACTTTGTTTTTTGTAAGGCATTGCAGGCGGGGACAAACCAATAACCTGAAATTAATATGGTGTAACTTTTTAAATAATTTGTTAATTTAGCGCACGCTAATTTAACAAATCTAATCTCTCAAAAGGCTATGTTCATGAAAGAGTTGCAAAGAAAGCAGTATAATTTGAATAATTCACAGAAATATGGCTTGCATAATTTAAGCTTGAATTAAAATTAATGTAACTTATATTTTAGCAGTCAGTTACTGCTGGAAACTGCTTATAATGCAGATTTATGCATAGTTAATTCTCTTGCATTTTGAGATAAAGATTTTCAGTGCAGTTATTGTAATATATAATTGAAAAGTTAGTATTAGGTCCCCACCTATGAAATCAGCGTTTTGTATGAGGAATTTTAAAGAAGTTGCATTTTTCATACTAACATTTGCTTAATTTATATAACAACCATGAACACTAATGTTTTAAAAAATTTATGCACTAATGTTTAAAAATTAAGTTATACGATAACTTAATTTTTAAACATTAGTGCATAAAATTTACTCCACTTAGATTAACCGACAAAAATAAGTTTCGGCTAAGTTTTTTTTGCAGTTTTTTAAACAGTTGCTTTAATATTTAATAATCATATGTTTTTATATACAATCTAACACTAAAATTATATACAAAGCGAAATAAAAATTATTATAGAAAGTAGGGCTCATAGGGCGTCAAAAAATTCTTCCGCATCGCTGTCAGTGGGAAAAGTGCCCAAAAGGCTGGCAGCATTGCCACGTTGGATGGCAATGCTGATTCTTTGACCTAGAAATTGACCAGCCCTCTGGTCACGTGAAGAGTCGACCAACCGCTTGGCGATGTCCCGAAATACTCGATGAGCACTCGGACCCCACGGCCTTAGTGTTTCAACCCCAAACGGCTCAAAAATATAGCTACCAATAAGGTTGTTATATTTGCGCCGTTTGAGGTTTTCTACACCTGCAGCAGCCGCCCCAGCACAGCCCGCCGTGCTAGGAAGATGGGATGGCGCGAGGGTGTCGACACAGGTTGCATCCCACACTAAAGGCCTACCCAACTTCCAAGGCATTATGGTCATTCCTGCAGAGCGGCTCATCCCACTGTCTCTGGGAGAACGGGTTCTCGGGCTGCTCCGTATCCGGACAGGCCACTTTCCAGGCGTTCATTGCATCAGTCAAACACGGCACTTCAAAGTCAACCTGAGAAGCAGTTAAGATTCTTGTGGTTAACTTTTCGGTGCTGTGGACCGAGGACAGGAACGCCGGTAAGCTTACACTGGAAATTTTGCGGACGCCGAGCCCACCGAAGCGAATGGGTAGTGTAGCTTGCAGCCACTCACGGTCGTCCAATGACACATTTATGATTAGTTAAGTTAAAAAAAAATTGTGGTCATTTCTGCTAACAAAGTGAGGACTCATTTTTACCCGACTACGGCGAAGAAAAGAGGAGGGTTATGATTTTGACCGGTATGTATGTATGTATGCATGTATGTATACAGGATGTAAGGGTAAACACTCTTGTCATTCAAACCATGAGTAGTTGACTTAAATATAAAAATAAAGGACCGAACACAACAAAAAAAAAACGTTATTTTCATTAAAAGATTTTAAAAAGTTTCTATCTGGCACCGTGCTTGCTAGCAAATCAGCTGACTGGCTAAGGGAGGGATCGCGCTCGCTGCCGGTCAGGTCACATCCCGTACCCTCCGTCTGTGTTGAGACGCAAGTTCGTTGCCCTAGCGCATAGGGCAACGAACTTGCGTCTCTTGTGGTAAAATTTAGATCTAAAAATTTTTTTAAAAAAGTTGTAATTTTCCATTGATTTTACGTTCTCTAAATGAAACCAAACCACTGGTTTGAATGACAAGAGTGTTTACCCTAACACCCTGTATATGTATGTATGTATGTTCATCTGTTCCCTCCTATCTTCCAAACCACTTATCACAATTTGACAAATGAGATGTATCGTTAGAAGCGTCGTGATTGTCCGCTGGTTATAGGCTATGTGAAGTCACATTAAATTAAAAATGGCGCCCTCTAGAGGACATAAAATGAGTAACTTAAAAAAAAATATGGTTTAATCGTACCATGTTGGGTATCAAATGAAAGGGCTTAATGAGCACATTTCAAAAATATATATATTATAACCCCAAAAGAATTAAAAAAAAATCAAGTATTAAAAACTAAAACCCAACTACGACTTAAAAGGTATAAACAAGACACCACAGACAGAAAAATTAAAAATCCGGAGTCACACGTAATCTGTTCGATTTATGCCCTAACACGTGTGACTCCGGATTTTTAATTTGTCTGTCTGTGGTGTCTTGTTTATACCTTTTAAGTCGTAGTTGGGTTTTAGTTTTTATTACTTGTTAAGGTATTTTTTATGTTTAGTAAACTATAAGTAATAAGGTATTTTACTATTGGTAGTTGTCTATGATGGTCATTATTCGACATAATACTATTTATGAATATTTTAAATCACAGAAGTGACGAGGTTCTCTATTTGTGGGCCCAATATTACGATAAACTCAAAGCATTTACTTCAATTAAACCATTTACAGGCAATTTTGAATTTTCAAGGAGTCGGTCAGTCAGAATTATGAAACCAGTTCCCCATTCTAAAGCGTAGTAGGTATTTAGGGAGAAGAACGGGCAACAAACTATTATCATGATAGGCCTATCGCAGTCCACTTCTGGACATAAGCCTCTCCCAGGCTGCGCCACAACACCCTGTCCTCCGTCTTCCGCATCCAGTCTGTCCCAGCCACTCTCTTAAGGTCATCGGTGCATCTAGCTGGGGGCGTCCCACACTACGCTTTCCGATATGCGGTCTCCCCTCCAGAGGGCCCAGACAAGTGACAATCGCTTCGAAAGCGTTTCGTATTTCTACAACGACTTTCAACTAGATTGACATAAGCTTTTGGATAGCTTACGTCAGTCCTATACAGTTTTGCCTTTTCCATCATCGTTATTGCTGATAGAATGTCACTTTGTCTAGGGCCACAAAGGCCCTAGACAAAGTGACATTGCCTCTATTTTAATACCTTATAGTATTAAAATTTAATAAATAAATATCTAAATAAATACCTCCATTTTAATACCTTAGTATTAAAATTGAATCTTCTATAATTATATAACAATAATACCTGTCGCTAAAGTAATAAATAATATCGAACAAATTCGGATTACTACGGCGTAGACCCCGCTACGTGCTACGTCGCTACACTACTACGCAGCTACGAAATTTCGTAGAAATTTCTTGGTAAAAACATTTTATTTAATTATTATTTTGTCCTTCAGAATGACGGTACCATTCTGATTATTTACGTACTACGCACCTGAGTTGCGTAATACGTAAATAAGCAAAAGGGGTATATAAGGATTGCATTGTGGAGGAGCTCGTGGCTAATTAATAACAGCCGCACGGGTCGATCCATCAGGTTAAGCTAGGCTTGCGGTTGGTCCGTGGTTGGGTGACCATCTTTACATATTGAGACTCCTCCGTGCCTCGGAAAGCACGTTAAGCCGTTGGTCCCGGCTGTCATTCGTAGATCTTTGACAGTCGTTACGGGTCGTCTGAAGCCCGAAAGTCTGACAATCAGTCTTACCAAGGGGTATTGCCTAGTTACTGGGTTGTGGAGGTCAGATAGGTAGTCGCTCCATGTAAAATACTGGTATTCAGCTGCATCCGGTTAGACTGGAAGCCGACCCCAACATAGTTGGGAAAAGGCTAGGGAGATTGATTGATTGTGAGTTCTGTAATTTCTGGATGCTGTTGTTTTTCCCCGTGGAAAGAAGGCGTAAGGTTTTGAATGTGGTTGTATGTATGTAAGGTGTATCTTTGCATACACGAAACCTTTTACCTTGTACTACATAATTATTATGAACAACTTTCACTTTCACAATAGAAAACGCGAAAAAAAAATTCACCGTTTCCTTAAATTTTGACGAGATATGCGAACATAAATGTAGGGAACAGCTGATTTTTTTTGCGATTTCTGGATTGGTTCCATAGTGAAACTTGTTCATAATGATGAGTACAATGACCCCGTAAGAGGTTTTGTGTATGAAATGATACACCTACACTCTCCTACTGTTAGAAACTCGACCACAATTATAATTTGTTTGCTTATATCTAATATAAGCATGTACAATACAAAAATTGTTTAGTAAAAGTTGCTTATGCCATTTTATTATTAGAAAACAACTACATAAAGGCTCTTACATACTGGGGCGATTCGTCGCGCGACGCGACGCCACCGCGTTGTTCGCCCTGAAGTTTTCTCAGAAATTGTTTTGTTAAAATTTGCGTCTCGCGGCGAATCGCACCAGTATGTAAGAGTCTTAAAGCCAAATTGTTATTCTAACAAAGCAAATGTTATCTTTAAATACAACATGTATTTGTTTTTTATGTCGCTCACTAAAAATTAAATACACATTTAATATATCCAACAAAAATAACCTTTAACAAAACTGAAATGAAAAAGAGAAAATTAAACTGTATCATTTTGCTTCAGCAGATAATCATCTCGGGAAAATATTTATTTAACACATAATCCCCCACTTCGATGTCGGGTCACAGGTCCTACGTAAACAGTGCGATAATTTTGTGAAAAAATAAATGATGAGGCCTAAACTAACAGCGGTAGGACGGAGTAGGCTTTAAATCTTATCGTTGAGAGCTTAATGTCTTTGGAAGAAGGTTAATTAAAAGCCTACTTTGATAATTAAAATAATATCGGCCTATAGGCGCGGGACATACACAAGAGGCGAGGGTGGGCAACGATGCAGTGCGGGCGTTGCGCCACTCCTTTCATATCCTTAAATATTATAAAACAAAGTCCTTTGCCGCGTCTGTCTGTCATCCTCTTCGCGATAAACTCAAAAACCACCACACCGATGCACCGATTTTCATGCTGTTTTCACCAATGGATAGAGTGGTTCTCGAGGGAGGTTTTAGTATATAATAACCTACATCCACGCGAGCGTAGCCGCGGGCATCAGCGAGTTTCATAATAATAAAATGGCGGGCTGCGTATCCTCACTCCTATACATTTTGTATGCGGTGTGGCGCAACGCCCGCGCCGCACCGCATGACCGACTTGGTAATTTTAACCACCAAACATTGTTCTTTTTTTTAACTCAACTATATTGATGGCTGCCATTCAATACAAAACAAACAAAACCTGAACTGTTTTGAAACAGAAAAACCGGCCAAGTGCGAGTTGGAGTCGCGCACGAAGGGTTCCGTATCAGTATCTATAAAAACGGCAAAAAAATGACGTTTCTTGTATGGGAGACCCCTTCAATATTTATTTTATTCTGTATTTTAGTATTTGTTTATAGCGGCAACAGAAATACATCATCTGTGAAAATTTCAACTGTCTATCATGTTCATGAGATACAGCCTGGTGACAGACAGACAGACGGACGGACGGACAGCGGAGTCTTAGAAATATGGTCCCGTTTTACCCTTTGGGTAAGGAACCCTAAAAAAAAATTCAGTCCTATAAGAATGGAATTAAGGCGCCATGGTTTCTAAAACAAAAGAACAAACAAAAATGAACATAATTAAATATAATACAATAGAAATAAAGCCAGCCTTGCTAGTGACCCAGATTCCTACTGATATACAGAACACAATGAGTACAAAGCCTGAACATACCTTACCGTTAAATTGTTTTCTAGACTCCTTTTTAAGTTCAAGATGGCGCCGAAAGCCGAGGCTGACAAATGCTACCTCAAAGGTACTTGTCAGGTCAAAAAGAATAAATGGTTTTTGCCGTTGTGACAATGGGCTTGGTTTTGGTCAGTTGTCAAAGGTCAGAAACCCATGACACAGTCCCAAAATCATGCATGAAAATAGGATGGCATTTTTTACGGAATGCTTTCGAGTAAAAATACAAATAGTTTATTTTCATTAACAAGCACAAAGCTACATAACTAGTGATAGAAGTGTCCTTTTAAGCAAATAAATGCCTGTATTAGGACACTCCAATCTTCCGCAAGAGAGATCTTAAGAGAGATTATTATTAATCAATAAGAGAGATCTCAATCTAGAGATCTCAGAGATATCAATAAAGAGATATCAATTAATATCTAGATTGATATCTATATTGATATCTAGATTGATATCTATATTTATATCTAGAGATCTCTCAGAGATCTTGATATTAATTGATCTCATCTTCCGTATTGCGTTATTATTTACGTAATGTACACACAAGAATTATTTTTGGGTTTTGATTTGATTCTTTATTATGTAAGGTAAGTAAGTAAGTAAGTAAGTAAGTAAGTCATTTATTTGTCCAAAACACGAGTATACACACACAAGGCATGCAAGATGTTACAATAAATTATGTCACAGTCATGTTTTGCCTTTACGGCGTATAAATTTAGAGGTATAGTACATTAAGTTATACAAGTGTCAATTAATAATTCAATTCAAAATATAGTGGTCTTAGAGATGTCAATATTAAAAAAAACAGAATACAATAAAATAAACATAGAAATAAAACGTGCAGATTAAATGTCATACAAATCAAATTAACTTATCATTTAAAAACTCATCAATTCTGTAATACACTTTTTCTAACAAAAGGCTTTTTAGTCTATTTCGCAATTTTTTGGTAGTATATTCCCTCCAATGTTTTGGCAACGTATTATAAAGAATTGGTGCCATACAGAATATGCTTTTGCGCAATAAAGCCGTCTTGGATTGAGGTATACAAAGCTTGCTATTGTCACGTCTATTTCGAACAAACTTCTCTGACACTAAAGGGAATAAGTGCGAGTTCGATTTGGCAAACATAATGGTCTCCAAAATGTACATTCATGGAAGTGTTAATATTTTATACTTTTTAAATAACGGTTTACAGCTCTCAGTAACCTGTAGTCTAAACATAGCTCTAAGGCATCTCTTTTGCGTTTTAAAAATGACTTCTTTACTTGTTGAGTTTCCCCAAAATATAATTCCATATATTAAGTTACATGACACTAGACCATGATAAGCAGTTAGCAGAGTATCATTATTTAACATCGGCGCTAGTTTATATAATGCATAAGCGGATCTACTAATTTTTTTGCATAAGGCTTCCGTATGCGCTTTCCAATCTAATTTGCTGTCTATAGTAACTCCTAGAAATTTTGCTGTGTCAACTCTATCTACAAGGTTATTACAGTAATGTACTCTCACATTCGGAATGGTTGACCTTTGTGCAAAATGCATAATATTAGTTTTCTCTAAATTTATTTTCAGGTTATTATTTTCCAACCATTTTATCATTGATTCCAAAGTATTGTTAATATCAATTTCGTATTTGTCTATATTTTCGCATGGGATTGTAATGGTACTGTCATCGGCGAACAGTGTCATGGGGTGGGGAATACTTTTGGGTAGGTCATTAATATATAGTATAAAAAATAGTGGCCCAACGACAGTACCTTGCGGTACGCCTAATTTAACTGCACGTTCTTTTGACCTATATATAATTTCCTGTTTATTGCTTTTATTTATTGCTGAGATATCTGTGAATTGTCTTCTGTTACTTAAATAAGACCGAATGAGGTTTGAGACGTTACCTCTAATGCCATATGCTTCTAACTTATCAATAAGTATATCATGACGGACGTGATCGAAAGCCTGCGTCATGTCGCAGAATATCGTACATACCGGTATGTTCGCATCGACTTTTGGCATGACATTGTGTAAAAAATTATATATTGCCTGATCTATTGTTTTACCGTTTCTAAATCCCTTCTGTTCATTCGCCAAAATATTTTCTTTTTCCAAATAAATATACAATTTTTTATATAAATATTTTTCAAATATTTTCGAGATTATGCTGATAAGAGATATTGGTCTATAAAATTGCATTAGTTCTTTATTTTCCTTTTTGAACAGTGGTACAAGGTATTTACAACAACACTTTAATGTACTTATTTAAATACAGCGTGTAACAAAAACCCTGTCCGATCCATGAGGGTGTTGTTAAGAATCATACTGAAATTCTATTAATTTGGTAATTGTTTTGAAAAAAAAAAAAAAAATCACCGCATTTTTTGTCAATGGGGAATTTTACCGGCTTATTACATGGGGCGTGGGCGGCCGTCGTTTAGCGGGTGTCTACAAGTCATAACTTATTTATGACTTCTGTACAAAATTAGCTAATTTAAAATGAAATTGGGGTGATATAGTAATAAAGACTGTGAATTTTAAATAGAACGTAACTTTAGTTTTCTTTCTTTCTTGCTTTATAATTTTATTTATTTATTTTATTTTATTATTTATGTACACACAGTAAAATACAAAATAGATACGACATAATTAAAATATGAGTACAAAGGTACTGCTTATTTCTTAAGAAATTTCTTCCAGCAGACCTGCGAAAGGAGAAATGAGAAATAAATGTAGACAATAGTGTGTGAGAACAAGAAGAGAAAAACATGATTATGCGAAGTCTTAACTAAAAATATCAAATATACCTACACATATACGCAAGAAAATTAACATATACTTAAATAAATACATAAACTGTGTGTTTGTAACTGTGTGTTTGTAACTTTCTTATATTCATTTAAAAAAAAACTGTATTGTTACTGCGGTGCCTAGGCGCCCCCTATCGGATCGGACAGGGTTTCTGTTACAAGCTGTATAATGTGCTTTTTCTGAGAAAATAGTTTGCTCACTACAGCAATTTTGTATCCTCGAAGAAAAGGTTACGTACACAATGTGGGAAAGGAGATCTTTTATCTTTGTTGTGCACGATTTCAACTGATGCAGAATCAGTCTATAATGTTCTCACTGCTGGGACACACGCCTCCTCTCTTCGAGAGGGAGTGGGCTGTAATCTATAAACTCTAGAAACGAAAGATTTTAAATTCAGTATTTCTTTATTATTAATTCTGGTATTCAGCTGCATCCGGTTAGACTGGAAGCCGACCCCAACATAGTTGGGAAAAGGCTAGGCAGATGATATTCCTTTATTATTGACGTTAGATTTCTAAAAAATTCCGTATCTAAGCCGGTGTTTCTCAACATGGTTGCTTATACAGGGTGTAATTGAAAAAAAAAATCAGCTGTTCCCTACATTTATGTTCGCATAGCTCGCCAAAATGTAGGGAACCGCTGATTATTTTTTTGTGATTTCAGGGTTGGTCCCATAGTGAAAGTTGTTCATAATGTTGAGTACAATGACCCCTTAAGAGATTGTCCATGAATTCAATTTCACCCTGTATATAATTATAACAAAAAATATTAATGCTGTAAAGTACTTTACAATAACAATTGACCCCAACTTCAAGCGTTGTATTTCACAGACGCTTTACGTCGCCACTACACAATACAAGCCGGCATCAAACGTTTCTTTGTTCATTTCATTGGTCACAAACGTGAGGTCCGTGTCTTTGAATCGCACAAAAACCTCGTTCAAAACTAGACTCGAAATAGTAATTTTCGTTTAATATATTTTTATTTATTTATTTATATAATATTTTTTTTTTCTTTAAAACTTCCGAATTTCTGTTCTGGATGCAGCAATCGAGTAATGGACTATTTTATAATTTAAAAGTGCAGTTGTTTGAATAAAGGAGCTCGTGGCTAAGTAATAACAGCCGCACGGGTCGATCCATCAGGTTAAGCTACGCTTGCCGGGGTTGGTCCGTGGATGGGTGACCATTGACCATCTTTACATATCGAGACTCCTCCGTGCCCTGGAAAGCACGTTAAGCCGTTGGTCCCGTCTGTCATTTGTGGATATTTGACAGTCGTTACGGGTCGTCAGAAGCCCGAAACTGACAACCAGTCTTACCAAGGGGTATCGTATTACCCAGTTACTGGGTTGTGGAGGTCAGATAGGCAGTCGCTCCATGTAAAATACTGGTATTCAGCTGCATCCGGTTAGACTGGAAGCCGACCCCAACATAGTTAGGAAAAGGCTAGGCAGATGATGATGAGTTGTTTGTATATTTCGCTGTTACCATTGATATGTAAAAGGATTTTAAAAAAAATGTTATCGAATATTTCATACTTGCGTTTGACAACTACATGAGTGAAATTGACTACTCGTATGTTAGCGATGATAGTACCTACTGGATCATTTGATAGCTGACCACTATTCTCATCCGATGGTAAGCGATAGTGTGGTCTCTGCATCCAGCGCTCGGCGTGGCATCACGTCGTGTTTGGGTTCGCGACTGGTCAATCGTCATCCTGAGGATGCGTCGTTGAGAGGTGAAACACGTGTCGATTTCTTACAGGGTTTTTTATGACTCTTAAGGAATACGTTAATAGTTAAGCGTACGTAATAGTTAAGCGGAATAGGTTACTAAATATATCTACGCCTATTGTTTTTTTTATGGTATGGTTGACGAGTCTGCACGTTTACCAAGAAGTAGCATAACATTATTCACTAGAGACTTGTAGTGAATGAGAAACGCAGATTATTACAGCTACCCCTATTTCGAGAGACCCCTATTTAAAACGACCCCTATTTAACAGTTCAATAATTACTAAAGCCTTTTCCAGTACCTATGTCCTTACATAAATTGTAGTCAGTTCAATACGTTCCTTGGTTCATTTTATTCGTCACAAAATGACATTTTATTTGAAGATAGCTTTGAGCCGTATCGATAGGCTCAGAGATAGGGTAACAAAATGTTTTTGTACTGAAATACCTAAATATTTTATTTGATAACAAGTTTTAATGTGAAAAGGGGAACAAAGTTCTTTATGTGTTTACTTTGTTTATCACAATAGAATATTAAACGGTGACCGGGTGCGTCATACTGTTTTGAATGGGAATGTTTTTGAAACTTTAAAAAGTTAACATAATAGAAACATTATTGTCTATCTATACCCCGAAGTGCCCCGAAAGGAAAGGTGAGTGATTTAATTTTTTACCAATGGACATTCAAACGTATCGATATAGAAATACGACATAAATTACTATGCTTTAAAATGATGCCATGGCATCGAAAGGGATTTTATTGCACGGCATTGAAAGACACGCCACGGGCTCACGCGGCGGGATGCCGTGGCGTACTGCGGTAGGCAACGGCATGCCGAGGACGCCGGCGCTGGTTGTGACATACCGCGGGGCGCGCGCGCCGTAGCAAGGCGCTGAAATGCCGCAGTATCTAAGCGGCTAGTGTGCGCTGACTAACGGCAAAATTCTTTGCCATCCCGTCCCGGTCTGCATTGGCCTTTAATGGAGACGAGCATTTAAATTTCTTAGTGCTCCTACTGAGAATTTTTGAATGAACATATACAAACAAAACTTTACTCGGAGATCGATCCTAAGACCCGACTTTCAGCAGTCTCACTTTTGATCAGAGGACCAACGAGACAGTTGAGATTTTTTAAATAATTAAAGTCACAGCTAAAAATATAAACGAAAACTCAATTCAAAGACGAAATAAAGGAATAACAATGATTTCCTTAATTTTCAATCTTGATTAGCTCTCTTAATTCCTTGAGCCTGTTTTAATTAAATAACATTCATTTATAATTTCTCGGAGAAGAGACAATGGAAGATAATCCATAGCTTATAGAAGGAGTTCTGTCGGAAGTTAATTATATAAAATAAGGTGAATATTGTGGTTTCGGTTCATTATTTTACGTAAATAGACCTTGTATTGTTCATTGAATAGGCTTAAAACAGAATGATCGGATTGCAGTAATATAATAATATTCTCTAAACATCACTTTGAAATTCGAACGCTGTCTCGTTGTGAATCCGCGATGATTTACTTTAAAAACAAATGAGTTTGCTTTCGAATTGTGTGCGCTCACTTGAGTGAGGTGAGCAGTGAACTTTACTGAATAGTACTGATGTAAATAAGCTAGGTTCAGTTAGTTAATTGATTCAGGCGTGACTTTGCGGAAATCCATAGAATACAATAGAGAGATCCATAGAATACTCTCAGAGAGAGTACGCAGAGTTACTCTGCACCCGGCCGTGGTCTGGTTTGCGACTGGTCAATCGTAATCCTGAGGATACTTCGTTCAGAGGTGAAACACGTGTCGATTTCTTGCAGGGTTTTTTATGACTCTTGAAGAATAGGTAGCCAAGTGGAATAGGTTACTAAATAAATCTACGTCTATTGTATTCTAGGTTCACGTTGAAGTTAAGGGTACCTATTCACATTAATGAGCCTTTTCATATGTGTGTTTATTTGAATCTAAATGTTCGTTATTCTAGGAAAAAGCGTGCCCAAATCCTGTTTGCGTTTGAAAGTGGAATCAATGTACAAGTGTACAAGTCAATGGGTTTAATTAATGCCAAATTGATCGTTATTTACCAAGTGACTACACTTGGTAAAATAACAATTAACGATCAATTCCCCACCTCTGAAAAACACAAAATAACAACTGTAAGATACAATGATTATTCTCCAAATTACTCTTGAACTTTAATTTAAAACCGATTAAAACGTTTCCCTGGAGTGTTGCCAACAAGAAATATTATCGCACTTTATTTAATATCAAGAGGAAAGATTCATCTCGGCCTTAATTCCTGAAAGGCCTTCAGAGACTTTCACGTAATTGCTCTTTAATATTTCGCATTTAATTTTATTACTTTATAGGTATCGAGAGTATTTTGTTTCGGAGGGTGGATTAAGTTGTAATTTTGTGCAAAGTTTGAACTCCGTTGATTGTTTGTTGTTTTGGAGTTCAAACACGATAATCAATCATTATTTGGTGTTCAAACTTAGAACACAATTCAAAATTATGTACATCACTTCGAAATTCGAACGCTACAACGTTGTGAATCCGCCATGATTTATTTTAAACTAGCGACCCAATCATGCGTCGCACGGTTTTTACGACTTAAAACATCTAGATTTCTTTGTTTAAATCACTTTAATACTAACGCATTATACACATAAACCTTCCGGAATAAATTCTCTAAACGATGGTGAAAACCTCATCAAAATCTGTTGCGTGGTTTAGACGAACAACGCGGACATACAGACAAACACGATGCGAGCCTCAGCGATGCGGATGAATACTTCGACGCCTAAAAGGGTGTTTTTATATTTATTGGTATAGTTTGTTAGTCGTTTTACTTTTTAGTTAATTTAGTATAATAAGTGACCCAATGTATATATGTATTTTACCTAATAAATATAATACTATCTCCTGCATTATGTCCTATCCTATAACGCTGTCCTGTCCTATATCGCAGCATTATGCTGAGATCCCCTATCCCAGCATAATGCTATTAAAAAAAAAAAAAATTGTCCTCGCACAGGGTGTCTAAGCATTTTGTTCGTTTTCATTGTTCTTTTATTTTAATTAAGTACTTACTGTATTAATGCTTGTTTTTCTTGTGCGTGTCCCAAATAAAATATTTTTCTTTCTTCCTTTCTTTCTTTCCTGGTCTATAGACAATCTGTTTGACATTCGAGCATCGTGCCTGTCTCTCAAGTAATTGTCTTTCTCTTGTTCTACAAATGTAGGCGATTTTTCTAGTACCGCCGTTCTGTTTTATATTAGGTCTATTGTTTTATCAGAAGTATTGTTTTCGCTGCTTGATTAAACGGGGATTCTTTAGACTTAAACAACCTTGAGGAAATATGTTTTGTTTTATATTCCCAGCTCCTACTTCCCCGAAATTGAATACCAGTCCCATTTAGAGCATGTAAAATAAACCAATACAGTACAAGTAGTGTTACGTTTTCCAGGAAAAATTCGAAGACACGTTTCTATCTTTGTGTAGAAGGGGGATTTCATGAAGGTTTTCAATCAAAGTGACATTTTTGTAGGAGAAATCTAAGTTATAGTTTGAGTACCGAGACCGCTGTACCGCGGCTTAGAAATGCGCGGCGAGGTGGGGGGCAGCGTTGACGAATGAGCGGCGGGACGCCGTGAGCATTGACGAATGAGCGGTCTGCACTGCCAACGCTGCACGGTAGTCAAACATGTATGCATCAAATATGCTTGAAAACACCAAACATAATAATTGGACGCTTCCTAATAACTCTACGTAGGACCTGGAATTCACAGTCATAATTTTGCAAATCTCGAGGAGGAGCTCGTGGCTAAGTAATAACAGCCGCTCGGGTCGATCCATCAGGTTAAGCTACGCTTGCCGGGGTTGGTCCGTGGATGGGTGACCATTTTCACGTATCGAGACTCCTCCGTGCCTCGGAAAGCACGTTAAGCCGTTGGTCCCGGCTGTCATTTGTGGATCTTTGACAGTCGTTACGAGTCGTCAGAAGCACGAAAGTCTGATAACCAGTCTAACCAAGGGGTATCGTATTACCCAGTTACTAGGTTGTGGAGGTCAGATAGGCAGTCGCTCCATGTAAAATACTGGTATTCAGCTGCATCCGGTTAGACTGGAAGCCGACCCCAACATAGTTGGGAAAAGGCTAGGCAGATTGAATTTTGCAAATCTTTTTTAATTTTATTTTTACAACGGCATGAATTACTCAGTAGTCTTTTTCTGCTGTTAAAATAGACATGCAGGAAGTGTTCATTGAGTTCGTTATTGGTTAAAGTGTCTATTCTGCCTAGTACGTCATCTGTCAATCACAACACTGGCAGTCTCTCTTTCCAACTCACTTTTGATATTAGCAGAATGGTCGACAACGGCTTTGCTTGCAATAATAAAAAAATAAATAGAACACTGTCATTTGTCAAATCATCCGTGCGCTTTATCTATTCATACGTATGGTATTCATATATATGGTAAATTATATAGTTACCACCTAAGTACACATTATGGTAAAGCAATAAAGATATTGAGTATTGAGTATTGAGTATACATCCATCTCTTTCTCTAGGTCACATTCCAATTTCAAGGTCCTTCTTATTTCGTTTGGACATGCAGCGAAGTCAATTTTTCACCATTCGACTAGCTAGCTAGGCTTACTAGCAATTCCAACTTTTGGTCGAGTTTTGGACTTTTCACCACAGAGTAGTACAGAAGGCGCACTCCCCATTTTGACGGGCCAATTTAGTGAACGTAACGTAGTCAGACGCGATAGAAAGAGATATAAGATAGGTATTATAATAATATAAGTAACGCGATAGAAACAGAGGCTTCTTCTAGGTGAATTATAACTGAAGGTAATTAGCGTTGTGCGACCTGAATTGCACTTTATTTTGTTGACGCAAGAGTCGCTTTCTTTCTATATGACTTTGCAGAGTGAATCATCTGTACTAATCTGTGTTTTCACTAAGGTTTTTTTAGAAGTCACATCGGGCAAATAGTTTATCTGTAAATAAAGACCATCCCTTTAAGAATCAGCCAAAGCGACGTTGTTTAACTTCATAAATCAATTTAATACAACTGTTTTTCCTTCATAATTGCACAAACTGCCGTAGTAAAACGAATAGCCAGTCAAAATGGTGAATAAGCTGACTATTCAGGTTGCTCTAGGTGTATTTTTAAGTATTACTGCATGTTTAGGCTATTTGAATACCTACACCCAAGTATTAAGGTGAGTCCATAAATTGCGCGGCAAGAGCGCGGCAGAAATGTGTCCTGCAAACGCCGCGTGTTTTTGCCGCGCTCTTGCCGCGCGTGTGGACTAAACCGACGAATGTTTGCGCGGCAGAACTGCGCGGCATATCCGAGGCACCCGCGCACTTCAGTTGTCATGAAAGCGGTTGCGTGTGTCGTAGCTCTGTTTATAATTCATCAACACATAATTACTGACGAATGTTTGCTAGAAATGTTTGTGCGCGGCGGGTAGAGAAGCGTTCGCGCGCGGCAGTCGTCCAAACACAACGCGACAGCTGCGCACGAATGCCGCTCAATATTTGGACACGCCTTTAAAGTACCAGTAAACGTCAACATTAATCTTAAAAATGTCGCATTGTCGTTAATCTTGCACAAGATGTCGCTACCACGTGACTCATAAGATATTCCATTTTATTATGCCATTGGGCTTCCTTTTCTGCAGCCACTAAATATACATGTACAGAAGGTCAGTTACAAAAGGGGCTCGTGGCTAAGTAATATCCGTCGCACGGGTGAGCCAATCAAAGTTTAGCTACGCTTGCCACGGCCTGTTCGTGGATGGGTGACCATTCATTTCATATCCCTCCGTGCCTAAAAAAGCACGTTAATTAAGCCGTTGGTGCCGGTTGTCTACCGTAGATCTTTGACAGTCGTTACGGATAGTCAGAAGCCCGTAAGTCTAACACCAAAGCCTTACCAAGGGGTATAGTATTACCCAGTAACTGGGTTGTTGAGGTCAGATATGCAGTCGCTTTATATAAAAGTAGCTTTCGCCCGCGTGGTATGTCGATAAAAAGTAGCCTATGGCCTTCCTCAGGATATCATCTATCTGCTTGCCAAATTTTGTCGAAATCCGTTCAGTGGTTATGGCGAGAACTGGTAACATACAGACAGACAGACAGATTATTACTAGCTTAGCGCCCGCGGCTTCGCCCGCGTAGTATGTCAATAAAAAGTTCAACCCCAGGATACCATCTATCTGCTTGCCAAATATTGTCGCAAGCCGTTCAGTGGTAACACACAGACAGACACTCATAGTTAATTTCGATTTTATAAGATTAAAGTATTGAAGTATTAAAGTATTTTAACCAGATACAGCTGAATACCAGTAGGTATTCAGCTGTATCTGGTTAGACTAGAAGCCGACCGCAACATAGTTGGGAAAAGATAGTCCGATGATTCTGTGTGGGTGCGCTGTTTATAGCTGTCCTTCTGTACATTTATCTATATTGTGTTACTACTGCATAAAAGAGGGTAGGTTAATGTTTTCGTGAATATTACGTGGGTACTACGTAATTAGTGGGTACTGAGGGAATACGGAATTATGATTCTGCGAATGTGGAGTTAAGAACATAATCTTGTTGTGCGAAAATTACCTCTTTGGTGGCGAGAAATAATTACTTGTAGAGGGTTATTACGAATTTATGTAATTACGTAGAAGCAGAAAACGTGGTTTAAAAGAATTGTGGCAGCATCTACATCGCCACATGCGAACTACGCATCAAAGACGTCACATAAATCCTGCAACGCGCAATTAGAGTTTACCGCGCGATGGACTTTATACTATACAAGATTCCGACGTCAATCGTTGGGCAGTTGCCCGCCAGACACAACACCCGTCTGGTCGGAGGATCCTCCCTTTTCTATAGAGGATGAGTGAACTTTACACCCAGTTCCTCATACCCCTAGATAATTATACGCGTTTAAGAACAGTCCATATGTATGTGTGACATCAACGCTGTATTCACGAAAGAGTTGGGCCTTAAATTATGCATAATAACTTCAATATTCACTGTTCAACGACAGAGTTTTTATTTACAAAAAAATAC
Source organism: Lithophane semibrunnea (assembly GCA_947363905.1). NCBI lineage: Eukaryota > Metazoa > Arthropoda > Insecta > Lepidoptera > Noctuidae > Lithophane > Lithophane semibrunnea. The sequence goes on along the minus strand of OX376213.1, from coordinate 6,427,584 downwards.
TGGCACTGAGAATTTTCTATTCCAATTCGGATTCGATTTTTGTGTAAACAAGGTTATTCCTTGCCCAGGACTCAACCATAATCTGTATCCCAGGGATTTACTCTAGGATAGCCATGCACCTGCTATACCTCAGCTATGTCGGCTGTGCATCGGCTGCGGTGACCACTGGTGTGGTGCAACTAAATAAATCAAATCAAAATAAAATACTATACACGTAGATATATTTAGTAACCTATTCGGTCCAGTCTCTGCGTCCAGCGCAAGGTGTGGCAACACGTCGTGTTCTGGTTTGCAATTGGTCAATCGTAATTCTGAGGATACCTTGTTGAGAGGTGAAACACGTATCGATTTCTTACAGGGTTTTTATGACTCTTGAAGAATAGTTAAAGCGGAATATGTTACTAAATATATCTACGTCTGTTGGATTTTATTATGGATTTTCGCAAAGTCACGCCTGAATCAGTTAACTATCTCAAATCAAAATTTATTTTATTTCACATAAACCTACATGGGCACTTATGAAACGTCAGTAGCTAGGTGCACGGTTCCAATTGGTCGTTTCCTATGGAGAAAAACCAAATAAAACCGTTATTTTACGAGGGTAGGCAAAAATTACACACCGACAAGTTTTACGACTTCTTTATCTGTTCATGTATGCAGGCCAGACGCCAGTTCTACTCATTCGATCTTCGTCAAGGATGGTCTTAAGGGTCTGCATAACGCTATTGATTATGACGACCCTTAATCGGGGTGGAATTTCCTATATGCCTAAAATATACAAGGTGTTAGGGTGAACACCGTTATCCTTGCAACCAGTGGTTTGGTTTCATTTATAGAACGTAAAATCAATGGAAAATTACAACTATTTTTTAAATGTTTTTAGATCTAAATTTTACCACAAGAGACGCAAGTTCGTTGCCCTATGCGCTAGTGCAACGAACTTGCGTCTCAACACGGTCGGGGGGTACGGGATGTAACCTGACCGGCAGCGAGCGCGATCCAGTCAGTCAGCTGTTTCGCTAGCAAGCACGGTGTCAAATAGAAACTTTTTAAAATCTTTTAATGAAAATAAAGTTTTTTTTTGTTGTGTTCGGTCATTTATTTTTATATTTAAGTCAACTACCCATGGTTTGAATGACAAGAGTGTTTACCCTTACATCCTGTATACAGGAAATAATAGCAAAAAAATAACTCGACAGTTCTCTGAGTTTTGTTTGATATTTAATATTCTGATTAGGTATACTAGGGGTGTTCAATAAAAAGTGATAATGAGTTTTTTTTTAATTTTTTTTTATTGGGACATAAAACAGTTACACGTTACAATTTTAGTAGATAACATACTAGGGTAGTAGAGGTAAACATGTAACCCACACCAATGTCCGCGGAATAAACTATTGTGGAGAAATTAAACAAAACAAAAGACGCATCTACTGGAGGCGAAATAGGTTAGGAGGAATTCATAAATTATTGTGCAAGCAATTATTGAACAGCCATTCTTTTAAATTTTGTTTGGGATAGTGAAAATATATCAAGATCGAAAAAGTGTGTGTTATATATTTATAAGAGACGACGGAAAAAAAAAAAAAATGAATATGACGCAATTATCTGTTATTAAATGATATTTTATTTTTTGACGTAGTCACCTTTCAGGTGTATAAACTTTGTATATCTTTTTCCTAAATCAAAAATTCCCTTTCTAAAAAAATCTTCGTAACGATCCCTTAAAAAATCGTGTATGGCGGCAACTACTGCATCATAATCTCCAAATTTCTGACTCCTGAGATGTTCTTTTAGCTTCGGAAATAGGTAAAAATCACTAGGCGCAAAGTTCAGTGAATATGGAGGATGTTCCATCATTTCAAAGCCAGCTTCTTGAATGGCAGCCATCGCAACTCTGGACTTGTGCCCAGAGCCGTTATCTTGGTGAAACAAACAAACAACAGAACACGTTCCGAAACGACGCAAACGAGACTTCTATTTTTTTTAAACAAAAGAGAATTGATTGTTTTTTTTATTATCATTATAACTAATGTCTGGGCTATGACTGCCAGTATTTATTTTTTTGTTTCCAAGGAGAATGTATTGCATTATCACTATTTATTGAACACCCAACCATTTTAAATTTGTTTTTACAGGTGCCCGTGATTAAAAAGTTTCTTAAAAGGTAAAATAGAGGCTCCTCTCCTGTATATAATTATTTTAATATCAGTTTCAGAGGAAAATGGTTTTAATATACGCAAATTCTCTGCTTCATCAAGAATTCATCGCCTTAACAAAGTAAGAAATAAAAGAACACGGTTCACTCCTTGAAATTCAATGTAAAATGTGAAGCAAGTTCATTTGTCTTTATCCTTTTTAAAAACAATAGAGTGCACTTTATTGCTTTTTCTTATTTAACTTTCTTTATTGAACATTTCTAACGAGACATTAACATGCAATAAAAATGTTTTTTTTAGGGATCCTTACAAAGACTGACAAGGAGGGAATATTTCAGTTTCAATCGGCCTGGCCTTTTCCCAACTATGTTGGGGTCGGCTTCCAGTCTAACCAAATGCAGCTGAATACCATTATTTTACATGGAGCGACTGCCTATCTGACATCCACAACCAGTAACTGGGTAGTACGATATCCCCTGGGTAAGACTGGTTGACAGACTATCGGGCTTCTGACGACCCGTAACGACTGTCAAAGATCCACGAATGACAGCCGGGACCAACGGCTTATTGTGCTTTCCGAGGCACGGAGGAGTCTCGGTATGTAAAGTTGGTCACCCATGCACAGACCAATGCCGGTAAGTGTAACCTGACGGATCGACCCATGCGGCTGTTATTAGAAAATTTCAACATTTCGGTTTCATTTTGTCAAAAACACCGGTTAAAATATAACCCGTGACGGCACGAAAGATAAAACCTGTCAGTCCCTGTTCAAAATCCTTTTGAAAGAAAGAATCCAGAAAATCTGAAAAAATCATCTTGTGGGAAATCATCGTGAGGAAACTGGCATGTTCTAGAACCAAAAATTCGAATGTGACATCCACCAACCCGCACTGTGCCCGCGTGGTTGATAATACCCAGCTCCCTCTCACACAGAGAAGGTTTGAGTCCCAGCAGTGGAAACATTATAGGCTGATTTTGATATGCTTATAAAATATGCTATAGAAAAGCAGTATTTATTTCAAACTACGGAACCCCGAGCAGTCCACATAAAAACTATTTTAATCGACTTCTTCAGTGAATATTTTAAACAGCTTGGCGTGTAAAATAAATTCGTCTCATTTTTTGTCTGTCTGTCGCTAGAGGTCGCGAGACGGCGATCAATTATTGTTTGACTATTAAGTTTCGGTTGCGTGTCACAAATTGAGGGTAGTTTGGCACATTCATTTGGTGTCGCCTTTGTTTAGAACTCGGTTCGCGGTAAGTATTTAAGTTACAGTATTGTTAATTTATTAAATATATGTTTTTGTGTATTCCTGAGGGAGAAGGGTAGACACGCAATGTTTTATGATAATTACACATAAATATATAAACAATATAGACATAGATCTGCTCATTCAGACCTGTGCTTAATTTCAAATATGAGTGTTAGTAGCGAACGACTTCTATTCGATAAATTACCCATAATTATGATACTCGATATGTAAAGATGGTCACCCATCCACAGACCAACCCCGGTAAGCGTAGCTTAACCTGACGGATCGACCCGTGTGCCTGTTATTACTTGGCCATGAGCTCCTCCGTGCCTCGGAAAGCACGTTAAGCCGTTGGTCCCGGCTGTCATTCGTTGATCTTTAACAGTCGTTACGGGTCGTCAGAAGCTCGAAAGTCTGACAACCAGTCTTACCAAGGGGTATCGTATTACCCAGTTACTGGGTTGTGGAGGTCAGATAGGCAGTCGCTCCATGTAAAATACTGGTACTCGGCTGCATCCGGTTAGACTGGTAGCCGACCCCAATATAGTTGGGAAAAGGCTAGGCAGATTGTTTGTTTTTTATGATACTATCAAATGACTTCTATCTAATAGAAATCGACTATGATTGTCAGTAATTTTGTTACTGTATTTTTATAAACACTTTGTACATTCATATATTGTTACCTAACTGTATATTTGAGTGTTTTAATGCCTACGTGTAACTTACTACACATTACCTATTTTTCTTTCTTTTATGATGTAATAAAATTGCCTTCAGTTTTTCCTTATTTTATAAAGCAACCGGAGCCAAAAAGGCATGTAATTAATTAAACATTCTTTTTCTTCGCATTCCACTCTCCGACCTAAATCTCTTAAAACATAAACAGACTCTCTGTACTAAACGACGTGGAGCAGACATGTTTTAAACTAATTACTTGTTTTTACTCAAAGTTTTGCAAAACAAAAATATGGCGCCCAACTGGGACAACAGTCATACAGAAACGTTAAATGGCGCCCGACATGGGACAAATTTATGCATTTTTAATTACGTACCGTCGATTTTGTTCTTTTGTAGCATTTTTTAGCAAACTCATCTCAGCGAAAATTATGAATGTTATGTAGAATAAGGATAATTAGGGTTATAAATTAATGATGTCGGTTGAAGCGTTTGTCTTCGGATGATGAGCGTTTACGCTGAAAGATGGCAACGCCGCAAATAGATGCCAAATATTTCGCTGTTTTGATTAATTGGCAATATTACTGTATGGAAATATGAAATATGGCTAGCTAACTGTTTAAAATATTGATTACGAAATGCAATAAATAGTATCGTAACACCGAATATTTACTTTTAGTTGTAAAAAAAGGAGTTTGAAGTTCCAAATCCTTCCAAACAGTTAGCTAGCCATATTTCATATTTCCATACAGTAATATTGCCAATTAATTTATTATTGCCAGTAATTAGCCAAATTAATCAAAACAGCGAAATATTACACATCTACTTGCGACGTTACCAGCTTTTCTTTTAACCTCATTGTGTTAAGAGCGTTTACGTTTATTTAGGTAATTCCCATATTTCGTCATGAAAGTGGGGTTTCAGACGTAGAATAGACTAAGTATTCTCGTTTATGTAAAAATCAACTAAAGGAATATATTAAAGGGTTCAGCAGCAGCATCTTTGTCTGGTCTGTTTGTCAAGCAGTTAAATTCGCGTTTACAATTCTCGACTTATTCCTTAAAGTTTACACGCTAGCAGTATATCAAACAGTATCAAAGGAGAATGCCATATTGTCGTACCAACAAAGGAGCTAGAGTGTCACAACCAAATGTAGTTCATAAAATTACTCCTATTTTTTAAATCAGATATACGATTTTGTTATGAAAACGATTCCCGGCTTTCGGACACCAAATTAAAAGTCTTTTTTTACTTTTGTGGTACGTATTTTCCGCTTATGTCACTGGCACTTCATTTCCGAATGTTGCTACTATGTTAAAAAGATAGGTACCTACCTGTCAACGAACATTAAAAAATGAAGAAGATAATTGTAGCAATTTGCCATTTTATATTAGGATACAATATATTTTTATGTGTGTCAAAAAACATCTTTAAGTAACGCGTTACATCGTAATAATTTATTATTATTTTTTTGGAATACATTGCAAATACATGCATTTAATTAAAAGAGGACCTATTCAAAACAGTAAAATGTCATTTGTACTGTGACATATTGCAATAATTATTCTGTGGCGCCATCATGGATGACGTTACTTTCAATATTGGTTTCATCTGAACTATTTGAATAATAATTTGTAATACTTATTAACAAAAACGGGGGCTCAGGTGCGTTTTCATAACGTAGTCTTTGTGTGATAATCCTTAGCGATGCCCTCAACTAGAGTAAGACATCGGCCAGCAAGTCAGCGTCGCCGACGTATCCTAAACCGTTCACTAGTATTGTTAGAACAATTTAGAATATATTACATAGAAAATATATCCGTGGATATGATCGTGTTTTAACATCATAGATTGTAAGTATTACCTCACCTAGTAGAAGCATGTATACTATAGTTAGCTTCTAAAGTACCTACCTACTTCCGGGACTATTTATTCAATTTAAGGATTAAAAAACAGTTTTTATGCTTTCAGATCAATCCTGGTAGTTCCTATTCATAATGTTACAAATGTTTCGTATTGATACAAGAAAAACTCCCTGAGATTCCGAACTGATACCTGAACTAACACTTGGTCACAATGTGGAGTGATGTGGACAGTCCATGCTACGTGTTGCAACAGTTCCCGAGTGCCACCCAATTGTCCTACCTATTGTTTTATTTGTATATTTATTTTCTCTGTCCTGGTAGCGGTCGAGGTCATATACGTTATGTAAATATGAATATATCTTAACTGCGTTTTTCATTTTTGATATAAGTGCCTTATTAGGTACTAACAACATTATTTCCTTATTATTATTTACTAACATGTGAAGTTCGAGAAGTGGGTGTACTATATAGTAAATACAACTCTGCCTAACTCTTCTGGGAAAACAGGCCTGCTGTTATGTTAAGATTTCAAGATATTAGGAATCAGTAAACACAGTACTAAATTGATTACTTATTCAGACTACCAGCTGCACATACTATGAGTACCTACCTACATGATTATTGATATCCATTATCATTATATATAAAACCTGACACCAAGAATTATTATTGACTATCAGTGATGTATTGTATAATCATCCATCAGGAAACAAGCGCCAAATCAAGAATAAAAAGCAACCGATATTAGGTACCGCTTCATTTGTCATCAACTTCACCATTTCGAGCCTGTCACTTTCTCGAACTTAACCTCAAAATATGAAGTAGATAAATGGTTAATAAATACGAATTGCGGGAATCCATGTAAAAAAAAGTTAACAATATAAGAAGAGCATTTAATTCTCCTCTAAATACACTAGGTTTGGTTGTGACAGGCGGACTTTTCGCTTGGTACAGGGTGCCCTACATTTCTGGTCATTCTCCTTTATTCTTGTATTGTCATAAGAGTAGTAGTCTAATAAAAGACCGTAAAAAAAACAAAAAGGCCGCCAACTTAAAATATTTTATTCTAAGAATTCTCTAAGAAAATAAACCCTGTTAATTTATTAAATCAATCATCTTTCCAAATCATTTGTAATAAGATTTTCGTCTTTTCATAGAAATAATGGAATCAATTATCGGTCCCACGCTGGGCGCCAATAAGGTTTATTGACAGTTCTTGATCTTATTATCAGGACGATGTTCAAAATGGCGGGCATTTTATTATCTTTGTGATTTTCATTTTATAGAGACTGAAGTGTAATGAAAATGCTGATGTCATACGCGGTGAATTTTTAACCGTTTTATAATTTACAAAGTTAGAAAGCAATGCTCAGTACAAAATATTTCTATTACATAATATGAGGCCACTTTTGTGGAACTTCGACTTTGTTTTGTTTTAAAACCAAAAAAAATATTGTGCCATATTAGGTTTCTACTAACTGACATATTAAGTTAAATACCCTCATTTGCAAGATTATTAGAAGTTCGCGGATTATAGGTAGGTAATACCAGCCTAATGTAGGGCAAAGGCTTCTTGACATAAAGAGAAGGCACGAGTATTGATCACCATGCTTGCTCAAGACGGATTGACGATTTCCGACTCATAGTTATAAACTAAAAGTTTCGTCACGATGTTTTTATTTCACCGACGTCCAAGATAAAATCGGAAATATAATTATGAATTGACTTGCCCGGATTTGAACCCACAATATCGTGCATGAGAGGCGAGGCGAAACACTGCGCAATTATGACAGTTTTTCATAAATATTGCGTGTAAGGGTAAACACCGTTTTCACTCAAACCATGGGTAGTTGACTTTAATATAAAAATAAATGACTGAGTAACAACAAAAAAAAACATTATTCTCATTACAAGATTTTTTAAAGTTTCTTTCCGACACCGTGCTCGCTAGCAAAACAGCTAACTGACTGACGGAGGGTTCGTGCTCGCGGCCGGTCAGGTCACGTCCTGCGCCCCCCACCACTGTTGACGCAAGTTCGTTGCCCCGGAAGGGTGAAATACTCTAGTGGTAAAATGTAGATTTTAAAAAAAGTTGTAATTTTTCATTGATTTTACGTTCAATAAATGACACCAAACCACTGGTTTCAAGGATATCGGTGTTTACTCTAACACCTGTATAATATCAAAGTATTATTATAGCAAAATATTACTCAATACTAAATACTCAATACTTTATTGCAATCCATAATGTGTACATAATAAGTTGGTATGTTAAGACATCGAATCAATTATGGACCCTGTCGGGCTCAGCAAAAGTTAATTTTTAACAGGAGAGAGGACATAAAGCACTGAGGTATTAAACACTGTTGAAACAGAAAACAAAACATTAGCTCGACCTTGTATCCTTGACCATCACCATATCATCATCATATCATATGAAGGGTACAGGGGAAAAACATGCTATGTCACATTTTTATGTTTTTTGAACTGGCAATGCCATTGTGAAGTATAAATTTGGTAGAACGAAACGCCAAAACACACTTTGCAGTAACATGCATAGTCACTGAGTAATATTCATAGTAAAATATTGATACAGTGCAATAACAAGCAATGTCCAACTCGTACAGGAGAAAAATAAGCATTTTTTTTTACTACACAACAGAAACAAATATATTTTCTTTATAAATAAATATATTTTCCTTCTATTTGAAACTTTATTGTACCTTTTTTCAAAGATCAAAATATTAATTTAGCAATTTCTCAGTTCATTGTCTTTGTGACATTGCATATTTTTCCCCTGTGCCCTTCATATGTTATAAACTATGATCTTAATTTGAATTATGTATACATTCCTTGGCTATCGCATTAGGCTACGACCTGTAATGGTAGTTTTTAAGGCATTTAAATAAAAATAAAAAATAAATAAATCACCCCTTGTTGCCATGCAAGGTTATTGCGATATCCGATATTTTTAACCGTAACATTTCAGGGACGGTAGGCATAGAAACCTTTTTCCGAAACCTTACCGATCAGCTAAACCAAAAAAAAAAACGAAAATAGCCACACTTTTCCTCTATTAAGAATTTATGATAATACCTTTCATCCAAAATCGTATTAGATTTTATAATATTGGATATGACACGCTTGGTAGTTCTGCGTTCTAAGATGGTAATTCCTGTAATGAGATAATCCTGGAACATGCGTCTGCGCGTTTTATTCCGAAAGAAGAGTAGGTAGAAATGTTTGGTTGGTTACATTCCTGTAACCAACCAAACATTGGGAAAGATAAGGTAGATGATGATGATTCTAAGTGAGGTTAAGGTCATAATTCTACTGAAGGCGTTGCATCAAATAGACCCTTTGCCGTAAGGGTGGCTCTAGAGTTAAATTAAAAAAAACGGACCTATTAGGTAGCTGTGTACCGTATTCGTATTGGTCTTATAACAGTGGAGCCAATATTACGGCATAGAAACTATTAGATGAAACGCAACTTTACCTACGACTATTGCAAAACCAATTGTACAGGTAAGAAATCCAAGAAATCGAGTTGATGACGTAAAGCTAACATTTGCGCACGTTACCGGCCAGCAAGCCATATAATTTGCAATATTCTACATTGAAACTATTGAAAATATTCTACAATGAAGGAATATACATTTGGGAATTGGTACAGTGTAATATTAAAATAAAACGGCCAAGTGCGAGTCGGACTCGCGCACGAAGGGTTCCGTACCATTATCTACAAAAACGGCAAAAAAATCACGTTTGTTGTATGTGAGCCCCCTTAAATATTTATTTTATTCTATTTTTTAGTATTTGTTGTTATAGCGGCAACAGAAATACATCATCTGTGAAAATTTCAACTGTCTAACTATCACGATTCATGAGATATAGCCTGGTGACAGACGGATAGACAGCGGAGTCTTAGTAATAGGGGCCTATTTTACTTTGTGGGTACGGAACCCTAAAAAAATCAACTCTGTGGTCAAGCAGGTAGCCAGTCCTTTCGCGTTAAATATACAGGGACCATTTGACCCAAAACTTTTGCATGACCCTCCAGTTTTTTTGTGAAACAAGCTCTTCCGAGAATGCTCGTAAAATTTTATATATTTTTTCAGTTATGTTGTAAACTTTGTAATATTGTAGATTAGTTTTCCCTGTGGAGTGCGTAGAATTATAAATATGGCTCTTATTTATTCTTTTTTATGCTAAAAGTGAAGCATACTCTTGTCTTGGTTTTCTTAAGAGTCGACCTTTTTTCCTCTCGTTTATGATAAATGATAAATGATTTATTTCTGTAAGTAGGTTTGTACAAACACTTTTACACGTCAATCACATTTTTAAAACGAGATGAGGTCGGCGTTTCCTATCTGACTACTCTGAGAAGAAAGGCCGAAACAAACTCAGAGGTCACAGTCTCTTTTAAAGTCCAGACATAATCTTGGTCAGATTATGAGAAGACCATGTAGATTGGTGTCTGAAATGGTCTTTTGAGGAAAGAACCACACAGATTGAGTGGACCTGTCCAGTCAGTGCACGCATTTGTCAGTAATCGTGCAGCTCAACTCCGAATTTAAGGAGCTCAACGATTTGACGAACAATACCAAAGAAAGGACATTTGGTTAGGCCACATAAATTACTCAAACTGCCAGACTATGATTAATTAAAATTAAAAAAATAATAAAAAAGAAAAGAAAGATCCCCATAATCTTCACATTCACAAGCCATGAACTAAATATATGAAAGTGGCACGCTAAAATATTAGCAGGTCAGCAAAGAAGGGGTACTAAAACTGAATACGCTAGATGTTGAACGACATAATTTAAGTTACTGCAGACGACTTTTTGAACGATATCTAGAAAAGTAGGCCAGTACTAAGAAAGGGTAAATATATTTGATATTTTTAGTTAAGACTTCGCATAATCATGTTTTTCTCTTCTTGTTCACACACTATTGTCTACATATCTTTCTCATTTCTCCTTTCGCAGGTCTGCTGGAAGAAATTTCTTAAGAAATAAGCAGTACCTTTGTACTCATATTTTAATTATGTCGTATCTATTTTGTATTTTACTGTGTGTACATAAATAATAAAATAAATAAATAAAGGGAACTTATCTATACTAATACTAGCTGCGCTGCGCTCCGCGGATTCACCCGCATAAGTCTCGATGCCGTAAGAATATCGGGATAAAAACTATCCTATGTCCTAACCCAGGTCTTGGTCTACCCATGTGACAATTTCATCCAAATCTGTTCAGCCATTTTAGCGTGAAAGCGTAACAAACAAACTCATTTTCGCATTTATAATATTAGTTAGGAAGTACACCTTAAAAAAATACAAATATTAGGATGCCTGTCCACTGAAGTCACTAATAAGCTTACACCAAGAAGGTGTACTTCCTAACTATTCTAACTGTTGGGGAAGCACGATGACACACATGTAGAATCATAAGTACCTATGTAAACATGGGAAACATATATAGGTTCGATTCCTATAGGAAACCCATTAAATAAAAAGCGAGAACGTAATCTAAAGTTATTATATACCTAGATCATGGGTTCGATCCCTATGTCATGCGATTTAAAATGCATAAGGCAATCTCATATTTGTTGTGTAAAAATAATTATATAAGAAATAAAGCACTCAAGTGCCATGTAGAATGTTTAAATGAAGAAAAATGAGCTTAGCTCTCATTATTTTAACAATGTAGCCTTATATACTAGTGTATTTACCTTCTGGGAATCATAATTCCATACGAAAATATGTTAAAAGTACAAATTACCTTTATATACTGACAAAAATGTTAATAACTTTTTATGTAAAGGAGATACACTATTTTAATTAATCGCAATCGCTTAGTCAGGTCAAAATACCTTAGAATGAGTACTTTACATAATGTAAATAGGACGCGATGTACAGTTTGCGAACAATTCTATTGTTCTTTAATGTAAACAGTATTATATATCAATATAACTGCGTAGTATCTCTTCCCCGCGTCCCTTTCACTACCCCCGGCACGCCCAAATCCGGCGGTACCCCGCAGACACCCGATCCCCTGCATCACCCCCTGTCTAATCGAAGTGTCTAGAATAATTGGTTGTATATTAAAGTTTAGTACGTGACTCACACGCAACTTGTGCGTATGTGACAAGTTTACTAATATCTAGACTCTGGAAAATTCAGGTTAATCGTCATTTCCTTGTCAGTGAATCGTCACTCATTCGTCTCTGAATCTCCAACGAAGTAGCACCTTTGTCGCGTTCCGTGTTCTGCTGCTTCGTATCGCGCTCAGTTTTTAGGACATCTAGTTTTCTCTAGATTTAGTTCCATAGTTTATATTATTTCGTTATTGCCGTGTTAAATCGTAGTTTGTTTTCTTGTAATAGTTATAGTCATAGTGTTAAGTTTTGATGTACACTTTTGTGACATAACTGTGATTATCGTGTAACGTGTGATGCAATATACATATTAAGCTGACAAGTGGTTTTTTTGGTGAATAAAGCCTTCCGACACCCCCGCCTAACAGACTGAGCTCTCGTCTGCTACACCTAACTAATATTATAAATGCGAAAATGAGTTTGTTTGTTACGCTTTCACGCTAAAACGGCTGAACGGATTTGGATGAAATTGATAAGCTATTGAAAAGCTTATAATCAATCCTGTTGAAAGTCGTTGCAGAAATACGAAACCTTTTCGAAGCGATTGTCACTTGTTTAGGCCCTCAGAATTCCGAGAGAATCTCGAACCTAAAAGTTAACAGTTAGTTAAAAGGTCGTATCATGTCGGCTTTACTCGGACTCAGACTGCAGTGAGAGAACTGCAAACAGCACGTAACAGAGGAATTACAAGTCGTTTCGCTTTAGGGTGCTTGCATAAAAATCTGGGGTCCCAGTACGGACAAGTCGGAACGGATCGGTACCGATCTGTGCGGGTAAAATAGGTTCAAACTTTCTGGGGGCCTACCACCACCGCTTACTGCAGTTTTATTTTAATCTTACTTCGCGGGGGAAAGAGATGGCTATACATCCTGTAGAGCTTCATCTCTTTCCTACACTGAAGTAATATTAAAATAATACTGCTGTAAGCGGTGGTGGTAGGCCCCCTGTAGGCGCTTGCAAAAAAAGAAACAGGATGAAACTTGTCGATACCAAATACACTTTTTCATACCGGGCACTCGTAGGTTGATAGTGCTCGCTTCCTATTAACCAAAACGAATCGTTTTGCTTACCAATGGAAGCATTTTTTATTGCCAAACTGGGCAAATAAATAAATAAACGTAAACTAATTTTATCTGTGATAGCTACTTCCATATGGAAGGGTTTCCTATGTAAAGCTATGAGGTTTTTGCTTCATTATTGGTAATGATACAGTAACAGTCCGTTAATTATAGGAACCAGCCATCAGTACCGTCGTACCGACTCAATCTCCCTAGCCTTTCCTCAACTATGTTGGGCTTCCAGTCTAACCAGATGAAGCTGAATGCCATTATTTTATATAGACTTCCACACCCCTGTTACTGGGTAACACGATACCACTTCTGTATCATCATCATCAGCCTATAGCAGATCACTGCATAGGCCTCTCCAATTGCATGCCATTCAGCTCGATTCTCGGCAACTCTCATCCAGCTGCTACCAGCCACCCTGCGAAGATCGTCGCTCCATGCCACGCCAACGGCCATCGGTTCTACGGTTAATGTGGCCAGCCCACTGCCACTTCACAGCTACCCCTTCAGTATACGATGCCCTATCAGTACCGACCAGAGGCCATAGACAAAGTGACATTCTATCAGCGATAACGATGATGGAAAAGGCAAAAATGTATAGGATTGACATAAGCTATCGAAAAGGTTATATCAAATCCTGTTGAAAGTCGTTGTAGAAATACGAAACGCTTTCGAAGCGATTGACACTAGACTTGTCTATGCCGAAAATCGGAACCGAAAATCATGTATCTTCATGCAGGCACCCTTAACCAGGAAACTTGCTATAATATCATGCACGAAAGTTGGCATTCAACTCCCCAAGGGGACGCGTGGGTTTGAATGTTGAAAACAGGCACGTTCGCGTAATGTGGCATGTGTCTTGTTTGTTTTTGTCTCTTGGGCATTTGGACTTTTGTTTATTTGCTAATTGAAATAGGTAGTAGAGAGTTTAATTTCTAAAATAAAATTTGGTTTAACCTTACCTTCCAGTGAATTTCTGTAAAATTAATATCATGTGTTGATTTAATTTTTATATTAGGAAAACAAAGTTAGTTATAATAATGATTTCAGACTTTGCTACATGGATAAATAGTTTAAGAAAGGGAACATATTCTTTATTTGATTATTTAGTTATACGTTGAATGTTTTAAATCTTTTGCGTGCATTAGTGGTAGACTATAGTTATTTGTTATAATAATAATAGTTAAGTCCGCCTTTGTATAGTATTTTTTTTACTTGAGCATAAAGTTTTAATAAATAAATAAAATATGGCTGAACTCTTACATTTTTGTCATCAATAGCCGTTACAATTATTAATAAAAAAAATAAAAAAATTCAGATGAATTGAGAACCTTCTCCTTTTTGAAGAAGTCGGCTAAAAATTACTTATCTTTATCTTTATTATGTAGGTACACTATGAAAAATGTAAATATTAGGCTGCCTGTCCACTGGAGCCACCAATATGCTAACTAACCAATAGAATCTAAACTCCGCTCCTTTACATTCTATTGGCTTATCTTCGCTTCTCCTCTCTTTTCCGCTCCAGTGGACAATTTTCCTAAATGTAGATCGACACACTGGGCGGTGGATATAGTCAAAGATTTATTGATTTCATTCAAAATATCCGGTATTTTAATGGAAAAGAAAGAAAATTATACAATATTGAGTTCCTCGTTTTAGTAATCGTTTAATCTCATATTTCGGTCGTTTTAATCTTATATTTTGGATTGTTTTTGATTATTTTTCGTTTAACATTGTTCTCACATATAGAAGCAGCAAGAATACTGTAACCAGGATTTTGTAATATCTATATACATTTTTTAAAGAGTGTCCTTAGAATTTCTTGCCCGTTCTTCTCCATAGAGATCTACGATTTGGAATGGGCAACTAGCTTCAACTTTTTGACTAACTGACCGACTCTTTGACAATTCAAAAGTGCCTGTAAATGGTTTAATTGAAATAAATGCTTTGAGTTTGAGTATTTACAAACTTAGATACATACATTTAGCTTACTCTGAAAAGAGTATCAACACTAACTTTTTGGTTCTTTTACAAAAAGATGAGTAAAATCTTTAATAAAATTAACATATAAAACCTGTGGCGGTATCTACATCGCCACATGCGAACTACGCATCGAAGACCTGACGTCACACAAAAATCCTGACGTCACATAAATCCTGCATCGCGCAATTAGAGTTTACCGTGCAGTGAACATATATACAAAAACCTAATATCAATCATTGGGCAGTTGCCCGCCAGACACAACACCCGTCTGGTCGGAGGATCCTCCCTTTTCTAAGGTGGATGAGTGAACTTTACACCCTGTTCCTCATACTCCTAAAAACCTAACGCAGGCCGCGCGCGATCCCAAAAAAGTCGTATTTCATTCGAAAGTCCTTGAGCACTACCTTTCTTCAAATATTAAATCAAGCAAGCCACAAAATGTAACTTAGGTACTTTCCAAATCAAATAGCTAATATTATTGCCACTTCACCAAACAAGATTCTCTAAGATATTCGCCAGCGAAATTTCGAACACCTTTCACCTTAATTCGATAATATAATTTCCTCTGGTCCAATCCAGTTACCGTTTCTTCAATCAACAAGTCTGAATTCAAAACGTTGAAAACTACTGTTCAAGGTTTGTAAATAATTTAATAGTTAGATCGATCGACATTCAAGTACCTACATTCTTTGTTTGCCACGGTTAAAATTACTGCAGGCGAGGTTTTGTACTAAGCTGTGGCGGCATCTACATCGCCACATGCGAACTACGCATCAAAGTCCTGACGTTACACAAAAGTCATGACGTACACAAAATCCTGCATCGCGCAATTATAGTTTATCGCACGATCAACATTATATAAAAGATTCAAACATCAATCCTTGGGCAGTTGCCCGCGAGAGATGAAATAAAATGAAATCGTTTATTCTGTAAATAGAATATCGGAATCACTTTTACACGTCATATTAAAAAAAAAAATAAGCTAGATGAGGTCGGCGTTTCCTATCTGACTACTCTGAGAAGAAAGGCCGAAATAAACTCAGAGGTCGCAGTCTCTTTTAAAGCCCAGACATAATCTTGGTCAGGCCATATGAGGACCATGTAGATTAATGTCTGAAATGGTCTTTTGAGGAAAGAACCACACAGATTTGAGTGGACCTGTCCAGTCAGTGCAAACATTTGTCAGTAACCGAGGAGACCGACACCCGTCTGGTCGGAGGATCCTCTCTTTTCTATTGAGGATGAGTGAACTTTATACCCTGTTCCTCATACCTCTAAGTGCTTTACAAACATCTAATTGCACTGGTAGGTTAAGTTCGCAGAAATTCATGAATGATTCAGCTACTTCTGGGCACTTGACAAAACCTAGAGATTTCTTTATTACATACTATCTTCCGCCCGCGGCTTCGCCCGCGTGGTATGTCGATAAAAGCCTATGTCCTTCCCCGTGATGCCATCTATCTCCTTCCCAAATTTTATCGAAATCCGTTCAGTGGTTTAGGCGTGAAAAGGTAACATACAGACAGACAGACCGACAAAGTTACTTTCGAATTTATCATATTACTATCTACGCTCCGCCGTTTCACCCGCGTAAGACTCGATTCCGCGGGAATATTGGGATAAAAAGTATTCTATGTCCTATTCTAGATCATGGTGTACCCCTGTGTCAAATTTCATCCAAATCTGTTCAGCCGTTTTAGCGTGGAAGCGAAACAAACAAACAAACAAACTCACTTTCGCATTTATTAATTTATTCGTTAGGATTTGGATTAGGCTTATAGACTTATGTAATTATTGTATTAATGTATTAGACACAAATAAAGAGCCGTGCATATGGAGTAGCGGTAACGGCGGCGACTTATAATTGGACCGTGTTATGCAGAAGGCAGCCATGTCGGGAAAAGTACAAACAGAGTTATAAGTGTTTTTCTGTCGATGGTTGCACTTCGGTTGTGTATTAATTTTCTGATTATTTTATATTTGAGACATATTGGTATAAATATAGTAATTTATTGTATCCCATCCAGAATTTCGAAACGTGGATATTAATATTAATAATTGCGATTTTAGTCGTGGCTGTTTTATACAAAATAGCATATTTTGTAGAAATCACAATGAAGAATAAACCAGCCATGTATTAGTTGGCTGTGTTTTAAAATGTGTTCTGTAACTATTTAAAAAATAAAAAAACAGACAAGAAAGTATTAAGTGTAGCAGCTAATTGACTAGAATGTTTACTAAGTTCACTAAAATAATCCGACTGTTGTATAATGTATTCATACTGTTTTTTTACTGTCTTTAACTAGGTACACTTACTTCCTTTAGGTCTTATAAAAAAACAAATAAATAAAAAAAGCCAACTGCGATTAACAACAAATAAATAATTTACAGTAAACAGCCATAATACAGTGGCTGCCTTATATGTAACACGAACTCAGACACCACCTAACATTTTTAAATTTGTAAAAATCGGCTATATTAACTATATGGCCGCTTTTTACAAATTGGCTGACTTCTGCAAAACAGGTATTTTAATTTTTGTCAAAATTGGCTGCATTTTACATGAAGATGACTGTTTTTTCAATATACATTTGTAGACATGGCTGCATTTGACGGCTAATATCCCCGTAATAAATAGAGATATCGACATGGCTGTTTTTGCAATAAATCTGGTATGTTGAAATTAGTATGGCTGTATTTATAACTCTTTTTTGGAAAAAGTGCCATATGGCTGCTTTCTGCATAACACGGTCCAATTTTGTGTTTCACAATCGCAATCTGTCATGTTGTCTATTCTTCCGTCGACAAAACCCGTTTATATTTCAGTATTCAGTGGTGAATCAAATTCTATCCCTGACGAACAACAAGATCAATTTCGACAGTAATAGTTGTTCATCACTCCGTATTATTCTGTCTTCCTTCTATCATGAATTTCTGGGCCGTGCTACCGGATATTTGCGGCTAGTTAACCACAGAGCAACTAAATGATGCTGTGCAGTGGGTCATCACTTTCGATGTCAACAGACTAGATATTGGATCACAGTGCACACATTGAATTAGTTTTGGCCCTAATCAAGTGGACAAAGTTTCATAGTGACTTATGGTAGAAAAAAAAGATTGATTTCGTTTTTAATTAATCAGTGTTTTACCATTTCGTAAAATCATAAAATAAAAATTTAAATAAATACCTACTTAATTTAAAAAAAAATCTTTTTATTTTTTAATATTTCTATCATAGGTAATAGTTATTAATGTTATGATCATCGTAAACTGTCACAATTTGTAAGGTGATAATAAAGAGTTATCCTATCTATTAAAAATTCTCAAACCATTTCACATTTTATCGTTTTAGATTTACGTTTCAACAACAAGAAAGTTCTTTACTTCTAAATTACATCTTCCATTTAAAACAATTGGGACAGGTGAACTGTAAAATGTTGGGCTGTGGCTAAACCTCAACATTACTGGCACCTGCCACTTTCACTACCAAAAGGGCATGTACCAAATCATTTGTATATCGGTCCACGTAAGAACTATTGGACCCAGAGGACCCAAAAAACCCGCGGGTCTTTTGGACCCAAAACTTTCTAGACGATTGAATCGTATCAAGGTCGATTAAATCCATTTGCTCTGGGACGGTAGTTATAGTTTTTTTCATTTATAAAATTGCTTAATGGTGCCGTTATTTATTTTTATGGCTTACGAACTACACCCCTTTGCAAAAAAAACGGGCGGTTTTGATTTTTGTACATTATTGGTAATAATTTAGTTGTAAAGAGGTTTTAATAGCCAAACTGTGTTACTGGCACTTAATAAAGAGTCTGGGTAAGAAAATAGTTAATTCCAAATTCGAAACTTTTGTTTAAAAACAATAATAATCCCGTTTTCCGTTTGTGACTTTTACTAACATTTTGCAGGTTTGCGGTTAGAAGGTTATCGGCAACTAAAACTAACTTCTCGTTATTTTTAGTAGAATAATTTATGTTTGTCGCATAATCCAGCCTTATTGTGACTTAAAAGTGATATCTTTGTGTCGATTGTAATGTCAGAAAAAGAGTCTGGGTAAGAAAAAAGTTAATTCCAAATTCGAAACTTTTGTTTAAAAACAATAATAATCCCGTTTTCCGTTTGTGACTTTTACTAACATTTTGCAGGTTTGCGGTTAGAAGGTTATCGGTAACTAAAACTAACTTCCCGTTATTTTTAGTAGAATAATTTATGTTTGTCGCATAATCCAGCCTTATTGTGTCTTAAAAGTGATATCTTTGCGTCATTTGTAATGGCCGAAAAAGCAATAAGAGCTAGTAAAATTGTAGCGCTGTTGGAAGAGGGGTGTAGCCAAAAAACTATATTCTTATTGATTATACCAAATTACTAGTCATTTATGCTAATGACATAGTAAAAAAATTAATATTATCCATACAAAAGCAAATGACTGTTAAGGTGCCCGTTTTTTTTGCAAAGGGGTGTATTTGGCTCCAGTTTTTGTGATAAGCTATGTAAGTTTGATGACGCAGCAAGTGGCGCCATCTAGTTTTATTACGAAGTTATTATACTCAATTTGAAATAAGATTAGCTCTGTAAATAGAACCCTATGTCATTTCTGTACTGCGTGGGTATGGTTTTTATCCTTCACTTTGTAGCTAATCAATCACCCATAAAATATGATACAACATAAGTATTCACTTTTTTATATTAGTTTTTTACCATAATGTACAATCCTCACAGTAATGCGACACATACCATTGCAAACTATACATATTTCTCTGTACATCCAGCCCTTTTTCATTTCTGTACGCCGTAGGTATGGTTTTCATACTTTGATGGGCCATGACCTTTAAACAAACCTTTTTACAGTCCGTTCAACCGATTGTGACTTCTATACCGTAGGCATAAGTATGGCATTAAAAGCAAAACACGTTACACAATGCCAACTGTCTACTGCAGCTGTCATTTGTCATGCCACCAACGCAATAGAAGTAAAAATCGGTTGAATGGACTGTAAAAAAGGCTTATTTAAATGTCTAATCTTAATTCAAATGGAGTATAGGAAGCACCGAAGAGATCGGAGGGTGAGGGGTGACACTGGCTAGTAATTGGCGGCTGACGGCTTCTGATGACAAATGAAGTCAGGGGAACCGCTGGCGCTGTCATACCACATCCACGACGAACTGCTACATACAGTATGCAAGGGTAAACACCGTTGTCACTCCAACCATGGGTAGTTGACTTAAATATAAAAATAAATGACCCAGTAACAACAAAAAAGAACCTTATTTTCATAAAAAGATTTAAAAAAGTAAATATCCGTCACTGTCCCGATACTCATGGCTACGCGTTCGAGAGTGCTGCGAAACAGCTGACGGCCGGTCATGTAACGTCTCCCGAGCCCCGCCCGCTCCCACCAACCGCCGGCCGCGGCTGGTCGTTGCCCTTGCGTGTAGGGTGAAATGTTCTTGTGGAAAAATGTAGATTTTCTTTAAAAAAAAAAAAGTTATATTTTTCCATAGATTTTACGTTCTATAAATGAAACCAAACCACTGGTTTCAAGGATAACGGTGTTTACACTAACACCCTGTATAATCCGGCGAGGCGGCTGAGGGGCGATTCCCACAATTTTTAAGAACGTTCGCATTCGCAATCTGTCAAAAATACAATATTTATTTACCAACCATTTTGAAAAGTTTGACGGATTGCGACTTGAATGTGAACGTTTATAAGTACGAGAATTTGGCCTTCTGATCATATTTAAGATGTAGAACCACTAATACGTTGACCACTTCTGGTAAACGCTATCCTGTGTAAGTTTATTGAACAATAGTCCTGATAAATTATACAATTTTATGGATATTTTGCAGAAGACAAAATACCGTGACAATAATTGTTTGTTTTTGTTGGCAATGTATCATTTTCACTACAATCAAACCGTTTGTTTAAGGTCATTCTCACACAAGGTCACCATACCGTGACCCTATGGCCTGACCAAGATTATGTCTGGACTTTAAAAGAGTCTGCGACCTCTGAGTTTGTTTCGGCCTTTCTTCTCAGAGTAGTCAGATAGGAAACGCCGACCTCATCTAGCTTATTTTTAATATGACGTGTAAATGTGATTCCAAAAGAATAAATAATTTAATTTAATTTCAAAATAAAAGCGCCTGGCTGGGTTCGACCCCACGACCTACAACTCTTAAACCGGTGCCGTTACCACTGGGCTACCACTGCTCAGAGGTGGTGGTATTGGGGAGGCAGTTTTCAGTTATTTTATTTTATTACTTGTTTTATTGATTTTGTTAGTTTTAATGTTTGTTTTTTTTTGTTATATTTCCTGTGCGTGTCCCAAATAAAATATTTTACTTTCTTTTCTTTCTTTCTTTCTTCAGTAATTGTAAAAACTGAAAATATGCGATAGGTCTTTCACATTGATATATTGTTATGATGACAAAAACATAATTCAATTTGATTCTTTGTACCTATGTCAAAAGATATCAGACAAAAGGACATCAAATTGGACATGGACTGACCTTTTCAAATTGAACATAGCATATTTATAGTACCGTCACATTGGAAATGCATTGTTAAATTACAAATGCATCAAACTTGTTTCCACTACGTCACAGTATAAATCAGTAACAGTACTATATCTTCATAGAAAACGGCCGAAACGACGCGCTTCGAAATCTCAGTGTGTATTAGGACGCAACTGTTTCGAGTGCGCAGCAAATACACAGACGCGAAAGGTTCATCTACCGAGCGGTTGTAGGTAATTATTTCTAGGTCACTGCCGAGATATAATACTGTAACTTTATTATACTGTGACTACGTCCATTATTGGCGTCGTACAGTCACGAGCTAAAGGTCAATATCAACCTATCTGCTACCTATCTGCTAGGCTTGCTTTCAGCTCATAATACCTTACAAATTGAGGAGCTCGTGGCTAAGTAATAACAGCCGCGGGTCGATCCATGAGGTTAAGCTACGCTTGCCGGGATTGTTCCAAGGATGGGTGTCCATCTTTACATACCGAGGCTCCTCCGTGTCTTGGAAAGCCCGCTAAGCCATTGGTCCCGGCTGTCATTCGTGGATCTTTGACAGTAGTAACGGGCCGTCAAAAGCCCGAAAGTCTGACAACCAGTCTTACCAAGAGGTATCATATCACCCAGTTACTGGATTGTGGAGGTCCGATAGGCAGTCGCTCCATGTAAAATACAAGTATTCAGCTGCATCCGGTTAGACTGGAAGCCGACCCCAACATAGTTGAAATACGGCTAGGCAGATTGAATACCTAACAAAACGAAAGTATGCTACTTCTATTATCTTACATCAAAAACTACCATAAACCAGGACGTAACCCTTTATGGTACGAATCTTACATGTCGTTACGAGATATTTTTATAGATACTCGTAAAAACTTACGCGACTTGACATAATATTGTATTACGTAATCTGTTCAGTCGGTTTATTTACCATAACTTGGACTATAACCGGGTTTTAAAGACTTGAAGATATAAAAGTAATGGATAAAGTCTTGTAACGGGATATGTAAATAGGTTTAGGGTGCGTTTCCTCTGAAGCAGAGACGAGCGGAGCTGAGCGGAGTCCTGTATCGACCAATCACTATGGTTGAAATCCTCATCGCGTCTTTCGATTCATACAAGTCTCCGCTCAGCTCCACTCAGCTCCGTTCAGCTCCGCTCAGCTCCGCTCAGCTCCGCTTAGCTCCGCTTAGCTCCGCTCAGCTCAGCTCAGCTCCACTCAGCTCACCTCAGCTCAGATCGTCTCCGCTTCACTGGAAACGCACCCTTACTCTGCGGTATTTGTGTGTACAAACTTACATTTGCAGTTGGAACGTATGGGAGAACATGTTTTTCAACTACAATGTTAAGTTTGTTCTTGGGATAAATTCATCCCAACTACGGAACCCTTCATTGTGTGTAGTCTGACACGTACTTGGCCGGTTTCTGACATTTAAGCGTCTCTTAACTTAAGCAACGTCGATAAATAAAGGGGATAGTTATTATCCGCGAATTCGTCTGCGAACCAGGATGAAAAGTAACCTATGTTCTTCTCCAGGTCAAAGTCAACCCCCGTTTCAAATTTCATCCAAATCCGTGCAGCCGTTTTAACGTGAAAACGTAACAAACTACTAAAGTAAGTAACTACAACTACTTAAGTAGAGCCATTTCTTTGAAGTACAACCTTTTCTACCTCGTTCCAAATAATTAAGCCTAGATTGATACTAAAACGTCCATTCAAAGTTAAAAGCAATGGGAACAAGGTACCATTAAACTAAATACAAAATAATTGTTGTACTTTGAACAAAATTACATTTAAACGTTATTTCCCTTTAATCTATTGGCTATAGTATTGATTTTTCTAAAATAATTCTTGTCAATACTTTTGTATCAAAACGGACAAAGGAAAATCAATCTTATTTATGGGGCGTTAAAGTTCAAGTTCAAGTGTGTTTTGTTTTAGAGTTCCTTAGTTCTAAATTGCACCCTAGTTACGATACGTCTAACAGGTCAAGTTGGAAGTATTTTATAAGTCTGTTACGTTAGGTCTTGGAGAGAACGAATTTTGTAAGAAAAGGTAGTTCTTTTTATTTTATTTTTAGCGAAAGAAGGGTAGTTGTGGTTGAAGCAATATAAATCAGAGATTGTTTTGTATTTCGAACGCCAAGGAAAAAAACTGTGGAACATTAAAACTTCTATACTCCAACAAGAATCTTTTGGCTCTCGAATGACGTTGATAAGGGCTGCTGTTGGCAATTTGTGCAATTGTTTTGTGAAATGTATAAAAAAACAAGATGGCTTAGTTCCGATTTTGACCACGCGCCAGAAGAAGATACTTGTACAATTTTACCGTACTAAACCATGGCAAATTAGTGATTTGAATGCCTTTAAAAAAAATTTCACTCTAAGATTATTCATTTAACTCAGCATTACGCAGTCCACTGCTGAACATAGCATACATAATCAGCCTATAATGTTCCCACTGCTGGGACACAGGCCTCCTCTCTGTGAGAGGGAGTGGGCCGTAATCCACCACGCAGGCCCAGTGCGGGTTGACAGATGTCACATGTCTTCGAATTTTTGGTTCTAGGACATGCCGCTTTCGTCACGATGTTTTCCTTCACCGTTTTGAGAGCAGTGGTGATGACATTATTTACACAAAGTAAAACGCCTGTCAGGGTTCGAACCTACGCACTCGTAAGTCGCGGCCGTTACCACTGGGCCACCACTGCTCTCACATAGCATAATCGGCCTTGAATGTTCCCGCTTCTGGGACACAGGCCTCCTCGCTAGGAGAGGGGAGTGTGCCGTAATTCACTACGCGGGCCTAGTGTGGGCTGGACATAGGCTTCTCCCAAATACAGCCACAATACACAGTTTTCTCTCTTCATTCAGTTTGCCCTCTTAAGAGTTCATCAGCTCACGATTAAGCAAGGTATATAACTATGATAAATCTACTGTCTTTTGTAATATTCTTAAGTTAATTTCCCCAGTTGATTTAAAAGTTCAAGAAAAATTTAAAACAGCACAATTGTATTAAGTTTCCCCGGAGAAATTATGCTCGCGGACGATTAGGTAACCGCCATGTTTTAACTTTTAAAGTTGTGCAAAGTCAACGAACTTTCTATTTCTGAGTGTTTAGGTTTCATGGGGTGACGTTATTTTATTTTTTATGTATGGAAAGAAGCTCGTGGCTAAGTAATAATAGCCGCAAGGGTCGATCCATCAGGTTAAGCTACGCTTGCCCGGGTTGGTCCGTGGATGGGTGACCGTCTTTACATATTATCGAGAGTCCTCCGTGCCTCGGAAAGCACGATGCCGTTGGTCCCGGCTGTCATTCGTGGATCTTCAGATGTCAGTCTGACAACCAATCTTGGTATCGTATTACCCAGTTAATGGGTTGTAGAAGTCAGGTAGGCAGTCGCTCCATGTACAATACTGGTATTCAGCTGCATCCGATTAGACTGGAAGCCGACCCCAGCATAGTTGGGAAAACTCCAGGCAGATGATGTATTGAAAGGAATAGCAAACAGTTACACTATAAGAACTTACAACTAATTAACAAAAACAAGTTTTAGACTTTTATGTTAAAATACCTAATTATTTAATAATATTAATGTGCCTGTAATGGTTTCACTGTAGGGGGATAAGTTCAATAATAGGAGAGTGAAAGTCGTTGACCTTTAAAGGATCGAATAAAACCTATTTTTATAACCTCTCTGCGATAAACGTCAAACTCAACTCTTTTACCAACTGTCATTCAACTGTCAACTTCATGCGCGGGAAAACAATTGAATTTAATGTACTCTACGATTTTACACAATGCCTAATGTTCCGAGCTGACATTTAGTTTGAATCGAACTGTAGCTATTTGAAATCAAACATATGGTATGCGAAAATAACCTTTATAGACCATGACAGGAATGATAAGCAAGTACAAACAAGTTCTTAACATAAATACTTCATCAGAATCTTACTACTATGCCAAAGTGACTTGAACAACCTTCAACCCTTATTAGAACCCTATCATTCTAAGACAGGCGTGCCCCTACCAATTAACCGATTAAAACAACTATGAAATTAAGCTCGTACCAATAGTCTGTCTAGCTAAGATATTCAAATGAGACTCAGTTTGAGGGCAATTTAAGATTCACAGAGCGCACTTTAATTTGCTAAGTAAAGTAAGCATTTTATACGAATTTGAACTTTACTCTTATATGACGAAAAGAAGATTATTTATTTAAAAAAATCCTGGGTTGTTTCGGAAAAACCACTGGTATTGAGCGTAATTTTTTTTAGGATCAAAGCAATTTTTAGTAAAAGGATTTGGCTAAGCAGGTCCACAATGAACTGCTATCAGGTATATAGGCAATATTCCCTCCTTCCCTCATCTTTGCGATAATATAGTCACGTCAATAACTGCTATCGCTAATCCTTATTTATACTAAGTGTGCCCTGTGATATCATGCGTAACTGTCCTCTTTTTCTCGTGCTGAGCGTGGGGTCCTGGGTCAGATTCCGCAAAAGTGTTATTGGGTTTTTCCAGTAGGAATTTATCTGTAGCAGCTCGAAGTTTGGAAATTGGCAATGTCAAACCCCCTTTTTTCGGATAGCACGTAGAGCCATTGAGTTCGTGGCTAAGTAATAACAGCCGCAAAGGGTCGATCAAAACCCGTTTCTATTGTGGTCATGTTAAACCATGTGTATACCAAAGAGTTGGTTTGAGTGTACCTATATAACATACTTTTGTTACTACTATTAGAACAAAAAATCTATACAATAAGAAAATCTGCCTAGCCTTTTCCCAACTATGTTGGGGTCGGCTTCCAGTCTAACCGGATGCAGCTGAACACCAGTATTTTACATGGAGCGACTGCCTATCTGACCTCCACAACCCAGTAACTGGGTAATACGATACCCCTTGGTTAGACTGGAGACTGACTGACTGGACTTGGGAGAAAAAATCCATACAATATTTTTATTAAATTGATCCTTTGTAATAACTCTTACAAAACGACTAACAAAAGAGCAATAAATTATTAATTTGAAAAGGGGCACGCGACTATAATAGCGTAGGATTCTGTAAAAAGAAGTAACGCTTCAATGTTTTAGGGTTAACAGATGCCTTGGAAAATAATGTATTACTAAGATAAAGTATTTTCGTAATAAACTCAAGTGGGTAGTTCTATATTTTATTATGAAAGCTCCAAAAAAAATAAGTAACCCACGTATGTTTTATCATGATCCCAATAGATACGGTTGAGTTTGAGAGCGATGCCCAGATGAAACAAACTGTAATTAATGGATGTTCTCGTAAAAAATAATTTATGAAGCATACTTTCTGTTCACCATTTAATCGAGATGGAAACAAAAACGATTAAGCACAAACTGTAATACTAACAGCGTAGTGCTTGCCCAGGGGTTACGGCTGCGACTTACTTAGCTGTAGTCGTTGGTTCGAACCCATGCAGGAACTTTACGTTTTGCTAATTATTTCGTCTTCACAGCTCTTAAAACGGTGATGCACAATCGTGAGGAGGCATCAGCATGTCATATGCCGCGATCCGACGGTGCGCCATAGAGCGGACGGACACAGACAAGCCCGCACGACGCGCCGTGGGAAGGTGTACGTGCGGGGTATCGCAGATATCGGAAGTTGTCTGTGGCCGTCTGCCGTGCGTGTCCGTCCGCAAAATCACGGATCGTCGGATCTCGGCAATAGAAACAAAAAATCGAAAATAAGTGACTTCTACCACCCCGCATTGGGCCCGCGTGGTGAATTACGGCCCACTCTAGAGGAGGCCTGTGTCCCAGCAGTGTGAGAATATTATAGGCCGATTCATCCTTATGCTAGATAGCAGGTACAGAAGAAAGTAGGTAGCGAAGCCTTTCTAAAACAATTCCTTAACAAGTATTTCCAAAGAGAACTAGCTGCACTTTGACCTATTTAAATTGTTATTGGCGCCCAGAGAGGGACAACTACAAGATGGTAGATAATTATAGTGCCTCTACTCTGCACTTAACTAAATGGGAGTACGTTGCTGAAACTACGTTCTTAGTTTGTCCTGAATACTGTAACGATTCGGTCGAACAAGATTGTTAAATTCTAGGGCATTGAGTGAATAAAACCTAAATAAATAGGTAAATGATTTACTTAAGCATCAATTCGGATAAGAGTTAGAGAATGATGTTGCATAATAGTAATATACCTACTTAATGAAATAAGAACTACCCACATACCTTCTAACAATTTATTAAGAAATATTTATTGGCGCCCAATAGGGCCCGTGAGTCCCACTTGGGTGGCAATAAGTATTTCCTAAAGATCAGTTCTTTATTGAAATAAATTCCTTACGTAACAGATTATTTCTCGGCTCTATTTATATAAATGTCCTTCTTTATAAGCCTTTATTAGAAACTAATCAACTCATAATTTGACGGTAGTTTAGGCAGAATTTTTTTTTTTTCGTAATAGGAATCGAAAATTATTTTGTTTATTTATGAAATTATAAAATTACTATTACAAGCTAGGCAGCTAATGCTTGATATTAATATTGTAGCTGCTATGCTTATTTGAGAGACACGAGACTAAAATTTATTATTTCATAAAGTCACTAGCGCCCCGCGGTTTCACCCGCATATGTCTCGATCCCGTGGAAATATCGGGATAAAAAGTATCCTATGTGTTAATCCAGGTTATAAACTATCTGTTACCCAAATTTCATCCAAATCCATTCAGTGGTTTTTACGTGAAAGAGTAACAAACATCCATCCATCCATCCATCCATATTTACAAACTTTCGCGTTTATAATAAATATTATTTTAGTGAGAGTTAGATAATATTAGTTAGATTATTTCGCGATATAGAGTTTCTGTCCTTGGAGAAAAAAAAAAAAAATTGAAACAAAATATATTATCAAAATAACGAGGTAAAGCGTTGGTATTTTTATATAAATTAAAGTGATTACATAGTAGGTACTGGCAAGAAGTTCACAACTTTTGGTCTCACGGTGGGCGCCAGTAACGATTGCTAAGTAATTGCTCAGAAAGTTCTTAAACACATTCTTTTAATGTGTTCGAGCGATATAATTGCTCTTGCAAAGCAATGGGAACAAGGTACCATTAAACTAAATACAAAATAATTGTTGTACTTTGAACAAAATTACATTTAAACGTTATTTCCCTTTAATCTATTGGCTATAGTATTGATTTTTCTAAAATAATTCTTGTCAATACTTTTGTATCAAAACGGACAAAGGAAAATCAATCTTATTTATGGGGCGTTAAAGTTCAAGTTCAAGTGTGTTTTGTTTTAGAGTTCCTTAGTTCTAAATTGCACCCTAGTTACGATACGTCTAACAGGTCAAGTTGGAAGTATTTTATAAGTCTGTTACGTTAGGTCTTGGAGAGAACGAATTTTGTAAGAAAAGGTAGTTCTTTTTATTTTATTTTTAGCGAAAGAAGGGTAGTTGTGGTTGAAGCAATATAAATCAGAGATTGTTTTGTATTTCGAACGCCAAGGAAAAAAACTGTGGAACATTAAAACTTCTATACTCCAACAAGAATCTTTTGGCTCTCGAATGACGTTGATAAGGGCTGCTGTTGGCAATTTGTGCAATTGTTTTGTGAAATGTATAAAAAAACAAGATGGCTTAGTTCCGATTTTGACCACGCGCCAGAAGAAGATACTTGTACAATTTTACCGTACTAAACCATGGCAAATTAGTGATTTGAATGCCTTTAAAAAAAATTTCACTCTAAGATTATTCATTTAACTCAGCATTACGCAGTCCACTGCTGAACATAGCATACATAATCAGCCTATAATGTTCCCACTGCTGGGACACAGGCCTCCTCTCTGTGAGAGGGAGTGGGCCGTAATCCACCACGCAGGCCCAGTGCGGGTTGACAGATGTCACATGTCTTCGAATTTTTGGTTCTAGGACATGCCGCTTTCGTCACGATGTTTTCCTTCACCGTTTTGAGAGCAGTGGTGATGACATTATTTACACAAAGTAAAACGCCTGTCAGGGTTCGAACCTACGCACTCGTAAGTCGCGGCCGTTACCACTGGGCCACCACTGCTCTCACATAGCATAATCGGCCTTGAATGTTCCCGCTTCTGGGACACAGGCCTCCTCGCTAGGAGAGGGGAGTGTGCCGTAATTCACTACGCGGGCCTAGTGTGGGCTGGACATAGGCTTCTCCCAAATACAGCCACAATACACAGTTTTCTCTCTTCATTCAGTTTGCCCTCTTAAGAGTTCATCAGCTCACGATTAAGCAAGGTATATAACTATGATAAATCTACTGTCTTTTGTAATATTCTTAAGTTAATTTCCCCAGTTGATTTAAAAGTTCAAGAAAAATTTAAAACAGCACAATTGTATTAAGTTTCCCCGGAGAAATTATGCTCGCGGACGATTAGGTAACCGCCATGTTTTAACTTTTAAAGTTGTGCAAAGTCAACGAACTTTCTATTTCTGAGTGTTTAGGTTTCATGGGGTGACGTTATTTTATTTTTTATGTATGGAAAGAAGCTCGTGGCTAAGTAATAATAGCCGCAAGGGTCGATCCATCAGGTTAAGCTACGCTTGCCCGGGTTGGTCCGTGGATGGGTGACCGTCTTTACATATTATCGAGAGTCCTCCGTGCCTCGGAAAGCACGATGCCGTTGGTCCCGGCTGTCATTCGTGGATCTTCAGATGTCAGTCTGACAACCAATCTTGGTATCGTATTACCCAGTTAATGGGTTGTAGAAGTCAGGTAGGCAGTCGCTCCATGTACAATACTGGTATTCAGCTGCATCCGATTAGACTGGAAGCCGACCCCAGCATAGTTGGGAAAACTCCAGGCAGATGATGTATTGAAAGGAATAGCAAACAGTTACACTATAAGAACTTACAACTAATTAACAAAAACAAGTTTTAGACTTTTATGTTAAAATACCTAATTATTTAATAATATTAATGTGCCTGTAATGGTTTCACTGTAGGGGGATAAGTTCAATAATAGGAGAGTGAAAGTCGTTGACCTTTAAAGGATCGAATAAAACCTATTTTTATAACCTCTCTGCGATAAACGTCAAACTCAACTCTTTTACCAACTGTCATTCAACTGTCAACTTCATGCGCGGGAAAACAATTGAATTTAATGTACTCTACGATTTTACACAATGCCTAATGTTCCGAGCTGACATTTAGTTTGAATCGAACTGTAGCTATTTGAAATCAAACATATGGTATGCGAAAATAACCTTTATAGACCATGACAGGAATGATAAGCAAGTACAAACAAGTTCTTAACATAAATACTTCATCAGAATCTTACTACTATGCCAAAGTGACTTGAACAACCTTCAACCCTTATTAGAACCCTATCATTCTAAGACAGGCGTGCCCCTACCAATTAACCGATTAAAACAACTATGAAATTAAGCTCGTACCAATAGTCTGTCTAGCTAAGATATTCAAATGAGACTCAGTTTGAGGGCAATTTAAGATTCACAGAGCGCACTTTAATTTGCTAAGTAAAGTAAGCATTTTATACGAATTTGAACTTTACTCTTATATGACGAAAAGAAGATTATTTATTTAAAAAAATCCTGGGTTGTTTCGGAAAAACCACTGGTATTGAGCGTAATTTTTTTTAGGATCAAAGCAATTTTTAGTAAAAGGATTTGGCTAAGCAGGTCCACAATGAACTGCTATCAGGTATATAGGCAATATTCCCTCCTTCCCTCATCTTTGCGATAATATAGTCACGTCAATAACTGCTATCGCTAATCCTTATTTATACTAAGTGTGCCCTGTGATATCATGCGTAACTGTCCTCTTTTTCTCGTGCTGAGCGTGGGGTCCTGGGTCAGATTCCGCAAAAGTGTTATTGGGTTTTTCCAGTAGGAATTTATCTGTAGCAGCTCGAAGTTTGGAAATTGGCAATGTCAAACCCCCTTTTTTCGGATAGCACGTAGAGCCATTGAGTTCGTGGCTAAGTAATAACAGCCGCAAAGGGTCGATCAAAACCCGTTTCTATTGTGGTCATGTTAAACCATGTGTATACCAAAGAGTTGGTTTGAGTGTACCTATATAACATACTTTTGTTACTACTATTAGAACAAAAAATCTATACAATAAGAAAATCTGCCTAGCCTTTTCCCAACTATGTTGGGGTCGGCTTCCAGTCTAACCGGATGCAGCTGAACACCAGTATTTTACATGGAGCGACTGCCTATCTGACCTCCACAACCCAGTAACTGGGTAATACGATACCCCTTGGTTAGACTGGAGACTGACTGACTGGACTTGGGAGAAAAAATCCATACAATATTTTTATTAAATTGATCCTTTGTAATAACTCTTACAAAACGACTAACAAAAGAGCAATAAATTATTAATTTGAAAAGGGGCACGCGACTATAATAGCGTAGGATTCTGTAAAAAGAAGTAACGCTTCAATGTTTTAGGGTTAACAGATGCCTTGGAAAATAATGTATTACTAAGATAAAGTATTTTCGTAATAAACTCAAGTGGGTAGTTCTATATTTTATTATGAAAGCTCCAAAAAAAATAAGTAACCCACGTATGTTTTATCATGATCCCAATAGATACGGTTGAGTTTGAGAGCGATGCCCAGATGAAACAAACTGTAATTAATGGATGTTCTCGTAAAAAATAATTTATGAAGCATACTTTCTGTTCACCATTTAATCGAGATGGAAACAAAAACGATTAAGCACAAACTGTAATACTAACAGCGTAGTGCTTGCCCAGGGGTTACGGCTGCGACTTACTTAGCTGTAGTCGTTGGTTCGAACCCATGCAGGAACTTTACGTTTTGCTAATTATTTCGTCTTCACAGCTCTTAAAACGGTGATGCACAATCGTGAGGAGGCATCAGCATGTCATATGCCGCGATCCGACGGTGCGCCATAGAGCGGACGGACACAGACAAGCCCGCACGACGCGCCGTGGGAAGGTGTACGTGCGGGGTATCGCAGATATCGGAAGTTGTCTGTGGCCGTCTGCCGTGCGTGTCCGTCCGCAAAATCACGGATCGTCGGATCTCGGCAATAGAAACAAAAAATCGAAAATAAGTGACTTCTACCACCCCGCATTGGGCCCGCGTGGTGAATTACGGCCCACTCTAGAGGAGGCCTGTGTCCCAGCAGTGTGAGAATATTATAGGCCGATTCATCCTTATGCTAGATAGCAGGTACAGAAGAAAGTAGGTAGCGAAGCCTTTCTAAAACAATTCCTTAACAAGTATTTCCAAAGAGAACTAGCTGCACTTTGACCTATTTAAATTGTTATTGGCGCCCAGAGAGGGACAACTACAAGATGGTAGATAATTATAGTGCCTCTACTCTGCACTTAACTAAATGGGAGTACGTTGCTGAAACTACGTTCTTAGTTTGTCCTGAATACTGTAACGATTCGGTCGAACAAGATTGTTAAATTCTAGGGCATTGAGTGAATAAAACCTAAATAAATAGGTAAATGATTTACTTAAGCATCAATTCGGATAAGAGTTAGAGAATGATGTTGCATAATAGTAATATACCTACTTAATGAAATAAGAACTACCCACATACCTTCTAACAATTTATTAAGAAATATTTATTGGCGCCCAATAGGGCCCGTGAGTCCCACTTGGGTGGCAATAAGTATTTCCTAAAGATCAGTTCTTTATTGAAATAAATTCCTTACGTAACAGATTATTTCTCGGCTCTATTTATATAAATGTCCTTCTTTATAAGCCTTTATTAGAAACTAATCAACTCATAATTTGACGGTAGTTTAGGCAGAATTTTTTTTTTTTCGTAATAGGAATCGAAAATTATTTTGTTTATTTATGAAATTATAAAATTACTATTACAAGCTAGGCAGCTAATGCTTGATATTAATATTGTAGCTGCTATGCTTATTTGAGAGACACGAGACTAAAATTTATTATTTCATAAAGTCACTAGCGCCCCGCGGTTTCACCCGCATATGTCTCGATCCCGTGGAAATATCGGGATAAAAAGTATCCTATGTGTTAATCCAGGTTATAAACTATCTGTTACCCAAATTTCATCCAAATCCATTCAGTGGTTTTTACGTGAAAGAGTAACAAACATCCATCCATCCATCCATCCATATTTACAAACTTTCGCGTTTATAATAAATATTATTTTAGTGAGAGTTAGATAATATTAGTTAGATTATTTCGCGATATAGAGTTTCTGTCCTTGGAGAAAAAAAAAAAAAATTGAAACAAAATATATTATCAAAATAACGAGGTAAAGCGTTGGTATTTTTATATAAATTAAAGTGATTACATAGTAGGTACTGGCAAGAAGTTCACAACTTTTGGTCTCACGGTGGGCGCCAGTAACGATTGCTAAGTAATTGCTCAGAAAGTTCTTAAACACATTCTTTTAATGTGTTCGAGCGATATAATTGCTCTTGAAGGTCGGTTATTTATTGAATGCTTATCCATTGGCATGACTAATGGTTCGAATATTACGAGAAAGTTAATAAAAATGATAATGACAACAATAAAAATTAATGACCTTGAGCAGACTCAGTGAATTATATGCGGTCACAAAATAATAGGTTCATAATTTGCAATTATTTCTGTTTATCAGATAAGTTTTAAGGTGTAAACTGTCTTAAGTGGACAATCCGGCCAATTGAGGCTGGCAGTAACAAAAAACAAACAAAATGTAGAATCTAAAATGCAGAATTTTATGTGCTTTATTTTCTTGAATTGAATTTTTGACTCACGTGAACTTACCGTTAAAACAATTATAAATGACGAATTAAAGTATTTTATTTCTATTTTTGTCCAAGTTTCTTAAATCAATAAATTTATTTTTGTCCAAGTTTCTTAAATCAATAAATTTTTTTTTTTCAAGTTTCATAAATCAATAAATTTAATTTTGTCGTAGTTGTAGGTATAAGCTTCATCTTTTAACAGAACATATCCTCCGGGGACTCTTAAAGTTACTGCGCTTTTCAGCTCATTGAATTTTAAACCCTGTCTTGGGAGTTGGCGAAATTCTTTTTGATCTAAGAGTCTTGTGTACCAAAGACGGTGTTCCTTTTGAATTTTGAAACCGGAGGTGAATTATTTAATGAAGAGGTCGGAACTTTTCTTGTTCTGTGTATTGAATATTAAAAGAGCCTACACAAATGGGGGGGGGGACTACAGAGCCTAAACAGAAGTTTTATATTGGCTAAAAGTATATGATGTTCTTCAGGATAATATTATGTATGCTAGAGTCTGACCAACGAAAGTTGTCCAAGAAAAAAGTCGGCAATTTAAAAAAACAAGAGCTTGTTATACACTGCATAAACGGAGTCGATACTATTTATTATTCAAGACATATTATGCGATAATTACATCAGTATTTCATTATTCATATAATAATTAGACATGTAATAATGTTACTTAGAAGCGAAGTAAAATATTCCACAGATAATAATTCGTGGACAGCTTTCGTTGGTCAGACTCTAGTTAGATAGTTGTTGTGATACCTCAAAAAATATTTTATCGATTAAAAATTAATATACTTGCTATCAGTGTTTTTTTCTAGATTATTCTGGAAAATAACTTATATAGATAATTGTTGTTTGAGCTCGTGGCTAAGTAATAACAGCCGCACGGGTCAATCCATTAGGTTAAGCTACGGTTGCCAGGGTTGGTCCGTGGATGGGCGACCCTCTTTACATATCGAGACTCTTCCTTGCCTCGGAAAGCAAGTTAGCTTAACTTGCTTTCCGAGGCAAGGAAGAGTATGTTGGTCTCGGCTGTCATTTGATCGTTGACAGTCGTTACAGGTCGTCAGAAGCCCGAAAGTCTGACTACCAATCTTGCTAAGGGGTATCGTATTACCCAGCTACTGGGTTGTGGAGGTCGGTTTGCAGTCGTTCCATGTAAAATACTGGTATTCAGCTGCATCCGGTTAGACTGGAAGCCGACCCCAACATAGTTGGGAAAAGGCTAGGCAGATGATGATGTGTCATTGCGCATCTCTTTCTTTTCTATGCAGTCCGACAGTGACCGCGCTATAGATGTTTTCAGCTTCTTAAGTATCCGGTGCATTCTGGAAAGTTAGGACAGTCTGGGGTTGCATTAGTTTACGTACATACAAAGCTACAGGTCAAGGAAGTTAATTTATTAAAATTGATACACTAGGTACACGCGCCAAAGGAGATAAGTAACCAGTCAAGCACACATAGCATTCGTAGAGTGAGTGTGTTAATGTCTTCTAAATTATAGTATATCATAATTTCGCAATGTAAAATTAACGCTCTTGTGGCGTAACTGGTAAGCATTCAACCTACAGTAACAAACGGTTTGAGTTCAATCCAAGGTTATACTTAAATATTGTTTTTGTAACTTAGAATTTAATATACTAACTGATAAAGTGATATTCTGACCGGTTTGAGAATCTACAAGTTTCTCGCCTACTTAAAATTATTTGCCAGTTTAGAAGCTAACCCGCTTTAAAAATATATTCCTACCTACAATTGTGAACTTAAGTATGAGTCAGTTCGCATTAGCAACTACACCTACACTCCTTCTTTTGCACTTTTACGAAGTTTGTGATTGTGATAAATTGATTAACTGAGACTATGCATCATTTAACAATATTTCAAAAAGCTCAGATTATTGTTTTGCATGAGCAAAATATTTCTGTTAGTGAAATCGCAAGGCGCCTAATCATATCGGTAAGTAAAATTATTATTAAAAATATTGTATTTTATCGGTGACATAATATCACCACCCAGTAATTTCAATGAGAGTCTGTTGTGTCTCATTTAACGAATTGTAGTGATTGATGAGTATTTGAAAATAATAGAAAATTACACAGGAGTATTTATTTATTAACTGCATACCCAGTCACTATATCGATATAATTAATAAATAATTACCATTATCATTTTACACAGTATTATAATAAATGTTTCATCTGTATTTTGTAATGAAATATTCAAAAATATAATGATTATGTTTGTAAATGAATAGGAGATAATAATAAAAATGTTGAAATGTTTTTTTGTCTAAATTATTTAAAAATGTAAATTGCATATTTTATATGGATAATAATCAAAGGATATTAATTCTAAATATATGCAGCATTCAGCAATTAATAATAATGCTTAACACTTTTTAGATTTAGATAAAAATATTTTTTTTATGTGAATACAGTGAATAATATGTGTCATAATTATATTATATAAATATTACTTTTTTATTATTATTATAAATGTATAAATAATTTCAATAAAATGTAGAATTTATATATGAATTGTCTTTATATATCTTATATAAAAATATATTCTCTTCATTTTATTTATATTGTGTAGGAATTTTATTTCTTAATTTATCATTTGGGAGGTGTATGTTTAGTTCTAATATTTTCACGTTTTTTTGTAGAGAAAAACTGTTCGACTGTGGGTGTATCGTCACGCTGAGACAGGCTAAATAAACCGTCGTCGCCTCTCTGGACCGACACTATTGGCTTACACAAATGCTTCGCCTCGGCACCGTGAGATTGTTGCCACCCATACATATTCGCTAAGACTAGCATAACAGCAGCAGCACACAACGTCACTATGCAAACTGTACGGAACCACCTGCGAGCGGACGGCTTGTCATGTTGCAAACCGACGCGGACATTTTTATTATCCACCGTGCACCGTCAAAATCGCGAATCGAAGGAATATCGGCACTTCGATTGGCAAATAATGTCGTCATATTTACTGATGAAAAATGTTTCAAATCAGATAAGGATGGACGAAAAATACTATGGAGAATAAAAGGAGGCCAATACACGGAAAAAAATATTTAATATTATTAATTACAGATCATCTTGAGAAAGTGTAATATCGAAAATTACCGCCGACTTATCGTAATATTTATACTGCCTTTAAATTTCAGACATTTTAACGAATTTAAATCTAATATTTTCCTAGAAACTGTGTTGGTAATAATTATAATACTGTTCCCGATACCGGTGGGTTACTATATTTTATATTTTGAAATGTTGTTATTTTTTTACTAATATTTTAAAATGTAATTTATAATTATGTTACAACTGAACTACTGACACTACTGCCACTGTTACTGTTGTTGTGTGTTACTGTCTGTTACTACTTGCTGTTTGTTGTTATAACTGAATAGACGAAATCTTAATACTAGGTATTCTTCAAAACTTTACAGCATATTTAGCCATTATTAAATAAGTCGGCGGTACTGGAGTGTGAGTGATGTTATTGTTACTGGATCAGTTTATATATTTATCTATGTGACATGTTTATTCACTCCGTCCATTGTTTATTATGTAATTGTATAAAAAGATGTAATGGTAATTATGTTCTAAATATATTGTGCATTTATAATAAAACATGTTAACTTGTGATGTTCTTTTATTTTTTAAATTAAGATATATAATAAAAATGGTTTTATTTATTTAAGCTATTTTAAATAAATAAAACCATTTCTTAACAAACAGTATTCCAATTGCTTTAACTTAAAATTTTAAATCTCAAAAAGAATCACACTTTCAGAGAACCGAACACACTCAGCAGTACTCGTAAGTATTGGTATTATTCGTTGGGCTACGAACGCCTTAGATTTCATCGCGAAATTATGATATACTATCGTGCGCGTGGCTGTCATTGAGCAGTACGTAATGAATCGTCTACACAGCAGCGTTAGTTTTGTAGTGTGCGTGACTGGTTACTTATCTCCTTTGGCGCGTGTACATCAAATTGCCGTGCTAAAGCCATAAGTGCTCGGCGACACGACGCCACCGCGCCGCTGCCTAAAAAAACACGGTTTTGTTTATTCCATCGTCCGCCGGCTGCTTGCAAAAGTGCACGCGCTTTATAATACTTTAATTAATCAAGCGGCGCGGCACGGCGCGGCTTCGGCGCGGTGGCGGCGTCACTCGGGTCGCCGAGCACTAATGTGACACGTCATGTCAAAGAATGACTATTGGTTATGATTTGATTAGGGATACGGACAAATTGACAAACGAACATTTACAAGTTTGTAGTTAATTTGTTTAAAAATTTATATCTCTGATCGTAGTTACTATTACTATCCTTATAATATTATATAATTATATTATTACATTTAAATTATTATTTTCAATTTAGGTCCAATTCAAACCAATTTATCATTACGTAGTCTGCAGTGTACACATCCCCTGGTATTCGGTCCATCAATAAAGCTGGCAACAAATCAATTAACCAGTTAATTGGTTGCATGCTCCCAAAGGAATATCAAATAATTGGTAGCAAATACAACGTTTTCACAATCATGTTGTATAGGATCAAACGCGAAAGAAGTTTATTTATTTATTTCTGGCCAACCAACAATTGTTTATACTATTACATTTTCAAATAAAGATTCTTATATAAAAGGGTTAGTATAACAATTTATTATAGGTTAGCACCGCATGCCCCATATAGTAATAAGTGTAACCAGTTATATTAAAGCTTAAGGCAAAATTTAAAACAAAGTTTGAAGACAGAATTAAAATCCAAATTAAATACAGAAATTAAAAAACATAATCAAAATTGAATAAGTAAAAAATTAAAATTAAATAGAAATCATAATTAAATACAAAATTAAATACAGAAATTAAAAAACAAAGTCAAAATTATACGAAATCAAAACTTACACAGAAAAAAAAAATTATTAAAATTTAATTAAAATAAATAATAATATTTAATTTTTTTAGTTTTCTATTAATTTATTTTTGGAACGTCACTCTTTAACGCGGCTTGCGAACTGGCAGGAATACGTTGAAATGAAATGAAATTGTTTATTCTGTAAATATGA
Source organism: Lithophane semibrunnea (assembly GCA_947363905.1). NCBI lineage: Eukaryota > Metazoa > Arthropoda > Insecta > Lepidoptera > Noctuidae > Lithophane > Lithophane semibrunnea. The sequence goes on along the minus strand of OX376213.1, from coordinate 6,388,069 downwards.
TAATGGAATCACTTTTACACGTCATATTAAAAATAAGCTAGACGAGGTCGGCGTTTCCTATTGACTACTCTGAGAAGAAAGGCCGAAACAAACTCAGAGGTCGCAGTCTCTTTTAAAGTCCGTTAATACTTGCGACTATCTTCTACTAATTCAAAGAGAAAGAGAGAGAATTTTCTTAGCGTTAGATGGCAAAAAATCGAGTGTTGTCAAGTGGGGGTTCACGGATGGCTCAGATCTCCGGTGTGTATGCGGCGCCTCTCCTAGACAATGGCTCACCTCCAAACTTGCCCAGTTTGTCCTGGCACCTGCACACGTGAGGACCGATGGATGGCTGCGTCAGCGAACGGTATTCGCGTAGCTGAGTTTTGGGCCAAACTTTAACAACACTCGAGAGAGAGAATGCCGGCAGAAAAAAAACAAAACAAAAGAGTAAAGCGATTAAAGTATCGTGAAATAAAATGGTTCACATCGGCCCGAGTACACTGCATGAGAGAGAAAGAGAGAGAGAGAAAGTGTAAAATAGATCAAAATGTAAATCCAAGATGGCGGCTGCGAAGATTGGTTTTTGTTTTAAATCATATGTGAGAAGGATAAACTTCGTTCTTGAAGAGGGTCCCCGGACCCACGAGTTTTTTTTTAATTTAGATTATTTTTTCATTCGTTTAGACGCCGACTCATTTTTTTTTAGGGCAATGACATTATTCTTCGTCTGTCTAGCCTTCTGGGGTCGGCTTCTAGTCTAGCCGGATGCCAGAATTGTATACGGTGTGATTGCCTGTCTGGCCGCCGGAAACCAGTTACTGGGGAGAGGTTCGCATTATACAATGTCTCAGACGGAGTCAAAATTGTGTACCTACCTATGAGACAGATTTCTAAGAAAATATTTATAACCTAAATAAATACAGTTTTCTTAAAATAAATTGTTATTAAAGCCAGATAATACAATTTTTATGTTATCTTTTTGTGTTAAAAATGAAGGTTAAAGATAAACAACAACCTTTGTTACAATTTGCAATGTCATAACTTTATTGAATGAGGTCATATTTGTACGCCATAATATAATTATGTACTTACCTATTTACTGAGGATATAATCTACATTTATTAAGGGGGATGCGCTAAGGTAACCCGCGAAAATTCAAATTGTCTTTATAATAGGGTGATCAGATAGGTAGTCACTCCATGTAAAATACTGGTATTCGGGGTTAGACTGGAAGCCGACCCCAACATATTTAAGTTAGAAGGCTAGGCAAATAATAATGACGGCTATTGTGTCAGAACAACGACTCACAAAGAAACCAAGTAAGTAAGTATTTATTTGCATGAAATGAAATGAAATGAAATTAAATGAAAAAAAAATAATCAGGAGTTTAAGTTTTTTATGCTACTCGGTATGTTATTATATATACTACACACACACACAATTATATAAGCAGCTTTTATTATAAAGCTTGGGAAGATCATGCAGAACTAGTCTAATTAATATATCTAGGCGTATCTTTCATACTAAATAATATATTATAATATTAATTAACCGCATTTTCTTTTATTAGACAACCCTACACACTCGACTTGACATGACGAGGCATTCACATGTACTCGGTACAAGTATTCCAGTAAAATTGCTGCTAAATGTAAACTGACATTTGTATGGCTAACAATAGGCCAGTCCCTTGACAGGGCTGTCAGACGATGACGTTAGGAATTTAACAAACAGCGACGTGTTTCTTAAGCTGATAGGAGGTGCTATTAAATGAGAACTGATATGTGTATGTGGCTAACAATAGCCCAGTCTCTTTAGCCTGCCTGTCCATTGAAGCGGAGCGAGGCAGCGGAGCGGAGCGAGGGAGTAAATGCAGAGCGGAGTTTCGGACTGTGTCTGTCCATTGATGCAGATGGACGTAGTGCGGAGCGGAGTTGCGGACTGTGCGGAGGAGTGAACTCGGCCTGAGTTCACTTGACGCGAGATCAGTTCAGTTATCCGCGAAATATCGCGGACCAACGATTTTTTCCCGCCCCACTTCCCCGCTACGTTTCCCCGCTCCGTTTCCCCGCTCCGTTTCCCCGCTCCGTTTCCCCGCTCCGTTTCCCCGCTCCGTTTCCCCGCTCCGTTTCCCCACTCCGTTTCCCCGCTCCGTTTCCCCGCTCCGTTTCCTCCCTCCGCTTCCCGGTTTTGTATGAATTTTTAAACTAGCTCGCAAATGGTCCACTGAAGCGGAGCAGAGATTTTATGCAATTCCATTGGTTACTGAATACTGGCTCCGCTCCGCTCCTCTCCTCTCCTCTCCTCTCTACTCCGCTCCCCTCCTCCTCCACTCCACGCCGCTTCGCTTCGCTCCTCTCCTCTCCGCTCCGGTGGACAGTCACCCTTAAACGAGTATAACTAAGTACTTGAACCGCCATATAAACCGATTGTATTGCACTCTAAATGCCGAGGAGTGCCCTTTTTTATTACCTTTTTCACTAGCCAGCTTCTTTTAGAACTAGGTATTCCTTATTTTTATTATTCTTTCCCGTTTTTCTTACCCTACCCGAAAATCCTAAATATCTTATCTTAATTAATTAATTAATTAATAATTAATTAATATATATAAATCTCGTGTCACAATGTTTGTCCTCAATGGACTCCTAAACCACTTAACCGATTATAATAAAATTCGCACACCATGTGCAGTTCGATCCAACTTGAGAGATAGGATAGTTTAAATCTCAAATTATAGTCGCAATTTTAATTTATTGCTAATTATTTGTCTGTTATTATTTGACAGTCACAATTATCTGTTAACTCCAAATGATTCTAAGAGATGTCGATACCTTTCGACTGGGTTGAGTAAGTCATCAATAGATGGCGCTGCTATGGTAAATCTACGAAGAGATGTAAACTCTGGAATGGCTGGACAGATTTGGATAATTCTTTTTTTGTTGCGTTTGTTATTCTCAGGGCAAGGTTTGTTGGTTTAGTAGGTGTAGATAGGGTAGGTAGGTATGTAGGTAGATGTGGGTAGTGTAGGTAGATGTAGGTAGGGAGTTGTAGGGTAGTGTAGGTATAAAGGCAGGGTAGGTAGGTAGGTATTGTAGGTAGGGTAGGGTAGGGTAGGTAGGGTACTTAGTGCTACCCGTGCGAAGCCGGGACGGGCAGCTAGTAAATTATAAATGCGAAAGTGAGTTTTTTTGTTTGTTGGTTCCGCTTTCACGCTCAATCAGCTGAACGGATTTAGATGAAATTTGGCAAAGGGGTAGACCATGACCTGGAATAGGACATACTTTTTATCCAGATATTTTCAGGGGATCGAGACTTACGCGGGTGAAACTGCGTGCCGCAGCTAGTATACTGGCAAATCCCAACAAAAGGCCAAGGTTCCTTTTAAAACCCCGATTTCTTTTATATGTGGAAAAAATAAATTCATTGCAAACTTGACCCCACATTGAGTAGGGTAACATCTAGGATGACTACAATACAAGATCATTAATTTTAAGCTAAAGTGGAACTTGGCACAAGACGAGAGGCCTATACGTACCACAGTATAAATATGGACAGTACAGAAACTACGTAGTAAACAGAGTGTGAGTTTATTTTACCTATCTTGACTTTACGCATCGACCGCGTTCGGCGCTCCGATTAGCCCTTCACTGGCCTTCACTTGTGATGGGCCAATCGGAATACCGAACGAGATCGATGCGAAAAAGTCGAGATAAAACTCACACTTAGGCCTCTGCACACGCACACAGACTCGCTCATTGATGAGACCGCAAAGCGATTGTCGCGGTGTTGTCAGTTACGGGTACCATGTTGAGAAGAGTCGACGCCGCTATCTTTTTAAAAATGGAGGGTAGGTAATTATTTCAACAAATACGCCTAGTTTACATACTGTGTCTATACCCAGTAGTAGGTAAAGTTGAGCGTAGATGAAAGTGGGATTTGACAGCCCTAAGTATTAGTCCCTAGAGTGACGAGAACAATGCGTGACCACTATTTAATCATTATAATTATTAATATAATAGTTCGTAGTGACGCGTCATGAGCACAATAGTAACCTATAATTAATTTATCGTGTGTGCACAAACGAACAAGTAGTACCAAACTACTTGTTCGTTTGTGAAATTAATGTGAAATGATTGTGAGTCATTAGTGAAAAGCGATCGATCATGTCTTGTGTCATTTAGCAAAAGTTTTTCGCTTTTTTCATTCTATAATTTACAGCTTCATTCAATTGTTACAACCATTAACAGGACATCAATCAATTTATTATACAATACGCACATGAATTCAAAAAGTCAGAGGTGCGTGGCTTGGGTTCGAACTCGAGACCTATGACTTGGCAGTCCGACGGTCACACCACTAGGCTATCACTGCTCTACTCTCTGGACAAAATCAAACTGGTTGATAATCTAGTTGTATAATTCATTATTTGTATATCATCGATTTTTTTACATTTAATGATTATTAAACTCACACACTGTCCTATTAGTATTACTTGTAAGTTTGTAGGAATATTGTGATATTGTATACTTTAATGTTTGTAAATATGTGGCACCATGTATCTATCACATACTTTATTTATTTTTTTGTCATTGCTCCATTTTTAATTTTTAATTATTTTTTACCGATTGTGGTACAGTAATTGTATTCTCGGTGCATTGTCTTCACATGTAATTATATAATTGATGTATGTAAATTAATATATTGTAAAACATTTTTTTTAAGAATAACGGTGGAGTTTCTTGCCCATTCTTCTCCATACGAAAACTACCTTTTGGAAAGGGCAACTAGAATCAGTTCTATTTCTATGTATTTGACGTTCAAAAGTGCCTTTAATGTGCCTACTTGAAATAAATTATTTGACTTTGACTTTGACTTTCTAAATATAATTGTATAATTATCACTTGCTTCAAAACCGGTGAAGGAAAACATCGTGAGGAAACCTGCAAGCCGACGGATGTAAGATATCGACGGCATGTAAAACCAAGTCAGGGCGGCTTTAAAAATCTTACACCAGGTTAGTCACTAACCACACGAAAAGAAGAAGAAGAAGAATCAATTTATTCCAGGTTTTTTTTCTTTTTTTCGCATTAATTAAATGTGAAATTACAGTCGTACGACAGTTGCCTTCGGCGAGGATATTGTACGCCGTCTGACACAAGGCTATAACTTTATTTACATAAAAACTTTAAAAAAAAAAAAAATACCGACTTAAAAAAAAACACAAAAAAAGTGAATAAATAACTTTAGTTTCGGAAGTCGGTTGTTTTTTTTTGTAAAGAGTTTTTATTTTTCACTTTTTAGTTGTGTTACCCGCCCCACACAAATTCGAATACCACTACCTGCTATGTAAATAACAGTGACGGAGTCACATAGGACATTTTCCAGATATAGGTACTAAGTGGGAAAAATACGTAATATTGAAGCTAACTCAAAAACTACGCAAGCAAAAATAAAATTTATAAGGGACCATCTCGGGAGTAAACCCTTCGAAATAAAAAATAATTTTTTAAATCGGTTCACAATTTATAGAAAATATCGATGAACATACACAAAAAAAAAAAACAAAAAATAATACATACAGTACCCTCCTTCGTTTTGGATGTCGGTTAAAAATTACGGTTTCATACTTACAAATTAAGCCCGCAAATAATTCCCTCAAAATACCTTTGATGGACTAGACTTAGAATTATAATGATACAGACATTACTAGTACAGGAATATTTGGCAAAACTCAATTATGCAGACACGGAAAAACAATTAGAAATATTAAAATAAAATTTCCATCTACCTACTCTAACATAAGTCTCTTCCTTAACCTAATTAATAATAGTCTCCTCTTTACTTAATTTAATATTATTTGGTAATTTGCTTAAACATAATGTATCTTACTTAAAGTTACCTACTCTTTAAGTCATTGAAAATATTATGTCTCCTTTTTAATTTAGAATCTAATAAAATTGTTGTGTTCCTTTTAAAAATTTTGATGTAAATTGATGGCCTGAAACACAGGTTTTCACAAACCTAGATCAGGCAGGTCTATATTACAGCTAGAATTAAAGTTACCTCGTTTGCAATTAATGTAAAACTTATTTTTACTTTTTAACTTGAATAAATTTTATTTTATTTTTTATTACATGAACACGGGCTGAGAATTTCATCACAAACATACAACAAAAGTCATACAGAACTAAACTTTTCACACAAAATGATTATAATTAATCTAAAAGCTGAACTTTAATTAAGCATGTTTATTCCAAATTATGCGCGCGCCATGTTTTCGTGAAATTCTCCCGTCCCGAAAATGTTAGCTGTGTATAAAAACAGTGAAATTTATCCTGACAGGCAACCAAAGAATAAACAAATACAGAATGTCCGTTCCATACAACAAGCGAAAACTCACGCAAAGCAAGACACCCTTCACGTTCATCAAAGAGAGATCGCCGCACGTCAAATATCAACAACGATACGAGAAAAATACATAATTTATTTATTTTCCACAATGTACACTCAGTTACAGGCTGTGCTAAAACTTATGAGTACATGACCCTGTTAGGGCGCAGCAAGTATTATTACCTACATAAGTAACTTAAATAATTATATTGCATAGCTACTAGATATCAATATCACATTCATTATTATTGCTACTTATATTTAACACATTTAATTTAATTTCTATTAATAAAAGTTATTTGAAATATATGAATATATACTTAGTTACAATAATAAAATCATTTTATATATTACATTTGTGCTTTATTTTAGCTTCTTATCTTCCATAAACTCTTTAATACTATAATAACTTTTTTCTAACAGTAATTAATTATAAAATTGCACCATAATACAAATATCAACTTTAAAATTCAATTAATCTAAGTTGATTTTTCAATGGAAAAACTGTCAATAAACGTCATAAAATAATTTTAGTTGCAATGGAAACTAAACCATACGCAATTAAGTTAAAGTTTTTAATTCCAAAACATGAAATTTATCTCATCTCGTTGACTTTAGTATTATATATTATTTACCTATTTCTTTTATTTATTTTTATTTTTATATATTTTTTTTTATACTATTAGATATTAATATACTATATTTTATTTTTTATTACAGTGCGCTGTACCGGTACAGCGTTCTGATAATGGTTTGCCGCACCGATCGACGTCATTACGTCAGCGCTGGCTGTCGCTGAAAACCAGCGCTGGGGCTCTGTTTTGCATAGGGTCGCAGCATAATGCTGAGCGATAGCCGTTTTGCGTGGATGTGACGCATGTTTCCCCCAACCTTTTTTATTTTTACTTTGTGGTTATTTTCTTTTTTTGTTTCTTGCGTCATATTTACCGCAAATAAACGTATTTTCTTTCTTCTTTCTTTCTATATGCATCTATATGTGTGTGCGCCTGTTTTCACTCGTTGCATGGAGCCGACCTTCTGTAGGTACTATTCTGGGAACCAACTGTTCACATTAATTACTCGCGAGGATTCCTCGTAAACATCTGTGAAGAGAGCGACATGATTAAAATGTTATACCTACTTTGCAATTTAATTTTGTACATTACGTCAGAGAAATGTGATGTAACCGTGCCTTTTGCGTGTGTCAAAGAAGTTCATGTTGGCTTTGCGACCTTAGCCAGAAGACACGGCGAGAACGACGCGGTTTCAGAACCGCGCGGATTCCGCGCGTTTTTTCCTTATGAGCATCTTGAAAAAAACAAGACGTAACATTATTATTATGGCTGGCTATTGTTGCTAGACTTTACAAAGCCATTGTCATTATTAGTGTCGAAAGACGTCTACTGCTGGACATACGATACCCTATTGCCAAATCGACCGGTTCAATGCTGTCCGCATTCAGCTTGTGACGAGGTTCTTCCTTCCTTACTCATCCGATTGCTGGCAATCTTTTTATGTCAGGCCACATTATGATTCTAATTTTCAATTCAAATTCAGAACACCACATATCCCATGCACTCTCATTTCCAGTCTCGTCTTGTGAAACCGATTCCAATTCTGACCGATCGTACATTACGCAATTAGGGTGCAGGTCGTCGTTTCACCTTATCGACCTACCGAAAACAGTTTTTTTTTCAATTTGAATTTTTACCTCCAAAAATTTAAATTTTTATTATTATTATTTTTTACCATTTATGTGCACACATAATAAACAGACAAGAAGAAAAGAACAGAATGACGTACAAAGGTGATGCTTATTTCTAAAGAAATCTCTTCCAGTACACCTGCGATAGGAAAGTAGATAAGAGATGTAAACACCGTGTCTTACTTTAAAACGTGCATACAGCAACTTAAAATTAAGTATTCGGCCGCTTGTTTCTGAACTGTGTATCATCACAATATCAATACAAACCGTTCTGATTGGTTGACCTATTTTCAACAACCAATCACGGTAGACATGAGATTCGACGATTGGACAGAATGAAACCCACGGGTCTGAAAGGGCACAGTTTGCAGTCGCTAGACTAATAAAGCTATACAGTACGACATTTTCATTTGAGTAGTATTTTCCATATGTGATCTTTTACCCTTTGCCGTGGGTGTTATCATACAGACAAATCTGCATTGCTATTCTGTAACTATCTCACCATGAAAACTTAGGTGAAGTGAGCGTGGAGTGAGCTGTCATTGTAATCGATACCTAATAAGGCAGTGAAAGTTTGCTTCAAGCTCACTTCACCTAAGTTTTCACGGTGAGATGGCTACATAATAGCAAAAGGCAGTGACAGTTCACTTCACCTAAGTTTTAACGGTGAGATGGTTACAAAATAGCAAAAGGCAGTGACAGTTCACTCCACTCTCACTTCAACTAAATTTTAACAGTGAGATGGTTACATAATAGCACAGTTCACTTCAAGCTCACTTCACCTAAGTTTTAACGGTGAGATGGTTACAAAATAGCAATGCTGAAGGTCACAACAAACATATTGCCTAATCTCTTGTCTATGCAAGACAAAGGCTTCTCTCATGAGTATAAATTGCGTGTTAATCATTTCTCACAACTGATATAATTATTACGCCCAAGTAAATTCATTATGTTTTGCGTTTCAATAAAACACAGAGTGTTACCTCGAAATGTGTATCAATGAGAAGTTCCGAGTATCAATGAGTACATTTAATATCACGAGTATTAATAAAATAATATTTCTGCAAACTGCATTAACATTGAATTAAACATACACAACGTTTGGATTCCTATTTTTTTAAGGATGGGAATTTGTCAAATGACTTCTCCCGCTCTGGTCGTGTCAGACTTTTACTGACTAAAACCCACCCGTGTTCCTTCAATTGGCTATTGCTAAGGGCCCCGGTATCCATTTCGAACTTTTCTACAACCCTGGCAGGCATCGGCCCTAGCGGACCCCGTCAATTTTGCTGGCATCTCTTTGAGGCGCGCGTGGAACACAACGCGCCGTCAACCCGGGCCTGATTATTATTGGACGGCGAGCTACCCATTGCTCGCCGCCCGCAAGCCAGCGCCTACGGTGGCCGGCGCCTCGTCCTTCGCAAGCATTACTGTTTCGCAGAAGGACGTGATGTCTTCCCATGCCCTCTCGCTCCATACCATGGCCTGGACCAAGGCCGGACGCGAGAGGTCATCGCCGCCAATCGTCTCCACGAGGGCACGGTGGTGCTCCGCGCAAGCAGGGCAGACCTCCACCGTATACTCCACCATGTCCTCCGGGCGATCCACACAGTGGTGACACCCGGAAGTTTCCTCTCGCCCAATACTAAACAGCAACCTCCCGAAGCTGCCGTGTCCGGTGAGGACCTGCGTCAAGCGGAAGTTGCGGACGCTGTGGCGCCTATTGCGGCGATAAGTCCCCTCTTTTCGCCGCAACGTTTGTGATCCTATGTCAGTTGTTCTGTTTCAAATTCTCTGTGTGAATGAAACGTTTCTCTGTACTTACTACTTACAGAGTCTACAGACAAGCCTGTCAAATAGACGTGTTTGTAGAGTACCAAAGCTGTTCATTCCTATAAGTCGCACCTTACCTAGGCGCATTTCACGTCATTGATGATTCGTCAAAAAACACGGTACGTCATGACGGATGGACTGGATTTACATTTCATACGGAAACGAGTTTTTACGCGATTCAGATGTTCACACTTGATTCGTGATTTAGAGTTCAGTCTTGGGCGAACGCTTCAGCGGATCTGTCACAAAAAAATAGCGATTCGTGTTTTTTGAAGAACGTGATTTGTAAAAGTCGTAAGGTGATTCAAAACGTCTCCGTATTTTTTCACGATTCGTCATGACCCAATCAACGAAACATCAAATAACCCAATCATCAAACTGAGTAAAGACGACTTCTCCAATTTCCTAGAGAACGTAAAAATATAACTGGCCAGTACATAACAGGATACCATAAAATATTTACTGTTTACCTATTGACATCCACTGACCCTGGCAAGGGCTATACTGAAGTATGAGGCATTACCTCAGGATTTGAACACGTCATAAAAATTGATGAGGACACCGACCGAGTGGTGTGTGGTGCAAGTCATGGGCAGTTGCCCCACCGCCCGCGAGGAAGCGACTAACTATCGGCTATTTTCTCGCTCAAGAAACGTATATACATACATTCTGTGTAAACAAAAGAGATGTATTATATTGATAGGCTCTTTTGATAAGGAAACTACAGGAACTCCTAGTACAAGAGCCAGGGCTACACAGATGTTTGTGCCTCTGAAGTGAAAAAAAAAACATACTTTCTTCTATCGGAAGAGAAAACTAAGCAAAAATGCGTACCCTCAACGAAATTTAAATGGCAGACGGTAGATGGCGCTAAAAAAAACAAATCACTTCAAGCGTGACGATGACGCGAGTTCCATGATTTTGGTTCACCCATAAAGTGCTCAACGCGCCAAGGAAGTTATCAGTTCAAAAAATTGTTGATCGCTGACTAGTCACACCGCTAGCGAGTACTCACTCCACCAGTTAGTCGCGGAGCGACAAGAGCTATCAAAGATACTGCTCGCTCAGCAATAGGTATTTGCTCAGCGATGCTTGCTTGGCGGTCAGAAGTCACAACGAGAGACCAACCAGCGGTCGAGCGAGTGGTGCGAGTAATCGCCCGTCGCACTCGGATACTCGCTGATAGCCTAGCGACAAAACTATCGGAACTACATACTCGCTGCGCGTTCCTCGCGTGTTAGGATTGATCAGTTAAACTCGCAGTAGTGTAAAAGATAACTAGAGTATATTTCGTTCAACACAATGCTAAGAAGGTAACAAAGTACAAATCGTGCGCGAGAATAAGCGTCGCACGACGTCGTTCGTGTAAAAAACAGAAGAAAAGATGGCGGCTGCTAGACAAGGCGCAGGGTTGCGTTCCGTCGAAGCTTTCTTCAAAAAACGCATTCTTGAGCATGGCATCAAAACGTTTCAGCTCCGTTGCAAACAAGTAATCTTTACTATTACAAGCTAATATTAGGTACTCGTTTGAAAGCTACATGTTATACTGACACACTTGCTTTCTACATTGTTCTCACATGTATAATCTCAACATGAGTGATGTTACCAATTTTTTGTATCCATTTTTTATTATTTAAAAGTGTGTCCGTGGAGTTTCTTGCCTGTTCTTCTCCATAGGAACCTACTACGCTTTGGAATGGGCAACTAGCTTCATATTTCTTACTGACCGACTCCTTGAAAATTCAAAAGTGCCTGTAATAGTGTCCGTGGAGTTTCTTGCCCGTTCTGCTCCATACTACGCTTTGGAGTGGGCAACTAGCTTCATTATTTCTGACTGACCGACTCTTTGATAAGTGCCTGTAAATGGTTCGATAGAAAAACTGCTTTGACTTTGACCCATGTTTTAGTTTTCTGTCTCCTAGCTGCAAGTTTTCTGAAGAAAATAAAATAAAATGTGACATAAGGAGGTTTCCTAGGAACTACTAACATTACCACAGTGCACTCCGACTAATATCGTGAGCGTCGCAGGTCACATTAGGAAATATTAGGTGAGAGCTTGTTAGGTGCGGCGGTTGGAGTATGAATGAATCATGTGGTAATGTGTGGATGAGTCATTGTTCTACAATACCATATCTCCCGCGCTGAAGGCTAGTTCCCGTTCAGATTGGTCGTCATGGCCAAAATAGGGCCTGGAAGTATGGATCAAATCGAATAGGGGCGTGCGTCATTTCGAAACTTACAAAGTTTGAAAATGACCCTGACAATTTGTTTTTGCAAGTGAAACATTTTCCCATGTAGGTATATCGCTCGAAAATTGAGTAAAGTTTTTGCCAGATCAAAGCTTTTGCAGTAAATGTTTTTTTTCTTATATGTTTTCTAGCTGCGTAAAAGTATTATCACAGGAAAGGGCGACTCCTCTATTACATCCTGAAAAAAAAATTAAATTGATAGCGCTGATACAAAGTTGGTCATAACTTTTGAACCGTAAAAAATTGCACCGACATTCTCAAGGTTAAAAAGTTTGGAAATGACCTTGCCCACGCCCCTATTCAATTTGATTCATCTTTCCAGGGACATTCTGTATAGTCTTAAACAGTGCAATTGCCTACTTCTACAGTATTTAATGCCCTTCCCAGCTTTCAAATTACGACACAGATTCGTTTCATCTCAACAGATGTCTTCATAACGAGCATTCAACTGGGACAGTTAATTAACAGCGTCATTATAAGATGCTTAAAACTTTTCTCTTGACAAAAGTTATATAAGTGGCCTGTACGACGGTGGGCTTTTTAATTTTGACATTCAATTTGGCACCCTATTTCGTTGGGCTAATGTTGGAAGTCAATTGTCATGTTTTGTTTTGTGTTTTTCAACCATAGAATATAATGTAGTAGGCATTTGTTTTATGTTGAAGTTGTTTTAACTAGACCAGTCTTTAAACATTGTTTGGCAAGAGCGCGGCGTTTGCAGGACACATTTCTGCTGCGCTCCAGTGTGGACTAAGCGTTTGAGGAGCTCGTGGCTAATTAATAACTGCTGCACGGGTCGATCCATCAGGTTAAGCTACGCTTGCCGTGGGTGACCATCTTTACATACAGAGACTCCTCCATGCCTCGGAAAGCACGTTAATCGGTAAACATCTTTGTTAAATAACTAATTAGTCAATTGTTTGCTCGCGCGCTCCGGCCAGTTGTTTAGAGGCTTAAGCCGTTCGTCCCGGCTGTCATTCGTAGATCTTTGACAGTCGTTACGGGTCGTCGGATGCCCGAAAGTCTGACAACCAGGCATACCAAGGGGTATCGTATTACCCAGTTACTGGGTTATGGAGGTCAGATAGGCAGTCGCTCCATGTAAAATACTGGTATTCAGCTGCATCCGGTTAGACTGGAAGCCGACCCCAAGAGAATTGGGAAAAGGCTAGGCAGATTGATTGAGTTTTGGAAAGCAACTATCACACAAGTGTGAGTGAGAGACGCCGCACTTCAAAAGCCTTACATTTTCTTAAACTCAAAGCATCATATTTGCCTGCTTCCGTATACTATTACTATTATTTTGGCTGCTATAAACAACAAAAGCGGAAATATATCTTTTTTTTTGAAAAAAAATATATATATCTGCATAAACGAAACGCACACTCAACAAAAAAAGACATTAACTACACATATACAAAAGTAGCCAAAAGCCTCGTATTCAACTAATAAAAAATAAAAAACTTTTGTTTCTTTTTTTTTTAAATATTCATCACATAAATACCATTGCATGTGTTCACTCCATTGAAAAGCGTTTGCGTATTTTTGGCGATATTACCCTGTATTTAATCTTACATTGAACAACACACGCCAACGTGTTCCAGACGGTATTCATTTGTCAATCAATTTGTCAACGAATATAGGGCTGTATGTGGTCTGTCTTTTGTTAAATCTTCTTTTCATTGTTTGATATTTTTCCTTTTCTAGCTGTAAAAAACACGTTAAAAAATTAATGCATAATAACATGCATAATCAGCCTTTAATGTTCCCAATGCTGGGTCACAAAAAAAAATTATGCCAATTATAGGCACGGGCACGGTTCAGGTCCATATTCGGGGTCACAAATTTAGGGGGTATGAGGAACAGGGTGTAAAGTTCACTCATCCTCTATAGAAAAGGAAGGATCCTCCGACCAGACGGGTGTTGTGTCTGGCGGGCAACTGCCCAACGATTGTTGTCGGAATTTTGCATTCCGTCGCGCGGTAAACTTTAATTGCGCGATGCAGGATTTATGTGACGTCAGGATTTTTGTGTGGCGTCAGGTCTTTGATGCGTAGTTCGCATGTGGCGATGTAGATGCCGCCACAAAACCTTAACTTTTTCAATCAAGCCGAAGGGTCCAGAAAATATCGAAAAAAAAACTAAATAAATCAGGAAATTACAGCCTGTGTAAGTGTGTAGACTGTAGGCATAGCCTCGTGCTTGCCGACGGCGAGCAATGGATAGCTCGCCGTCCAATAAAGACCATGCCCGGGTCGATGGTGCGTCGTGTTGCATGCGCGCCTCAAAGAGATGTCAGCACAATCGGCGGGGTCCGCTAGGACCGATGCCTGCCAGGGTTGCGGGTTAGTCCAAAAGGGATACCGGGATTTTGGCAACAGGCAACTGAAGGAACACGGGTGGGTTTTAGTCAGTAAAAGCCTGACACGCTCTCCCACTCCGCCCAGAGCAGGAGAAGTTGATGACTTCCCGCCCTAAAAAAAAAAAGGCACAGCCTCAATAGAAAATTTATGTATCTGGGTTTTGAAAGCCTTCTAGGCATAGGTACTTTCAGTCTAAAAGCCTCGCTAGGTCTGCCTAACTCAATTGAAATCCTGCCTGTGAGTCTATATTGTCTACATGATCGTATTTTGTCTGTGGTAGCCCTTTTAGTAACGGTTGAAAGGTAGCAATTTGGCTTGTGTATGTGTCGAACATGCAAGGTTTGCGAGGTGAAGTAATGTCATCAATATGCAAGTTGAGCTCTGCAGTTCGAAATTTGAGAGTAGATTGCGTAATGGTGTGGGAGCAGCTCGAGGCTCAGTAATAACAGCCGCACGGGTCGATCCATCAGGTTAAGCTACGTTGGTCCGTGGATGAGTGACCATCTTTCCTTATCAAACCTCCTCGGTGCATCGGAAAGCACGTTAAGCCGTTGGTCCCGGCTGTCATTCGTGGATCATCATTGACAGTCGTGACGGGTCGTCAGAAGCCCGAAAGTCTGACAACCAGTCTTACCAAAGGGTATTATTACTCAGTTACTGGGTTTTGGAGGTCAGAGCAATGGCTTCATGTAAAACATGGTATTCAGCTACATCCGGTTAGACTGGAAGCCGACCCCAACATAGTCCGGAAAAGGCTAGGATCTGATTTTGATGTGTCTACATAATCAGCCGATAATTTTCCCACTGCTGGGACACAGGCCTCCTCTCTGTGAGAGGGAGTGGACTGGAATTCACCACCCAGGCCCGATGCGGGTTGGTTGCTTTTCTCCAATAACTAAGATTATTCTTCAGTTTCTGTTAATCAGAAAAATCGAGAGGTATTTTTCCGATTTTCGTGGAACAACATGATATTCTGCGGACTAAAACAAAAGAACCTGTTTTATTGTTTTTGTCTAACTAGTCTAGTTGCATTGTTAAATATACACTTATTTTCTTTGTTTTATTTACAATCTCGTCGCAAGTTTTCTATTGGCAATCGATACTCTTAATAAATTTCAGTATTCGTTCAGAAAAACAACTGTAAAGTATTGAGAGGGAAAAGTCCTGAAGTTACTGTAAAAATAAAATGTTGATTGCTTCTGGAAAAAAGTGGTACATACCCATTTGGTACTTAATTAATGGGAATTTTCTAATAGTTATGAAATGGGAACGTTCTACAAATATACAGAAAAGGAAACAAAAGGTAATCAGTTACTGGGAATTTCCCAGTACCAACTTATAAAATTATTTCCCAACACATGGATAAAATGGAAACTTACCATTAAATACAAAATGGATACCAAATAATAATAATCATTGTTTAAAGCCCTGACATCCGATTCGAAAACAAATTAAATATTTAAATACGACTATTTAAATATTTAATTTTCATTCGAACAAATAAATTGGAACGTATCCGTGGGATGCATTAATTTTTGCTTCGGAAATCGATTTATGAAATGGGAAGCGAGGTTGGATTGAATTATCTAGATGCCACTGTGATATTGGTATTTTGTGTTTCACAAACTGTGTCAAAATAAACGTTATTCTTTCTTTCTGAGATTATGTGACAATAAATATACAATTGTTGAGGAGATTTTTCTTACTATTTGCGGTTTTGAAGCCCATTAAGGGGAGACTAGAGGCTTAACCTACAAGATGAAATAAAACCTGCTGTAAAAAAGCTAATTCAAGAAAAATAAACAGATCAGATTTCCATTACAAATCGTGCTTTTAAACATAAAATGAATTATGTAAAATATTTTATTACGTTTGTAGCTATTATTATCAGATTTAAGGACACCGTTGTCTATTATTTTTTAAGAAAGGAAATGCTCTTCCTTAACTTGGTCCAACACACAACACTCATTCGACCACAATTCGAAGAAGTTTGAAGGAAATTTAAAATCCATTGTATCAAAAGTTCGAAAAAAAAAATCGTCTGCTTGGCACCGTAAAAACGCAATGAATATCGTATAATTGTATAGAAAATAAAAAGGAAGGCATTGACATGGTGAACGAGTAAAGGCTCGTGCAAAATAGCGCGATATCGCGGGCGCCACAAGGGTATATAGCGCTGCTTGTCGCGCCCGCGATATCACGCTTGTTTTGGGAGCCTCAACGCAATTACCCAGCAGTACGTATGACAAAAGCCTGAAGTATTGAACCAGTCTATTAAGATATCAGAGGCCTGCAAGAGAGTTCAAGGTTTTTGAGAGAAACAGAATTGTTCGTTTTAGCCGCCAATCAGCTAAATCAATCCTAACAAAAAAAAACTATGTAATATCTTAGAGAAAGACGACATATCCTACCTGTCATAAAGACAAAATCCAAGGAAAAACAAAGCAATTTCATTTGAGTGACGAAAAGACTAAACGAAGGTTTAGCACTAAAATGTTATCAGCTAACAAAATATCAGACAAGGACAAGGCATTAAAATAAATAAGACTTGTTTGTCACGACGGAAACTCAAGGTGACCTCGAATAGGAATTTGTGGGATATACTTGAACTCCTGTAAAGCTTTTGGGGATGTTATATAAGGGAATAATATTTACTTATACAATATAATATTAGAAAAAAAAAAAGAAAGAAAAATATTAGTAGGTACCTACAATAAGCGTAGATATACAGTAATCACTCTGTAAACGCACACTTGTCTTTCCACGTTGAAATACAAGTGTGCGTGTACACACGGCTACACATCAAGCTATACATTTCCAATTTAAGCTGACCTCGCATTGTACGGAAATACTTTATAATGCGAGATCAGCCTATACTGGGAATGTATAGCTTGATGTGTAGCCGTGTGTACCACGGATATCGACGTGTACAGTGTTTCTTTTACGTATCAATTTAATATTTTTGTGAATATTTTACAATTTTTTTTTTACTGTTCTACCGTGATATTTTTCACAGTAATCATCTAGAGTCACTTCGTGCTATCGCATCGCGCCTGCTTGCACGAGGTCCAACGCTAAATATAATCAAAAACTTACCCATCTATTTTTAATTCGTTGTTTGCATGTTTACATTTCAATTGCATAAAGAAAATGATAAGTGGAAGCGCGGAGGCTCCTAACACAAGCAATTCCTGCTTAAAAGGCGTGCTCCATTAACAATGTATCTAAATGCCCTTTGTAATTGAAATAAACAATTTAATTTTTTTTTTTTTTTTTTTTTACGTATCAGTTTAATAGTTTTGTGATTATTTCACTACTTACAACAAAATTCTTGGGATATGATGTCAATAATGGATTTATTAAACATACAAAGTTTCAATTGCATAGCTCTTATACTTTTGATTTTATTAATATCTATAAAACCCCGATTGCGTTACTCACTCACTCACTGATGATCATCAAAATTCTTAGGGTCACATATTTTGACTAAGGTGTAGAGTTTATGAAGTTAGCGCTTGTAGAGAATTAGGGCGTGTAGAGTTAGAAGCTTGGCTCTACATGAGATCTGTTGGCCTAAAACGGACACATTAGCAATTCCTCTAAAAGTATTTCATTTCCTAAATTTCCAGCTGTCCTTAGCAATTCCTCTTATTTTACACAAAAGCAATTCATATTAAGTGGACCATTTTACTTATCTCCATAAAACTCCAGAAAACTGTCAGACAGATGAATTATGTCGTAATATGAATCGCACGCAGATCATAATTATGAATTGTCAGTTTGTTACATTTTACGATGATTCATATGTTCCTATTATGATTCTGCCAAAGTGACTGTTTTAAGCCCCTTGATAACTTTTTGACAGTGCGAGCCATATATGGTCTTGTTTTGTCAACATTTTACATGAAAATATTTTTGGTGGGATAACATCTTGACTAAGAAGGTTTTACACTCTCAGACAAATCGGCTAAAGACTTAAATCTCAATTAATACCAGTGGCTTCTCAAGGCGCTTGTGAGCTAATCCTTTGCGCCAGCTCTAGACTTTGGTCCCAACGTTGGCTCCATTTAAGGTGGATCGAGAAAATAACATTGGCTAGCGATGGATCCAATGCTATTTTTACTCGACTCGAGGGTTATGACTATGTGATTATTATGTTATGTATATAAGTATGTATGTTCATCTGATCCCTCATATCTTTTAAACGAATCCTCACAATATGACAAATGAGGTGTCGTTGGAAGCGTCTTGATCGTCCGCTGGTTACAAGCTATATGACGTCAATGAAAATGGCGTCCTCTAGATGGTATAAAGTAATTAACTCAAAAAAAATTGGGTAAAAATTTGGCGATGTTGGGTATCAAATGAATGGGCATGATTAACACATTTCAAAAATATATATAATATAACTCCAAAACAAAGTTATAAATAAAACTAAAATCCGAGTACGACAAAAAAGTCAATCAACTAAAAAGGTATAAACAAGACATCACAAGACAGACAAATAAAAAATCCGGAGTCACACGTAATCTGTTCATCATGTTGGAAAAGTGTCGTTGGGGCCAGAGTTGGGACCAACGTGCCAAGCCAGTGTTAGTTTTGATACCTTGGCTTAGTTCCAAGAATGGAAGGCGTTTGTCACTACAGGTGATAGCCGTTGAGCCTGGCTAATGTACTTTGGTAGATAGTGCGTTTGCAATGATTTACTATCCTCCAATATCCAGTTTACAAGTGTTTCCCGACAGTATCGTAGCGATAAATCTTTGTTTTTGAAGTTATTAAGCTTCATGCGGATCATCATCTGCCTAGCCTTTTCCCAACTACGTTGGGGTCGGCTTGCAGTCTAACCGGATACAGCTGAATACCAGTATTTTACATGGAGCGACTGCCTATTTGACCTCCACAACCCAGTAACTGGGTAATACCCCTTGGCAAGCAGTATCTTTCTAAGATAGCGAGTACTCTAAGTACTGTTTCCATTACTTTGAGAATTTGAATTATATTTTATGACGACTCAGTAAAATGTGAAGAAGCAGATTAAAAACTTACGCAAATAATCCAGATTATTTCATTTGTATTATCTAGACGCTGGCAATGAATTCAAATACTCAGCAGTCCGCCATTTTGTATAAAGTATTTCAGAGAATTATTAAAATTATTCAAACAAATAAATCTGAATGTTTGTTATCTCTTGGTCAGATAAAGCACAGATTAGTACAGATGTTTCACTACGCAAAATCATTTAAATAAAAAGCTACTCTTGCAACGACACAATAAAGTGCAATTCAGGTCGCACAGTGCTAATTACCTACAGTTATATTCACCTAGAAGTTGCCTCTCTTTCTGTCACGCAACTCCTAGAACTATGACTACGTTACGCTCACTGAATTGGCCCGACAAGACGAGACCGCCGCGTACTTGTAGCTTCATAACTAAAATCGGAGTGAGCCTTCTGTACTATTCTGTGGTTAAAGTTACAAAACTAGGTATCCTTAGCAGGATTAACTTCATTGATTCAGTGTTTTCAGAAAATTTTATTTAAGAAACACGGTTGTCGTCTGATGAAGATTAACATCTGATAATAATCCATACTAATATCCTTACATATTACAAAACGAAAGTCCTCCGCCGCGTCTGTCTGTCGTCCTGTTCGCGATAAACGCAAAAACTACTGCACCGATTTTCATGCTGTTTTCACCAATGGACAGAGTGGTTCTCGCGGAAGGTTTCCGACATCCACGCGGGCAAAGCCGCGGGCATCAGCTAGTTATAAATAATTATGAAAGAAACTATGTCTGTTTGTTAGTTACCTTTTCACGCCATTATCGCTGAATCGATTTAGATGATATTTGCCGCACAGGTAGATCTGGGTTAGGCTATAGGATACTTTTTATTCCGATGGTAAGTTCTCGTAGGATAATTTCGAGGATGCAGGCAAAAGGTAATGTAGCCACCGCCGGGACATTGTCCTCCTATCTGTGCTACACCTAGAAGGATCATCATCATAAATTGAGCCGAAACACATCCACTGCTGGACATAGGCCTCCCCCAAGCACCGCCATTTCGACCGGTTCTGTGCTTCTCGCATCCAGCGCATTCTCGCGGCCTTCACCAGGCCGTCAGTCCACCTTGTGGGGGCATTCCAATGCTACGTTTTCCGGTACACAGTCGCCACTGCAGAACCTTTCCGCCCCATGGGCCATCTGTTCTGCGAGAAATATGCCCTGCCCATTCAAGTTTGGCAATACTTCGGGTTATGCCGGTTACGTTGGATCTCAAGACAAAAGTTTTTAACCAGTGATGGTGACAATGGATGGTGATCAATACAATCAAATCTGCAGTGGCAACATCATCTCTCTAGCCTTTTTACCAGACTACGGCGAAGAAAAAAGGAAGGGTTATGATTTTGACCGGTATGTATGTATCTATGTATGTATGTATGTATGTTCATCTGTTCCCTCCTATCTTCCAAACCACTTATCACAATTTGACAAATGAGGAATCGTTAGAAGCGTCGTGATTGTCCGCTGGTTATAGGCTATGTGAAGTCACATTAAATTAAAAATGGCGCCCTCTAGAGGACATAAAGTGAGGAACTTAAAAAAAAATATGGGTTAATCGTACCATGTTGGGTATCAAATGAAAGGGCTTAATGAGCACATTTCAAAAATATATATATTATAACCCAAAAAGAATTAAAAAAAAAATCAAGTAATAAAACTAAAACCCAACTACGACATAAAAGGTATAAACAAGACACCACAGACAGACAAATTAAAAATCCGGACACGTGTTAGGGCATAAATCTAACAGATTACGTGTGACTCCGGATTTTTAATTTGTCTGTCTGTGGTGTCTTGTTTATACCTTTTATGTCGTAGTTGGGTTTTAGTTTTTATTACTTGATTTTTTCCCAACTATGTTGGGGTCGGCTTCCAGTTTAACCGGATGCAGCTGAATACCAGTATTTTACATGGAGCGACTGCCTATCTGACCTCCACAATCCAGTAACTGTGCAATACGATACCCCTTGGTAAGACTGGTTGTGAGACTTTCGGGCTTCTGACGACCCGTAACGACTGTCAAAGGTCCACGAATGACAACCGGGACCAACGACTTAACTTGCATTCCGAGGCACGGCGGAGTCTCGGTATGTAAAGATGGTCACCCATCCATGGACCAACCCCGGCAAGCGTAGCTTAACCTGATAGATCGACCCGTGTGGCTGTTATTACTTAGCCACGAGCTCCGACGGTTAAATATCAATACCATGACTAATTAAAAAAAAACCTCATTCAAATCCTTCTCATGATTTATATTTATACAGGGTGTTAGGGTAAACACCGTTATCCTTGCAACCAGTGGTTTGGTTTCATTTATAGAACTTAAAATCAATAGAAAATGACAACTTTTTTTTTATTTTTTTAAATCTACATTTTACCACAAGAGACGCAAGTTCGTTGACCTATGCGCTAGGGGAACGAACTTGCGTCTCAACACGGGCGGGGGGTACGGGATTTGACCTGATTGGCCGCGAACGCGACCCCTCCCTCAGTCGGTCAGCTGTTTCGCTAGAGAGCACGGTGTCGGATAGAAACTTTTTAAAATCTTTTAATGAAAATGACGTTTTTTTTTCGTTGTGTTCGGTCATTTATTTTTATATTTAAGTCAACTACCCATGGTTTGAATGACAAGACTGTTTACCCTTACGGCCTCTATAGGTATGTATGAGTTCATGAAATAAAATATACATCAATGTAAGAACAACTTACTAAGTAAGTCAATGAGCGTTCCTTTTTGCCCGACTACGGCGAAGAAAAAAGGAGGGTTATGATGAATAACAAAATTGAATGCTGCGTAAGAAATAAAATCCGAAGTTTATTCTAAAGGGCTAATGAATCAAAATGTTCCTTTGTATAATAGAAATGCTTTTGTTAAAGTTATTGCTTCAAAGTTAAATCGTTTCGTTCAAAATCGAGGTTTAATTGAGGCCATGAGAACCATAGTGGCCTACATTTTTTTTTACATTATTGAGTCTTGATTTTTTCAGTTAAAGTTGAGTCTATGATTTTTTTCAGTTAAGTTAATTAAAATATAGGTTAAAGTAATAAAAGTGTGGAATCTGAAGAGTGCTAGTTGATTAAAAAAATACTGTTTTTCTATGGTTCTCAAAAGGCTTGTCCATTGCAATTAGGCCATTATGGTTCTCATGGCCTCAATTGTGCCTTGATTTCAAACATAAAGACTTGTTGTGACTTGACGAATTTCTTGAGCTTTCTGCCATTATTCTCTGACCGTTGCTAATTGAATGTACAACTCTGATGACTGATACTACTAGTGCAATATTATAATTATGCATCTATAATAGTTTCCATGAGTGATGTACGCGGCGCATCCTGAGCCTGACCCTGAGTCAGACATAGCAGTTAAAAACTGCATTGAGTCATTCCGATAAAGAAGAAGTTAAAAACATGGATCATTATGTAAGTAACTATTCTGGGATCACCACTGCTCTCAAAACGGTGAAAGAAAACATCGTGAGGAAACCGGCATGTCCTAGAACCAAAAATTCGAAGACATATGACATCTACCTACCAACCCGCACTGGGCCCGCGTGGTGGATTACGGCCCACTCCCTCTCACCGAGAGGAGGCCTGTGTCCCAGCAGTGGGAACATTATAGGCTGATTATGCTATGCTTTAGTGAACAGAAAGCTTTACTTACAATCCTTTACAAAATACGCCGTAATAACAAACATAAAAGCTAATGACTTGTAAAAGGCAGAATTCTCATTAATTTAATAGCCCATTACAATACAATATGTAAATTAAGTTTTCATGGTGTTTAGTAATGACTACCATAATATTGTTGTAGGGGTGTCGCTTTCACGAGTAATTATTTGGTTAGGGTTGGTAGAATTGCCAAACTTAAGTGTCAGTGGGCCGGGCACATTGCTCGCAGAATATAATGGCCGATGGAGGAAAGGTTCTGGAGTGGCGACCGCGGGGTAATACCATACCCCTTGGTAAGACTGCTTGTCAGACTTTCGGGCCTCAGACGACCCGTAAAGACTGTCAAAGATCCACGAATGACAGCCTGGACCATTCCGAGGCGGAATAAAATGGAGGAATCTCGGTATGTAAAGATGGTCACCCATTCACGGACCAACCCCAACAAGCGTAGCTTAGTGTAGAAAATTAAGTAAGATTAAAAAAGACTTATTAGTCTTATAGGCTAGATTGTAATTAATTACAACCTATTAATTATTACCTACTTGTTATTATTAGAACCTAGTTCTTTTTAATAAAGGATTTAAAAAAAAAGCGTAGCTGAACCTGATGGGTGCGACCCGTGCGGTTGTTATTACGTAGACACGAGCTCCTCAAAAGTATATAAATTAGTTCGTTATTAGGTACTTGAAGTTACAAGCCTACAATATGAAGCAAGTATACGTACTAATAACCAAAGTACCAGTAATTTATCGACTAAAATCAAAAGGGTTAAACGTTGATACCCATATCAAGTTAATGGTTCTTAAACATTTTATGCGATAATTAAATACACTGTCAACGCTCTTTCGTCATTAACCTAATGGGAATTTATTGCGTACCGAATGGGAAAGTTCGGAATGGGTGCGATGGGAATTTCCCAATTAATGGGTGACGTAAAATGATTTGTGTTGTGATTTTTTGGTTGTTTGTCGATGTGGCATGGAATATACGAATTTGAGGTTCCGAAGAATAATAACAATGTTTCTTCAGTACCTACTACTACTATTTATATTTAACAACTTACTTATATTATTAAACAATTTAGGGCAAATTCGACCAAACTTTAAAAAAAAAAAAAAAAATCAAAATCATTTATTTGCCAAATAAGGTACAGAAGGTTGGTAAAGTGTACAAAATTGTTCTCTTATTCTGCCTTTAATTTCGGCGTGCAAATATAAATTAAAGTTACATTTTATTTAATTTAAATTTATCATTGATAATAATCATGCAGTCATTAACATAAATAATCCCATTAAAATTGTATTAAGTATTAATACTTATTGAATTAAGTGAATGTCAATATAATGAAAAAAATAACAAAATATAACAAGTAATAATAAAATAAAATAATAAAATAAAATAATAATCATGTCAATAACTTAGAAAGACCGCGCAATTTACAAAACTTACAATTTATACTCTAAAAACTCATGTACACTATAAAAACATTTTTCAATTAAAAACCTCGTCAAATTACTTTTAAATCTAGAGAATGGTAGCGTTTTTATAGAATTTGGTATTTTATTATACAATTTTATGCACATAATATAGCTATTTTTACCTGTACATGTGAGATTCGTTCTCGGTTGTAATAACTTATTAGTATACATAGATCGTGGGGTATAAGTAGCTTGTCGCTTGCTGATAATACCATACCTTAGAGTGGAGGTTATATAGCCATGGAAAGCTGTTAATGCGGCATCTCTAGATACCTCGCAGCTAATACGCCTCAAAGGGTATATAAAATTATTTATTTTAACACAAATGTCATTTATATTATGATTTTTCCACGAGCAAAATTGATCTATATTTATTCCCAGAAACTTAACACAGTCAGTTTCTGCCAGGGCGACGCCTTTATAAGATATATTTAGGGCCTGCGGTTTTGATCGATAGGTATGAAATTGCATGAATTTTGTTTTATTAATATCAACTTTTAAGTTGTTAGCCTCTAGCCACTTTATAGTTCTTTGAAGAACACTATTTATTTCTTGCTCGTACGAACTTTTATCTTGCCCTTTGATAATAATTGTAGTATCATCGGCAAACAGTACACATTTATGATTTATAATTTCTGGGAAATCATTTATGTAGAGCAAAAACATTGGCGGCCCTAAAATACTGCCCTGTGGCACGCCATATCTATTGTACTTAAACGAAGATTGGCATAATTCGAACGTTTTAGTTTGGTCATTATAATTCACTACTTCAACTGATTGTACTCTGTCGGACAAATAAGATTCCCTAGTTTATCCCTAGTTTATGTGTAATCCAGCGAATAAATATTAATTTTTTGACAGTTTTTCTATAAAAAAACTGTCAGATGTCAATGTTATTCCCCGAATAAAAGATATCTGGCTTTAGTATAATCGGCCCTGACTTGTTCAAAACCTTTTTTAACAGTGTACGACATTTCAAAATACCATATTTTGTAAGTATAAGCCAACAACAGTCGATAATATCGAGGTCGCTTCGGATCGTAAAATTCCTTTAATATGTAAACGTGTATTGGAAACCGCTTTATCAGTTTATTTATTCAAAAAATCATGTATCAAAGTAGGTACAATATGTATTTAAAACTGTTTGTTGTAAACTAATGTGGCGTTGATATAGTCAGTCTAATGAGAGAAGTTTTTAGAAGATATTTTGGGAAATACAACAGATGTGGATTATATCTACGCACGCACAGTCCCCGCGTTCAGCGTGGCAACACGTCGTATTCGGGTTCGCGACTGGTCAATCGTCATCCTGTTGATGCCTCGTTGAGAGGTGAAACACATGTCAATTTCTTACAGGGTTGTTTATGACTCTTGAGGAATAGTTAAGCGGAGTAGATTACTAAATATAATATCTACGTCTATTGTATTTTAAAATGGATTTCCACAAAGTCACGCCTGAATCAATTAACTAGATATTTTGGGCCTTTAGAAATAAAGAGGGAATGTACGAGTATATGTGAGGTATGTTTTTTGGACTTCCTTACACACGTCATAAACTTGGCTACCATTCCGCCCACTCGAGCCAGATCGACTGACTAGTGGCCCAGGATAAATAAGTAGCAGTATTTCATCTCTGCAGTGACCTTGAAATAATTACGTGGAACAGTCGTTATGGGTCCTCAGAAGCCCGAAAGTCTGACAACCAGTCTTACCTGTTGTAATTATATCAATGTATACCTACTAGCGACATCTATGAAACCGCTCGTTTGGTCTATTTCAGTTACTTCCACAGCATTATGTCATATGGCATTTTACTGTGGGGTCGGGCGGCTGACATTGAATCCATCTTTGTTTTGCAAAAGAGAGCTGTCAGAGCCATTTATAATCTATGTCGCCGCGAATCTCTCAGGGAATTATTTAAAAGGATTAATATTATGACGGTACCTTGCCAATTCATTTATGAGAATATTATGTATGTAAGAAAAAATCTAAATCTTTTTAATAAAATAAGTGATAGACATAATTTTAACACTAGAAATAAAGATAAAATAGATCAACCATTTTTCAGACTAGCTAAAGTACAAACATCTTTTATGGGGTACTGCGTTAAATGCTATAATAAAATACCTATTGATATATTGCAATTAAATGAAAGAAAATTTAAAACTCATATTAAAAGTACACTTTGTAAACAAGCATATTACAAATTAGAGGATTATATCCAAGATAAGAATGCTTGGAAACATGCTGGTCTTGCTCCATAGGACAAATTCGAGCCTGGACAAAATCAAACTGGTTGCTAATCTAGTTGTAAAATTTATTATTTTTATAT
Source organism: Lithophane semibrunnea (assembly GCA_947363905.1). Classification (NCBI taxonomy): domain Eukaryota; kingdom Metazoa; phylum Arthropoda; class Insecta; order Lepidoptera; family Noctuidae; genus Lithophane; species Lithophane semibrunnea. The sequence goes on along the minus strand of OX376213.1, from coordinate 6,361,005 downwards.
CATCGATTTTTTTACATTTTATGATAATTAATCTCACACACTGTCCTATTAGTATTACTTGCAAGTTTGTAGAAATAATGTGTTATCGTACGTATACTTTAATGTTTGTAAATATGTGAGCACCATGTACCTATCACATACTTAATTTATTTATTTTTCATTGCTCCATTTTTAATTTTTAATTCTTTTTACCTATTGTAATTGTATTCTCGGTGCATCGTCTTCACATGTAATTATATAATTGATGTACCTATACCAAATATTGTAAAACATTTTTTTTTTTAAAGAGTAACGGTGGAGTTTCTTGCCCATTCTTCTCCATACGAAAACTACCTTTTGGAAGGGGCAACTAGAATCAGTTCTATTTCTATGTATTTGACGTTCAAAAGTGCCTTTAATGTGCCTAGTTGAAATAAATTATTTGACTTTGACTTTGACTTTATGATGTAGAATGTGTGAATGTGACAGTGAACCTTTTTATGTCATATGAATGTACTACTTGTGAAGGTAAAAATAAATATAGTCTGCACTGAATAACCGACGCGTTTACTTTATTACCAAGGGGTATCGTATTACCCAGTTACTGGGTTATGGAGGTCAGATAGGCAGTCGCTCCATGTAAAATACTGGTATTCAGCTGCATCCGGTTAGACTGGAAGCCAAACCCAACACAGTTGAAATAATTACATAAGGCCGCTCGGTAGATAAACCTTCCACGTCCGTGCGTAACTGCCGTAGACTCGATACTGTTGTATACTGATATTATTATACACTGAGATTTCGAAACGCGTCGTTTCGGCCGTTTTCTATGAAGATAGAATACTGTACTTATTTAAACTGTGCTACAAGCCCCAAGAAACATTCACCATCTTTTCATTTGTTTCGCATCATTTCGAAATTCGAACGCTGTCTCGTCGTGAATCCGCGATGATTTACTTTAAAAACAAATGACTTCGCTTTGGAATTGTGTGCGCTTACTTGAGTGAGGTTCCAAGTGAACTATAAAGAATAGCACTACTGGAAATTAACGAATTTTAAAATCCACATGTAAAAAAGATTGACCAGTCTACACGGTAGCCATCATTGCATGTCTAATGCTTGTTAAATTATTCAAAAAGTCAATTAATTTGTTCGTGCACTCAGTGTGAGGGTGTCGTGACCACAACGATAGTAGTGTACTGTACTAACCGCAAGCCAGTGCTGGCGTAGGATTAGCTTAGGTCAGACGAAGGAGGCTAGACGTGCTTTGTAACATAATAATAATAATGTTTGTATTCCTCGAGCAGTCGGGTTATGAAGGTGTTTCGTGAACCGACATATTATCACCAGTTAGTTATGTTTAAATTCAATTTCAAATCATCAGCTAATTTGGGTAACATATACTCATAATAGATAAGGCATAATATACATTTAAGATAAAAAATAAAGTTAAGGTAAAACTTTAAGAAAATAAAATTTAAACAAAATTGAAATAAAATTAGGTGGATTGAATTGTTTGTCATAAATTAAAGTTACATTTAAATATAACTGCCGCACGGGTTGATCCGTCAGGTTAAGCTACGCTTGCCGGGGTTGGTCCGACGCCTCCGTGTGTCGGAATTCCAGCTATCATTAGTGGATCATTGACAGTCGTTACGGGTCGTCAGAAGCCTGTAAGTCTGACAACCAGTCTTACCAAGGGGTATCGTATTACCTAGTTACTGGGTTCTGGAGGTCAGATAGGCTGTCGCTCCATGTAAAATACTGGTATTTAGCTGCATCCGGTTAGACTGGAAGCCGACCCCAATGTAGTTGGGAAAAGGCTCGGCAGCTTGATTTTTGAGTCTGAGTTTGTGATATAAATAACATTAGGCTCTCGGTTTATTATCTAAGTAGCTATATAGAACTTAAAAATAATGAGCGAAATGTGGGTGTACTTACTATGTAATACACCTGTGCGTCTTGCTTCGGGGAATACGAGCAAGGTATTGTGTTCGAGGGCCTCCCTCATTTCCCCCTGGCTCCCAACAAAACGTAATACAACAACAACAAGAACAACATAATTATTCGTTATTAGATTTTAATTATTATTGTCATTTGGTGTACGATAGTATATTTTATAAATAAATAATAATTCATCATCTGCCTAGCCTTTTCCCAACCAATTTGGGGTCGGCTTCCAGTCTAACCGGATACAGCTGAATACTAGTATTTTACATGGAGGGACTGCCTATCTGAACTCCACAATCCAGTAACTGGGTAATACGATACCCCTTGGCAAGACTGGTTGTTAGACTTTCGGGCTTCTGACGACCCGTATCGACTGTCAAAGATGCACAAATGACGGCCGGGACCAACGTGCTTTCCGAGGCACGGAGGAGTCTCGATATGTAAAGATGGAAATAATAATTAATAATTATGTTGCGAAATTCATTATATTGAAGCAATGACGACACAAATGACAGCTCGGCTGTCGCCTGTCATTTTTCACCCTCACTACTAACAATAATGACTTACAGAGACTGACGACTTTGAAGGCGTTAGTGACAGAAGCTGCACCACTACGACGTATTAATGCCACAATTTTTCCAGTGTTGGTGAGAGACGGAGCTATACAAGGCCGCTAGCACCATCCTTTTTTCGCAGTGAGCTCTCAACGCACTTTCGAAGTCACGGATTTGGCGATGCCAGGCGCGGCAATTCCGTGCTCTGTGTTCTAACCGAAATCAAACACATATGAATGACCATTTGTAGGGTTAAGGGAAGGTAGTATGTGTTTCAAGTAGAAAATATATCATGTCTAAACATTTAGAATTATCATATAAATTGGAAACGATTCCAGGGCACTCCACTTTTGAATGGAAAGCAAAAGCTTTGTATTTTTGGGACGGAATACCGGACGGAACGGATTCATTGTCTACTTATTCTTTTGTATTTTTTTGTCTCGTTGGTATGTGATGAAAGTAGATTTATTTATTTGTACTGGGTGAACATTTTACCTTTCATTTCACCGAGGTTAAACTGGAGGTTATAATTCCAAATAGTAATTTTTTAGATGATTCTGTTGACATTTACGATGGTAGCTCACCCCCGCCGCGAAATCAAAGCAGCGAAACCGCAGTAGTTCAATTGTACGAGTAGTGTCATTTTCCGCTACACGAATCGGATTCGCGTATCCTATGTCCTATTCCAGGTCATGGTCTACCCCTGTGCCAAATTTCATACAAATCCGTTCAGCCGTTTTAGCGTGAAAGTGTAACAAACAAATAAACTCACTTTCGCTTTTATAATAATATTAGTTAAGATGAATGGAGACCAGTAGAGCCGCGCACTGGTGCGACAACACTGCCGCGAGCAGCGGGGTTTGAAATCATACACATGACTGTTAAGTCATGTTATTTGCAACGTTTGAAGTATGATTTCTGAGCTATAATAAAGCGGCAAACGTGCGCGGCAGTGGTTGTACGTCTGCCGCGCGCGAACGCTTCAGTCTACCTACCGCGCACAAACATTTTTACTTAACTAGAGCGCAGCAGAAATGTGTCCTGCAAACGCCGCGTGTTACCCAACAAACATTTACGACGTTGAGTAGACGTTTTGGTGGCAACTTAATGTTATTTAGTATAATCGTATAAATGTCATAAGGACGTTTACTCAACGGCATTAGGGCCCATTTTATTCAACTTAAGTTGCTAAGAGTTTCGTGTAACAGTCATATAAATACCTACTTAGTCGCATAGTAGTCATATACACGTCGGCGATTTGACTAAATATCATGTAATGATTGCTGTCGCGGCGCGTATTCGACTTCGGGTCGAGTTATGGTACACAATATGACTTTTATATAATGTAATCGTTGTGTTATTGTCATTTAAAGATGATGCTCATATTGAACGAAATTATATTGTAACAGATTATATCACGTTAATTTAATATGGCGGTGTTTTTGACAGCTGAGTTAATATTACATTTTTTCTTTGTTATTTGAGGTGATAAAACCATTTTATCAGTTGTAAACCATTGTGCAATCACGTTTACTGATTAATGTGAGGTAGGTTTGGAACAAATTTTTTATGCGCTTTTAAAACTCTAACGTTTTCACATATTTTATTAATAATTTTATTAAGTGACTGCGTTATATGACAACTACATAACTTCCCGACCTATAAACTGCGTGTTCATTGTAAATGTTTACGCCATTACAGTTGATTTAGGGATCAGTAATAAAATTACAAACGCTTAGCTAACTTAGTTCAAAGAATTTATATTAAAAAAATAGAATATTTGTTTGCGTGACTTATAACTTAGTTAACTCCTCTCAGGTTCCTTACTGGAACGCGTAATTCTTTTAGGGCCCGCTGCTTGCCCGACATGGCGCCCCGGAGGCCCGCCGCGTGTCAACGGCTCCGGGTAAAACCTCAATATCTTGAGTTATACTTATCGCAGCTCGATAACGTAAAGTAGTTTGGATACTTGAATAAACAGACCACATACTTATCTATATACGGTGAACGGATGAATACAATAATACAATATTATCGTAAAGTGCGTGGTAGTTTATTTGTTCTTATGTTTTCACGATTTCTGTTAAAAATACTGTTTCTATTGTTATAAAATTTTGAAGGCAGTGTTATGAATAGATAACGAATCTAAAAAAAATAACAGTTTGAGATAATAACAGAAAATAAAAAACAAAATTATTACGTAACTAGAGGTCATCTTGACCTTGATTTCAAGGACTGTGTTTTGACGACAAAATGTTGTTATTATGTCGTTATAGTAGTGAAAATCACTTACAAATTGATTCAATTACACTAATTAATATTTTATAGTAGCTTCCCACGCTGTAAACATCATAAAACAAACACTATTCACATAATCACCACCACACTCAGTACTTTCACGGCATATTTTTGATACGCTAATTTTGCACACTCAACTTATGTTTTTTGGTAACATTATTATCACACACGATGTATAAACTATTATTATTTTGATTTAATATCACTTCACGACGATTACGGCAGTAAAAACACGAAATAATTATTAAAATATGCACGGAGACCGTCCGCGCACACCCGCGCAGGCGCTCTGACAGATGACACTGTCAAACGTCAATTTTTATTTTTTAAATATTTTATTTTTAGTGGTGTTGCACATGATTACGCATTTAGTAGATTAATTTGACGTGAATATCATCCAACTCTAGAGTGCTACTGCCCATAGACACTATGAACCCTATTACTTCCACTATTATTTCGGTAGAAATAGAGATCTAAGTTGCGTGGCATCGACTGATGCATTTTATACATCAGTGGGGCTTGAAGATATGTCCGATTGATGCATCGCGTGCATCATTAGGACTCAAGCGGTTAAGTCTAAATAATATTTTTGTTTTAGGTAAACCCCACAATGATCTCTAATTATGCGGATGTTGATAAGTTTTTATCAAAGATGGACCTCATTGAAATGATACGCGCACATTTGAAATGGAAAACTTGAAATGTTAATTACGTTCCTGGGATAGTTAAAAAAATGAAACAATTTTTTCTTTCAACTACATAGTAATGTCATGGGGTCCCAACTCGAACAAATTATAATTAGTTTTGAAAAAAAATCATAGATGGCAGCATAATGTAACAATTATGAAATTAACAATTACTAAAAAGCGTTATACGGCAAATTTTGGCTATTTAATATTTATTTAATTTTGGATATTAGTAAAAATCAAAACATCTTTGTTTAATGCTGATTTATGTATTTACACTCATAAATCTCGTATTTTCAACAAAAAACTTAAATTAAGCCTTTTACTTCAATTCGAATCCTTAGAATGATAGAGTAGCCATCTGTTGCAATAGATGGCGTTTTACTAAAGTGATGACAGGTCACTTTAAACTTGAAACGTTTAGTCGTTTCAAACAACATTTTTTTTTATCTAGTACTTGACGTAGAAATATAAGAATTTAACGCCTAGGAAGAAAAAAACGTAAAAAAAGGAACCAAAAATCCTGGAGTCTTGCCTTGTACCTAGGCAAGACTCCTAGATGGCGTTTTAAAACTACGGTCTCTGGCAATTAGTGAGTCGATGATGCTGCCATCTGTTAAAAAAATGGGGAAGAAAAATAGCCAGCTCAATTGCCAGACTTAGGTTGGTGTCATTTCTTTATATGAGATTGGGCATCTGTACGTAGTATTATAATATCTGTGTAGTATTATAATATCTGTGGTAATGTTATCATTAATCACTACAAAACCGATCTCAAAGGACGTATTTTTTGCTTAGAACTAAAACAGTGCCTGACTTGACCTGACTTGACCTGACTTGACCTGACTTGACCTGACTTGACCTGACTTGACCTGACTTGACCTGACTTGACCTGACTTGACCTGACTTGACCTGACTTGACCTGACTTGACCTGACTTGACCTGACTTGACCTGACTTGACCTGACTTGACCTGACTTGACCTGACTTGACCTGACTTGACCTGACTTGACCTGACTTGACCTGACTTGACCTGACTTGACCTGACTTGACCTGACTTGACCTGACTTGACCTGACTTGACCTGACTTGACCTGACTTGACCTGACTTGACCTGACTTGACCTGACTTGACCTGACTTGACCTGACTTGACCTGACTTGACCTGACTTGACCTGACTTGACCTGACTTGACCTGACTTGACCTGACTTGACCTGACTTGACCTGACTTGACCTGACTTGACCTGAAAGGTGGAAATAGTTTATAAAAAGCAAGCACGAAACCCCCAGACTAACCACGTCATCATGAGAGTGTCCCCCAAAGTATGGAATCGGCTGGTCGAAGCTGAATCCATCCTAATCGACCTTCAACGAGTGAAAGTAGCAGACCAGTCGCCACTGGTCCAATGTTCGCTTTGTTTGGGGTATGGGCACGGGAGGCGTTTCTGCACAGAGACTATCGAAAAATGCAGCCACTGTGGTGGGCCACATATGAAGGCAAACTGCACCGATTTTCTCACTGGTATGGCACCAGTATGTTGTAATTGCACGCTCGCCAAAGTGGACAGGAGAGACCACAATGCTTTCAGCAACGAGTGCCCAATACGCAGGAAGTGGGATGCACTAGCAAGAGCAAACGTAGCATACTGCTAAGGTGATCCCCGGCGGAAGACCCGGCTCTTACTCAAGGCCATATCTTGTAGCCCAAGCGAATCTGCAAAGAAAGGCACTGGCGACGAATGAATTAATGCTTGAGGCAAGCAGGAGGAATGTGGCCTTTGCACTGCTCCAGGAGCCGTATATCGGAGGTATAGCTAGAATGAAGGACTACCACGGCGCGAGAATTTACCAGTGCGACAGGACGGAAGATGGAGCCGTCAAGACAGCAATCGCTGTCTTCGACGGCGATATAGACGTCGCCCAGTGCCCGGAATTTACCACACCCAACATCACGGTGGTAAAGATGAGAACAGTTGCATGGGAGATAGTGGTGGTCTCATTCTACCTTGAACCAAAGCCAGAACCGGTAGGGCCATACTTGGAGCAGCTTAAAAGAATAGAGCGGAACTTCGGCCGGAGAATTATCATGGGAGGAGACGCCAACGCAGAAAACTCTTGGTGGGGCAGCCGAAGGACAAACGGCAGAGGGGGAGAAGTACTCGGGGCCCTCGAGGAAATGGATTTGCAGGTGCTCAATGTCGGCAGCACACCAACATTCCACACAGTTCGGGGAACCACATTATATTCTAGCCTGGTGGACATAACGGCCTGCACGGAGGAGCTGCTGGGCCTGGTGGACGACTGGAAGATAGATGAGGGCATGACGAGCTCGGACCACAATACCATCACCTTCGGGTTAGGTCTGGAGAAGGCAAAGGGTATACAAATAAGTAGAACCACCCGTAAATTCAACAGTAAAAAAGCAAACTGGGACAAATTTCATGAGAAATTGGCCCAGTTGCTAGGAGAACATAACATAAATAGTACGGAAATAGAAAAAATTACATTTAAAACAGATTTGGAAGAAATAGTACAGGTTTATCAAAATTTAATAGTAGCAGCTTCAATTAATAGTATGCCCTTAATAAAACCGAAAAACAAAATTAACTTACCTTGGTGGACAGAAGAGCTCGCCACGCTGAAGAAAGCAGTCGCCACCAAAAAGCGTAGGATCCGTTGCGCAGCGCCTGTCCGAAGAGAAGTCGTCGTCGCTGAGTACCTGCAAATAAAAAATGATTATGAGGAAAAGGCTAAGAGTGCCCTTACCGAAAGCTGGAAAACCTTCTGTCAGAGACAAGATGGAGAGGGACTCTGGGACGGAATATACCGGGTCATAGGCAGGACCATGAAGAGGCACGAGGACTTGCCCCTGATCGTGAACGGAAAGGTACTGGACAACCTCCACTCTGCCGAATGTCTGGCAGAAACATTCTACCCCGAGGATAGAAGGGAAGAGGATAAGGAAGAGCACACGCGTATCAGGACGATAGCTGAAAAAGTGAACGTAATGAGTCATGATGAAAAACATGACCCACCGTTCACCATCGAAGAGCTAAACTCCACAATACGCACCTTCAACCCCAAGAAAGCCCCGGGAGCAGACGGTCTGACGGCCGACATCTGCCAGCATTCGATTAACCATGATCCGGGAACTTTCCTAGCACTGGCAAACAGATGCCTGGAACTGGGCTACTTCCCGGGGACCTGGAAGGAAGCAACAGTCGTCCTCCTAAGGAAACCCGGGAAAGACAGCTACACGGTTCCAAAATCGTACAGGCCGATTGGTTTGCTTCCAGTGCTGGGAAAGGTCTTGGAGAAACTGGTAATAAACAGGCTGAAATGGCACATTATACCACAACTCAGTACTCGCCAGTACGGGTTCATGCCCCAAAAGAGCACGGAAGACTCCCTCTATGACCTAGTTGGATATATACGTAAAAAACTAGCAGAGCGCAGACTTACCGTAATGGTGTCACTAGACATAGAGGGAGCTTTTGACAGCGCATGGTGGCCAGCTATCAGAACCAGACTGGCTGAGGAACAATGTCCGGTAAATGTGAGGAGAATAATGGACAGTTACCTCAATAACCGAAGGGTCAGGGTCAGGTATGCAGGCGAGGAGGTCATAAGGGAGACTACAAAAGGCTGTGTACAAGGATCAATAGGAGGCCCGATCCTGTGGAACATCCTCCTGGACCCCTTACTAAAGGGACTGGAACAACGGGGAGACTACTGCCAAGCCTTTGCTGACGACGTGGTGCTGGTATTCGATGGTGACTCAGCGACCGAGGTTCAGCGGAAAGCTAATGACGCCCTCGCCCATGTATACCAGTGGGGTGTCACGAACAAGTTGAAGTTCGCACCGCAAAAAACAAATGCGATGATTATAACGCGGAAACTCAAATATGACACCCCGCGCTTGAGCATGGGCGGGGTCGCCATTGGCATGACGCAAGAAATCAAAGTCCTGGGACTAACAATCGACAACAGCTTGACATTTAATAAACACACTGCAAATGTATGCCATAAGGCACTAAGCTTCTACAAGCAGTTGTCGAGAGCTGCAAAGATTAGCTGGGGACTACTGCAGTAGTTGAACCAGTAATATTATACGCAGCAAGTGCGTGGGCATCCGCAGCCACCAAGTTGTGCGTAAAAAAGAAGTTAAATGTGGTCCAAAGAGGATTTGCCCAGAAACTGTGCAAATCCTATCGCACCGTATCCCTTAACTCGGCCCTTGTGCTGGCTGGGATACTACCCCTCGATCTCCGAATACGTGAGGCAGCTGCCCTGTATGAGGCGAGGAGGGGGGTACCTCAGTCACCACTAGGAGACAGGGACGTCGAGCGACGTACCACAGTTGCTTTGCACCCCGCGGAACATATGAGTCTGCAGTTCATTTGCCTGGCAGACCAAGAACAACTGGGAAACCACTGCACACAAGCAGTGCAGATATTTACGGACGGCAGCAAAATCGAGGGCAAGGTTGGAGCAGCGTTGTCTCTCTGGAGCAACGGTGCTGAAACCAAAAGCCTGAAATTGAAGCTGTCGTCCCACTGTACAGTCTACCAGGCCGAACTGCTGGCCATATGCAAAGCCACGCGGGAGGTACTAAAACGCAACGAAGAGTCCTTTGGTGTATATAGCGACTCCAAATCATCATTAGAAACGGTCGTAAACCACCGCTCTCCTCATCCCCTCGCAGTTGAAATTAGGGAAAACCTGCGGAAATGCAAATTACAAAGCAAACGTGTAGATTTGTTCTGGATTAAGGCTCACGCGGGACTGGAGGGGAATGAGAGAGCCGACCAGTTGGCTAAAGATGCAGCACTTAAATTAAAAAGAAGACCGGACTACGACCAGTGTCCGGTTTCATTCGTCAAGCGAAAAATCCGAAAGGATTCGCTTGCCGAATGGAATCGGAGGTACAGGACGGATGAAACAGCCGCCACAACAAAATTGTTCTTCCCGGATGCTGTTGACGCTTTCAAAACCGTAAAAAAACTGAAGCCAACAGGGTTATTAACACAAATATTAACAGGTCATGGTGGGTTTTCCGAATACTTGAACAGGTTCAAGTGTAAGGAAAACCCATCATGTATATGCGACCCCGACAAGGACGAAACAGTAACCCATCTGCTGACTGACTGCCCAGCCTATGGCCTGGAGAGGTATGAGCTAGAGCAAAAAATAGGCATAGACATTAAGAAAGAAAACTTTAACGAACTTATAATAAGCAAACAATACAGCGCAGAATTCTTAGAATATTGTATAACAGTAGCACGAAACACCATAAAGAGGAACAAATAGATACAGAAGAATGCTCAAAATTGTATAATTAAGTATATAATAGGAAGCATTGAGTAAATAGATGTAAAAGAATCTTTGATAAGATAAGAATAAGAATAAGAAACCAATAAATGTTAAAGTGTTTAAGTTAAGGTACTATAGTTAATTTTAAAAATGTACGAGTTTAACGTATGAAGAATGACTTGTCGACGAAAGAAATAAATATAATGTGGTAGAAGATAAGGCTATTGTATAACATAAGATTATAGATTTAATAAAGAAAGCCCAACAAGGTCTCGGATAATGTTCGAGGAATAATATAGCACGCAACGCCCTGTGATGACGGGTGTTTGTCCTTTTAAAAAAAAAAAAAAAAAAAAAAAAAAAAAAAAAAGACTTGACCTGACTTGACCTGACTTGACCTGACTTGACCTGACTTGACCTGACTTGACCTGACTTGACCTGACTTGACCTGACTTGACCTGACTTGACCTGACTTGACCTGACTTGACCTGACTTGACCTGACTTGACCTGACTTGACCTGACTTGACCTGACTTGACCTGACTTGACCTGACTTGACCTGACTTGACCTGACTTGACCTGACTTGACCTGACTTGACCTGACTTGACCTGACTTGACCTGACTTGACCTGACTTGACCTGACTTGACCTGACTTGACCTGACTTGACCTGACTTGACCTGACTTGACCTGACTTGACCTGACTTGACCTGACTTGACCTGACTTGACCTGACTTGACCTGACTTGACCTGACTTGACCTGACTTGACCTGACTTGACCTGACTTGACCTGACTTGACCTGACTTGACCTGACTTGACCTGACTTGACCTGACTTGACCTGACTTGACCTGACTTGACCTGACTTGAGTTGAGTAAATTGGTAGTTGAAAGAAAAGTAGATTACTCACTTGGCGCTCGATACAGCAATCTACTATTACTGCCTTTTTATATTACCTCCTTCATATAGATTTATTTTGCTTTAATGCAACTTGTGGAATATTAAAATCAATAGCCCACTTTTTTAATCGTCTCTGAAGTCATCATTGTTGGTTGAAGTGTCTTCTTTATCAACATTATCTTCATTTTCGGATGACTTCAACTTCGAAAAATCAACAAGAGTCCTGAACTTTGGAAAATGAACTGCGGGGCACACTTGTAGTATTTTGGTTAAATTGATTAGTTAAATTTGCATTTAAATGTGATACGGAACCTTTCTTATTTTCCTCACTCTCAGCTTGAGCTCTATTACTTTGTATTAAAGTACGCGAAAATTGTATACAAGGTTATTATAAACCTTTAATATGAGTATTAATTTAGTAGCGGTCGTATTATCATGTTTGTGATACTTTAGGATGTATACAGGTCGCACTCGTAATACTTATTCGACTTATATATAATGGTAACAAATACTACGTGTAAACAATTATTATCCGTTTAGCAGATGTTTAAAAGGTAATTATATGACAAAATGTACAGTTTTATGACGTTTATACTACGAAAACGTTTAGAGGACGAAAAGTTGTATAATTAAGTTTTATAAATGTCGAAATAACGTCATATGACATTATAATACGACAAAAATGTTTATGACTATTCGGACATATAATACACCAGTACATGACGAAGAGTTAAAATAATGACTATAAAATAACTTTAAAAAGACTTAATGTCATATAAAAGTTTGATTATATGACAAAAATGTTTGTTGAGTACTACCGCGTTCACTCTTGCCGCTCAATGTCAGGAAAACTTCAAATAACTTCGTTGTAATCAAGAGAAATTGCTCAATAATTTAAATGAAAATGGCGAAGAAATAAAAGAAAATTTCTTCAAAAGTCAACTAAAAGCACAGCTATTGATTTCGGTTCCGGTAATAGTTTGTTATACAGGGTCGAGTTAATGTTTGCCGAAGCGCTAAATTACACCGCTAATGCTTGAACAAACATGTCTTTGTATACAGGGTGTAACGAACTCGCAAAACTTTAAAATCCTAACTTAATGTATAAATGCGAAAGTGAGTTGGTTTGTTTCTTACGCTTTCACGCTAAAACGGCTGAACGGATTTAGATGAAATTTAGCACAGGGGTAGACCATGACCTGGAATAAAAAAAAAAAGAAAGTTTTTATCCCAATATTCCTACGGGATCGAGACTTACGCGGGTGAAACCGCGGTTTTGAGACTATAAATCTGAATTTTGGACTCGAAACTTGAAACTGAGTTTTATCGGACATCTGTATTGCGCATGAATGTGAGTTTAATCTTGTCAGAATTAATAAGACTGATATTTATGCATTTAAATATGAACATAATCTAAGATTGGAATCCACGGACCTCTACAGACATGAAAGTTTTATATAAGTTTGTGACTGATGTTTTTTATAACTTTTAAGTTTATTTTACTAAGATTAGTCACAGATTAAGGAAGGCGCGCGACAACTTGTCTGCGACCAGCTGTCAGTACGATACATGCATTAAAAAATCTGCTCTGCCCTGCGCTGCGCACTTTTTAACAGTTATCGAACTTATTTTCTTCACGAAATGGTATAATTTCAATGCGAGGTTTGACACGTGTCAAAGTACGCTGAGATGCGCGGTGCTGCGCAGCGCGTGAACCTTATTGTGTAGTAAATAAATTCGATATTGTATCGGATCATAAAAAACTGCGCGTCGCGTCTCGGTGTGAACTGACCCTAAGCCTTATAATTAGTCTAGTCAAATAGGTTAGTCAGCTTATGAATGGTGCCATGCCTTTTGTACCCGACTGCCCCAGAAAGAGGGTTATGTTTTTTATTCACTTTAGTATGTACCTATCTAATTTTAAACCGGAACAAAGTGTCAGGCTTTTAGACAGCTAAAGACTGATTATGATGTTTCTATAGCCCGTGATGCACTATTGAATTCCTTTTAGTATTATATCTATAAAGTACCGTTCAACTGACAGCTGTCATGCGACAGCAGATATCTGACAGCAGTTGACTGTCACATGTCGGGTCATAGAAGTTCGATTATCTGTGAACCTAAGCACCCTATCTCTTTCATTCCTGTGGTATACTGAGCAAGAGAGACAGAGTTAACGATAAAACACGCCATGCTACGAACATTGCATAGCAGCAAAATGAAAGCATGGCACAAAGAAATTACTGCAAACAAAATGTCGCAATTAGAGTGCCCCAATAATTCAAAAACAACGCCATCTCAACAATAATTTGAATCACAGAACAAGCTATATAATAGACTTGTTGAAACTTGTTCAAACTGAACCATCCTCTAAAATAAACACCCTGTATAATCCATTGTACTGGGAATCCGATAGCTGTTGTTTACATACAAGCTGTTATGAACTGAACATTGATTATCGTTTCGAACGAGTGTTTGTATGTCCATGGTTCTATCAGAGTATCTAGAGAGGAGCTCGTGGCAACGTAATAACAGCCGCACGGGTCGATCCATCAGGTTAAGCTACGCTTGCCGGGTTTAGTCCGTGGATGTGTGACCATCTTTACATATCGAGACTCCTCCGTGCCTCGGAAAGCACGTTAATCTGTTGGTCCTGGTTGTCATTTGTGGATCTTTGACAGTCATTACGGGTCGTCAGAAGCCCGAAAGTCTGACAACCAGTCTTACCAAGGGGTATCGTATTGCCCAGTTACTGGGTTGTGGAGGTCAGATAGGCAGTCGCTCCATCTAAAATACTGGCATTCCGGTTAGACTGGAAGTCGACCCCAACATAGTTGGGAAAAGGCTAGACTTTTTATTTTATAATTGCGGACGCATTTAACTTGCTTTCTACATTATTCTCACTTATATAATTTCAACATATGATTCTCATGATGTACAACTACCTCTCACCAAACCAATTTATTTGTATCCATTTTTTGATTTAAAAGAGTTTCCGTGGAGATTCTTGCCCGTTCTTCTCCATAGGTACCTACTACGCTTTGGAATGGGCAACTAGCTTCATATTTCTGACTGACCGACTCCTTGACAATTCAAGAGTGCCTGTAAATGGTTTAATTGAAATAAATGCTTTGAGTTTGAGTTGAGTAATGTTTAATTTCGTAACAGCCAAGAAACAAAAAAAAAACGGTATTTAATTTTCTTCCTCGTAGAAATATCAGACATTTCCGGAAATTGGCCGTCTCAATTCATAATTACAGACAAAAAATGTCATAAAAGATATGGAAGATTTATTCTTTTATAGTACTACATTTTCTTATGGATAATAATCCAATCTATATCTACTGTAATAAAATTGATTATGCCGATAATAGGGAACGTGATATTGACACGGAAAAATGTTATAAAGGTGAGGTCATACAGCACGTGTAAAAAAAGAAAGAATGTCACAGAAACTGGGGGAGGCCCTCCAACGCTACGTCATCATGATAAGCAATCAATCTGCCTAGCCTTTTCCCAACTATGTTGGGGTCGGCTTCCATTCTAACCGGATGCAGCTGAATACCAGTATTTTACATGAAGCGACTGCCTATCGGACCTCCACTATCCAGTATCTGGGTAATATGATACCCCTTGGTAAGACTGGTTGTCAGACTTTAGGGCTTCTGACGACCCGTAACGACTTTCAAAGATCCACGAACGACAATCGGAACCAACCGCTTAACGTGCTTTCCTAAGCACGGAGGAGTTTCGGTATGTAAAGATGGTCACATATTCCACGGACCAACCCCGGCAAGCGTAGCTTAACCTCATGTGTCGACCCGTGCGGCTGTTATTACTTAGCCACGCATCATGATATGCAATGCTCAAAATATTAGCCTGTCAGCAAAATGGATGACGAACGGCTTAAGCCTCTAAACAACTGGCCGGAGCGCGCGAGCAAACAATTGACTAATTAGTTATTTAACAAAGATGTTTACCGATTAACGTGCTTTCCGAGGCATGGAGGAGTCTCTGTATGTAAAGATGGTCACCCACGGCAAGCGTAGCTTAACCTCATGTGTCGACCCGTGCGGCTGTTATTACTTAGCCACGCATCATGATATGCAATGCTCAAAATATTAGCCTGTCAGCAAAATGGATGCGGGATTGTCACTGTTGACATTTTTACTTTGACAGCGCTAGTGTGGTCCAAGCTTTATAGCTGACCCGTTTTCTTTTACCTAGAATATTGTATTACGAACTTGATAATATAATTAATTTAAAGGTTTTTTTTCGTTTTTAATTTAGTTTTTAGCGAGAATATTCTGTCGTTAGTGATTTACTTTGAAAGCTGAGCGAGCAGATAATTAATGCTTGTGACTTTTATTAACGTTAGTTTAGTCTTGAGGATAAAACAGCTTTTTAAACTCATAATTATTTTAAAATATTTAAGTAGTGAGTTCACAAATATTTAATCAGTCAGATAAGGTAGCAAAGGTAGCCTGCGAAATACTAATTTCTTTGAAAAAGCTATTCATTCATTTGAGAACAAATCTAACATTGAGAGATTTTATTTCATTTTATATGATTTATAATTGTATTTACAGAATAAAATTATAAGTATATAGTCTTGAATCATATTTTTGATCGCGATACAATTTGACACTGACCTGCAAATTGCAAAAAAACGTAAGATTTGAATTTCGCAGGCTATCACTGCCGATTCACCAAATGAGGCTACATTTTAAGCTGAGCATATTGTAAAAAGAACAAACGGAAGATGGAAAAGGCTTTAACTCTTCTGAGAGCTAAACACAGCACACCAATTGCGAAATACACAATCAATCAGAATTTATTGGAATCGCTCTAAAAAAAAATTTGCTCAACAACGTAAATAACGCAATGGATACTGTTGAACTGTCAAAATGAAACAAATTAATCGTAATCGGTTACAAAAATAAGTTACGCAATCAGATTACGGTCTGTTTAAGGTTTTTATAATAAAAGTAAAAAAAGGCTTTGTCTTCTATTAAACAAAATATTAAAAATAAACGTCAACAAAAGAAGATCCTTCGTCCAAAATTAGCTTTAAAAATTAATACAACCACAGAATTTATAAAAAGCAAAACGAGGTCCGCCATTTTTTTTTCTCTCGCAATCTCCCGCCAAATCTTTTCCATTTGATTACACTGACTTCAATTAATATTATCTGCGGTTTTAAATCTACTCAAATTGTCCCAAATAATGAACTAGAGGGTTCGACGTTGACAAAAACCTTGAATATTTCAAACTTAATAACTTTTCTTTTGATAATTGACAAGTGAAAAGATAAATTTTAGATTGAACGTATTGTATACAGGCTGTAAGGGTAAACACCGTTGTCACTCAAACCATATGTAGTTGACTTAAATATAAAAATAAAAGTTTTTAAAAAGTTTCTATCCGACACCGTGCTCGCTAGCGAAACAGCTGACTGACTGAGGGAGGGGTCGCGCTCGCGGCCGATCAGGTCACTTCCCGCGCCCCCCACCCGTGTTGAGACGCAAGTTCGTTGCCCTAGCGCATAGGTGAAAGGGTGAAATACTCTAGTGGTAAAATGTAATTTTAAAAAAGTCGTAATTTTCCATTGATTTTACGTTCTATGAGCCAACCACTGGTTTCAAGGATAACGGTGTACCCTAACATCCTGTAGAACGTGCGGCCGCGACTTCTGAGTTGTAGGGCGTAGGTTCGCAGCCAGACACGCTTTACTAAGATAAAAAGGTAAAAAAAATATTTCATCACTACTGCTCTCAAAAAGGAGAATGAAAACATCGTGAGGAAACCGGCATGTTATAGAATCAAAAATTCGAAGACATGAGACGTCTACCAACCCGCACTGGGTCCGCGTGGTGGATTACGGCCCACTCCCTCTCACAGAGTGGAGGCCTGTGTCCCAGCAGTGGGCTGATTATGTTGTGTAGAGTTGATTATGTTATTAGAACATTATCATTTTGTAGAAGAATTATTATTTCTTTTCCCTTTCTGTTTAAAAAAATATAGGACTTTGCACTAATATTTTTCTTGTTGTGTTAGTTAGTTTACCGTCGTCGCCTCCCGTGCAGTGAAAACCTTGTGAAGAAATAATATTGGCTTTTCTTTTATAATATATGAGCTGATGCACGCGGCTTCGCCCGCGTGGAAGTCCGTTATTATATACTAAAACCTTCCTCGAGAATCACTCTATCCATTGGTGAAAACAGTTGTTTTTGAGTTTATCACGAATAGACAGACAGACAGCCGCGGCGGAGGACTTTTAGCGATAGTGATTTGTTGTGTAATCCTGTAATGCATTTTTAGAACAAACGTGAACAGCTCTACGATGCTTCTATTGTTTTCTATTGACAAATTGAGAACGTCAATCACGGCCATTTTTCAGACAATTTTGATCTTCCCCTGTAACATAAAGTGCAGAATGTCCCAAAGTGTCTCAAAATGGCAACGTCTACAATAGACTCTCAATGGCTAATTCTATAAATGGTTAATGTGCTTATGGATGCGTGCAACGATACCAGGCCAATTCTGCTATTTAACGTGCAAATTGAAAATCATGCGACTGGAATGCGATGACATTGTGAATAGATCAAAAAATGGTATTCTGCTAACCTTAATATTCGGTTTATTCACATTCCGTTCGCAATATCTTCGCAGTCGAGTCTCACGGCGGTCGAGTATGTTATCGTTTACGAAAATAAATATATTTTCATGTTGGTTCAATGCACGCAGACGATATTGTGATAATTAGTGATACTTCAATTTTTAGCAACCTTATTTTATGATTTTTTAAATGTATTAATTAGTTTGCTTGGATAAGTACATAGTTTTAGTATTTTCATTTCCCGTTTGTTATTATATATCTTTGAGAATACAAAATCATTAAAATAAATATTCAGATAGAAAGATAATTTGGAACGTATTGAAATCGCGACGCGCAAGCGCGATGGTTTAAGATGTCAAGAAGAGACGTCATTATATTGAATGTCAAACTATAGTATTATATCTTTTTTATTTATTAAATTCTTGGTTTATGAGTGAAATAACTGTAACTATATAGCACTATCACAGGAAGAAAGAGATTTTTCTAATATGGTGCCGAAATAGCCATCAGAAAATTGTTTAGTTCCTACATAACTATATTATCCATGAGGAAGGTTTTTTATTTGGTCAGAGTGAGGAATATCATCGTATTTCGAAACAAAACCCGAGCATAGCATCCAGGATAGATACCTACTGTTGTAGTCGTTCTAGTGCGTTGAGTGAAGAGTTGCAGGGAAAATCATACAGATATAGAAGTGCCGTTATGATAAAAAACTTCCGTACCCTCTACAACAAACACAAGGGTTTGTTGTTAGCATCAATAGCAGATTTTTCGATATCCTGAAGGGAGATGAAGTTTTGCAGCGGATTTAAAATCCTTTACAGATGAAAGTGCCAAGCTACCTTGTAAAAATATTACAAGTATACTATATTGTAAAAAATAATTTATACAAGGTACTAGTTACTGCATACAAATGTAGCAAAATAAATCAAAGTATAGTTTTCATTTGCCTTTTTCATTTCTTTATTATGAACTTTTACTCATTTTCGCAAGATCAAACGATCGGTCTGTTCCTTTGGTAATAACAAATAATTTACACCCTTTCGGTACGGAACCATGCAGCAGTTATTTCCATTTATTTATTTATTTTCTTATTTTTTTACATTTTTAAATATTTCTTAAATTCAAATAAAAATATAAAAAAAACATTTAAAACAGTTATTTTATTATTATTAATATGGAAATCTTGATGTATCAAAATAGTACAAAAATGAATTACAAAAAAACAAAAAAAAATAACAATAGTTGAGGATCGAACTCACAACCTAGATCAGGCGAGGCAGAAGGCGAATCGCTTCGACTGTACGATTCTTTGACATGTGATGAAAATAGCCTTTCTTATATCTATATGTCGTAATTGACTGTGTCACTTGCGCAGTGGAAGCGGGCTGGGCCCATAAACCGAAGAAATGATGGACTTTCAGCTGTTTGAATACTATTTATGAACAATCAAATATAGGGTATCCAGTAGTTATTATACAAAAGCTAACTTTGAAAAGACACACATGACACATGACACTTTCTTATAGTATGAGAGCCCATGACCAACATTTTTGCTAAGACTATTCCTTTAGCTGTTTTCTTCAAGTCTATTCTACGTACTTACCTTCATTTTTTTTAAATATAAAACTAAAACTTTGGGTTTTGGGCTCAAAATAAATGATCTCCTTTCAGAATTTTTCACAATCAGAATTTCTCAATCACGTCTGAGCTGACCCAATTTTCAAATATTATGCCAAAAAAAGTACCGATCTATTTTTTAACAATCTGTCTGATTTTCAGAATGTTGTTGAACGATAGATTTTAGACTTACAAATAAAATTAAATTTAAAGAATACGAACGAAGGGTTTTGACCGTGTTGAAAAATTTGTCAGGTCACATGTGCCTCGCAAAATTTGTATGTAACGTAACAACAACTTCAACGAACTAATGATTTTATACGGTTTTGGCCGTAAAGCGATGCGACATGGTTTTGGTCGTGGGCTCTCGTACTAATATGTCAAACTCCAATTACCTTATGAGGCAAACACTTGCTAAGAAGATTCCACAAGGCTGTTTGCGTTCTTACTATTTTCCAACATAGCTCCTTGTAAAGCTTGTCAAATCCTGTCTTGTACAATCCCGCAGTAAACTATCGAAGAACAGGAACAAAATAGAATATTCATCTTCCCTCCATAGGAAATAGCGTAATGATGTGTAGCATATACTTACTCCGCAGTGAGCGGAACAAGGTGGCCAGAAATGATGATGATGATCTAACCTATGTGTTGGTCCGACTTTCATCATCTGCCTAGCCTTTTCCCAACCAAGTTGGGGTCGGCTTCAAGTCTAACCGGATGCAGCATATGGTGTTGGTCCGACCTTAAAGATTATTTTTGCAAGAATCGTACATACCTAATCTATCAAGTAGTATTTATTCAGAAGCTTGGGCATACATTCAGACAAAGGAAGGAAGGAAATGAATGTAATACATTTATACAAATCTATATAAATATGTATTATGTTTGGAACTGTGACCATCTCTCACGAGCATAGTGAAAGAGCAAACGTGCCGTGATGCAGTTGCAGGTGAAATGCTTACTTAATATAAAGTCAGCCCTATAGAAGTGGAGTCATCGTCATCATTTCAGCCGAAAGACGTCCACTGTTAAACATAGGCCTCTCTCAAGCGTCGCCACATCAACGGACCCTGTGCTTCACAGAAGTGGAGTGACTGTAGAAAAATAAAATGACTACCCTACTGAAGTGAATATTTATTATTAAATAGGCAGGTATCTATTTATACAAACAAAAAAATACTACGCAAAACAACATAAGTAACACTGTGTATTAGGGCGCTTTTAAACGGCTTTTTTATCAGACGTGGACCGTCCTTTTCGCTCTTATCTAGGTCGAACAATGGCAATCAGAACGACCGTCCTGCTCATTTTTCCCGCCATGTGTCGTCCGCGTGATTCCTCCAAATAGTAATGTAATAGTGTGACAACCCCGTGTCTAGGAAAGCACGTACAGCCGCTGGTACTAATCTCTTCCCGGTTACGTCGTATTGCCGACCCATCGGACTATGAGAGTGGGGGAAGAGGTTGTGTGTGCGCACAGCCTCGTTTTCTATAGTATCTCCTGTATACTTGGCTATCTCCGTTTAAATTGGCTGCCATGACCGCAAAAAGGTCGGAACTTCGTATCTCATCTAAATGTATGGAATCTAAAAAGGAGACATAAAAGGTATAATAAATAGTGAATAGACAGACAAATTCTATTACTTATTCATTTTGCATAGATTTTAAAATAACGGTTACACTTCCAGCCTTTCTACACAGCTGTGAACCTGAAGGAGTAGAGTTTCGACCCTGTGGGTGATAAGTAGATGCGGTGATGAAGATGCTTAGAATATAGCTGCCTTGTTGCATATCAATCGATAATATCCCTATTAATATATCCTGTGATGACCGGGGTTCCAATTAATTGATTGTGAAGGAAAACAAGGACAGCTTACACACTTTTTAATGATTATTTCCTCTATTTAAAAATCGCAACTTAAATACTAAAACTAATTAATAACACTGAAACAAAATTTAATCAAGTTAAATAACACTTATTCATTGAACAAGATTATCAATGCAAAACAAAAAGTAAGTATATCCAGCTGGGATCGAACCCGTGATCCGATATGCGTGACCCGGTGCTAAGTCACGAGACCAGACGGTTTCTTGTCTACCGTGGCGAATATGTCGTTCAGTACTTCGTAGTGAATCACTACGATGCCCTCAAAGAGTAAAGTAACTATATAGGGAATGCCCTTCCAATCAGGGCCGGACTTAATCCCACCCTATATCTGCACGTTAAGGGCGTCTCCGCAAGCTGAGGACAAAATGATAACCGTCAGCCTTGCAAGACATCTCCAATCCGACATTGCAACCCTACATTTCGTAAAGTAGACGCAACACTCACCCCGTTACTGCCGCTGTTCACACACAAATTCACAATCTTGGACGTATATAATTGTTCTGTATCAATTCCAAGTAATTTCTAGAATTTAATTCGGAGCAACCGTTAGTTTGACTTTAGTCCTTCGCCGATTGACATTTCTCCGGTCTCAATAATTTTCCTTCCACCGTCACTTGTCAATCGTCTAATATGCGATAATTATCTCCTGTGTCAAGCCTAGTAACGCCATCTAGTATTGGACTCAAGAACAAAAATGTTTAGATCATTACAATCCATACTAATATTATAAATTCGAAAGTAACTCTGTCTGTCTGTCCGTATGTTACTTTTCACGCCTAAACCATGGAACGGATTTCGACAAAATTTGGCAAGGAGATAGATGGCATACTGGGGAAGGACATAGGCTACTTTTTCTCGACATACCACGCTGGCGGAAGCTAGTTTTGATATAAGTATTATAATTTGTACTTGTAGACCAACCTTGGCTGCAACACCCAGTCCATTTCTTCGCTTATCCTGTAGGAAATGCGGCTTCAGTTCATAAGACTAAGTTTTAAAAACGCACGGTCGCTTATGGAAAATGCGCCTGATGTGTGACCCCGGCGATGCCGGCGATGCTGAGAACAGCTACTGCTGTGCTCTCTACGTTGTTCCGCCGACGATTCGGCGTCTGCACGTTGTGCGAGGAATGAAAATAACTCCCACTGGCGAACCCACTCGTTTTGTATTATTTCACCACACAAACACAAAAGTATTTACAGCACTGTTCCTGTATAAGTTTTTATTTCATGAATATTGGATTTCAAGATGATTTCACGGACAAAATGAAAATAAAATGAGAAATTGAAACTGCAGAAGCTAAAATTTTTCGTGACAGTTCAGTCAACAAATAATCTCATGCTTACGTCACTTTTGACGGTTGCTTAGGTACGGGAATACCAATTTTATTTCATTCGCAACTCGACAATTTAGCAGAATACCGTTTCAGTACATTTTCCTATTTTCATTCAATTCGCAATATCATCGCACCAAACGCTACCTTTGACTTAGTTTTTTGGTTTAGCAGAATACCTTTTTTGACGTTTTGGAACTTTTGCGGCACTGCGACTTGAATTTGAACGTTTTTTAAGCACGAGAATTGGCCTTCAGGGGGTCATGGTGGTATTTCAAGTTAAATATTACACCTTTTTTTTTTGGGTGGGAAATTATCGATTTTCTCCCGCTCTGGGTGGAGCGGGAGGGCGTGTCAGACTCTTACTAACTAAAACCCACCCGTGTTCCTTCAGTTGCCTCTATGTTGCCAGAGGCCACGGTATCCCTTTCGGACGTACCCGCGACCCTGGCAGGCATCTGCCCTAGCGGACCCCGTCAGTTGTGGCCCAGTCCCGGTCCTTATCGGACGACGAGCTACCCATTGCTCACTGTCCGCAAGCTCGCGCCTGCGGTGGCCGGGAATCCACCTGAGATTGCAGTTTTTTTTTTAATGTTATAAGTACCTTAATTATAAAACTCAAAAAACATGGAACTTTAAACTTCGCCATAACTCCCAAGCATAGTCAAGTTACAAAATAATAACCACAAGAACGGGAAGTGACGCAGGGCTTCGTTTTACACACGTTATGGTCGTATTTACACAAGCATGTTCGCGCTAACCTATTTGTGCCACTCACCGGTAATATGACAGCTCTCGCGTATACGAGCATGAATAGGTTGACTCTGTAGCATAATGTGGCCATGATAGCCGTTTACAAATGAAATACAATAGACGTAGTAACATATTTTCACCTCTCAACGACGCATCCTCAGGATGACGATTGACCAGTCGCGAACCCAAAAACGTGTTGCCACGTGTTGACTCTTGAGGAAATTGTAAATATTAACAAATTCAATCTGCCTAGCCTTTTCCCAACTATGTTGGGGTCCGCTTGCAGTCTTACTGGATGCCAGTATTTTACATGGAGCGACTGCCTATCTGACCTCCACAACCCAGTAACTAGGTAAAACGATACCCCTTGGTAAGACTGGTTGTTAGACTTTCGGGCTTCTGACGACCCGTAACGACTGTCAAAGATCCACGATGACAGCCGGGACCAACGGTTTAACGTGCTTTTCGAGGCACGAAGGAGTCTCGGTATGTAAAGATGGTCAACCATCCACGGACCAACCCCGGCAAGCGTAGCTTAACTTGATCGATCGACCCGTGCGGCTGTTATTACTTAGCCACGAGCTCTTTGTTGTTGTTGTGTATTATGTAATTTTTATATAAAACACCAATATTTTGGCGGTTATATTGGGTCCCCACCTATGAAATCGGCGTTTTTTTCTCACAAATAGAGAACCTCGTCACTTCTATGATTTAAAACATTGATCCTCAATAGCTTGGTATTATATCGAATAATGACCATCTTAGACAACTACCAATAGTAAAAAACCTTATTACTAATAGGTTTCTAAACATAAAAAAAAATCAAGTAATAAAAACTAAAACCCAACTACGACTTAAAAGGTATAAACAAGACACCACAGACAGACAAATTTAATATCCGGAGTCACACGTGTTAGGGCATAAATCGAACAGGTTACGTGTGACTCCGGATTTTTAATTTGTCTGTCTGTGGTGTCTTGTTTATACCTTTTAAGTCGTAGTTGGGTTTTAGTTTTTATTACTTGATTTTTTTTTTAATTCTTTTGGGGTTATAATATATATATTTTTGAAATGTGCTCATTAAGCCCTTTCATTTGATACCCAACATGGTACGATTAAACCATTTTTATTTTTAAGTTCCTCACTTTTTGTCCTCTAGAGGGCTCCATTTTTAATTTAACGTGACTTCACATAGCCTATAACCAGCGGACAATCACGACGCATCTAACGATACCTCATTTGTCAAATTGTGATAAGTGGTTTGGAAGATAGGAGGGAACAGATGAACATACATACATACATACATACATACATACATACATACCGGTCAAAATCATAACCCTCCTTTTTCTTCGCCGTAGTCGGGTAAAAAAGAGCTTAAAAATGACTCCTCAGTTTTACCCGACTACGGCGAAGAAAAAGGAGGGTTATGATTTTGACGGGTATGTATGTATGTATGTATGTTCATCTGTTCCCTTGTATCTTCTAAACCACTCATCACAATTTGACAAATAAGGTATCGTTAGAAGCGTCTTGATAGTCCGCTGGTTATAGGCTATGTGACGTCACATTAAATTAAAAATGGCGCCCTCTAGAGGAAATAAATTAAGGAACTAAAAAAAAATGTTTAATCGTACTATGTTGGGTATCAAATGAAAGGGCTTAATGAGCACATTTCAAAAATATATATATTATAACCCCAAAATATTTAAAAAAAGAATTAAGTAATAAAAACTAAAACCCAACTACGACTGAAAAGGTAGTAATCTGTTCGATTTAGCCGCCCTAACACGTGTGACTCCGGATTTTTAATTTGTCTGTCTGTGGTGTCTTGTTTATACCTTTTCAGTCGTAGTTGGGTTCAAATCATCGTTAACTCATGCACATCGACAAGTCACGTTGTAGTCACTAATAATTCAGGAAGTCACGTCACATCAGAACATGATTGTCTCACATCAGGTACATACAAAGGCTTTCAAAGGGATTGGCAGAATTTGGAGATGGATATTTCCGTTTTCGTAATAGATAATGTTCGTTGAGAGAATAGTTGATGCATTCTTTGAAATGGTGCTTTTAGGTAGATTGGTGTAAAGAAGATGGATGAGATAGTTCGATAGTCTTTAGGGGTATGAGGAACAGGGTGTAAAGTTCACTTATCCACCATAGAAAAGGGAGGATCCTCCGACCAGACGGTTGTTGTCTGGCAGGCAACTGCCCAACGATTGATGTTGGTTTTTACCCGACTACGGCGAAGAAAAAAGGAGGGTTATGATTTTGACCGGTATGTATGTATGTATGTATGTATGTATGTATGTTCATCTGTTCCCTCCTATCTTCCAAACCACTTATCACAATTTGACAAATGAGGTATCGTTAGAAGCGTCGTGATTGTCCGCTGGTTATAGGCTATGTGAAGTCACATTAAATTAAAAATGGCGCCCTCTAGAGGGCATAAAGTGAGGAACTTAAAAAAAAAAATGGTTTAATCGTACCATGTTGGGTATCAAATGAAAGGGCTTAATGAGCACATTTCAAAAACATATATATTATAACCCCAAAAGAATTTAAAAAAAAATCAAGTAATAAAAACTAAAACCCAACTACGACTTAAAAGGTATAAACAAGACACCACAGACAGACAAATTAAAAATCCGGAGTCACACGTAATCTGTTCGATTTATGCCGTAACACGTGTGACTCCGGATTTTTAATTTGTCTGTCTGTGGTGTCTTGTTTATACCTTTTAAGTCGTAGTTGGGTTTTAGTTTTTATTACTTGATTTTTTTTCTTGTATATACTCGTATGTACATCCCACGGTAAACTCTAATTGCGCGATGCAGGATTTTTGTGACCTCAGGATTTTTGTATGACGTCAGGTCTTTGATGCGTAGTTCGCGTGTGGCGATGTAAATTCCGCCACAAGTGTGTCTGTGATGACTTTTCACTGAAAAATAGAATACTTTACGAAAATGACGACTTAATTAGCGGGAGAGCAAGCGAAGTATCACACACAGATAAGCAAACATTGTTACTTAATTCACTATCACCACACTAAAATAATACTCACTCACTACACCTACATACTGAACATTTATTTTGCTTTTCCAAAATATGTTTATATTTTTGTTTTCATTAGCTTTTTTTTCTTTTTAACCGACTTCTTCAAAAAGGAGGAGGTTCTCAACTCGTCTCTATATATATATATATTTTTTTTTGTTTTTTTGTTTCGCGATTACTCCGCCAATTATGAATCAATTTTGATGATTCTTTTTGTTTGATAGGCCATACTTTAGAGGTGGTCCCATATAAATTTTATTAATTTTGCTTGCGTAGTCCTAGTCCTAGTACCTAGTGCCTAGTCCTAGTTGAACAATATTTTTTTTAACTTAATTACACACTTACAATAATCAGCCTATAATGTTCCCACTGCTGGGACACAGGCCTCGTCTCTGTGAGAGGGAGTGGGCCGTAATCCCCCACGCGGGCCCAGTGCGGGTTGGTAGATGTCACATGTGTTCGAATTTTTGGTTCTAAGACATGCCGGTTTCCTCACGATGTTTTCCTTCACCGTTTTGAGAGCAGTGGTGATGAAATTATTTACACAAAGTAAAGCGTCTGTCAGGGTTCGAACCTACGACCTACAACTCGTAAGTCGGGGCCGTTACCACTGGGCCACCACTGCTCCTAATTTAATTAGTTTAATTCGAACGGTGTCTCATTGCGCATCCGCGATACTTTACAAATAGCTCCTAGTATTGAGTCACTAAGTCAAACGCCATTATGTCCAAGGTTCCAAGTCAAACGCCATTACCAAACGATGCAGTTAATGTCATAACTGACGTCTTATTGCATTATCGATCACTTCGTTTGCATAGCCGTTAGCAGGTAAGATGGCAGTCCGATGTAATTGGGTCAGTGATCATCTCGGTATTCTTTTATCAAGACCATTTATATTTTACCTTGAGTAAGACTAGTCAAGCATAAAGAAAGGATGAGTTTAGTCAGTTGTAATTTCGATACCTTATCTTTAATGTCAAATCAAATCAAATCAAAAATCATTTTTATTCAAACTAGGCTGAGAATCAGCACTTTTCGAACGTCAAAATTACATAAGACAGTCCCCCAAAACGCCCACCCTTCACCACTTCCTAGTGCTTTAGCTGGGAAGAAGAAGTGGCGCAACAAACTCCCCAGCATTCCACTTAACTATTCCTAAAGAGTAATAAAAAACTCTGTAAGAAATCGACATGTGTCGTGCGGATGCCGATTGACTTGTCGCGAACCCGAACACGACGTGTTGCAACGCAAAGTGCTTCTAAAAAATGAACAGTAGTTAATTATCCGCTCTGCTGTGATAATTTGATAAAGTACATGTTGTTATAGATTCCTTTTGAAATCGTCTGTAGCTTATGTCATGGCTGTTTTCGTCGAAAGAGTAGGAAGAAGCATAAATATAAAATACTAGCTGCGCCCCGCGGTTTCACCCGCGTAAGTCTCGATCCCGTGAGAATATCGGGATAAAAAGTATCCTATGTGTTATAAACTATCTGTTTTCCAAATTTCATGCAAATCCATTTAGTAGTTTTTAGTGAAAGAGTAACAAACATCCATCCATCCATACTTACAAATTTTCGCGTTTATAATATTAGTTAGATTAAATATACCCCTACATTTTTGCCTGTTATTATATTACAACTTTGCGTAATAACAGCCACACGGATCAATCCATCAGGTTAAGCTACGCTCCGGTTGGTCCGTGAATGGGCGACCATCTTTACATATCGAGACTCCTCCGTGCTTCGGAAAGCACGTTAATCCGTTGGTCTCGGCTGTCATTCGTGGATCTTTGACAGTCGTTACGGGTCGTCAGAAGCCCAAAATTCTGTCAACCAGTCTTACCAAGGGGTATCGTATTATCCAGTTACTGGGTTGTGGAGGTCAGATAGGCAGTCGCTCCATGTAAAATACTGGTATTCATGTGCATCCGGTTAGACTGCAAGCCGACCCCAACATAGTTTGGAAAAGGATAGACAGATTAATTAGACAACTTTGCCTAAGCATTTGAGAAAAACACGCGTGCTATAAAAGGGACATGACTACTATTTGGCTTTAAGGGCCTATACAACCTCAAATTGCTTAGCATGATCCTCCGTTATGCCGAAAATATAGCAGCATTAATTTTGAAATAAATATATGTAGGTCCTATGTTAGACGAAAACACGATTACATATCTCGATCGAAAAAAGTCCAAAGTTACCTCTAAACCGAACCATAAACCGCTGGTATTAAAAAAATACTTCAAATTAGGTTATGAAAGTTTGCATAATAACTGAACTAACTATAAAGCAGGTCTTATTTCTTTTTTTTAAATTACCATTATTTTCACTGTAAAAAACAATTACCTAAACTATTCGAGCTTTGGAGCCGCCAGCACCCACTCACCCACGAGATAAAAAGTTTTGCTGAGTTAGGCTCTGTGTAATTTAGAAAACATTTTATAAAAATAGACTTGTTCCAGATCCAATCAAACGAGGCTTTAACTATTTCAGCCTAAAAAAACGCGAAGATGAAAAAAGTATGAAAAATTAATGCCGACCTTTAAGAACTTTTTGGGCACCCAAGGACCTTGAATCAGGCGGTCATTTTCTTAAAAGATTGACCAACATACATATAACCGTCTCCCTTACTCCTGAATAATTAATATACACGGAGGGCGCTTCATCTCTTTTACTCGTAAAATCAAAATAGAGATCGACGGTACAGAGTCAATAGTTCGTGACCAGAATTTGTATCTGGGGATAATGTAGGGCAGTATAATGCAGATAAATTACTGCAGAAGGCAAAGAGAACATTCTAGAAGGGAAATAACTTTTGGATTATTCATCATCACTAACTGTGGTAATATCGAGATAAAAACTATCCTTTGTCCTATTCCAGGTCATGGTCTACCCCTGGGCCAAATTTCATCCAAATCCGTTCAGCCGTTTTATCGTGAAAGCGTGACAAAAAAACAAACTCACTTTCGGATTTATAACATTAGTTAGGATATAGTTAGGATCATAGTCAATCTGCCTAACCTTTTGCCAACTTTGTAGGCTTCCAGTCTAACCGGATGCAGCTGAATACCAGTATTTTACATGGAGCGACTGCCTATCTGACCTCCACAACCCAGTATCTGAGTAATATGATACCCCTTGGCAAGACTGATTCATCATCTTCTATCTACATCGCCACATGCGAACTACGCATCAAAGCCCCGACGTCACACAAAAATCCTGACGTTACATAAATCCTGCATCGCGCAATAACAGTTTACCGCGCAATGGACATTATAATATACAAGATTCCGATATCAATCGTTGGGCAGATGCCGGCCAGATACAACTACCATCTGGTCGTAGGATCCTCCCTTTTCTATAGAGGATGATTGAACTTTATACCCTGTTCCTCATACCCCGAGGAGTTGGTAAAACAGACGTAAGCCTTCTTTTCATTATCTGTATGGTGGTTTCCCTTAAGCAATAAGAATTAGGTGGCTTACTTAGCAAGTTGCTGAAGTTAGCGCAAGATAATGAATATTGTACTCTCGATGAACTTAGTAATCTCCATTCACGTGGTGTGGGAAGAATTACAAGTGGCACTTAGTGGTATTGAGGATCTTTTTACCGTGTGATCTAAATGAAAAAAATGTCAAAATTCTTATAGAATTAGAAATTAGAAAAGAGTTTTGAACAATGTGTGTTAACAGTGTCAGTGAAGCGAAAATATAATGCTGCGAAAACACAATGCTGCAGAAAATACAATGCTGCGAAAATACGATGTTGTGAAAATATAATGCTGCGAAAATACAATGCTACGAAAATACAATGGTGCAAAATTAAATTATAATCTTAGGAGTAAACATAAGTCGCCCGGAGGACACGGTGGAGCCCGGAGGACACGGTGGCGCCCGGAGGATACGGTGGCGCCCGGAGGGTACGGTGGAGGTATGCCTGGGCGGAGCCCCGCCGTGTCCTCTTGGAGGCGATTGGCGGCGGTGACCGGCCCTGGTCCAGTCCATGGTACGGAGCGAGAGGGCATGGGAAGCAGTCACCTCCGTTTGCGAAGCAGTAATGCTCGCGAAGGAGGAGGCGGAACGCGTGAGGGAGAGGCAAAGTTTGCGCCCTCACGCCCCTAACCACCGCCGCTGGAGACACCCTGGGCGTCGGGAATCCCAGGCGGATTCCCGGCCACCATAGGCGCGGGCTTGCGGGTGGCGAGCAATGGGTAGCTCGCCGTCCGACAAGGACCTGGCCCGGGTCGACGGCGCGTCGTATTCCACGCGTGCCTCAAAGAGATGTCAGCACAATTGGCGGGGTCCGCTAGGACCGATGCCTCTCAGGGTTGCGGGAAAGTCCGAAAGTGATACCGGGACCTTGGCAACAGGCAACTGAAGGAACACGGGTGGGTTTTAGTCAGTAAAAGTCTGACACGCCCTTCCGCTCCGCCCAGAGCGGGAGAAGTCGTTGGACGATTTCCCACCCTCAAAAAAAAAAAAGGAGTAAACATTAGTAAACATACTACAGTGACGTAGTAAGACCACTTATTTTACCTCTACAACTTTACATCTAACTAGTTTCAAGTATTGCCTTTCGTGATTTCTTTTAAATAAGAAAAAACACGCGAGTCACCAGTTTCCTGTAAAAAATTAAACATCTTTTTAACGTGGTTGAACTTCCAACAATTTTTTACCAACTTCTTCAAAAAGGAGGAGCTGGTAAAAAATGACAATTGACAACCAATGACACCGGCTTCCGAAAAAATTTTTTTTTTTCACTTTTTCGTTTTTTTTGGAAGTCTTTTTTTTTTTTTGTTTGTAAAAAGTTTTTGTTTTTTATTTTATTACCCGTGCGCTATCATCTCTGTCATCAACATAACCTCTTTTACACTGGGACCATACCCCACCATTAAGGGCCTAACAATAAGACTTCTTACGCTCAAAAGGGTCGCGTATCATTGTGTGGAATGATTGATGGCCTCATTGTGGTGATAGACTGCAGATCTTCAAATAGATGGAGAGGATTTAGGGAGTGATAAATGTGGGTCTAAACTTGGTTGTCAAGTTTTGAATGTAGGACACAAAACTATAGATGCTTTGGAATTATGTAGTAACTAGGCGACCAAATGAAAATAGTAAATGCTTATTTATTAGTCTATGATAGTTATAATTTTTTTAAATTTTTATTTGATAATAGGTTAGCCTACAGTAAAATTGTTTGCACATTTCATTTCATTTAAAAGTACACGAACGCAAGTGCAAGTTTATAAGTGCAACAATTATTTACCTACACTCTAACACCACATGCGCTATATCTTTAGATTTTACATTTCTAGTACTGCAATTATTATTGCAATTAATTTAGAATTCGTTCATACTAATTCCATGTATAGTACATACTAATTCCTTGCTGCTATGATAGTACATATTAATTCCTTGCTGCCATGATAGTACATACTAATTCTTTGCTGCTATGATAGTACATACTAATTCCTTGCTGCCATGATAGTACATACTAATTCCTTGCTGCTATGATAGTACATACCTACTACTTCCATGCTGTCATGTAATGTGTATTCTAAGGTAGCCATCTTGTTCTAAACTTTGGGCGACCAAGCTCTGCTTGGGTGAAAATAGAGAACACGAATTTTCCCAGCATACGGTCTATTCTTCTGTCGACAATTTCTACGGTGGTCATCCGTAGAAATTGTCCACGGAAGAATAGACAAAATTACAGATTGCGATTGTTTAACTGTCATTTTGTCTACTCTACCGTCGACAAAACCCGTTTCTACGGTGGTCATGCTACGCGTGCAGATATGAGACATGGATAGTGGATATATTATATCGATTTTTCGCACCCGTAAACCCCTGTACTGCAACTTTCATCGACAAACAAACAAATATTGCTCATTTAATAGTAGGTATATAATAGGTCGATGAGTGTGTAATGAATCACTACTGTTTTAAATGGCTGAAGCGAGGAGGAGAGAGAACTGGGTGGGAGATTTATCATGTTATTTTAAGACCATAGACTTCATAGAGGTTTTCCTAAAATCTTCATTTTCAAAATTTTAGGATTAGTAGTTTCGGAGATAAGGGGGGTAAGGCTGCGTTTCCACCAGAGATGTGCGATGGAATGTGTCGTGCGAGGATGTCTAGCTGTGCTGTGAAAATGTGTGGGGGTTTCCACCAAAGCTGTGCGATGTAAATGTGCCTACGAGGATGTGTAGCGGCGCTGTGAAAATGCGCATTAATGTGTGGTGCGAGGATGGATGGACTGGCTGGTACAGTATGCGCAAACTTCGCAACACATCCTTCTCGACACACATTCCTCGCAACACATCCCTCGCAAACATCCCTCGTACACATCCCTTGCACATATCCCTCGTACACATCCCTCGCACAAATCCCTCGCTTGTTTTGTATGCGCAAAAATCTAGCTCCGCTGAGCCGTTTCCACCAGAGCTGTGATGACCGAGGCGAGGTAAATGAAGCGATTCTATTGGTTCTTTACAAACACATCCCTCGCTACACATTCTCGCACATCTCTGGTGGAAACGCAGCCTAAATGGTAAATTTTCATAATTTCTTTAATAGTATTTATTTCAAAATTATAATAAAAGTGTATTTGAGATCCTCGCAACAAGCCCTTTCATTTGATATGTCACACGAAACAGTTTGCAAAACTTTTTATTAATTTTCTAATTTGTCCCCCAAAAGTGGCCCGTTATTTACGTTAAACTTCCGTGTTAGGGTCACAGAAATACATTGTCAACTTAATGAGGTCCACTGGATTCGGAGTAAATTGGCTGTGACAGACGGACAGACAGACACACGAGTGATCCTATAAGGGTTCCGTATTTTCTGGGGCTCTGTCTTGCATAGTGTCGCAGCATTATGCTGAGCGATGGCCGTTTTGCTTGAATGTGACGCATATTTTCCCCCAATTTGTAATTTTCGTGTATTTCTCCTTTTTTAGCGTCATGTTTGTCGCAAATAAAAGTATTTTCTTTCTTTTCTTTTTTTTTTCCTTTTGAGGTACGGAACCCTAAAAACTCATCATCTGCCTAGCCTTTTCCCAACTATGTTGGGGTCGGCTTCCAGTCTAACCGGATGCAGCTGAATACCAGTATTTTACATGGAGCGACTGCCTATCTGACCTCCACAACCCAGTAACTGGGTAATACGATACTCCTTGGTTAGACTGGTTGTCAGACTTTCGTGCTTCTGACGACTCGTAACGACTGTCAAAGATCCACATATGACAGCCGGGACCAACGGCTTAACGTGCTTTCCGAGACACGGAGGAGTCTCGATATGTGAAAATGGTCACCCATCCACGGACCGACCCCGGCAAGCGTAGCTTAACCTGAAGGATCGACCCGAGCGGCTGTTATTACTTAGCCACGAGCTCCTCCCCTAAAAACTTAAATTCACAATTCTCAAGACCTTTTTGCAACAGATTAAAGAAACGCCCACCAGTCTCATTATGGGACTGTACCCCTTCAGTAGTATGCCGTTATGGTAATGTACTCGGAAGGGAGAAAACTTTAAATGCCTCTCAAGTGTGCCTATTTCTAACATAGAACTTTGTACATTGGAGTAACTATAAGTGGTACGAGTAGTCACGTGACTTCCTCATAATTAAAAAAGCAATCAATGCGTGCAGTTGCGGGTTGTTGTACATTCGTCACAAAGTAAATTCGCTACGGAAAAAAGTATATGTAAACTTTCTGCGGGTTTTGTTTCAGCGGACACTGTGGTTTTAAGCCCCCTGGGCTTAAAACGGCAGAACGGCACTTTGGCAGAATCATAATAGGAAAATAATATCAATCATCGTAAAATGTCACAAACTGACAATTCATAATAAATGATCTGCGTGTAATTCATTTATTATGAAATAATTCATCTGTATGACAGTTTTCTATGGAGAATCGTAAAATGGTCCACAAATTATGAATTGCTTTTGTGTCAAATTAGTGGAATTGCTAATGACAGCTGGGAATTCAGGAAATTAATTGCTTTTAGAGGAATTGCTATAGTGGCCGGTTTAGGCCCCTCTGGGCTAGGAAACGATAGGTTTTCAAATATAATCAGGGAAAATTGTTAATCAAATCGACACTCTTTTTTTTTTTGATTTTGGGACATCATCCAATGACTTCTCCCGCTCTGGGCGGAGCGGAAGGGCGTGTCAGACTTTTACTAACACCCACCCGTGTTCCTTCAGTTGTCTGTTGCCAAGTATCCCTTTCGGACTAACCCGCAACCCTGGCAGGAAATCGAGACCCTATCCTCAATTCACCGTGTTATAACCATTTCATACAAAATTGTTAGAGAATGACAGTTTTGGTTTGAATATACCTACGGACAACTTAAGTTGGTAGTCAATTTGATCAACAACTAGGTCCTGACAGCAGCTTCGCCCGCGTTATATCTTTATAAATTATAGTCTATGTCACTCAGTGATATTAAATTATAGTCTATGTCACTCAGTGATATTAAATTATAGTCTATGTCACTCAGTGATATTAAATTATAGTCTATGTCACTCAGTGATATTAAATTATAGTCTATGTCACTCAGTGATATTAAATTATAGTCTATGTCACTCAGTGATATTAAATTATAGCCTATGTCACTCAGTGATAATAAAGCTTTATGGTATACTGGTGAAAGAATTATCCATACTAATATTATAAATTCGAAAGTAACTCTGTCTGTCTGTCTGTATGTTACCTTTTCACGCCTAAACCACTGAACGGATTTCGATAAAATTTGGCATGGAGATAGATGGCATCCCGGGGAAGGACATAGGCTACTTTTTATCGACATACCATGTGGGCGAAGCCGCGAGCGGAAGCTAGTTCATTATAAACAAAAGTACAAATCTTTGCTTTTCATCATATTATTATTAGTGAAGATTCCCTGACTTTTCTTTCGACGGGTAATCCAAAGATTCGTTTATATAATACTTTCACCGCCCCGCGGTTTCACCCGCATAAGTCTCGAACCTGTGGGAATATCGGGATAAAAAGTATCCTATGTGTTAATCCAATTTATAAACTATCTGTGTGCCAAATTTCATCCAAATCCGTTCAGAAGTTTTTGTGTAAAAGATCCATCCATCCATCCTCACAAACTTTCGCGTTTATAATACAAATATTATAAGTTAAGTAGGAAGTAGAATAATACCTGGGTAACTCTTAGTACTTTAAAATAAACATAACACATACGGAAACCTATTCTTACTCAAAAACAAAGTTACTTGACTAAAGTACCAACATAAGCCGAATTGTATTTACAAAGTGCTATTCAGAACACGATTTGAATACTAAGCCGTGTTCAGATGGACCTTCATTTCTTTTGTAATTGTTCTTCTTGTCATTATGTGTTCTTTATGGCTTTGTGTAATGAATAGGAAAGTGGCTGTTAGCTGTATTGTTCTTGTATAAACTTTTTGTAGTGTTGAATTGAATGGTTATAAGCAATAATTATGTTGTTGGAAAGCATCGTTTTATTCAAAAAGCAGTTGTTTTAGCATTGTATTCAATGTTGTGCCGGCTCATAAAAAATCTCGAAAAATAAAAATATTTTTTGTTATTGTTCTGAGTACTAATAAAAAAGCAACCAAGTGCGAGACGGACTGGCACACGGAGGGTTCCATATAATCAGGGAAAATTGTTAATCAAATCGACACTTCGACGACTTCAGTTGCCTGTTGCCAAGGTCCCGGTATCCCTTTCGGACTAACCCGCAACCCTGGCAGGCATCGGTCCCCGCAAACTGTGCTGACATCTCATTGAGGCGCGCGTGGAACACGACGCGCCATCGACCCGAGCCTGGTCCTAATCGGACAGCGAGCTACCCATTGCCCGCCGTCCGCAAGCCCGCGCCTATGGTGGCCGGGAATCCGCCTGGGATTCCCGACGCCCAGGGCGTCTCCAACGGCGGCGGTTAGGGGCGTGAGGGCGCAAACTTTGCCTCTCCCTCACGCGTTCCGCCTCCTCCTTCGCGAGCATTACTGCTTCGCAGAAGGAGGTGACTGCTTCCCATGCCCTCTCGCTCCGTACCATGGCCTGGACCAAAGCCGGACGCGAGAGGTCACCGCCGCCAATCGCCTCCAAGAGGACACGGCGGGGCTCCACCCAAGTAGGGCAGATTCGTTGTCACCCCTGGCGTTCGTAGCCCTTTTTTTTTGTTTTTTGCGGGAGCGCGTGTCAGGCTTTTATTGACTAAAACCCACCCGTGTTACTTCAGTTGCCTGTTGCTAAGGGTCCCGGTATCCCTTTTGGACTTTCCCGCAACCCTGGCAGGTGTTCGGAGCCCAGAAAAGTAAAAACCCAACTCGAGAACTGTTTTCTGTGTTGCAATTGACGTTAAATGCCCGGGAAATTACAGAAACATTATGTTTTAACTTTTCCTCTCACATTCGCTTCAAACCATTAATAAGACAGTGTGTCTTTATGTGGCGAAACGCACTTTCCGTCAGGGACAAAAAAAATAACCGCTGCGTTTGCTGATACGCGGTAATAAAAACGCCAAGTCTAAACCCAGCTTTACATCATACGCGCTACCAAACTTGGTAATCGTGTGTTTTCAGTTGTTTCGTACATTAAGATAAGTATCTTCTTAATGTCATTTGAAGCTTGGTGACGTCATGAGACGAGGTGGGAAGAGCTTTTGGTATGTTCGAGAAGAGAATATTATAATATTAAAATAATATATACAGGCTGTCCCTGGAATTATGGATCAAATCGTATTGGGACGTGGGCAAGGTAATTTCTAAACATTCTAACCGTTTTTTTTTTTGTGGGTGCAAATCATCCAATGACTTCTCCCGCTCTGGGTGGAGCGGAAGGGCGTGTCAGAGTTTTACTGACTAAAACCCACCCGTGTTCCTTCAGTTGCCTGTTGCCAAGGTCCCGGTATCCCTTTCGGACTAACCCGCGACCCTAGTAGAAACTTACTAACCCTGAGAATGTCGGTGAAATTTTTTACGGTTTAAAATGTATGACCAACTTTCTGTTACAGCTTTCAATTATTTTATTTTTTTAGTACATTGTAGAGTAGTAAGCCTTTTCTGTGGGAATACTTTTACGTAGCTGGAAAACATTGTGTTCAATAAGACACAACATCTTTACTGCAAAAGCTTTGATCTGGCAAAAAAATATCTCAATTTTCGACCGATTTTCATGGGAAAAAGAAAGAAGAAATTATGACCTTGCCCATGCTTCTATTCGATTCTATTTAAGAAAGAAAGAAAATACATTTATTTAGCACAGACTGAAAGGCACACAATACAGGCTGTAAGGGTAAACAGTCCTGTCATTCAAACCATTGGTAGTTGACTTAAATATAAACATAAATGACCGAAAACAACAAAAAAAAAACGTTATTTTCATTAAAAGATTTTAAAAAGTTTCTATCCGACACCGTGCTCGCTAGCGAAGCAGCTGACTAACTGAGGGAGGGGTCGCGCTCGCGGCCGGTCAGGTCGCGTCCCGCACTTCCCGCCAGTGTTGAGACGGAAGTTCGTTGCCCTAGCGCATAGAGCAACGAACTTGCGTCTTTTGTGGAAAAATGTAGTTTTAAAAAAAAGAAAAAAAATGTTGTATATCAGGGCATCGCAGAGGCGTTCCCACCCCAGACACAAAGTCTAAATAAATATCTCAAATTATAATACCCTCAATGGAAATAATATAAGGTACTATTTAATTCAGACCGCCTTCAGATTAGTATGTAACTATTACTCATAGGTAAAGTCAGAGAAATTATTTGTTAAGCAAATTGACTACGAAAAAGGAGGAGGTAGGTACTACGTTCGGATGATTGTTTTTCTTTTTTTTTGATGTATGTGCACCAATTACTCCGCCGTTTGTGAACCGATTTAAGAAATTATTTTTTAGTTCGAAAGGATATACTCTCGAGGTGGTCCCATATAAATTTTATCAACTTTGCTTTCGCAGTTTTTGAGTTAGCTTCAATTTTACGTATTTTTCCTACTTGGTCTATGTAGACGACATCATAAGTGTCTCCGTTACACTATTATTTACATAGCAGGTCGTGGTTTTCTAATTTTTGTGGAGTAGATACCACTACTAAAAAGTGAAAAATAAAAAACTTTTAACCAAAAAAAAACAACCGACTTAAAAAAAGTGAAAAATTACTTTAATTTCGGAAGTCGGTGGCAAAAAACGAAAATTGATAAGCGACGACACCGACTTCCGAAATTAAAGTTATTTTAGTGTTTTTTTTTTTATTATTTTCAAATCACAACTGTCATTTGATAGGTGTATGAAATGGCAATTGAAGTAGGGTGTCAATTTGCTTCACAATTATTTTCCCTTACTGTACGTACGAACAAACTTTGAATCAGATTTCTCATACCTTCTTGACATTTAAATGACATTTGCATGTCAAAGGCCCCTGTTAAGTAAATAATGTAAATAAACTTATTGTAGAGAATATTAAACAGATTATAAATATTATGTCTAGTTAGATGGTATATCTACTATGAATTTACTAGCTGGTGCCCGCTACTTCGTCTGCGATTCAGGATGAAAAGTAGCCTATGTTCTTAAAATGTGCCAAATTTCATCCGAATCCGTTCAGCCGTTTTGGCGTGATAGCGTAACAAACAAACAAACTCACTTTCACATTTATAATAATACTAGCATCCGCCCGCGGCTTCACCCGCGTGGTATGTCGATAAAAAGTAGCCTATGTCCTTCCCCGGGATGCCATCTATCTCCTTGCCAAATTCTATCGAAATCCGTTCAGTGGTTTAGGCGTGAAAAGGTAACATACAGACAGAATGACAGAGTTACTTTCGAATTTATAATATTAGTATGGATAAAGTCTGTTTTTTTAATCTCGAAGACTAATTTGACAGGTGCAAATGTCAAAATCCAAATTGAAAAACAAACAACAATCACTTGAAATTTCAAATTAATGTACGAGATTAAATAAAGAACAGACTTTAGTTAGGATATTATTTGGATTTTTTATCAACAGCATTGAACTAAGAAAGAAAATAAGTTGATAATAACTGGTATTTCTAACAGATAAATACTTTAAAAACTTAAAAAATAAACATAAAACATACCATAAAAAATCTACACTATGCTGACCAAAGATAAAAAAAATGGCGAACGGCGTTAAAAATACTCACGTAATTATTATGACTTATAAAAGAAAGAAAGTAAGCTTTTTACTAAACCCACTGGTCTAGAGAAAACTTAAAATACCTTTAGATACTCGTTTTTTTTAAACTGTTTACTCTACGATACGATTGAAAGAAATAATGTTTACTCAGCTGAAAAATCTTTGATTCTTTCTCAATATTTCTGATACCTTTTTACACTTAAACCGATAAATAAATAAACTCTTATTTACACACTCAAATTATTTAACTTTAAAAATCTAACGCAATGGCTAAAAGCTTGTTAACAAATCAAATATATTACAGACATTACAAAATAAAATACAGAAGGTTTATTTGTTTAAAAATCATTATCTGCCGCGTCAACTTCGAGTCTAACCGGATGCAGCTGAATACCAGTATTTTACATGGAGAGACTGCCTATCTGACATCCTCAACTTAGTTACCGGGTAACACGATAACCCTTGATGAGACTAGTTGTCAGACTTTTGGGCTTCTGATGACCCGTAACGATTGTCGAAGATCCACAATTGACAGTCGGGACCAACGGCTTAACGTGCTTTCCGAGATGCAAGGGTCTCGGTATAAAATGGATGCGGTCAGTCAAAGTCAAAGTCAAATAATTTATTTCAATAAGGCACATAAAAGGCACTTTTGAACGTCATATACATAGAAATAGAAATAGAACTGATTCTAGTTGCCCCTTCCAAAAGGTAGTTTTCGTATGGAGAAGAATGGGCAAGAAACTCCACCGTTACTCTTTAAAAAAATGTTTTATAATATTTTGTATACATCAATAATTATAAAATTATGTGATGTGAAGACATCATCATGCATTTAGAATAAGATTACTGTACCACAAAGTTATTTTTCACTTTTTTAGTGTTTTTTTTGAAGTCGGTTGTTTTTTTTTGTAAAAAGTTTTTATTTTTCACTTTTTAGTGGTGGTACCTACCCCACACAAGTTACTACCTGCTATGTAAATAATAATGAAGGAGTCTAATAATTATATCGTCTACATAGACTGGGAAAAATACGTAATATTGAAGCTAGCTCAAAAACTACGCAAGCAAACTTAATAAAATTTATATGGGACCATCTCGGGAGTATACCCTTTGGAACTAAAAAATAATTTTTAAAATCGGTTCACAAACGGTGGAGTAATCGGTGAACATACATAAAAAAAAAAAAAAAAAACAGTAATCCGAACGTAGTACCTCCTCCTTTTTTGAAGTCGGTAAAAAGAATTAAAAATGGAGCATTCATACACGAACTCTGAAAATGTTGCTTATGCTAAACCTTGATCGTTAGACCCGTGTGGCTACGTAGCCACGAGCCCCTTTATCCTTACAGCCATCTAATTACATAACACATTTTCGTAACCGATTAAGACAAATCTATTTCATTTTGACAGCTCAACAACATTAATTCCGTTATAGTTGTTGCGCAGGTTTTTTTTCTCGTACATATGAAGCAATGCATTAGCATTATCTTTCAAAACGATTTAGAATGTGATTGATCGTGTGTTACGCAATTTGGATGCAGCATTGTTATTCTGTTATAACCATCTTACCGTGCCAGCTTAGGCGAAGTGAGCGTGGAGTGAGCTGTCATTGTCATATATACCTACAGTTGTACTATTCTGTAAAAATCTATAAAATTCTGCTATTCTGTAACCATCTCCCCATGAAAACTTAGGTGACGTGAGCGTTGAGTGAGCTGTCATTGTCATCGATACCTACTGATGCTAAGGCAGTGACAGTTCACTCCAAGCTCACTTCACCTAAGTTTTCACGATGAGATTTTTACAGAATATCACAACTGTTCCTTCTAACCTTACTTTTATTATGTCAGTAACTTCATTTGCTGTCATTTTGACGTTCGAGCTGGCTAATTGAGTTCCATGTTTGGTTTTTTCGTGGCCCTCAAGTGGGGTAATCTGTGATGTAGGTTATATGGGTTTGTGTGTGTGTGTGTGTGAGGTGTGTCTATAAAATTATCGGGATTTTGGGAATAAAGGATAAAATGTGTGTGTATGACTGTCGTCACAGGGAATTGGGAACAAAGGAAGACTTTAAGCAACTGTTTGCCGATTTTTATCGGTTTATCAAGATGGATACGTATTTGAACTGTTACCAGTGAAATGTCTTGGATTACATAAATGACATTAAGTAAAATGCTCTTTATTATAATACCGAAATCCCACAATCCGCGATTTTGCGGACAGACACCGACGAGCCCGGACGACGGTCCGTGGGAAGGTGTACGTGCGAGGTATCGCAGACATCGAAAGCTCCTCGGTGCGCGGTGCGTGGCGGTCTGTGGTCGTCTGCCGTGCGTGTCTGTCTGCAATATTGCCGATCCTGGATTTCACCATAAGCTAGCTAGCTATTGCCCGCAAATTTGCCCGCGTGGATGTCGGAATCGGATCGGATCTTACGGGAACGTACTACTGATATTAAAAGTATCCGATGTGTTATAAACTATTTAGATGACGTCCTGTATCGACCGTCAAATATCCACGATTGACAACCGGGACCTACGGCTTAACGTGCTTTCCGATGCACGGAGGAGTCTCGGTATGTTAAGATGGTCACCCATCCACAGACCAACCCCGGCAACGGTAGCTTAACCTGTTGAATCGACTCGTGCGGCTGTTATTATTTAGCCATGATGTAAAATATAAATCAATTTCTACATCTATATCGGACACATTCTACTAATTCTTTGACGGGCTTCAGAAGTTTCTAATTGTGTAATGCCGAGATCTGACGACCCACGATTTT
Organism: Lithophane semibrunnea; assembly: GCA_947363905.1. Lineage (NCBI taxonomy): Eukaryota > Metazoa > Arthropoda > Insecta > Lepidoptera > Noctuidae > Lithophane > Lithophane semibrunnea. The sequence goes on along the minus strand of OX376213.1, from coordinate 6,318,128 downwards.
GTGGACGGACACGCACGGCAGACGACCACAGACCGCCACGCACCGCACAACGAGGAACTTCCGATGTCTGCGATATGCCCACGTACACCTTCCCACGGTGCGTCGTGCGGGCTCGTCTGTGTCCGTCCGCAATATGGCGCACCGGATCACGGCATAAGACACGGCTCAGGCACAGCGATTTCTCTGCGTCCAGCGCTCCGTGTGGCAAAACTTCGTGTTCTGGTTGGCGACTGGTCAATCGTCATTCTGAAGATGCTCCGTTGAGAGGTGAAACACGTTTCGATATCTTACAGGATTTTTTTATGACTCTTGAAGAATAATTATGCGAGATAGGTTTATAAATATCTACGTCTATTGTATTTTTTCAATATTTCTACATCTATATCGGACACATTCTACTGTGGCGGTATCTACATCGCCACATGCGAACTACTCATCAAAGACCTGACGTCACATAAATCCTGCATCGCGTAATTAAAATTTACCGTGCAATGGACATATAGAAGAACCCGACATCAATCGATGGGCAGTTGCCCGTCAGACACAACAACCCGTCTGGTCGGAGGATCCTCCCTTTTCTATGGTGGATGAGTGAACTTTACACCCTGTTCCTCATACCCCTAAACTATTAATCCGTTGTTATCTATACGGGCTTCAGAAGTTTCTAACTGTGTAAGACACGGTATCAAAACTTTTGTCAAAGTGGCTCAAACTTGTTATTGTTCCGTTACAAGACTTCGTCTCATGAAGTTCTAAAGAATGTGCATTAATTACTACACTTCGCGCAGTGTGGGTTGGCTGTTAGAACCATGTTATACTCAGAATCCATACGTAATTGAAGACGATGAAATCTATTCATTCGACGAACCTAAGTCCAAATAAGATAGTCTGTTTCTGAAATTCTAGTCAAAAAGTTGGATCAAAAAGTAAAACAATGGACGGCTTCATTTTTTTTTTTTGAGTGTGGTACATTTTCAAATGTCTTCTCCGGAAGGGCGTGTCAGACTTTTATAACGTCAGACTTTTATTGACCCACCCGTGTTCCTTCAGTTGCCTGTTGCCAAGGTCCCGTTATCCCTTTCAGACTTTCCCGCAACCCTGGCAGGGCTTCATAATACTATTCCTTTTGTTAAATACTTGAAATACAATGTCATTCTGTTATTACATGGATAGGGTATTCTGTTTTGGAAGGGGCAACTAGAATCAATTCTATTTCTTTGTTTGACGTTCAAAAGTGCCATATATGTGCCTATTTGAAATAAATTATTTGACTTTGACTTTGACTTTGACTTTGTTATTACAAATGTTAATGAAAATTCATCTTTTATGTTTAGAGGTAGCATATTATATATCCCAAGTCCATCATTTAATTATATTTTTATTCATATCTTTTTGTAATAAAAATCTACCTGTTAACCACTAAACTTCAACAACAAATAAAATTTTACTTAGAATTTGAAAGAAAATACGTTTATTTGCGGCAAAAGTGACGCTAAAAAAGGTCAAATACACGAAAATTACAAATTGGGGGAAAATATGCGTCACATTCAAGCAAAACAGCCATCGCTCAGGCGTTCTGTAGGCGTGAGTTTATGTATTTATGTATAAATAAACAAAAAAAAACTCAAAAATACAGCATGCATAGAAAAGCTTGTTGTTCAGCATTGTGTCAGCATTTATATTTCATCGAAAGAGATACGGTACCCCAGTTTTTTCTGCCAATTTTTCAGCACCATTTTTTATGACAGGTAAATAAAAGAAGAACGGTATCAACGGCTGCGAATGACACTTAGACGTTTTCACATGTCATAACTTTATGGAAATATTGTCTTTGAGGGAATCTATTTGAGTTTTATATTGAATAACAGTGTAAGGAGTTGCGTCCATATTAGATAATTGGACGCTATTGCTTTAGAATAGAAATTGTTCCAAATATCTGATGCTATTTAAACAATGTTTTTATCTGATATGATAGATACGCGTGGTGGATTACGGCCCACTCCCTGTCACAGAGATGAGGCCTGTGTCCCAGCAGTGGGAACGATTAAGGCTGGTTATGCTATGATGGTCAGTAGTCAGTTCTACCGACAGACATCTGGAATACCATTGTTTCGTTGCCACATGAGACATTACTGCTTTGTTTGTGGATACAAACTAAGCAGAAATAAAATACAATAGACGTAGATATACTTAGTAACCTAGTAGTAGCTCGTGTGTAATTAATAACAGCCGCACGGGTCGATCTATCAGGTTAAGCTACGCTACACGGACCAACCCCGGCAAGGCAAAAATCACCCGATCTTTACATACCAAGACTCCTTCGTGCCTCGGAAAGCACGTTAAGCCGTTGGTCCCGGCTGTCATTCGTACATCTTTGACAGTCGTTACGGGTCGTCAGAAGCTCGAAAAACTGGGTAATACGACGTTAGGGTAATACGATACCCTTTGACAAGACTAGTTGTCAGACCCGAAGTCTGACAACCAGTCTTCCCAAGGGGTATCGTATTACCCAGTTACTGGGTTGTGGAGGTCAGATAGGCAATCGTTCCATGTAAAATACTGGTATTCAGCTGCATCCGGTTAGACTAGAAGCCGACTCCAACAGAGTTGGGAAAAGGCTAGGCAGATTGATTGATATTTAGTAACCTATTCCTCAAGAGGCATAAAAAACCCTGTTGAGGTGCCTCGTAATTATTAACAAACTGCAAAATGACATCTAGATATCTATCTTAATATTAAGTTACGTAGTAAGAAATCTCCATGTTTTGTTAAGTTAAAAAAGCTGTGCGTAGCAGGAGCGGTTCGCTAGTAATAAATAATTATCTAATCTTTAAATATAACTGCACTATTGCATTAGGTAATCCTGTAATGATAGTGTATGTGTTTTTAAATAAATAAATAAATAATCTTACAAACTACATAGCACTCTTAACTCTTAACAAAAATCTACCAAGCCTTATTTTTAACCGACTATGACAAACACCCGTATCTGCCTGACCTCTCACATGACGTCATCAGTCAGTACCCACTGCCCATAGTTTTAGACGAGGGTTGACAGTACAGTAGGGATGACATTACCCTTGTTACTGGCATGGTTTGTGGTTTATAAATAAATTCGGCCTAGGAATTTTAACGTAACTTTTGATACTTTGAGATGCGTCCTAGAATTAAAAAATCAAGTAATAAAAACTAAAACCCAACTACGAATTAAAAGGTATAAACAAGACACCACAGACACCATCTGCCTAGCCTTTTCCCAACTATGTTGGGGTCGGCTTCCAGTCTAACCGGATGCAGCTGAATACCAGTATTTTACATGGAGCGACTGCCTATCTGACCTCCACAACCCAGTAACTGGGTAATACGATACCCCTTGGTTAGACTGGTTGTCAGACTTCCGTGCTTCTGACGACTCGTAACGACTGTCAAAGATCCACAAATGACAGCCGGGACCAACGGCTTAACGTGCTTTCCGAGGCACGGAGGAATCTCGATATGTGAAAATGGTCACCCATCCACGGACCAACCAAGCGTAGCTTAACCTGATTGATCGACCCGAGCGGCTGTTATTACTTAGCCACGAGCTCCTCCACCAAGACACCACAGACAGATAAATTAAAAATCCGGAGTCACACGTAATCTGTTCGATTTATGCCCTAACACGTGTGACTCCGGATTTTTAATTTTAGTTCCGGTTTTAGTTTTTATTACTTGTTTTTTTTTTAAATTCTTTTGGGGTTATAATATATATATTTTTGAAATGTGCTCATTAAGCCCTTTCATTTGATACCCAACATGGTACGATTAACCATTTTTTTTTTTAAGTTCCTCACTTTATGTCCTCTAGAGGGCGCCATTTTTAATTTAATGTGACTTCACATAGCCTATAACCAGCGGACAATCACGACGCTTCTAACAATACCTCATTTGTCAAATTGTGATAAGTGGTTTGGAAGATAGGAGGGAACAGATGAATATACATACATACATACATACCGGTCAAAATCATAACCCTCCTTTTTTCTTCGCCGTAGTCGGGTAAAAAAAAGAATTCTATTGGGTCTATTTTGTTTTTGTGGAAAAAATAAAACAAAGTTACACATTTATTTAAAGTTTGATTAGACCATTTTTTTATCAGTTAATAAAACATAATTTGCTTGCACAGGTCACTGAGTATAATATTAAGTGCCTGCTACACGGTTGACAGCAGGCACTTTATGCTACGGGCCGAGCTACGGCGTAGCATGCACTGCTCCGATCGCGTAGTCTACCGGTACGCACTTTCATAAATAGTAATTTATTGCCGCTTACTCAAAAGAAACTTAATTTTTAAATCACTTACGGATTCTGCTGTCTCTGTCACCGTCACTTCATGGAGTACTAGCTGCGCCCCGCGGTTTCACCAGCGTAAGTCTAGATCCCGTTGAAAATATCGGGATAAAAAGTATCCTATGTGTTAATCCAGGTTATAAAATATCTGTTTGCCAAATTTCATCCAAATCCATTCAGCCGTTTTTACGTGAAAGAGTAACAAACATCCATCCATCCATCTATCCATGCTTACAACTTTCGCGTTTATAAAATTAGTTTAGATAGTGACAGCAATACCAGTCTTATCAAAGGCGATACCCCTTGATAAGACTGGTTACCCATTAACTGGTTAATGGAGTTCAGATAGGCAGTCGCTCCGTTTAAAATACTGGTACCCAGTTGCGTCCTGTTAGACTGGAAGCCAACCTCAACCTAGTTAGGAAAACTCTTATTTTTCATTCATCCTAAATCTGTTCAAATGTTAAAGGTATTTAAATAATATTCAAGGAAAACTGCAATTACCTTTCTTTACGCTCATAAATATCAAAAGCCTTTCCATGGTGCGTTTAACTCAATTTATGGAAATGATAGCCAGTTCGTTTTGATTACGATCCGACCACAGATGACAGAAAGAATGGATATGGCAGGAAATCCGTGGAAAATGTCACCACCTTCCAACGTAATGGGGGCTATCGTTTTTGTGCTCGCCAGTTGCCGCCACTGAGGAATAAGGTCCTGTCAGTAGTTTTATTTGATATGATTTAAAAATTATTTTATTTTATTTACATTATAAAGTTCCTAAAATTAATAAGCATGAAGCAGACAATTATTATTCTTCCTCTAAACGAAATTAGATCCTGAGTTGTTACTTAAAATTAAGCCATAATTAATCTGGGGGCGCTGGGCTTACAGCAGTATTATTTTAATCTTACTACGTGGGAGAAAGAGATGGAGCTATACGTCCTGTAGAGCTTCCTCTCTTTCCTACACTGAAGTAATATTAAAATAATACTGCTGCGGTGGTGGTAGGCCCTAGGACTGGCATAATCATAAAAATCATGTAAACAGTGACATTGACGACAGACAGATAAAACAAGACGACAGAAGGGCAATAAAGTGATATTTCTTCCGTTTTTTACGTTTTAAGAAAACAATAATATATATCCACCTCATCATCTGCCTAGCCTTTTCCCAACTATATTGGGGTCGGCTACCAGTTTACCAGGCACCTCAACAGGGTTTTTTATGCCTCTTGAGGAATAGGTTACTAAATATCAATCAATCTGCCTAGCCTTTTCCCAACTATGTTGGGGTCGGCTTCCAGTCTAACCGGATGCAGCTGAATACCAGTATTTTACATGGAGCGACTGCCTATCTGACCTCCACAACCCAGTAACTGGGTAATACGATACCCCTTGGTTAGACTGGTTGTCAGACTTCCGTGCTTCTGACGACTCGTAACGACTGTCAAAGATCCACAAATGACAGCCGGGACCAACGGCTTAACGTGCTTTCCGAGGCACGGAGGAATCTCGATATGTGAAAATGGTCACCCATCCACGGACCAACCAAGCGTAGCTTAACCTGATTGATCGACCCGAGCGGCTGTTATTACTTAGCCACGAGCTCCTCCACCAAGACACCACAGACAGATAAATTAAAAATCCGGAGTCACACGTAATCTGTTCGATTTATGCCCTAACACGTGTGACTCCGGATTTTTAATTTTAGTTCCGGTTTTAGTTTTTATTACTTGTTTTTTTTTTAAATTCTTTTGGGGTTATAATATATATATTTTTGAAATGTGCTCATTAAGCCCTTTCATTTGATACCCAACATGGTACGATTAACCATTTTTTTTTTTAAGTTCCTCACTTTATGTCCTCTAGAGGGCGCCATTTTTAATTTAATGTGACTTCACATAGCCTATAACCAGCGGACAATCACGACGCTTCTAACAATACCTCATTTGTCAAATTGTGATAAGTGGTTTGGAAGATAGGAGGGAACAGATGAATATACATACATACATACATACCGGTCAAAATCATAACCCTCCTTTTTTCTTCGCCGTAGTCGGGTAAAAAAAGAATTCTATTGGGTCTATTTTGTTTTTGTGGAAAAAATAAAACAAAGTTACACATTTATTTAAAGTTTGATTAGACCATTTTTTTATCAGTTAATAAAACATAATTTGCTTGCACAGGTCACTGAGTATAATATTGAGTGCCTGCTACACGGTTGACAGCAGGCACTTTATGCTACGGGCCGAGCTACGGCGTAGCATGCACTGCTCCGATCGCGTAGTCTACCGGTACGCACTTTCATAAATAGTAATTTATTGCCGCTTACTCAAAAGAAACTTAATTTTTAAATCACTTACGGATTCTGCTGTCTCTGTCACCGTCACTTCATGGAGTACTAGCTGCGCCCCGCGGTTTCACCAGCGTAAGTCTAGATCCCGTTGAAAATATCGGGATAAAAAGTATCCTATGTGTTAATCCAGGTTATAAAATATCTGTTTGCCAAATTTCATCCAAATCCATTCAGCCGTTTTTACGTGAAAGAGTAACAAACATCCATCCATCCATCTATCCATGCTTACAACTTTCGCGTTTATAAAATTAGTTTAGATAGTGACAGCAATACCAGTCTTATCAAAGGCGATACCCCTTGATAAGACTGGTTACCCATTAACTGGTTAATGGAGTTCAGATAGGCAGTCGCTCCGTTTAAAATACTGGTACCCAGTTGCGTCCTGTTAGACTGGAAGCCAACCTCAACCTAGTTAGGAAAACTCTTATTTTTCATTCATCCTAAATCTGTTCAAATGTTAAAGGTATTTAAATAATATTCAAGGAAAACTGCAATTACCTTTCTTTACGCTCATAAATATCAAAAGCCTTTCCATGGTGCGTTTAACTCAATTTATGGAAATGATAGCCAGTTCGTTTTGATTACGATCCGACCACAGATGACAGAAAGAATGGATATGGCAGGAAATCCGTGGAAAATGTCACCACCTTCCAACGTAATGGGGGCTATCGTTTTTGTGCTCGCCAGTTGCCGCCACTGAGGAATAAGGTCCTGTCAGTAGTTTTATTTGATATGATTTAAAAATTATTTTATTTTATTTACATTATAAAGTTCCTAAAATTAATAAGCATGAAGCAGACAATTATTATTCTTCCTCTAAACGAAATTAGATCCTGAGTTGTTACTTAAAATTAAGCCATAATTAATCTGGGGGCGCTGGGCTTACAGCAGTATTATTTTAATCTTACTACGTGGGAGAAAGAGATGGAGCTATACGTCCTGTAGAGCTTCCTCTCTTTCCTACACTGAAGTAATATTAAAATAATACTGCTGCGGTGGTGGTAGGCCCTAGGACTGGCATAATCATAAAAATCATGTAAACAGTGACATTGACGACAGACAGATAAAACAAGACGACAGAAGGGCAATAAAGTGATATTTCTTCCGTTTCTTACGTTTTAAGAAAACAATAATATATATCCACCTCATCATCTGCCTAGCCTTTTCCCAACTATATTGGGGTCGGCTACCAGTTTAACCGGATGCAGCTGAATACCAGTATTTTACATGGAGCGACTGCCTTTCTGACCTCCACAACCCAGTAACTGGGTAATACGATACCCTTTGGTAAGACTGGTTGTTAGACTTGAAAAATATATCCGCTTAAACCTACAAAATGTTTATAGAATAGAACAATAACATAAACAGTCGATTTTGATTGAATATGTCAACGTTTACCTATGTAAGGTAAACGTCGACATATTCAATCAAAATCGACTACTACATGCTCTCATATTTGCGCCCAATCACGGTGCATTTTACTATAAAAACTGGCTTCATGTTACAAAATACAACCCTTAATATTATTCCTGGCACTCCGTCACGATAAACTGTCAAATCAATACCAGAAACGGATACTATTAACGTTGTTTTTTACTAGGAAAACGGTTTTTTACCATTTTTTATTATGTTGATTAAACAAAAACGGATGCCGCGTCAGCTTTAATGGGTAGCGCCATCTAGTACCTGTTGGTAGAACTAATATTTGTTTGGGAGATTGAAATAGTGTTTTTTTTTTACTTTTTGGCTGAGTATTGGAGCTATACCTACACTTAGTTCCTTTTACATAAAATTTAACTGCACTGTTTTTTTTCTGCAATGCGAAAGTCGGACGGTCAGTCAAGTTTTATTGGAAAATGAAGGCCTAAGTGCAGTTTCACCTGTGACTTGAATTATTTTAGATTAAGTGGTCGTGTCACTTATATTATAACTATCAGCTAATATAGTCTGGTTAAAAAGCTCGCACCCTCATCACGACACAATGAATATCTAATGACCATGATGAATTATTGCCAAAAAATATTGAAAATTGACCTTGATGATTTTTTAAAATCTAATGGTGCACCGCTGTTAAAAATGTTTATAAACATTAGTAAACATTTTCTAAACAAACATTTATTTTGATCATTTGACTTGTGTAAGCATGAGAGTTAGAAAATGTTTGTAAACATTTTTAACACTAGCTTAGCTTAGCTTTTTCCCAACTATGTTGGGGTCAGCTTCCAGCCTAACCGGATGCAGCTGATAACCAGTTTTTTTTTGTTGTAACATCTAAAATCATCATTTTATATGTTAATTTTCTTGCGCATATGTGTAGGTATATTTAATATTTTAGTTAATACTTCGCAGTTCATGTTTTTCTCTTCTTGTTCTTACACTATTGTCTACATTTCTTTCTCATTGCCCCTTTCGCAGGTCTGCTGGAAGAAATTTCTTAAGAAATAAGCAGTATCTTTGTACTCAAATTATAATTATGTCGTATCTCTATGTATTTTACTGTGTGTACATAAATAATAAAACAAATAAATAAAAATTACTTGACAAACATAATAGTAGCGTAGTTCCCAGTTCCATTTAAAAGTCTGCTCACCGGATTGCCAAAAATAGTCTTGAACGTAATGTGCACTTCTAGTGTATAATAAATTAAAACTTTCATAGTAAAACAGCGCAAAGTTGTAATGTTACTGTAATTGTTGTCGCATTAGTATAAGAGATCTTACACACTGTTTATTTGCGAGAAACGCAAGATATGAAAAAGAACTTACCCCGTGGTCACGAACTAAACGCTCAAGCGACACGCGTCTTGCGACAGTGACTGCGGAAAAATTGGCTAATGAAAGAAGCTGAGCATGACACGAGTCACCGCGACACGATTGTCGGTGCGACGGAACGTTCGCGCGAGACGCTTGACGCAAGCCGCTTCGCTCGAGGTCGTGAACGGGGCCTTCCCCTTGGCCACGACATCACCGCTCGCGCGACCTGCGTCTTGCGACTGCGACCGTGACGGGAACAATTGTTAGAAGTTATTAGAGCGTGCCTTGAGTGCGACTTGCGGAGAGGAGCACGGAAACAACGCCGCCGCCCCGAGCCGTAAGACGCACCGCCAATGTCGTGCCTTATGCGTGTAATCATTCAGACAAATCAGTGAAATTATTTAACTTCATCTGACACTTATCTTCAAACCATTCCAAAGAAATTCCAACATGATGTTTTCAAATTCAATACCAAGCCAGACTCATATTGTGCCCCTCAAAATTTATAAACCTACCCTCTTTTATATTAAAAACAGCACAATAGAGATGCCTCCAAGTTTCACTTTGTAAAGGAATACGCCTTCTTTTCTGTACCGCGTAATTTATTCTCATTGAGTTCGTTAGACATGTAAAACATTTTGCCTCAATAGGTACTTTGAGAGTCTTGGAGCAAGTTTATTTACATTTTTGGATGAAACTTTTTGTTATTGTGACTTTTTGAAGTGAAAAAAACATCATAATTAGCCTATAATGTTCCCAATGCTGGGACACAGGCCTCTCACAGGATCTACGACTCGGGCCCAGTGCGGGTTGGTAGATGTCACATGTCTTTGAATTTTTGGTGTCACGATGTTTTCCTTCACTGTTTTGAAAGCAGTGGTGATGAAATAATGGTACGAACCTACGACCTACAACTCGTAAGTCACGTTCGTTGGTACTGGGCCACCACTGGGAAAAAATGCTATGCGTAAATTATGTATTTTTAAAAGTAAAATGGAAGAAAAATACTTAGAACAATTTCAATCGTAACCACAAATTAAAATGTGCAATCTTACATTCGCTTTGAATACATAACCTCGTAATTTTTTAAGCCGTTTATATAAGTTTAAATTGGATGAGCTTCGAAAAACAAAAGAGTCAAGTAAAATCCAAATCAAGTAATATGCATCTTCAAAAGATGTCAAGTAAAATTATTTTAATACTAAATCTAAACGGAACGGAACGAGTGTATACGGTCCTTAAACTTATAAAATCTTGAGCGCTCTTAACACTGCACCAGTGAATACCCCTATAAAGCACTCGAGCAACAATTTGAACTCGGGTGCGAATAACTTAAGTATAATATCGTCGCCTTGACTTGTAAATACTTTGTCACATAGGGCATTTTCTGGCTAGCGTTGTATGCCAATACTTTACTGTAATATTCACTTGGAACGCAAATGAGCGCATACAATTCGAAAGCGAATTCATTTGTAAATCATCGCGGATTCACAACGAGACACCACTCGAATTTCGAAGAATTTTAATACTACAATCAAAACATCCTGTTTTAAAGTTGTTTAACCGAATCAACAATATTTAAAGTCAAAGTCAAATAATTTATTTCAAGTAGGCACATTAAAGGCACTTTTGAACGTCAAAATACATAGAAATAGTACTGATTCTAGTTACCCCTTCCAAAAGGTAGTTTTCGCATCGAGAAGAATGGGCAAGAAACTCCACCGTTACTCTTTTAAAAACTGTTTTACAATATTTGGTATACACCAATTATATAATTACCTACATGTGAAGACAACACAATTACTGTACCACAATAGGTAAAAAAGAATTAAAAATGGAGCAATGACAAATAAATAAATTAAGTAATGCTGCTAAATAAAGTATTCACCTTACATAAATGAACTTCCTACAGAAATCTATCTTCATACCATGGTTAGCCCGACAATTGATGCCGGGAAGTTATACATACCTACGCTGATCACGCGGTAAACTTTGCTTGCGCGATGCAGGATTTCGCGTGACGTCAGTGTGATGCGTAGTTCGCATGTGGCGATGTAGATGCCGCCACAGTTTGATGAAATGGATTATTTATTTTCAGCGACTCAAATTACGCCTGATATTTTCTTCAAAGTACAATTTTATACCCTTCTGCAGGCGTAGCATGAGCACCGTTTCGTCGACGGAAGAGTAGACAAAAATGACGTTTCCTGTAGACAGTACGACGGCAGCAAGTAGAAAGAGTCAACTGCACTTTTTACGAAATTCACTCTTTTACATAATTCGATTCATAGTTCTTTGTTTTGTCATAGGATTTATCGGTTGTCAGTGTGATTGTGACAGTAAGGATAGAAAACTTTCTACCGAAATAGTCTACCTACAAAAAAGACCTAGACAACGATCGTTAGAAATGAAAGACAAAATTACAGATTGTAGAAGGATTTCTACGGTGCGATGTCAAAAATGAAGAAACGAACTGTCACTTTGTATAGAAAAAGCTATGTCTATTCTTCGTAGAGATAGAAAGCGCCATGCTACGCCTGCCCTGCTGAGTCAAAAAATCAATCTACCTAGCCTTTTCCCAAATATGTTGGGGTCGGCTTCCAGTCTAACCGGATGCAGCTGAATACCAGTATTTTACATGGAGCGACTGCCTATAATCTGACCTCCACAACCCAGTAACTGGATAATACGATACCCCTTGGTTAAAGTGGTTGTCGACTTTCGTGCTTCGGACGACTCGTAACGACTGTCAAAGATCCACGAATGACAGCCGGGACCAACGGCTTAACGTGCTTTCCGAGGCACGGAGGAGTCTTGATATGTGAAAATGGTCACCCATCCACGGACCAACCCCGGCAAGCGTAGCTTAACCTGATGGATCGGCCCGAGCGGCTGTTATTACTTAGCCACGAGCTCCTCCAATACCTTAGAGCTCCAAGAGCTTATTCAATACCTACCTCCGGAAGGCAATAATGTATAAATTATATTGCCTTTACAAGGAAACTTGCCACTTTGCAGGTTCAATAATGTTAATAAGGTATTCGCAAAGTTTGAGAACCGATACTGGCAACTTTGTATAGTTTGAGAGCCTTTGATAGTGTTATGTAATGAGTTTAATTAAGTAGTTTGGTATAGATTTTATGGGTTGAGAACTCAATGGTTTTTTTTTATTGGTTTGGTTCTATTATTAAACTTGTTTGTTATAGCCCACAAACCCCGGGCCGTAAACCATAAACACAATGTTTTGTGTGCGTAAACAGCGATTTTTCACTCTAGAAATAAAAGTCGCTAACAACCGTTTTTTTGTAATGTTACTTAATTTGATGTACAGAATTCGTAGTTGACGGCTATGTGATGGGTCTTTTGCACCCTGCATAGTTAAGTTTTATTCTATCATCGACGGTAAATTATAGTTAAATTTTTTAATTTTAATACAGCAATGCAGCAGTCAGCTAACTTCACCATGATTTCCCCAGCATGGTTTAAATGTCTGTAGTTAAAAATATATGGGCACTCATATGGCTCCAATCTTCTATGGATAGGAAGGGTTTGACATCTCATAAGTGGTCCCTAGACGATCATGCAGCATGAGATGCAATTGTTACGTGAATTATCATGCTGCATGAAGCACCATCATGCAGCATGATAATTCACTAAATTCTATGGAATTGCCAATCAACTGCCAGCACGTCGTTTGCATCGTCATTCGCATCAATCAATACAACTAAACAGTCATGCATGCATGACAGCACGTAATGCATGTCATGTCGCATGATCGTCTAGGCACCGCTTTGAAAACCATATTATTTATGTAAATACGGCTACACGTCAAGCTATACATTTCCATTTTATGCTGATCTCGCATTGTATAAGATTTCCGCACAATGCGAGGTCAGCTTATACTGGAAATGTATAGCTTGATGTGTAGCCGTGTGTACGCAATCTATGACAACTGGGACTTGTCTACTTAAAGCCCTTCTAACACACTCCGATCCCTCGATAAGTAGCTTAACCTCATTATTAAGTAGATCTATCGATCAAAACTAACTTAGCACTGCGATCATTCAAAGCCTGAATGATAAATTATATAGACAGGTCTTGGCCGACCATTGTGTAAACGCAGTAGCACCAATTGAAAAAGATTGGGTGTTAAAGGCGCACGCTACCTCAGATTTTATCCCGCTCGCACTATACTACTCGCGACCTGAGTGAGAACGAGACGGAGTGGGGCGCTAGCGGCTCTAAAGCGTCGAAAAGTTTAGGTAATTGCTTTTTACGGTGAAAATAAAGGTAATTTAAAAAAAATACACACATACGACCTGCTTTATAGTTAGTTCAGCTATCATGCAAAGTTTCATGATCTAATTTGAAGTATTTTTTTAATACCAGCGGTTTATAATTCTGTGCAGAGGTAATTTTGGAATTTTTTTATATCGAAAAAATTGTATGTAATCGTGTTTTCGCCTCACATAAAACCTAGCATCAATCCTCAAATTTATATTTAATTCAAAATTAATGCTGCAGTATCTTCGGCATTACAGAGGATCATGCTAAGCAATTTGTGATTGGATGCGCCCTTAAATATGCAAATATAATATAACGAAAAGAAGAGGAACGAATTCATTGCGACGTTTTGTGAACACGGAAAATCGTTGTGAAGGAAATATTCTGTTTTATCCTAATTCTTTTATATGTTTGGTGCAAGTTATAAAAGAATCATGGATAAGTAATAACAGCCGTACGGGTCGATCCATTAGGTTAAGCTACGCTTGCCGGGGTTGGTCTGGGGGTGACCATGTTTACATACCGAGACTCCTCCGTGCCTCGGAAAGCAGGTTAGGCTGTTGGTCCTGGGTATCATTCGTGGATCTTTGACAGTCGTTACGGATCGTTAGAAGCCCTAAAGTGTGACAAGCAGTCTTACCAAGGGGTTATCGCATTGCCCAGTTATTGGTTTGTGGAGGTCAGATAGGCAGTCACCCCATGTAAAATAATGGTATGTATGAACCCTAATCTTATTACAATCTAGCCTTCTAAACTAATAAGAATAAAAATAAGACTAATAAGTAATTTATTGGATTTAAAAAATGTTATGTCATCATCATCATTTCAGCCGAAAGACGTCCACTGCTGGACATAGGCCTCCCCAAGCACCGCCACTTCGACCGGTTCTGTGCTTCTCGCATCCAGCGCATTTCTGCGGCCTTCACCAGGTCATCGGTCCACCTTGTGGGGGGCCTTCCAACGCTACGTCTTCCGGTACGCGGTCGCCACTCCAGAAGCTTTCAGCCCCATGAAAAATGTTATGTGTTTAAAATGAAACAAAGGAATAATAATTTAATTATAACCTAAGCTATTGAATTGTTAACCATGTTTCAAAGTGGTTGAAAAAAATCATAATTAGTTTATTTTTAACCGACTTCTTCAAAAAGGAGGAGGTTCTCAATTCGTCTGTATGTTTTTTTTTATCTGTGTTACGCGATTTCTCCGCCAATTATGAATCGATTTTGATGATTCTTTTTTTGTTTGGACCTACCTATGTAAATAACAGTGACGGAGTCAACTAAGATATCATCTACATACGCAAAGCGGAAAAATACGTAATTATTGAAGCTAACTCAAAAACTACGTAAGTAAAATTAATACTATTTATATGGTGGTCCCATATAAATTTTATTAATTTTACTTGCGTAGTTTTTGAGTTAGCTCTGAAGCATGACCTACCAAACAAAAAAAGAATCATCAAAATCGATTCATAACTGGCGAGGTAATCGAGTAACAAAAATAGAAAAAAAAAAAAAAACATACAGACGAATTGAGAACCTCCTACTTTTTGAAGAAGTCGGTTAAAAAGTGAAAAATAACTTTAATTTCGGATGTCGGTGGCAAAAAACGAAAATTGAAAAGCAAAAACACCAATTTTTTTTTATAAAAATGCTTTTATTTCCTCTCGCTTTCTCCCACAACTTCCACCACACCCTCTCTCTCGACTAGCCCTCATAAGCCCCAGAAATTGCTACATCTATCTACTTCATTGTCTTATTGTAAGCGTGTTAAGGAGATACTTCTCTTTTTATTTCTTTTGATTTTACTTTTACTTTTATCAGCTTTTTTTAGTAAGATTCTTTGCTTATTGAGAATTCGATTGATTGATTTGGAGTTTTTGAAAAAGGAACCCCTTTTTCCCAATTCATTCTTTGTCAATTAATTTCTTATAAGATCAAATAAAACCTTATTTGGTCTTATAAGAAATGAATTGACATAATTCAGTTCAGTAAGCGAAAGTTATATTCAAGACTAGCTGTTTCCCGTGACTTCGTCTGCGATCCACGATGAATAGGAGCTAACGTCCTTCTCAATGTCAAGGTCTACTCATATGGCAAATTTCATCCAAATCTGTTCAGCCATTTTAGCGTGAAAGCTTAATAAACAAACTCACTTTCGCATTTATAATATTACTAACTTCTGCCCGCGGCTACGCCCGCGTGGTATGTCGATAAAAACTAGCCTATGTCCTTCCCCGGGATGCCATCTATCTCCTTGCCAAATTTTATCAAAATCCGTTTTGTGGTTTGGGCGTGAAAAGGTAACGTACAGACATACAGAGTTACTTTCGAATTTATAATATTAGTATGGATTAAGTTAGGAATTACACTTTGTTACCCGACCGCGGTGAAGTCCAAAGAAGGGGTAATACGAGGCATGCCTTTTAAGTTTTGTCGTTTGAAGAAAAAAACACAACTAGAACCTTATAGTACTTTTTATTGTTTTTCAAAGTATTCACCACGTAACTTAATACACTTTTCCATTCGCTCAAACCGGGTATTATAACATTTATTCCACTCTAAAGTGGGGGTGTTCAAAATGGCTGACTTGAAAGCGTCGACTGTTTCTTCACCGGACTGGAACCTTTGACCACGAAGACTTTTCTTAATTTTAGGAAATGTAAAGAAATCGTTAGGGTTTAGGTCAGGACTGTATGGAGGATGGTCAAGAATTTCTACTTTTTCCTGCTTCAAATACTCAATCGTTTGACGAGCGCTGTGTGAGCTTGCGTTGTCGTGGTGCAGGATGATGCGTCGCTTTGAGTTAGAATTTCGAAGTTCGACGATGACTTGTGGTAAACAAACTGTGGTATACCACTCTGCGTTAACCGTTCTACGATCTTCAAGTGCAATAGTCGCAACATGGCCGGTTTTTCCAACGAACGTGGCTACCATCTTCTTTGAAGTGCTTCGAGAACGAACAACTTTAGTCGGCTTTGGCTCGTCTTGGAAGACCCAGATTGTAGATTGTTGTTTGGAATCAGGATCGTAGGCATAGATCCAAGATTCGTCACCACTGATGATATCGTAGACGTGATTTGACTGTCCTCGGTTGAACCTTTGCAGAGTTTTCTTACACCATCTGATGCGGGCCGCCTTGTGATCGTCGGAAAGCAGATGCGGTATCCAACGGCAAACTAGCTTTCTCACACCAAGCGCTTCATGCAAGATCTTCTGAATGGTTGTCCCTGAGATGCCTAATAGAGCCTCTATCTCTCGATACGTCACATGACGATCTTCGAGAATTAGTTGTCTCACAGCAATGATGCTATCTTCAGTGAAGGCGGATTTTGGGCGTCCTTAGCTAGATTTGTCACTAACACTAGTATGTCCACGCTGGAATTCTAAATACCAACGTTCGACAGTCCACAGACATGGGGCTTCATCATTGAACACAGATGTTAGCTCTTAAAAACACTGAAGCCGTGTCAGGCCTCTTCTAAAGTTGTAGAAAATTATTGCACGAACATTTTCCTTAGAAAGATTCATTTCCGTACGTAACCTGACAGATTCCAATCGACGCTGTGACTAAACAATAGCATTAATCCTAATACTTTCAACTGTTCTGAGATTCCAAATTTAAACACATTCGAATATAGAACAGTTCCAAATTCAAAATTGCCGGGAAATATGGAAACGACAGAACTTAAAAGGCATGCCTCGTATTGGAAGATACTATCTGCCAACAATTGCATTAGACTGTCTGATAAGTGACTACCAGACACGACACTCGTCTGGTCGGAGGATTTATAGAAGATGAGTGAACTTTACACCCTGTGTTTCATACCTCTAACTGCCTGAAAATAAAGCAATTATTATAATATTATTTATTTACTAAAAAACGTATAAAAAAGGACATCAAAGTCAAAAAATATGAACGTAATTGTTGGGGATTTACATATAAAACACCACATAAAATAGAATACTGTATAATCACTTGAGCCGCGCACTTATAACTAGTACATAATTAGGACATATTAAAGGCAAAAACATAAGAACTGAGTTTCATTTCTTTGCGAGAGCTTAAGTACTATTTTACCATAGCGCAAGTTGTGTGTGGGTCTGAGACAATTCAATTTTAATCTAGGCGTCTAGACCAATAGTGTTTATCTAGGTTTGGTGATTTCGGTCAAGCGTAAGCTTTTTTCTTGGACAAGTTACAACCTGCTCCCGGGCAAGTCTATTTGCTATGTTTGTGTATCGTAGACTCGTGTAAATGGTTTGTGGGTGTGGGTGTTGCAGGTTGAGACCTGCTCCTTTGGGCGAGCCCATTATGTGTGCTAGTGTGCCTAGAGTGTTGTCTGGTGTGACATGGGTGTCTAACGGCTCTAGAACAGGTTGCGACTTGTCTGTTTGGAATCTAGTTAGACTTTTTAGTTATGTGAAAGGTTTGTTTACTTTGTTTCAGCCCTTATGCGCTTTTATGGCATATATTAAAGGAAAATAAAGGTAGCCCTAAGCTATTCAGGTACATTCATTATTCTAATGAGAAAATAGGTTATTTATTTTAATCAGTACTTTCTTAGACTAGATAAACAATCAGCAATTCTTATAAACTAATTATAAACAATCAGCAATTCTTATATACTAATTAGATGTATGTTCGTCGCCAACAGTCTCCCCCTCGGTGCGTTGCACTCCATCTCGTTGGGGCGACGTTGCAGGTACAATCAGTACTAGGCGCGATGCTGGTCGTCTCAGGATACCCGCTGTTGTTCGCACGTCGACGATCCTAGTTCTTCCGTCTGGTCCGGGATGCGTGGCGATGATCTCGCCGCGTGGCCACGAGTATCGTGGTAGTGTGTGGTCGACGATCAAGACGATGTCGCCCAATGCTGGGTCCCGGTAGTGAGGACCTTGATTGTAGCGAGGCGAGAGAGTTGGTAGGTACTCTCGCAGCCACCTTGACCAGAAGTGATCGGCCAAGCGTTGGGAAGTCTTCCAGCTGGGAGACCCGATGAGTTCGGTGTCGTCGAAGGAGCCGAAGAGGGTAGCTCCGCATGACCGCCCGATGAGGAAGTGATTAGGGGTCAAGGCTTCTTCTTCTTCTGGATCGGTGCTCACGGAGAAGAGAGGTCTGGAGTTTACCATATGTTCGGCTTCTAGCAGTAGCGTGTGAAGAATTTCTTCTTTGGGTTGCCGCTCGTGCAGTGTGGCGGCGAGGGCGACTTTCACCGACCTTACCATTCTTTCCCAGGCTCCGCCCATGTGGGGGGCTCCGGGAGGGATGAATCTCCAGACGATGCCCATCTTGTTGGTTTCGTGGTTCAGGCTCGCGATGGCTGCGGAGATCTCTCGGTTGGCACCGATGAAGTTGGTCCCGTTGTCACTCAGGATGATTTTCGGAGTTCCCCCTCTGGCGATCATCCGCCGCAGGGCGAGAATCATTGAATCTGTGTACAAAGAATTAGCAAGTTCGAGGTGGATGGCCCCCGTTGTTAGACATGTAAATAATGCCCCCCATCGCTTTTCTGTGCGTCGGCCTATGGTGACGAGCATAGGCCCGAAGTAGTCGACCCCCAGGCAGGTGAAGGGGGGGCTAGTCTTCGTCAGGCGCTCCGGTGGCAGATCTCCTTGTGGTGCGGTCTGCGGCGTTCTTCTCCGGAGTTGGCACCATCCGCAGTCTCGTGCTATTTTCTTCACCATGTTCCTGAGAGAAGGTATCCAATACTTCTGACGTACTTCGTTCATTACGGTGCTGTGGTTGCCGTGGTTGAATCTTTCATGTATGTACTTCACAAGTAGTTGTGTTATTCTATGATGTTTATCTAGCAGGATCGGATTCTTGTAGGACGATAACAAGTAGTTGGCCGCTCCTACACGAGTGGATAGTCTGATGAGCCCATCTTCTAACTTGACAGTGAGGTTCTTCAGCTTGGACGTTGTTTTAATGTTCTCTTCTTTGCGTAGTGCGATGAGTTCATCTTGAAAGCAATCTTCCTGTATTTTCTTTATTAGAAGTTGCTCTGCCTTTTCCACATAGAGTGCCGACTTAGGTAGGAATGTAGTTTCTTTGCTGATCGACCTTCTTTCCGACGTCTGGGTTGACCTCTTCTGTGCTTTCTTCCATACTGGATCTTGAGTTTTCCTCGTGATTTGCTTCGTGATGTTTACCTTTTTCTTCAATTTGCGTTTGAAGACATCCACAGCTTGTAGGTATCTAGCTGTTGCGTGAAGCAGGCGCGTCCAGTTGGAGAATCTCACGGGATCAGGCACGATGATAGGCGTGGTCTTCTTGATGCTCAGGGTGGTGGCATTGGGTTTCTCTTCTCCTGTCGCAGGGATTGAAACTTTCTTCTCTTCAGAAGGCCAATGTCGTGGGTCTTCGTATAGGAAAGCCGGTCCTCTGAACCAACGATGTGTTATGTCGAAGCTGGATGGAGCTCCTCTCGTTGCGTCATCTGCTACGTTGAGTTTTGTTGGAACCCAGTACCATTCCTTATGTTTTGTCAGCTCTTCTATTTCGGCGAGTCGATGCGCGACGAATGGCTTGAATCTCTTAGGGTCAGACTGGATCCAAGCTAGTGCTGTCCTCGAGTCGGTCCAGAAGTACCTTCTTGTCACTGTTAGATCCATTTCCTGAATTGCACTGCTGGCCAGGCGACTTCCTAGTAGACATGCTTGGAGCTCGAGCCGAGGTATCGAAGTTGGCTTGAGAGGCGATACTCTTGCTTTTGCAGTCAGCAGCTTCACTTCCACGTGGTCGTCCGGATGCTGGGAGCGCCAGTACACCGCACAGGCGTACGCAGTTTCGCTTGCGTCGCAGAAGGTGTGCAGCTCCCCCTCGGTGACGTCGTGTGTGAGGCAGCGCGGGATTCGAAGATCTTCAAGTTTTCTTAGGTCTTCAAGCCATCTTCTCCACTCTTCTTCTCTTGACGGGGGTATCTTCTCGTCCCACTCCAGGCCGGATCTCCATAAGTTCTGAAGCATGACTTTACCTTGTATTGTTATAGGTGACGCCAGCCCTAAGGGGTCAAAGACCGACATCACTGCGCTGGTTGCTTCTCTCTTCGTCGGCGCTCGTCGTCCTTCCTTGGCTTCGTCGGGAGTGTTGCGTAGACTCAAGGTGAAGTGGAGGCTATCTTCTTGAATATTCCAGTTGAGTCCTAGAGTTTTCTCAACTTGATCCTTTGGTTCCCCTAACACGATGGAATTTTGATTGTTTTCGGTGTCAGTGAACTCTTCTATTGTCGCGGGGTCATTGCTCGCCCAGCCTCTTAAGTGGAACCCTCCCTTCTTGTGAATGTCGTTTACGTCTCTTGTTACTTTGGTAGCTGTTGACACGTCGGGAAAGCTTGTTATGTAGTCATCCATGTAATGATTCCGACTTATTGCCTTGGCAGCTTCCGGACACTGGTCGGTGAAGTCTCGGTACGATTTTCAGATAGGCTCTTGAGATGGTCCGGGTTGCATTTATAGTTGACGTTACAGGCTCGGTCTCTTCTGTGGCTGGCTTCACACCCCCTTCTGAGTGTAGCATCACGTGGTGACCTCTCTTGCATTTCCCGCACGGCTTGGCCTTGCAGTTGTAACCTCTGTGTCGTCCCAGCAGGCATTTGAAACATATGAAGGCTCGTTTGACTTGTTCCCATCTTTCGTCTACGGAGGCGTCGATGAATCTTTTACATTTCAGTATCGGATGTTCCCCGGCGCATTCAGGGCAGGCCATCTTCTCCGGCTTCTTGGTGCCATCCTTGCAGGCGCAGATCACAGCTGTATGTGGTTCGGTTTCTTCGTCTTCTGATTGGTCCTCTTCCGATGAACATTCTTCATGCGTGGCTTGAGCTATATTCACCCCTCGGGAACCTGGCGGTCGAGTGCGGCTTCTTATTCCTTCCTTCTTGACTCTGGTTCCTGTGAATTGGTGCATCTCAAATCGATCCACCATCTGATTGAAGAAGTTCATGAGGCTAATCAGGATCGGTTCATCTTCTTCTTCTTTCGAAGCCCTATATTCATACCACTTGAATCGTACCAGGAGACACATTTTTTCGATTATTCTATTTGATATGTCACTTGAGTGTAGGTAGCTCTGTTTCTTCATTTGTTTCACGACGCTGACTGTATTGGCCACAGCTCCAGCGTATCGCACCAGCTCCCTCGCATCGTCGGACATGACAGGCAGCTTCTCAATGTTTTCTATTTCGCTTTTTATTAGGTAGGTAGGTCTTCCAAATCGGCGTTCCAATGCAGCCATAACTTCTTCTGGATCCGCCTGGGTATAGAGGAGTGACTTCACGGCTTCTTTTGCTTTTCCTTTCACTGCTCTTGGAAGTCGCCCCATGTTTTCGATAGCGCTGAACAGTTCCTTAGAATCCATGTATGTCGCTTTGAAAGCCACCCAATCTCTGGCGTCTCCGTCGAATTGATGCAGCTCGCTTATATATTTCGGTGCTCGCTGCATGATGGCTGACGTTTTGCTGTCAGCGACGGACTTAACAGCTTCTAGTATAGCCTCCGCCAGCTGATTTGTTGGAGACTTTTCTACTGGTTCAGTGGTGCGCGATGTCTCTGGTACTATTTCTACTTCATCACGCCCCTCCTTGGACTTGGACACCCAGGCAGCTGTGGCCTTCTCCGCGGCGGCCTTGGCGGCAGCATCCTCTTCTTCATCACTGGCGTCTGTGTCATCATCGTTGACACGCGATAATTCCAACTTGGTACTTGCCAATTTGGTTTTCATTTTAATCTCTTCTAACTGTAATTTCTCTAATTCTAATCTAGCTTGTAACTCCTTTTTCTTAATATTCGAAGTTCTATTTGAAGTGCCCTTTGCTTTCTTTTTCTGAACCATGGTAGCATCCGCATCCTCGACCACGGTTGTTTCTTCCGTCGGCGCGGTGCTGTCGGTGACTGTCTCGGAGGTTGTTGCAGACTCCTCCGTAGTCTCTTCTTCCGTGGTCGAGCGCGCGCTATCTCCTTTACGGCTTCGCGTCATCATGGCTCATATACACAAACACTTTATCAGCAAATAATGTTCAATAACTTACCAGTGTTATGTTACAATCCTTCAGCAAAGGCACTTCACCACACAATGTTCACTAAGTTAATTGTCTTTATGTATTCACTTATACAATGTTCAAAGTTCCTTATGTATTCACAAATCGACGTTAACTTATTTGCACGGCGTAATGTTCTTTATTTACTCACTTGTATGACGTAAATAACACTTAAATGTTCACTTAGAGCAATGTTCCTTGTTTACTTACATGTACAACGTAGATTGACACTTATATATTCACTATTCGGCGTGTATATAATACGTAAGTATCACTATTCGAACGTTCACTGTTCACGCGAGTAATGTTCCTTATTTACTCTCGTATGTGGCGGCAAATAACACTTATGTATTCACTATACGTAATTTATATAACACATAAGTAGCACTGTTCGAACTTCACTATTCACTTGAAGTAATATTGCTTATTTACTCACGGATACGGCGGTAGGTATCACTTATGTATCCACTATAAGTCATTTATATAACACATAAGTAGCACTATAATTCACTCACTTAGTACACGCAGAGCTTCGAGCGACGCGGGCTTCGAGAGGGCGCGACTCTTCCTGTGGTCGTCCCTCCCAGCGTTTCTTACCGGCACACGTAGGGCTTCGAGCGGTCCGGGGCTTCGAGAGGGCGCGACTCTTCCTGTGGTCGTCCCTCCCAGCGTTCTCACCGACTCGTAGGGCTTCGAACGACGTGGGGCTTCGAGAGGGCGCGACTCTTCCTGTGGCCGTCCCTCCCAGCGTTCTTACCGACGTTCGTAGGGCTTCGAGCGGCGTGGGCTTCGAGAGGGCGCGACTCTTCCTGTGGTCGACCCTCCCAGCGTTCTTCACTCAGCGGGTCGTGTGCACGGCGATAGGCCTTCCGCAGAGGGCCTGGCTTCGGGAATGAGCGGTCTTTCATACGCCGCCTATTCCCAGCGATTACTAACCTTCTTTACGACGAAATAAGTGCGCGGCTCGTCGTAATCTTCACGAAACTTATGTATTCTTCTTGATATACATAAGCTTCTCGATAATTCGCTATTAATTCTTCGAAATAGCGAGGTTTCTTTACGAATCTTCAGGCTCAGGCTTCAGTTCTTCAATCCGGCTTGTCGAAGGACCAGTTCTGTTGGGGATTTACATATAAAACACCACATAAAATAGAATACTGTATAATCACTTGAGCCGCGCACTTATAACTAGTACATAATTAGGACATATTAAAGGCAAAAACATAAGAACTGAGTTTCATTTCTTTGCGAGAGCTTAAGTACTATTTTACCATAGCGCAAGTTGTGTGTGGGTCTGAGACAATTCAATTTTAATCTAGGCGTCTAGACCAATAGTGTTTATCTAGGTTTGGTGATTTCGGTCAAGCGTAAGCTTTTTTCTTGGACAAGTTACAACCTGCTCCCGGGCAAGTCTATTTGCTATGTTTGTGTATCGTAGACTCGTGTAAATGGTTTGTGGGTGTGGGTGTTGCAGGTTGAGACCTGCTCCTTTGGGCGAGCCCATTATGTGTGCTAGTGTGCCTAGAGTGTTGTCTGGTGTGACATGGGTGTCTAACGGCTCTAGAACAGGTTGCGACTTGTCTGTTTGGAATCTAGTTAGACTTTTTAGTTATGTGAAAGGTTTGTTTACTTTGTTTCAGCCCTTATGCGCTTTTATGGCATATATTAAAGGAAAATAAAGGTAGCCCTAAGCTATTCAGGTACATTCATTATTCTAATGAGAAAATAGGTTATTTATTTTAATCAGTACTTTCTTAGACTAGATAAACAATCAGCAATTCTTATAAACTAATTATAAACAATCAGCAATTCTTATATACTAATTAGATGTATGTTCGTCGCCAACAGTAATAATAAATCAAAAATTTCCATAAACTTTATAACTACTAATTCCTGTTTAAAAGCCTCCCTAAGATATAAACAACAACCGACTTAAAAAAAAACACTAAAAAAGTGAAAAATAACTTTAATTTCGGAAGTCGGTGGCAAAAAACGAAAATAAAAAAGCTAAGACACCGACTACCCAACGTTGTTTTTTTTTGTAAAAAGTTTTTACTTTTCACTTTTTAGTGGTGGTACCTACCCCACACAAGTTACTACATGCTATGTAAATAACAGTGAAGGAGTCTAATAATTATATCGTCTATATAGACTGTGGGAAAAATACGTAATATTGAAGCTAGCGCAAAAACTACGCAAGCAAACTTAATAAAATTTATATGGGACCATCTCGGGAGTATACCCTTTCGAACTAAAAAAGAATTTTTAAAATCGGTTCACAAACAGCGGAGTAATCGGTGAAAATAAATAAAAAAAAAAAAAAAAACAATCATCCGAACGTAGTACCTCCTCCTTTTTTGAAGTCGGTAAAAAGAGAAAAGTTATGGTAGGCAAACAAAATAAACAAAGGAATAGTCCATTGACAAAATTATCTTGAATTTTCTCTGTTTCGGTTGGCAAGCTTGAAATTTTACAAATATTTGTACAATTTTGTTACCCTCTTGGGTTTAAGGGAAAATTTCGGTTTCACCAGATAAAATGTAGAAATGGGGTGTAAGAAAACCATGAAAATTTTATGGATTTCTCTGTCTTGTGAGAATTTTAACAGATTTCATTTAGTTTCGGAGAGACCTGAGACGTCACTTTATTTCGTTCAAATTCTCTTTTTAACCGACTTCAAAAGGAAGAGGTTCTCAGTTCATTGGATTTTTTTTAAATGTTTGTTCTCCGATTACTCGAAAACGGCTAGACCGATTTGGAAAATTCTTTTTTTATTTGAAATGGTATGCTCTCGAGCTAATCCTATTTAAATTTTATTAACTTTACTTGGGTAGTTTTTGAGTTAGCTTGAATAATACGTATTTTTATCACTTAGTTTATATGGATGATGTTATAACTTCCGGTCACTGTTTTTTACATAGCAGGTAGTGGTATTCGAATTTATGTGGGGTAGATATCACAAATATAAAGTGAAAAATATAAACTTTTTTCCAAAAATCAACAATCGTGTCACAAAAAAAGATTCCTACTATAAAGTATAAAATAACTTTCATGGTGATTACATTTTATTTAAATTGTTTTAATCTTAGATAATCACCTTGATATTTTTTTCCGCTCAGATAAAGTTGCAGACCCAAATGCCTAGCAACTTCATTGTATCATGTTTATGATAGACATAGTGGAGACACGTCCAAAATACTGTACTGTACGGGCCCTATCAGAATACCATCATCTGCCTAGCCTTTTCCCAACCATGTTGGGGTCGGCTTCCAGTCTAACCGGATGCAGCTGAATACCAGTATTTTACATGGAGCGACTGCCTATCTGACCTCCACAACCCAGTAACTGGGTAATACGATACCTCTTGGTAAGACTGGTTGTCAGACTTTCAGGCTTCTGACGACCCGTAACGACTGTCAAAGATCCACAAATGAAAGCCGGGACCAACGGCTTAACGTGCTTTCCGAGGCACGGAGGAGTCTCGATAATTATGTAAAGATGGTCACCCATCCACGGACCAACCCTGGCAAGCGTAGCTTAACCTGATGGATTAACCGATACGTAGCCACGAGGTCCTCCGTCCTATCAGAATACCAGCGCTGCGGTATTTATTTATTTTACTTTTTAAATATCGCAGCATTATGCTGAGGTAGGAGCCTTTTTGGCCTCGCACAGGTCATCTAAGTATTTTGTTAGTTTTAATTATTCTTTTATTTTAATTTAGTAGTTACTTTATTTTACTGCTAGTTTTTCCTGTGCGTGTCCCAAATAAAATATTTTTCATTCTTTCTTTCAAAAAAATATTTATACAACATCATATTATACATAATGATGTTGTATATTCCATACAGAAAATCCTCACTCCTTTAGTTTCCAAGCATTTTACATTTTCAGTGCGAAAATGTATCAGCAATAAATCAGCTAGACTATTGCTCAGGAAAGGGAGCAAGACAAGGCAAGAACTATCATCCTATTGTAAACAAATTGTGTAGAAGAGTCTCTTGGGAATACAAATCCGATCCCGTCTGTTATCCCACTGTAAGCAGATTTGTTACAAAGAGGATAGGGTTTACGAAGCTACAGAAAAACAGTAATGCTATTCTTTAAAGTTCATTTGGAACCTCAGTCAAGTGAGCGCATACAGTTCGAAAGGGAACTCTTTTGTTTTTACCCGACTACGGCGAAGAAAAAGGGAGGGTTATGATTTTGACCGGTATGTATGTATGATCATCTGTTCCCTCCTACCTCTAAACCACTCATCACAATTTGACAAAGGAGGTATTGTTGGAAGCGTCTTGATCGTCTGCTGGTTATAGGCTATGTGACGTCACATTAAATTAAAAATGGCGCCCTCTAGAGGACATAAAGTAAGGATCTAAAAAAAAATTGTTTAATCTTACCATGTTGGGTATCAAAATATATATATTATAACCACAAAAGAATTTAAAAAATAATAAAGTTCTTAATAAAAACTAAAACCCAACTACGACTAAAAAGGTATAAACCACAGTACCACAGACAGACCAATTAAACATCCGGAGTCACACGTGTTAGGGCATAAATCGAACAGATTACGTGTTTTTTACAGTATAGAACTACGGCGCGAACATGTCGGTGACGCGAATCTAAAAGATTATACCCGACCAAAAATCGCTCAACGCGCCTAAAGAAGTGTTCACTTTAAAAATATTGTTACAGTAATCAGAAGTCTCTAAATCTTTTTTCAACCAGAAATTTTTAGCGATATCTTATTAGCTTCAGCCCGCGGCTTCGCTCGCATAGTATGTTGATAAAAAGTAACCTATGTCCTAGTGTGCCATGACCTAGAAACGTGCCTAGAAAAGCCCCATGTGCCAAATTATATATCCATATCCGTTTAGCCATTTTAGCGTGAAAACGTTAAAAACAAACTCACTTTCGCATTTATAATATATTACTAGCTTCCACCTGCGGCTCCGCCCACGTAGTATGTCGATAAAAAGTACTTCTAATTCCCCGGGATGCCATCTATCGCCTTGCCAAATATCGAAATCCATTCAGTGGTTTAGGCGTGAATTGGTAACATACAGACAGACAGAGTTACTTTCGAATTTATAATATTATTAAGGATTGTTAGGATTCATTCTTACAATTTTAACATTTTCTTTTTATTTCTACATAGAAATAAATGAGATGTCCATTACAACATCCCGGACAGCGTCATAATGTACGTGAGGTCACAACAAATCCAATATGGCGGGCTCTGGAACATATTTTACTTCAGTACCGAAGTGAAATATTTTACGTAGCTCTTGGCCAGGACTTTGTTTGCATACAAACT
The DNA here is from genome assembly GCA_947363905.1 of Lithophane semibrunnea. Classification (NCBI taxonomy): domain Eukaryota; kingdom Metazoa; phylum Arthropoda; class Insecta; order Lepidoptera; family Noctuidae; genus Lithophane; species Lithophane semibrunnea. The sequence goes on along the minus strand of OX376213.1, from coordinate 6,290,044 downwards.
TCAACCCTTTGTTAGGACGGGGTTGAGTTTCGAAATATCCTTTCTTAGGCGATCCTATTGTCTAAAAGTAAAGTAGGTAGCTTATCAAGAGTCCAACGGTTAAGGAATGGACAGTCGAGCGAGAGATCGTGAGTTTGATTCTACGTTGTTAAATGGACTTGAACTCACTCCTAATACGAGCATATTACCTATTCTTTAAGCTTACACCCAGTTGCACAACGACAAACATACACAAAAAAGGATGATTTCCACCAAATGGCTCGCATCGGATCGGAACGGATTTTACAATCTTTTTCGATATTAAATCGTGTCCACAGTATTTAAGAGCGCACCCTACCTCAGATTTTATCCCGCTCGCACCATACTACTCGCGACCTGAGTGAGAACGAGACGGAGTGGGGCGCTAGCGGCTCTAAAGCGTCGAAAAGTTTAGGTAATTGTTTTTTACGGTGAAAATTATGGTAATTAAAAAAGAAATGACACACATAAGACCTGCTTTATAGTTAGTTCAGTTATCATGCAAAGTTTCATGATCTAATTTGAAGCACTTTTTTAATTCCAGCGGTTTATAATTCTGTGCAGAGGTAACTTTGGATTTTTTTTTTATAGAGAAAATTTTATGTAATCCTGTTTTCGCTTCACATTAAATCTAGCAGCATCAATCCTCAACTTTAACATATATTTATTTCAAAATGAATGCTGCAGTATTTTCGGCATAACAGAGGATCATGCTAAGCAATTTGTGATTGGGTGCGCCCTTAAAGTCTACATTACCGCGCACAGCAGCTTGAACGCGGGCGTCTTCCGCGACATGCGATCGTAGCCGAAAGTATGCCGCGACGCGCGATCGGCTCCGTTACGTCAATTTCAACCATTTTCAAAAATTAGAACACGTTTTACGGTAGGAATGAAACTATTTGACTAGGCGCAGAAACTGATACGGTACGAAGCCGATCGTATGCGTCGACATCTGCCAGACGCAATCGGCTTTCGCCGCATCCGTTCGTATCCTTTCCGATCCGATGCGATGCGAGCCATTTGGTGGAAATCATCCTATAATCATTGATTACGTAATGGATCATTTACGCTAATGATTTCATGAATTTCATAAAAGTACCATTAACATTAAATACAAAAAGCTACATAAATATATCGTTTTAGTTCACTCTATAGACTATTCCTAAGTGGGAAAAAACGACAGCAAATCAAATCAATAAAACCGATCAAATCCTATCTCAAGTTAACAAAAAATGTGTCAGTCAGTTTTTTGAACGCTCCAACAATTGGTCCTTGCAACGACCTTGACTCTCTTAAAAGCCACCAAAATACCACGACTCTGTCGAAAAGGTGATCACTCGAAAGAAATTATGCTAAAATTATACTCCTCGACTACTCAACGTCTCATGAATGACGAGAGGGTTCTGCTAAGAGGCTGTGGAGGATCAAAAGAGGTATGTAATGAATTACACCTCGGTGGATAGAATTACATTTGACGTGGAATGGAGTATTAATGTTTTAGCTGTTCGTAAGATGGATGAGAGGAGTGGTGGCCCATTGGTAACGCCCACGACTTACGAATCGGTCGTAGGTTCGAACCCTAACAGGCGCTTTACTTTGTGTAAAGTTTTTATCGCCACTGCTCTCAAAACGGTGAAGGAAAACATCGCGAGGAAACCGGCATGTCCTAGAACCAAAAAATTCAAAGACATGTGATATCTATCAACCCGCACTGGGCCCGCGTGGTAGATTATAAAGCCCACTCCCTCTCGAAGAGAGGAGGCCTGTGTCCCAGCGGTGGGAACATTATAGGCTGATTATGAATATGGGTTGTTTATTATGGCCTAAAGGGTACTTGTTTAGCAATTTATAGAAGTAATTTGAGCCCGGTTGATCTGTCGCTCCATGTAAAATACTGGTATTTAGTTGCATATATTTATATGATCCAGATCGTATTTCGGCCGCGGCGACCAAATTCAACGGAGACTAGCCTTCGGCGCAGGAGATATTATAGTGCAGGCGTGTGTGCGCAGACACAGGTGCACTCTCTCTTCCCTCACTCTCATAGTTCGATGGGACGGCAATCCGACACGACCGGAGAGAGATCAGGCGTAGGACTACGTGCTTTCCAAGGCCGGAAAGCCGCCAACATTCAAACTCCGGGCTGTTACTAAGAAATTCTTAATGGAAAAACCCAATAACACTTTGCCCGACCCGGGAATCAAACCCAGGACCCCACGCTCAGCAATCGTGCTGCGTATTAAGACTGCAAGCCGACCCTAACATAGTTGGGAAAAGGCTATGCAGAAGAAGTTTTGGAAATAGGCCCGCCCCTATCACATTAGTCAACCTCGCCACTGTTGACAAAAACTCCCAGTATATTGTCACTTCACAACTTGTGCAAGTGAGATTCAACCTTGGGGTGGTAATTCAGTCACGAGTTCGACTTTACATGAAATTAAAAACATAACTGGCGAAATGTGCGTGCAATATACAACTCTGACTACTCCTACAGGAACTACAAGCGCGATATTAAACGTTTATGTAATATCATAAAAGCTGTTTTAAGGCCGCTGCATACTTAATGTGTTTTAAAACGGACGGAACGGGACGACAATTTTTGAAAATATCTTTTCATAGAAAATGCATACGAAAGAGGATAGTTCACGGTTGCACGGAGGGGACGGAGACGTTGCACCCAAGAGACGGGAAAATATCGTCCGAGACGATGCTTAGCACGTCCCGATCCGCGCGCGACACGTCCCGTTTTTCGTTCCGAATAAACATTTAACATTTATTTTTTAATTTATTTTTGTGCAGAATAAACATTTTTTCTTTCTTTCTTTTCTTTTACTTTCTTGCGTTACTGCCGCGGTGTGTATGAATTCTATACCAGTCCATGTTTTTATAACACCACGTTCCGTCTCCGCCCCGTCCACCAAAACCAGTCCGGTAGGCAGCCTTTAATCAAAAACCTGTTCAAAATAACATCAGGCAATCAAAACACTTCACAATGAAAGAATGGATACCTAACCGATTAATTCGCAAACCGAATTTGACAAGAAACTAATTTATTTTAAGATTGCAATCAACGGGAATTTGTTCCTCCAGGCACCAGCGACACCTAGAGATTCGTCAATGCGTTACAGGTCTTGGATACAAGGTTGAAATGTCTTATGTGCCTGTAATATCACTCGACCGACTCAAGTGAGCGCACACAATTTGAAAGCGAACTCATTTGTTTATAAAGTAAATCATCGTGGATTCACAACGAGACAGCGTTCGAATTTCGAAGTGATGTTTGGAGATTATCACAAGAAAATGCTGCTTAGCGGGAATAGATATTTTGATGTCTCTTTCAAAAATAGAATTTCTAACAAAGCTAAGCTTTTCCTTTGAACAGATAAAATCTCTTTAGGCAAGGGTTAAACAATGCTTTTTAATTAGCAATTAGGACTCTTTATGATAACCAGGACCGGGTAAATTAGGTCGTTTTTTCCTTAACAATCTTTTTTAATTAAAAGTAAATTGTTAACTCTTTTTCATTGTGATTAGCTCATTAAATGTTTTATTTAAAGATAATGGTGTGAAATAAATTTCAATGTCTATCTCCAGATTCAGAACTCCAAAACTATTACAGTAGTAATTGGTTGAAAAATAGTAATTACGCACAACAACAACAATCAGTCTATAACGTCCCCACTGCTGGGACACAGGTTAAGCTACGCTTGCCGGGTTTGGTCCGTGGATGGGTGACCATCTTTACATACCGAGACTCCTCCGTGCCTCGGAAAGCACGTAACGCCGTTGGTCCCGGCTGTCATTCATAGATCTGTGACAGTCGTTACGGGTCGTCAGAAGCCCGAAAATCTGATAACCAGTCTTACCAAGGGGTATCGTAGTACCCAGTTACTGGGTTGTGGAGGTCAGATAGGCAGTCGCTCCATGTAAAATACTGGTATTCAGCTGCATCCGGTTAGACTGGAAGCCGACCCCAACAGAGTTGGGAAAAGGCTAGGCAGATTGATTGATGAACTCGAACAGAGCTTAGTTTGACTACTTCGGAAGTATTTGGACAAACCCGTAACCCGATATACGTGAAGAAAACGTTATTAAAAGCGTTAACATTAATTATTAATTTAATCAACACATACAGGGTTTTTGCGCATGAAAAATGGGGTGAAAAACCGACTCGCATAATAATTTCAGGTCAAGCTATTACAATAACCTACAATTACCATACACTTAATTACAAAAAGCGTAAAAAAAAACTGCAGCATTTCATGAAAAGCGACGGTATCACGATCAATTGCACTTTTTACCCTATAAAAGGGGTGAAAAGGGGTAAAAAAACGGGTTGAAAGTTGAAGCGTTCACGCGAACGAGCTATATCGAGGCAATATGCAAATCCCGTCAATTCGTCCTACTGCCCGCGTTTTCAGACTCCGTGAGGCGAATTTAAAGTTGATATAGTTTGGTACGTTCCCAATGTTTTGTTTGATTTGGTTTGAAAGTTTGGCTATATAAGGGAAATATATACAATAGGTGTATATATACAATACATGTATATTTACTTTGGTAAAGTATTATATTATTTTAATTATTGTGAATGTGAAAACTATGTGGATCTTTCTTTTCTTTTTATTATTTATTTTATCTTAGTTTTTGATTAATCATGGTCTCGCAGTTTGAGTAATTTATGCGGCCTAACCAAATGTCCTTTCTTTGGTATTGTTCGTCAAATCGTTGAGCTCCTTAAATTCGGAGTTGAGCTGTACGATTACTGACAAGTGCGTGCACTGACTGGACAGGTCCACTCAATCTGTGTGGTTCTTTCCTCAAAAGACCATTTCAGACACCAATCTACATGGTCTTCACATAATCTGAACAAGATTATGTCTGGACTTTAAAAGAGACGGTGACCTCTGAGTTTGTTTCGGCCTTTCTTCTCAGAGTAGTCAGATTGGAAACGCCGACCTCATCTAGGTTTAAAAATGTGATTGACGTGTAAAAGTGTTTGTACAAACCTATTTACATAAATAAAATCATTTATCAACCACATTGTACAACTAAAACACGGATTACTGAGGAGGGGCTTGTGGCTAAGTAATAACAGCCATACGGGATGATTGATCAGGTTAATCTATGTTTGCCGCGGTTGGTCCTTGGATGGGGGTGAACATCTTTACATACCAAGACCCCTCCGTGCCTCGAAAAGCAGGTTAAGCCTTTGGCCTTGGCTGTCATTCGTGGATCTTTGACAGTCGTTACGGATCGTCAGAAGCCTAATTACAATAATTACAGAGCGTTGAGTGAGTCGGGTTGGCGCCGCGAGGCCGAAATAGGCCGAAAATCAAACCTTTTCAAAGCTAATTTTGACAGCTGTCAGTTGAAGGGTTATCGTAGGTTTTAAATAGGTACACACACAATAATTTACTTTTCTTTTATGATTTATCACCCAATTTCTAATTCTAATAATTTAATAACAACTTAAAATATTTTCTTACTATTGGTATATCAGTTTTTCTCTGTCTTCTTGATATGTAGATACCAAGAAGTAAATTATTAAAATCCATACCAATATTATATATTCGAAAGTAACTGTGTCTATCTGTCTGTATGTTACCTTTTCACGCCTTAACCACAGAACGGATTTCGATAAACTTTGGCAAGGAGATAGATAGCATCCCGGGGAAGGACATAGGCTACTTTTTATCGACATACCACGCGGGCGAAGCCGCGGGCGGAAGCTAGTGTATGATAAATTAACATCCGCACTTCCTACTTTATTACCAGACCTAAAAATAAGTATCGTAGAAATGGAAACAGCATTAATAAATCACAGAATGAGTCGAACAACGTTATTATTTTTCTCTTTTACAACATTCATTTCCTGCACCTATTTCTTTTACCTTTTTCTTTTAAAAACACGATTCAATATTTTCTTTTGATTTACGTGCGTCTGTCGTGTGTTTTCTGATATATGTTTGTTTATTTATTTCAGTAAAAGATACTGCTCCGCGTTCTGAGACAAAACTATTGAAACAAAAACACATTAGGGCCGTGTCGTGTATAAGCTATTCGCTTTTAAATACACGCGAATACGCGATCGCCGCGCTCATTATGTAATTTTTTCGGTGAACCTAAACGTGCTGTCGCGCCGACAGAGGGCGTTTTCCGGTTTTCCGAACAAAAAGTGACATAAATGCTCGAGACGATTGCCTATTCGGGTGGCGATCGCTTTTAAATGGGACTTAAATTGTTTTGTTTCAAAATAGTTTTCTTTCAGTTAGTACGTATTGTTGTTTGTAATTGTTATCTTTTTTGATACTTTCAGTAAAATAAAGCAGCAAGTGTTTGATTTTTAAAGAAATTTTCTCATAGAATGAGTTTTTTTTTGTGTCGAAAAATGTCTGTTGAATAACCGACATTTGAGTTTACACAAAGCACAAACATCCAGATTTGGAACAAACATCTACGAAGTAGTAATGTATGGCAAATAGCATTGTTTGTCTCCAGGGCGACGAACCCACGACCTCTGCAATAAATATCGGAGTTGAAAATACATACCTACATCAACTGAATTTTTATAAATATTCAGAGCAGGAGGTTTCTTGCTGCGATATTTTTATCTATCTATCAATATTTTTATAACTCAACGACTATTTATACAGGGTGTAATGGTAAATACCGTTGTCACTCAAACCATGGGTAGTTGACTTAAATATAAAAATAAAAGACCGAGTCACAACAAAAAAAAAACATTATTAACATTAAAACATTTTTAAAAGTTTATATCCGACACCGTCCGCAAATTCATGGATATGCGCCCGAGGTCACCGCGCCTCCTAAATACCTACACAACACATGAATCAATACACAATAGGGGTCGTGCTCGCGGCCGGTCAGGTCACGTACCGCAGCCCCCGCCCGTGTTGTAAAATTTAGATTTTCTTAAAAAAAAAAGTTGTAATTTTCCATTGAAATTACGTTCTATAAATGAAAAAAAAACATTGGTTACAAGAATAACGGTGTTAACCCTAACACCCTGTATATAGACGGTATGTGAAGCTAAGTCAGAAGCCCAAAGGTGGCGTAAAATCTCTAACAACTCAGTTTAGTCACTAACCACACGAAAAGAGAAGATCCTGAGGCTATAGACAAAATCCCTTTTCTGTAAGCGTTAACGCCAACGGAAAGATCAAATTGTATGGAGTTGACATTAGCTTTAGAGATGTCCCGTGATTGCTGCCGTCAACGCCATACATTTTGATCTTTCCGTTGGCATTAACGCTTACAGAAAAGGGATTTTGTCTAGGCCCCCTGTTTGTATTGGATCAGTGTGATTCGTAGCAGTGGAGAGCGGTAGGTTTTTCTGTCAGCATTGGTGTATGAGTTATGCTTCTTCTAAATGTGTGTCCAAACATTGCGCAGCAAGCGGCGTTTGCAGGACACATTTCTGCCGCGCTCTAGTGTGGACTAAACCGACGAATGTTTGCGCGGCAGTACTGCGCGGCATATCCGAGACACGCCGCGCACTTCAGTTGGCATGAAAGTGGTTGCGTGTGTCGTAGCTCTGCTTATAACTCGTCCAAATACAATACTGACGAATGTTTGTGCGGCAGGTAGACAGAAGCGTTCACGCGCGGCTTACTGCTTAATTACCGCTCAATGTTGGGACACACCTTTATAAATCACTACTACAATGTAGCTAAATATAATATAGTTAAAACTTGCAACTACTCAACTTACTTTGACAGTTTCCACGATGCAAGTCACTAGCATAATATTGAACTTTGCCCAATTTAACTTTCAAGCGAATAAAGCACTATATCAAACATCGCTTATGTCTGAAACTGAATGGGGATCCTTTAGTTGCCTTGTAAGTCATCAAATATAGTTCTGAAATTAATTTCTCAACCGTCTTCGAAGTTCTAAATAATTGAGTTAGGGTTTCGTATTGAAGGTGTACCGGTCAAATAGGTCATTCGTAAAAGGTTAAAAAAACCGGCCAAGTGTGTGACGGACCACGCACAATGAAGGGTTCCTAGGAACTCAATATATTTTTTTTTTAGATTTTTTAAAATCGATTAGTCACAGAGCGATTTCGATCTGTAAAAATCGACGGCGTTTTAAAACATCCCTCTCAATAGAAATACATCTTCCGAACGAATATTTTCTAAAAGAAACTCGGATGATTCCTTAATACGAAGATTATTACTACAAATTGAGTTCCCTCTAATCGATACCCCAAGGAAATATAAGTTCACTCACTCGTTCAAAAGCGATTGAAGAAGATTCGGTCATGTTTGAAATTAGAATTGCTCGTTTTCGTTCACTCCGATATCCTTGAAAAGGCGGTGATTGTTATATTTATTTGATTGATTGGTGATTGATTGCAGAACCTATGTTAGAGGTATCTGGAATCAGTCATCACAGTCACTTATGAGTCGGTTTAAACGTCCACTGCTTATGAAGGACCTGCCAATTACAACTGTTTGTAATCATGGCTCGTGGCTAAGTAGTAAAAGCCGCACGGGTCAATCCATCAGGTTAAGCTACGCTGGCGGGGCTGGTCCGTGCATGGATGACCATTCTTTCCATACCGAAACTCCTCCGTGCCTCATAAATCACGTTAAGCAAGTTGCTTAACGTTGGTTGCAGGTTGCTGTCAAAGATCCACGAATAACAGCGATAGAGGTATCCCTTGGTAAGACTGGTTGTCAGACTTTCGGGTTTCTGACTACCCGTAACGAGTGTCAAAGATCTACGAATGGCAGCCGGGACCAAATTTGCTTAACGTGCTTTCCGAGGCATGGAGTCTTGTTATGTTATGGATGGTTACCCCTCCACGGACCGACCTCAGCAAGTGTTGCTTAACCTTGAAGATCGACCCGTGTGGCTGTCATTATTACGCCACCAGCCCGAATATTAACGAAACATTATAATAAAGAAATCTCAATGTTTTGGCAACTCGTAAAAACCGTGCAAAGCACGTGACGTAAGTGAAATATAATGAAATATAATTTACAGTTCACAGTTTTCTTTCTCCTTCAAAAATGATAGTTGTAATACATTTGTAATTGGCTCTGTGTTTCTTATAAAATTGTTATCCATTATTTATAGCTGTTGGTTCTCCTATAAATAAATAAATAAAAACAACGGAACAGTTAAAAGTTAGTGCAATCATTATAGTACTTTTGTGAATAGGAAAAATTAAATACAGTACCGGGTAACTTTACAAATGTATTTTAATAAAACTTCCTTCGAAAGTTTTTCAATTAAATTCTTTTATTGAGTTTTATTTCGTAAATGGACAAGATTTTAGGAACAAGAATAATTATTAATGTTGTGGAGGAGCTCGTGGTTAGGTAATAACAGCCGCACGGATCGATCCATGAGGTTAAGCTACGCTTGCCGGGGTTGGTCCGTGGATGGATGACCATCTTTACATAATTATCGAGACTCCGACATGTCTCTGAAAGCACGTTAAGTCGTTGGTCCCGGCCCTCAGTTACGGGTCGTCAGAAGCCCGAAAGTCTGACAACCATTCTTACCAAGGGGTATCATATTACCCAGTTACTGGGTTGTGGAGGTTAGATAGGCAGTCACTTCATGTAAAATACTGGTATTCAGCTGCATCCGGTTAGACTGGAAGCCGACCCCAACATAGTTGGGAAAAGGCTAGGCAGATTGTTTGAATAATTATTAAACTGTTTCCATGTCTGGGCATGTTATTTTCTCGCAATGAATAATAAGCATTGTAATTTTTTTTGGATTGGAGAGGATGGGTGCCCCAGTGGCAACAGCCACGACTTACGAGTTGTAGGTCGTGAGTTCGAACCCAGTCGGCCGCGTTACTTTATGTAATTTATTTCATCACCACTGATTACAAAACGATGACGCAAAACATCGTGAGGAAACCGGCATGCCCTAGAACCAAAAATTCGAAGACATGTGTGACATGTACCACTGGACCCGCGTGGTGGAATATGGCTCACTCCCTTTCAAAGAGAGAAGACCTATGTGTCAGCAGTGGAAACATTATAGGTTGATTATGCTGATACTCAATACGAGGGTGCCAAAAGGAGTTAGATATTCTTTACTCATTTGTTTGATACTGGCAAGTTATTCACTATCTGATAGGCTGGTTATTTATAGAAACAGTTTGCGCTCAATATTAGCTTGGTGTGACAAGCGACCGCAGTCAGGAATCTGGCACCTTCTCGACCACCACGAAAATGCGGTGTCAGAACACTGAACTAAAAAGACGTGTCTATCCTCCCTCACCCACCATATTCCCCTGACCTAGCGCCTTATGATTTTTACCAGTTTCCAAGAAACAAAGAAAAACTAAAGGGGAAAAGGTTTGAAAGCAAAGAATGCATAAACTGCCTATAATTTCGAGATTGCTGAAGTATCTAAAAAAAAGAGTGGTCAGAGGTATTTTCCAAGTATACGCTCACGGCGCTCCTTCGAAAAGATTGATACTTGTAATCTATCTAACTTATATAATATTATAAACGCAAAAGTTTGTAAGTATGGATGGATGGATGTTTAACAAACATCCATCCATCCATACTTACAAACTTTCACGTAAAAACTACTGAATGGATTTGGATGAAATTTGGCAAACAGATAGTTTATAACCTCGATTAACACATAGGATACTTTTTATCCCGATATTCCCACGGGGTCGTCGTGACTTACGCAGGTGAAACCGCGGGGCGCAGCTAGTAAAGAATAAATTTTGTGTATCTAATTTCTTTCGTCATAATGGCTGAGTCGCTGCATGACTTGCAGCAGATGCTGGACGGCCTAGTTGATTCTTCTGTACGCATTGGTCTCCGGATGAACTTGGACAAAACCCAAGTTATGGTCAACGACCACGTTAGTCCGGGACCGATTGCTGTTAATGGCGATGCTCTCGAAGTTGTTCGTGAATACGTTTACCTCGGTCAAACTCTGCAGTTTGGTAAGAACAACTTTGAGAAGGAGGCTAACAGAAGAATTCAGCTGGGCTGGGCAGCTTTTGGGAAGCTCCGTCGAGTCTTCTCGTCGCGTATCCCGCAGAGCCTAAAGACTAAAGTCTTCAATCAGTGCGTCCTGCCTGTGATGACCTATGGAGCCGAAACGTGGACACTCACGGTACGGCTGGTCCATAAATTCAAGGTCGCTCAGCGAGCTATGGAACGTGCTATGCTTGGAGTATCTCTGAGAGATCGAATCCGGAATGAGGTAATCCGGCAGAGAACCAAAGTTGTCGACATAGCTCACAGAATAAGCAAGCTTAAGTGGCAATGGGCCGGCCATATTAGCCGTAGAACCGATAACCGCTGGGGTAGACGTGTTCTTGAGTGGAGACCGCGAATCGGAAAACGTAAGGTAGGACGCCCTCAGGCTAGGTGGAGCGACGATCTTCGCAGGGTGGCTGGATGAGAGCTGCCGAGAATCGAGCTGAATGGCGTGCAATTGGAGAGGCCTATGTCCAGCAGTGGACTGCTATAGGCTGATGATGATGATGAATTTCTTTTGGTATGACCCATGTATTCCGCTGAATACCATCAAACGTTGCTTGTTGACAGGAAGCGGTCTCGCAATAGGTCCGCGGACGAATGAGCTGGTTCACAAAAAACCCTACCACGCAGGGTCAGCCTTCCTAACAAAACATTATGATCTAATCTAAGGCCTTAGGGCGCCCACAAAAGATACGTACACTGGTCGTATCTAAATACAGTCTGAGATCAAAGGGCTCGCTCATGTGTGAGCGACCTTCTATAGGGCTGTCAGTTCAAGGCCTGTTTTTAACCGACTTCTTCAAAAAGGAGGAGGTTCTCAATTGGAACGATTTAAGCAAAAATGATCCAACCCACAACCTCGACAATTTCGATTTTTTGTGACCTATGTACTCCAAATAAGGTATATTTTAACATATCAAAGAACGAGTCTTTGACATATTACAATACACCTTATTTGGAGTACATAGGTCACAAAAAATCGAAATTGTCGAGGTTGTGGGTTGGATCATTTTTGCTTAAATCGGTCCAATTCGTCTGTATGTTTTTTTTGTTATGTTACCCGATTACTCCGCCAATATGAATCGATTTTGATGATTCTTTTTTGTTTGTTAGGTCATGCTTCAGAGGTCGTCCCATATTTTTATTAACTTCCCATGTAAATTTGACTTACAATAATTACGTATTTTTCCCACTTAGTCTAGTAGACGATATATTATTTGACTGCGTCATTTTTTTTACATAGCAGTTAGTGGTCTTCTAATTTGTGTGATGTAGGTACCACAACTAAAAAGTGAAAAATATAAACTTTTTACAAAAAAAAAAGAACCGACTTCCAAAAAAAAACAATATTGAAAAGTAAAGACACCGACTTCCGAAAATAAAGTTAATCTTTACTTTTTTAGTGTTTTTTTTGGAAGTCGGTTGTTTTTTTTTATGTGGTTTTGTTTGTTCCGTATCACTCAGAGGAGCTCGTGCCAAAGTAACAAGGACCACTTTCTAAGGATCAACAATCAAAAGGATCAACGAATATCTTGGTTTTATTATTTATTTAAGATCTCACAGTATGTTAAGAACCCGATTTTTGTTTCATTCTGTTTTTATTCAAGTAATCGATAGTTTCTATCATTTCTGGCGCGAGAATTCAACTCCGGCTTCGCTACGATAGGTAACTTTTTTTAAAAAAAATATCAAAGTTTCGTAATATACGCATCATGAAAAACGAATAAAAAATCTTATTTAAAAAACAGAACTATGTATTCCAGTTTCTATTTATTCCATTAATAGTATGTACAGTAACCTACCTTTCCACCAATTTCTGTTGCTCTAGTATGAATGGGACGCGAGATATGATTTTTTTTCTCATTTTTCGTTTTTATTTTTTTATTCACCTATAACACCGTATTAGGTCGTGATTTTTACATCAAAATATTGCTTATACTTTCTATTATGTGTAGTAAAAAAACCACAACATAATTCCGTGTTATCTACAAGTTATTACAAATTTTAGTAATATCCGAAATATCTGCAGTTAGGGCTGTCACTTCAATCGAAATGTAGATACTTTTTTATGTTATAATATTTTAGTTTATTTATCATGTCGATGACTAGTATCGTTATTTTGTCGCTTAGTTGGCTAAAATTGTCTGACTGTTAAACGAAAATTTAAAAAAACAACAAACTGTTAAGAGAATCTTCAAACTACAATAACATGACTGTGGTATAAAACTACGGTCTAATTATTGGTCGAGTCCCTCCACTGCTACTCAATGGCTACTGGCCCTTTCTGGATACAAGTGGAGGAAATGCTATCATGTTGGGCTGGTACACCTTCCTAACAGTCAATAAATTCTCATCCGAAGGACTTAACGAGTACCTAGCTAATTTTGCCGATTCTGTTGTACACCGAACTAAATTAAAATTCCTTACTTTTGGCTATGATAATGTTAACTAGCGTTACAAACGTTCTGACAAAAAAAAGATCTAAATTTAAAAATTATTTTAAACATCTTAAATCGAATTTGACAATCGCGCCTCCACTTGGTACTATTGTTTTCCCTACCCTGTGATTTTTTTTTAGAGCCAGAGGCGCTCATAAACGCACCTTCGACGTGATTTTTTATGGAATTTTTCACATTTTGTATGGAAAATATGCAAAAAAAAAAAAAAATTACCGACATGCTAAGCCTAAGGGTTCTCTAAAGGGGGTCGAAATTTTCATTATTTTTGCGACAGGACACACCATTTTCGAGATATAAGCAAAAGAAAATAAAAAAAGATACAGTACTGTTTTGCAACTGAAGTCGAGGTGTTGGTTTGAATTTTAGTTCATGACATCTAATTTTATTCCACACATTTTTAATCGCGATTAAAAATAGTCAGATTTAGTTAGAGGATTTTAGATATAAGACAAAATTTTAGGTTAAATCGTGAAATTCAGAATAGCATTTTCACTAAACTATTGTCTAACTTATCTCAGTACCATCTTAGTGCTGTCAAACTAAATTATAGTTATGTTGTGTCAGCTAGAGTCTATTTCAGAAAAAATTTGGATGATGTTATATGGGTAAATCCTGCACCGTCATCTTTTCGCTACTGTAGACCGTTACACTTACAATATAAAAAAGAAACGAAAGAATTAATAATTTCTGAGAAACAGTTTATTGATGAGCAGATACAAAATCTTACCCCCATGATAACTGAAACCTCGCGAGGGCATAAAATAAAAGTTGAATGCAAATTCTACTGTGCGGCTTTGATGGGAAAGTCCTGAATGCAATTCATTCTACACCATCCCAGTTAGGTACGTTGTCCATATTGCAATTTGACCTCGTCGCAATTTAATAATTTAGAGATAGCATTCTCCAAACCTGTCATAGAAGAACGTCTGGTATGGTATAAGTCCACTTCATTCATGGATTAGGGCCTTAGAATTTGTATTAAATCTTGGATACAAAGTTGAGGTAAAGAAAAGGAGGATCACTGAAAGATCAGAAGAGCGCCGACTGGTCGAGGATCGTAAAAAAAGAATCCAAGGTCTAATCAGAGAAAAAATGGGCCTTTTGGTAATGAAATGAAATGAAATGAAATTGTTTATTCTATAAATAGGATATTGGAATCACTTTTACACGTCATATTAAAAAGTTGTAAAAATAAGCTAGATGAGGTCGGCGTTTCCTATCTGACTATTCTGAGAAAAAAGGCCGAAACAAACTCAGAGGTCACCGTCTCCTTTAAAGTCCAGACATAATCTTGGTCAGGCCATATGAGGACCATGTAGATTAGAGTCTGAAATGGTCTTTTGAGGAAAGAACCACACAGATTTGAGTGGGCTTGTCCAGTCAGTGCAAGCATTTGTCAGTAATAGTGGAGCTCAACTCAGAACTTAAGGTAGATGTGGTGCGTCCAACTTCAGGGACTACTAACGATGGAAAGTTGGAAACACTGCCGGCACTGACAAAAACCGAGGAACTTTTACAGAAATTCTGAACATCGAACGGTGGCTATTAGATGAGTTATACGTAATTTAAATCGTTTTGTCCAGTAACTTGCCAATTGATTCAGAAAAATTCGCGAATTTTTGCAAAGAGCTGGCATACAAATATATTGCAAAGTATGAATGGCATCCTAAAATTTTATTCCATGGTGCGAAAATAATAGATTCATCAAGTTTACCTGTTGGCATGCTCTCTGAACAGGCGGCTGAGTCTCGAAATAAATTTTGGAGGTTTGACAGAGAGCACCATACTATAAAGATTTCTCGTGAAGCAACCATGTCTGACCTTTTTCACAGAGTCTTAGTCTCATCTGATCCAATAATATCTGATTTCAACCCATTAGAGAGAAAAAAAAAGCAAAGAGAATTACATTACCAGTAGTCGCATTGTCTTTGTTGAGACCTGTTAACGAAAAAAATCTAGAAATCGATGATTATTCTCGCGTTGAATTTGTTGTTATTAGTAATGAGGAAGAGTAACCATTTATGATAAGTTCAAAACAAATTGGTTTTTTGTCGGATAAAATATATTTTAGTTAATATTTTTTCGGATCCACAAAAGTGACAGCCCTGAAGAAAAATTATAATTTGCAATAACTTTTGAATAACACGGAATTAGGTTGTGGTTTTATTACTACACATAATAGAAAGTATAAGCAATGTTTTGATGTAAAAATCACGACCTAATACGGTGTTATAGGTGAATAAAAAAATAAAAACGAAAAATGAGAAAAAAAATCATATCTCGCGTCCCATTCATACTAGAGCAACAGAAATTGGTGGAAAGGTAGGTTGCTGTACATACTATTAATGGAATAAATAGAAACTGGAATACATAGTTCTGTGTTTAAAATAAGATTTTTTATTCGTTTTTCATGATTCGGATATTACGAAACTTTGATATTTTTTTAAAAAAAAGTTACCTGTCGTAGCGAAGCCGGAGTTGAACTCTCGCACCAGAAATGATAGAAACTATCGATTACTTGAATAAAAACAGAATGAAACAAAAATCGGGTTCTTAACACACTGTGGATCTCCAACAAAACGTTTACTTACACAATGCACGTGTTAGTAGATAGAATCAAATTTTAATAACATACAAAATACATTTAAAAAAAAATGATTAAACAATGAATCATAGCTCCTGTAAGAATTTTCGCAAGAGTGAACCAGCTAGCGCCATCTATCCGACCACAGTTGAAACTCAAGCAAGAAAGCGCTGTCACAAAGGAGGGTCACCTTATTTTTAATAGGTACTTAATATATGGTTTTAAATATTTTTGTCAGATAAATTAATCAATCAGTCCACGTTTTCAAGACAGCATTGGAAGGCCCCCACAAGGTGGACCGATGACCTGGTGAAGGCCGCTGGATGCGGGAAGCACAGAACCGGTCGAAGTGGCGGTGCTTGGGGGAGGCCTATGTCCAGCAGTGAACGTCTTTCGGTTGAAATGTTGATGATGATAATGAAAAAAAAATGTCAACATACTCGACTATACACTAAGTGCAAAAAAAACATGCGGGCAGTCTTTATGGACTGTCGATAGAAGTGAAAACTAAGTAACATTCTTTCATTTCTTCAAGCGTTCGGTGACGATAACGCGAGTTCCATGAACTATGTTCACCCAACAAGCGTTCGGTGACGATGACGCGAGTTCCATGAACTATGTTCACCCAACAAGCGTTCGGTGACGATGACGCGAGTTCCATGAACTATGTTCACCCAACAAGCGTTCGGTGACGATGACGCGAGTTCCATGAACTATGTTCACCCAACAAGCGTTCGGTGACGATGACGCGAGTTCCATGAACTATGTTCACCCAACAAGCGTTCGGTGACGATGACGCGAGTTCCATGAACTATGTTCACCCAACAAGCGTTCGGTGACGATGACGCGAGTTCCATGAACTATGTTCACCCAACAAGCGTTCGGTGACGATGACGCGAGTTCCATGAACTATGTTCACCCAACAAGCGTTCGGTGACGATGACGCGAGTTCCATGAACTATGTTCACCCAACAAGCGTTCGGTGACGATGACGCGAGTTCCATGAACTATGTTCACCCAACAAGCGTTCGGTGACGATGACGCGAGTTCCATGATTTTTATTCACCCAACAAACATTCGGTGACGATGAAGCGAGTTTCGTGATCTATGTTCACCCAACAAGCGTTCGGTGACGATGACGCGAGTTCCATGATTTTTGTTCACCCAACAAGCGTTCGGTGACGATGACGCGAGTTCCATGATTTTTGTTCACCCAACAAGCGTTCGGTGACGATGACGCGAGTTCCATGATTTTTGTTCACTCAAAAAGTGCTCAACGCGCCTAAAGAAGTTTTCACTTAAAAAAGTATATAGATATAAGCCTACCTAATAAGACCTTATCTACATCATAAATAACCGTCATCATCTGCCTAGCCTTTTCCCAACTATGTTGGGGTCGGCTTCCAGTCTAACCGGATGCAGCTGAATACCAGTATTTTACATGGAACGACTGCCTATCTGACCTCCACAACCCAGTAACTGGGTAATACGATACCCCTTGGCAAGACTGGTTGTCAGACTTTCGGGCTTCTGACGACCCGTAACGACTGTCAAAGATCCACAAATAACAGCCGGGACCAACGGCTTAACGTGCTTTCCGAGGCACGAAAGAGTCTCGATATGTATAGATGGTCACCCATCCACGGACCAGCTCCGGCAAGCGTAGCTTAACCTGAGGGATCGACCCGTGCGGCTGTTATTACTTAGCCACGAGCTCCTCCATCCTCATCATCAATAACTGTCTAACCTAAATATTACTTAACGTAATTCGTAAATCACTGAAGAGGAGGCTTAGTATTTTATTATCTGAGAATCGATTGGTATTATTTTAGGAGCGAATCCGTTTATCTATCTTTGTCGGTGTGGCGCGTTTGAACGGGAGAGTTCACTTGCTTGGTTACTAGCCAGTTAACTTTCCTGGGTTAGTATTATGAAGTATAAATGCCATCATTATTCCACTGCGAAAACGGGATGAAAAATGGTGGCATTCATAATACGGCACCTGTTCACGTGAACATCGACAATCAAGGAGATTCCGTCGACAATCCAAAAGATAAGTCCTCATAATATTTGAATTTGAAAGAAGAATTTGCGATCATTAAAATGACAAGGGTGCCCTTTTTTAGCAGACATCGAGGTTTCTTGAGTAGGACCAGCATAAGCATAGCATCATCAGCCTATAATGTTCTCACTGCTGGGATACAGGCCTCCTCTCTTCGTGGGCTTTTTAATATACCACGCAGGCCCAGTGTGGGTTGGTAGATGTCACATGTTTTCGAATTTTTCAGTTCTAGGACATGCTGGTTTCCTCGCGATGTTTCCCTTCACCGTTTTGAGAGCAGTGGTGATGAAATAATTTACACAAAGTAAAGCACCCGTCAGGGTTCGAACCTACGACCTACAACTCGTAAGTCATGGCCACCACTGGGCCACCACTGCTCTCAAAACTGTGAAGGAAAATATTGAGAGGAAACCTGCTCGTCTTAGAACCAAAAAATTCGATAGATGTGACATCCACCAAACCGCACTGGGCCCTCGTGGTGTATTATGGCCCACTCCCTCTCACAGAAAGGAGGCCTGTGTCCCAGCAGTGGGAACATTATAGGCTAATCAGCCTATAATGCCGAGTAATTACTTTACATACTTACACATTATATAATCATGTACTGTGTGACTATGGCAGTGTGTATTTGGTAGGACGCTTACGTTTACTAATGTTGGTAAATCGTCATATATTGAATCTTTGATTGGACGTGTCAATATGAAGTATGTATTTTATCCTGGTATTGGTAAGTTTTTTATGCAAGGATTTCGTGAGGGTTACCATAAAGTATTTTTTTTTTAAGAATTCTCTTTTAAGTTTTGTGTTCCAAGTATGCTAAAACGTTTGTTGGAAGGTCGTAAGTATGCTTATCCGGTTAAGTGTGAAAGTGATATGATTGTGTCTTTCCATGGTCCAATTATTTTTGTATCTAATAAGTTAGATGGTGTTTGAATACTAACTAAACATACATAATCATGTATGTGTATGTATGTAAAGTTAGTACCTACTCGTTTTGTAATAAAGCGGTTTTTTAAAATGTCATCTGTATGGACCTTTTATTGCGTCAAAATTCTACCTGCACTGGGAAAGAAACGGTTGCTTTGAAGTATTCGGAATTTAAATGTATAAGTAGCAAATACATAGCCTCTCAAGCGACATGCCGGCGCGGACGTTAAAAAAGTCAAAGTCAAATAATTTATTTCAAATAGGCACTTATAAGGCACTTTTGAACGTCAAAAACAAAAAAATAGAACTGATTCTAGTTGCCCCTTCCAAAAGGTAGTTTTCGTATCGAGAAGAATGGGCAAGAAACTCCAACGTTACTCTTTTAAAAATGTTTTACAATATTTTGTCTACATTAATTATATAATGTGAAGACGAGTCTAGCAAGTTGATGTAACTACTGGCGCTAGTCCACTGGCCCGTTCAAACAACACGCGGGTCGATGACGGCTCCGCAGCACCGCATCGAAATCCGCATAGGATGGGGCCAAGCGACAACCGTAATATTTGTTTATGAGCGGTAGCGTTTTTATGGAGACATTTTATAGAGAAATATGCAAGACAAGATGCAAGAGAGTAAGGCTGCGATGGTGTGGTCATGTGAAAAGGAGACCGCCAGAATACGTTGGGAACTTAGCGCTACTGAGTGTCAGGTATTCGAAGACGATTTCGTGGATAGAGCGAAGTGATTTTTAAATGTTTTTATATTTAAAAAATGTAATTTATAAGTGTGTAGCTATGAAATATAGGAGATAATATTATTCTAAGATCTGTAAGAGGTGAAATAAGAAAATTATCATTTATTTTATTTGGCCTTGTTCGTCCGGAAAAGTGTTTGAGACGTCCATTATACAATTAAATAATGATTCAGTTTTAATGTTTTTCAAACCCAAAATATTTGGAACTAAACACTGCGTTCTATTTAAAAGCGATAGTCGCGAGAATACACTTAAAGTCTGACAACCAGTCTAACCAAGGGGTATCGTATTACCCAGTTACTGGGTTGTGGAGGTCAGATACGCAGTCGCTCCATGTAAAATACTGGTATTCAGCTGCATCCGGTTGGACTGGAAGCCGACCCCAACATAGTTGGGAAAAGGCTAGGCAGATTGAGTCGCGAGAATACACGTACGTTCGAACTATTTTTTTCACTGAGAAAAAGTGAACGCGTGGTCGCGCCGACAGAGGGCGCTTTCCGGTTTTCAGAACAAAAAGTGACATAATGAACTCGACCGATCGATTCACACAACAATCGCTTTTAAATAGGAAGTAAAATATATACATTGGGTAACTTAACCCACAACCCAAAAAATCCATTGTGTCTCAACGAGATCTACGGAACGATATCTGCGGTACGATACCAAAGGTTAATATGATAAATTAACTAAAAGGATTAACTAACTATACCAATAAATATAAAAACAAAAGGCCCCTAAGCGTCAAAGTACTCGTCCGCATCGCTGTCATCCGGAAACGTGCCCAGAACTGAAGACTGGCAGTATTGCCACGTTGAATGGCAATGCTAATTCTTTGGCCAAAGAACAAGCCAGCCCTCTGGTCACGTGAAGTGTCGATCAGTCGGCGAGAAATTACTTTAAAAAGGAGACGCGCACTAATAGGGCGTTATTACTTGAAAAACTTTCAATAATCTCTTATTTTATAGCCACACATTCAAACCTTTTCTGTTTTTGCCCCCGCAATTTAGCGTGAACCGTTCCTCCTAGGCTGACGTAAAAGGGTTCTTGCGCTCCATTTCTGAAAAAATAGCCGTTGGCAGGGCAACCCTTTTTCTGATTTACTAGTGTGCCCAACGTAATCAAAAAAGAATAATTCTCGTAGTTTTATTTAAAAAAAAGAATATCTTCATCTAACAAATATTATAAATGCAAAAGTTAGTTTTGCTTGTATGTTTGTTTGTTACGTTTTCACGCTAAATCGGCTGAACGGATTTGGATGAGAGGCACATGGCCTGGGAAAGGACACAGGCTTGCTTTTGGCTCTTCATAGGCTCCTATATACTTCCTTCCTTCCTTATAATACTAGAAGTGTTAGAGAACGTAAATTCGTGCGAGCACCAGTAAAAAATTACTATGGCAAAAGAACCAATAAGTATTTGACCCCTACACTGTTCAATAGTATCGACTGGCTGAGAAGAGATAATATTGTAATTAGCAGGCGAACACTGGGGAGTAAATTAAAGGCTGAACTGCTGAATGCAATGGTCGCAACATGTGACAATAACTAACAGGATGAGGGACAACAAAAAAAAAAACTTACCGTCCTTGTACTATGATTCTACCTAAGTACTTAGATAAGTTTAATTAGATCGTGTAAACCAAATGTTTTTAAGACGAGCGCTAATCCTGCCGACAAACTGCCGCGCAGTTTGGCAGGTTTATAAAATGTGTACAATGTTTGGTCAAAATAAATGATTTATTTATTTATTATTATTATTATATAATCTGTTACTCGTTTTTTTTTCATATTCTCCGTGCTTTTTTTTCTGTACTGAATAAAGATTAAAAAAAAAAAAATATTTTAATACTGGTTCGCAGACGAAGTCGCGAGCAACCGCTAGTAATTGTATATTCTAATACTTCTTATTTTTCTAGAATTATTTATTATTCTAATACTTCTTATTTTTCTATCTGCCGCTGCTGTGAGGAAACCGGCATGTCTTAGAACCAAAAATTCGAAGACATGTGACATCTATCAACCCGCACTGGGCCCGCGTGACGGATTACGGCCCACTCCCTTTCACAGAGGATTCCTGTGTCCCAGCAGTAGGAATATTATAGGTTGATTATCCTTATGCCTAATCTGCCTAGCCTATTGCCCAACTATGTAGGATTCGGCTTACACTCTAACCGAATGCAGCTGAATACGGTCTGTATTTTACTTGAAGCGACTGCCATCTGACCTCCAAAACTAATTACTGAGTAGTCTAAATTTAGAAAAGCAGACTTTCGAACTTCAAACTCATTAGTCATTTATTCATCTACACCTACTTTGAATAGAGATAAAAGATTTGTAAAACTAAAAAAACTCATTCAATTAATCCATTTACAGGCACTTTTGAATTATCAAGGAGTCGGTCAGTCAGAAATATGAAGCTAGTAAGCGTAGTAGCTACCTATGGAGAAGAACGGGCAAGAACCTCCACGGACGCTCTTCTAAATCAAAATATTGTTACAATATATTGGTTACATCATTTATGTTGAAATTATACATGTGAGAACAATGTAGAAAGCACGTTAAAAGCGTCCGCAGTTACAACATAAAAACAATTCAAAAATTAAAATAAGCCATTGAAGCTAAGAGATGACCACTGACTGGTCATCTTTTAGCTTCAATGGCTTATTTTAATTTGAACTGACGGCGCCCATTCACGAACATGACGCATGGATCAGCACCATTCAGCTCAACCATTTTGAAGGGAGCTAAATGATTCAACACACGCGCCACCATCAGCGAGACAATTGAGTGAGCATGACATTCCCAGCCGCCAGGGCACATTCAAGTCAATGAAAGACAAATTACCCGGTAAATGGTAGCTCTATAGTACATAGTACTCACACCTTTGCTATGCAATTATATAAAAGCATTTTTGTTTGTAATGAATAAACAAAAAAAAATACTGAACAGATAAAAAAAAATATCACCAGTAGAATGCTACAATAAACATGATGTGAATGCTATTTATAATTATACTGAGTAAAATTTTTATCTGAATTTACACAATCAATCTGCCTAGCCTTTTCCAACTACGTTGGGGTCGGCTTCCAGTCTAACCGGATGCAGCTGAATACCAGTATTTTACATGAAGCGACTGCTTTTCCAATCTCCACAACCCAGTAACTGGGTAATACGATAACCCTTGGTAAGACTGGTTGTCACATTTTCGGCCTTCTGACGACCCGTAACGACTGTTAAAGATCCACGTTTGACAGCCGAGACCAACGGCTTAACGTGCTTTCCGAGATACGGAGGAGTCTCGGTATGTTAAGATGTTCACCCATACACGGACCAACGCCGGCAAGCGTAGCGTCCTGATAGATCGACCCGTGCAGCTGTTATTAATTAGCCTAGAGCTCCTCAGTGACACAAAATTCCCAGCAATTGCATAACTGGGTCACACCCAATTCTGGCCTAGGCATAGCCTAAAATTAAAAACTACTTAGTACTTAGCTAATTACCAACGATTAAATGAAAATGGACTCCCAAGTAACTTTCTTACGGATTAAGTTGAAACTTTCGCAATAAGTGCAAATCCCTTTTTATCTAGAAATTCAACTTAGCCACAGTTTCAGCCGTATTTTGGCTGAAACTCAGCGGTTAAATATGGGTATTACGTTTCCTTTCTCACTTGAGTATCCGGAATGACTGGGTGGGACGGATATTGCCAATTTTGTATTTTTGGGACATGTGGTCTCATGTACCAATGCTAGTCAGATTGAGGAAATTCATGATTTTGTATTTAAATGAATTTATATTTAGGTTTCCGTACCCTAAGGGTAAAACGGGACCCTATTAATAAGACTCCGCTGTCTGTCTGTCTGTCCGTCTGTCACCAGGCTGTATCTCATGAACCGTGATAGTTAGAGAGTTGACATTTTCACAGATTATGATGTATTTCTGTTGCCGCTATAACAACAAATACTAAAAACAGAATACAATAAATATTTAAGGGGGTTCCCATACAACAAACGTGATTTTTTTGCTAGTTTTAGCTCGATATTGATAACGGCAACAGGTAGACGCTTGAAATATTCACAGAATATTTAGTTATTTATATTCACTTTAAAAATAAATAATTAAATTAAAATAAAAAAAAAATTAAGGGGGGCTCCCGTACAACAAAACGTGATTTTTTTGACGTTTTTATAGATAATGGTAACCCTTCGTACGCGAGTCCGACTCGCACTTGGCCGGTTTTTTAAGTATACTGTAGACTGCCTTGTTGTCTAGTGGTCACAAGGTTAACTGTTGAACTTGAGGTTCCAGATTCAATTTAAGATGATTCGGTATTTTTTTAAGAGAAAACAACTTTATGCGGGTTGAGCGATTTTTAGTACAGGAATAACTTATGGGTTCGCATCACCGACATGCTCGCAATATGCTGTAGTAGCAATATGTGAATTTATTGACCACGTGAAAAGCTAAATTTTTGAATACCGTGCATTGTTTAAGCAGTGATTATATTGTAGTATAATATATTATTTATGTTTAATCTTTACTATATAATTTTTTTATTTTGCATGTTTGGACCATGGGGTCCCAGTCTTTTGGAAGGCGTACGAGGAGCCGAAGCTAACTCGCAGAGGTTCCTTCGACAATTTTAAAAGGAATGAGGCACCAATTGATGACTATCCCTGTATACACTATGCAAGTGCATCCAAGGACAACCCCCGGTTGGTGTAGGACTATTGCAGAACATGGAAACAAACTTATGGTGTACAACTGTGCATAGTGGCTATAGTGGACTGGTTACCTAGAACTATGGAAGGACTGTGTCCCCTGCCTAATCTATGCATACACGGATAAAATGGCAGGGGGTGACTTGTCCAGCCAGGGTTGCGGGAAAGTCCGAAAGGGATACCGTGACCTTGGCAACAGGCAACTGAAGGAACACGGGTGGGTTTTAGTTAGTAAAAGTTTGACACGCCCTTCGGCTCCGCCCAGAGCGGGAGAAGTCATTGGATGATTTCCCAACATCAAAAAAAAAAAAAAAGGGAGTGCCTTGTACACTCAATAACGGGCCGCCAAAAACGCTCGCTAGTACTTAGTGACGTAGCGACAAGCTTTATTATTAAGGTGTACAATTTAGAATCGATAGTAATGGCAATGATGAAGTCTAATTACCTACTATCTAGTAAAACCACTGAAATGCTACGAAAACTGTGGAAATTAGAATTCCACACTTTCCATAGCATTTCAGCCGCATTTTCAGCAATTGCATTTTACAGCGAATTACTTGCAGCTGTATTTCATTACCATAACTGTGTTTTGGCACGTTTCCTGAAATTCCGGGTGAAGTGCTATGCAACATTATAAATTGCCGTTTACTTGCATTCTATTTTTCTGAAAATAAAGTTGAGAATTGCTTGAACGTTGTATGGTTTATTTTTGTGGTCAAGCTATATTTCTCACGCTGTTTTTTTTCTAGGTATTGAGTTTAATACCTGGTAGGTAATGATGGTTTTAGATGCTTTCATTCAATAACTTTTGAATAGTTTTTTCCTAATTGATTCAGGCGTGAGTTTGCGGAAATCCATTATAAAATACAATAGACGTAGATATATTTAGAATCTTCTTCCGTTTAACTATTCCTCATGAGTCATAAAAAACCCTGTAAGAAATCGACACGTGTTTCACCTCTCAACGAGGCATCCTCAGGATGACGATTGACCAGTCGCAAACCAGAACACGACGTGTTGCCACACCCAGCGCTGGATGCAGAAAAATCAGCTGTTCCCTACAATTTATGTTCGCAAAATGTATGGAACCGCTGATAATTTTTTCTTGATTTAGTGTTGGTCCCATAGTGACAATTGTTGATAATGATGAGTACAATGACCCCTTACGAGATTGCCCATGAATTCAATTTCACCCTGCATAGCCTTTTCCCAACTATGTTGCGGTCGGCATCCAATCTAACCGGATGCAGCTGAATACCAGTATTTTACATGGAGCGACTGCCTATCTGACCTCCACCACCCAGTAACTGGGTAATACGATACCCCTTGGTAAGACTGGTTGTCAGACTTTGGGGTTTCTGACAACTCGTAACGACTGTCAATGATCCTCGAATGACAGCCGGGACCAACGGCTTAACGTGCTTTCCGAGGCACGGAGGAGTCTCGATATGTAAAGATGGTTACCCATCCACGGACTAACCCCGGCAAGCGTAGCTTAACCTGATGGATCGACCCGTGCGGCTGTTATTACCTAGCCACGAGCTCCTCCAGTGTAAATAAATAAATATAGGTAATAAACTTATATACTTCTCCCTTCTTCAACAGATCACAATGAAAACTCGTACAGTAGTGCTTGTGACAATCCTGAGCTGTGGCGCGGCCGCCATTTTGTTTGCCGTGGCTGCCTACCTGTATATACGGCGAAGGAGGAAAAAGAGGGAGGACGAGGAGGACGGCACTAGTTGTGCCATCAGGTTAGTTTAATAGTTTATATCTACACCCATGCTATAAATCGTCTCTAAAACATTAAAACATCCAGTATCATAGTAACCATAATATCATCCAAACGGGTGTTATAATGTTGTACTGAATTTCATAATGCAACTCATTTCGAAAAAAAGAACATTGTC
The DNA here is from genome assembly GCA_947363905.1 of Lithophane semibrunnea. NCBI lineage: Eukaryota > Metazoa > Arthropoda > Insecta > Lepidoptera > Noctuidae > Lithophane > Lithophane semibrunnea. Next base: position 6,263,614 of record OX376213.1, on the reverse strand, counting down.
ATTCACGAGCGTTTCACTAACAAAGCACCGTAATTTAAAAACAAAACACATTCGAATTCGAAAAATTCGAATTCACGTCGTACCGCGCCATTTTTGTTCGATATTGGTATTGCAAAGAAACTTTTATAGAAGATTCATATCATGGGTGTAAATAAAAACTCGGCTTCGTGTTTTAATACCCTTTATTATATAACAGTTGCATAAATAACTATTAATAGCGACTTTTGTTAATAGTGTTGCGAAAGCAAGCAAAGTCACTACTAGCAAAAGTCACTTTTAGGACCAGAACAACAAGGTTTTTTCTTGGGTGATACGTGTTTTGTGTGACATTTCAGGGCGTGTCAGTGTCCACGAGGTCTGCTTCGTTCAGAGATTATTAAGGTTGACACGCTAGGGTAGCCCGCGAAATTCAAATTTTCTTACGTTTTTTGCAATTTGCAGGTCAGTATCAGGTTGTATGTTGATCTAAATATTATTAGCGCTCGTAACAAATATGGATTTACAGAATTATAAACATTAGAATCAGCAATACAACTCTCTAAGTTTATGAAAGTGCATAGTCATACAATGCACTTTCTGTTTTTTTCACTGATTTTAATGTTTATAATTCTGTAAATCCATATTTGTTACGAGCGCTAATAATATTTAGATCAACATACAACCTGATACTGACCTGCAAATTGCAAAAACGTAAGAAAACTTGAATTTCGCGGGCCACCCTAGCGCATCCCCCTTAAACGGTTGTCTCTGCACAACCGGTTAATAATCAGTGATCGAAGAGCCATAAGCAGGGAGGGGGGTTTGCCAGAATCTCAATCCAGAGATCGACCCCCCTTAAGGTGCCTCCGTACTCTAATATAGATAATAACTTATTAAACATAGCGTATTTTATTTAATTATATCTTTAAATAATTATAAATTAAAGTCACTTTACGTATTTGTCTGTATGTCCGCGTTGTTCTTCTAAACCACGCAACAGTATTTTTGATGACGTTTTCACTATTGTTTATAGAAGGTTTATGTGTTTTTACATAAAACTAAGAAATCTCGATTTTTTGTGAAGTCGTAAAAACCATGCGAAATAGGAGCGGGTCGCTAGTAATATAACAGAATTCTGTAATTACGAGTAACTAAAAGCGCGAAAGTTAAAAACCAGCCCGATATTAAAATATTAACCAGTAATTGGGCTGTGGAGGTCAGACGGCACTCGTTTCATGTTACATATTCGTATTCCGCCACTTAAAACTGAAACTCGACCCCAACCTACAGTTGGGAATAAAAACACAATGCGAATCGAACAACAAAATATGAGTTAGTGGTGCCGATTCTCTTGTACAGCGAACTAACTAAACTATCACTAAAATTCCTTACTTTTTACTATGAGAATCTTAGAGCTCTTCTGCCAAAAAAAACCTCTTTTAAAAATTATTTTGACACAATTGAAATCGAATTTGACAATCGCGACTCCACTTGGCACCTACTTGTTTGCCTACCACGTGATTTTTTTTGAGCCGGAGAGGCGCGCTATGTGGCCGTCGCGACGTAATGTAACACTAATCATTAAACAAATGACTTCTTTTGAAAAAAGAATTCCATGTTTTTAAAATAAAATTAATTTGAAATTAGAATTCTTAGCCAAACAAAAATTATTTTGATTTGAAATGGCCAGTACTGCAGAACGGCAATTTCTTAGGTAAAGACCTATTATTATGTCAATAAATAACCAGATAGTGAATAACTTGCCAGTGTCAAACAAATGAGTACAGAATATCTAACTTCTTTTGGAATGACCCTCGTACCTCTAATATTTTTCGCTTGAATAGCCAGAAACATTTTTAAAACGAAGATTCGAACGTTGTATGAACTATACGAAATCTTTCATAACGGCTATCAAATATGGCGACCAGCCAGCGTCATATTTTAAAACGACACACCCATTCCATGCGGTTTGTGAAAATATAAAAGGATTTAGAATAAATATTTCATAGGAAATGGCCAGTACGTTTTGCCGCCTTATTGTTCTGTATCACTTGGAACCTCACTCAATTGAATGAACCTTTTATGAAATTCGTCTCCAGTTGGCGCTACTTTGACAAGAGGTCTTGCATTTCGACAATGAATCCAAACTATCCAAATCTATACTAATACTAATATATACTAATTTACTAATCCATACTAATATTATAAATTCAAAAGTAACTCTGTATATCTGTCTGTCGGTATGTTACTTTTTCACGCCTAAACCACAGAACGGATTTTGATAAAATTTGGCAAGGAGATAGATGGTATTCTAGGGAAGGACATAGGGTACTTTTCATCGATATACCACGCGGGCGAAGCCGCAGGCGGAAGCAAGTACTTAATATTATAAATTCGAAAGTAACTCTGTCTGTCTGTATGTTACCTTTTCACGCCTAAATCACTGACCGGATTTCGACGAAATTTGGCAAGGAGATAGATGGCATCCTAGGGAAGGACATAGGGTACTTTTTATTGACTTACCACGCGGGTGAAGCCGCGGGCGGAAGATAGTACTAAATATATAAGCAACGAGAACTTAATAACTTCCAAGTTTTGCAAACACAAGGTCGTAGACTAATGCGGTGGTAAATGAACGACAAAAACTATATCGAAGTTATTAATCAGCTTTCTTACTTTTGCAGCCGTTTCGCAAAAGATACGCAATTGGCAAAAATATAAATTTTATTTCCTTTGGATTGGAATCCCACGGAGAGGAGCTCGTGGCTAAGTAATAACAGCCGTTCGGGTCGATCCATCAGGTTAAGCTACGCTTGCCGGGGTTGGTCCGTGGATGAGTGACCATTTTCACATATCGAGACTCCTCCGTGCCTCGGAAACCACTTTAAGCCGTTGGTCCCGGCTGTCATTTGTGGATCTTTGACAGTCGTTACGAGTCCTCAGAAGCACGAAAGTCTGACAACCAGTCTAACCAAGGGGTATCGTATTACCAAGTTACTAGGTTGTGGAGGTCAGATGGGCAGTCGCTCCATGTAAAATACTGGTATTCAGCTGCATCCGGTTAGACTGGAAGCCGACCCCAACATAGTTGGGAAAAGGCTAGGCGGGTTGATTGGGTTGGAGTCCCATGATTTTGGATTGGAAAACTGGCGTTTGTCGTAAGAAAAAATCCTTTTTGGAACAGTTATCAGAATTAGAAATTAATTGAACTAAGAAAAGTTTAGTGGATATAATAATCTTGCCTTGTAATAATGGGTATTTTAAATTAGATTTACATTGCCGCGGCGTGGAAGCGGGTTTTTGTAACGATATTTTACACCGTAAAATGAACTTTATGTCAACTGTCTAACGTATACATTTCTTAACGTATACATTTTTTTTTTTTTTATTTGTTTACATTTCTTCTTATATGCTAGGGTAAATGTTTTAAAAGCATCTAGGTTAATTTTGAGACAGTGTAAATCGTAAGCTGTCATGCATTTTACATTTGAGCATTCCATAAAGAAGTTATCTGTTATAGTTGAACTGCAAGCGCCGCACTTTATGTCCATTATTTTTGACTTATTATTAATCAGAAATCAAAAATTACGTGGATTTGTGAGTCTAACGCCAAGCGCTCCACGTTTCGTAGAAGTGCGACAAGGACGAATTATTTGTCGCGCGCAGCCTGTCTCTTTCTCCCGAGGAGGTGAAGAGCTTACCTCAACCTTGCTAGCGCGCACGATATTGCACTCGCGAATAAAATCAGCGAAAAACGTTCACTCCACTTTGGTACTTAGTTTATTAGTTGTACGACAACAATACGAATCAATTTTCCACGAATTAACACACCATTTTTTTGGGTAAATTACGAATAAATTGCGAATAATGCGTCCGCACTCGACCGCGGTGACAGAAGTTATACGACAGACAGATGTTAACGTAAAAACTAATGTCTATGTAAATCCTTGTTTCCAATATTGATGTTATTTCCACTTAAACAAAAATAAACTTTATGATAGTATAGAACTTTTGTTGTGATGTGATTACGGGTTCTATAGTGTGATTAAATTAAATGTTCATTGGTTAGTTCACAATGAGTTTAATAAAGGTACTATAACTAAACACGGTACAATAAGTAAGATTATGATGATTATAATTTGACGCACAAGTGATGCGGTTAGTGATAAGTGTCCTACTTTGACGGCTAGTGACCGAATACTGAACCCTGAGTTCGAACTAAGGGACGTGTGAGTCGTGTGACGTCACAGGCACTTGAGTTTACAAGTTCGTCTGCATGTGTGGGTTACATACCACTACATGTCCTCCCCCCTTTGATAAAACAATAATAATTACTATCAAAATAACAATGAGTAAGGTTCAAAAATAATTGTAAAGATATTGCAAATACTTAATATAAACATGCGGTGTAAAAGTGTTTAACTATACTTAACTTTTAAATTATACAATAAGACCTTACGCTAACAAGAGGCATTTAAAATGTATATAAAAACAAAACCACACTTATGAATGCTTAAACTAAACACATTTGGTAAAAAATTAAAATACATTGGTCATAAATTTGGTTACAAAAAGTTTTAAACTTATGAATTAAATTAAACATTTCTACAAGTGGTATAAGTATGAATAAATACGTTATAAGTTGACATATTAGTGTGAGAACGCTCCATAATTGCTTGTTAAGTTGGTCTATTTTAAAACACACAACACTTCACTGCACTTTAAATTTCACATTGATTTATTTATTACTTTGGGTCTGGCGATAAAAAAATGTTTTAAATGTCAAATCTCACAGTCTTTTTTACGACGCGACCCGATCTTGTTATGACAAATGGCTCAGTTTTGTCAAGTGGGGTCGTTTGGGTCCCAACCGGTGTTATGGTTGTGGTTTCAGGCGAAACAAAAGTTGTAACATAAGCAGGTTTGAGACGATCGAGAGAAATAGCGACTTTTCGAGAACCTACTTGAACGACATAATGCTTATCGCTTCGTTTGACGATTTTATAGGGACCTTCATACGGCAGTGTTAACGAGCGTTTAACTTCGTTTTTAACGAAAACGTAGTCCGATCTTGTTAAATCTTTATGTACGAAAATGTTTCTGTTATCAGCTTGATTCCTTGTGGTCGGTTGAAGGTTCGCTAATGTTTCCATGAGTTTGCAGGTATAATCGGCGTTGTTGATGTTTGCTTCGGTGGAAACAAAAAAATCTCTCGGTAGACGCATAGATTTACCGTAGGTCATTTGAGCGGGGCTGTATCCTGAGTCTTCTTAAATTGTATTGCGCATTCCTAACAACACGATAGGTAATTGTTGTGCCCATTGACTGTTACCATCGCAACGTGCCATGATGGAAGCTTTTAGCGTTCGGTGCATCCTTTCGACGTGTCCATTCGCTTTTGGATTGTACGCTGTTGTTCTAATCTTTTTTATGCCAAGTAGTTTGGTCAGCTGTGCGAAAAGGTTGGATTCGAATTGACGACCTTGATCCGAAGTTATTCTTGCAGGGCAACCAAAACGTGCTATCCAATGCTCGAGCAGAGCTTTCGCGACGGTTTCAGCGCTTATATCCTTTACAGGAACGACTTCGGGCCATTTTGTATGACGATCAATCATTGTGACACAGTATGTATATCCATCGGAAGGTGGTAATGGTCCAATAATATCTATATGTACATGCTCGAAACGGTCTGACCTTTCGAACTCTCCTAGAGGTGTAATTGTATGTCTTTGCACTTTACATTTCTGGCATTGTATGCAACTTCTTACCAAGTTTGCTACGTCAGTATTCATGTTAGGCCAAAAATAGCGCTGCGCGATAAGGCGACGCGTAGCGGCTACCCCAGGGTGGTTAAGTGCATGGACTCTTGAAATCGCTTTTTCTCGAAATTCCGACGGTAAATAAAGTCGCGCTGTTGAAGTTGATGTTTCGAATGTAAGCTCATGATTCTAATATGGCATGCGGAACAATTTAAATTCCAGATTAGGTTTTTGTTTTAACATGGTTAATTGCGTATCTTCGACTTGGCTTTTATATAATTGTTCATAATCGAAAATATCATGTACATAAATCTCTTCTATTCTTGAAAGAGCGTCTGCGGCGTTATTGAGCTCGCCTTGAACGTACTCAATTTTGTTGCAAAATTGAGAAATAAAATCCAATTGACGAAGACGTCTTGGTGGATCTGATTTAGATTCTTTCTTCGATAATGCGAATATTAACGGTTTGTGATCGGTTAACACCGTGAGATCACGCCCTTCAATCATATACCGAAAGTGTTTTATTGCCATGTAAATAGCCAATAATTCCCTGTCGTAGGTACTGTATTTTGTTTGGGCGCTACTTAGTTTTTTTGAATAAAATCCTAGTGGCTCTAACCGTTTGTTGACTAGTTGATGGAGTGCTGCGCCGACGCAGGTATTCGCTGCGTCGGTCATTAAGATTAGTTTCGATGACGGGTCTGGATGCACGAGGGTGACGGCATCACTTACATGATGTTTGCACTGATTAAATGCGATAATCGCTTCTTCGGTCCAAGCGATTTTTGTCTTGTCTTTTTTCTTCGCATTGTGCAAATATTTGTCTAAAATAGTTTGAGTGTTGGCTGCTTTAGGAATGCTCATTCGGTAAAAATTTATAAGACCGAGGAAGCGCCTCAGTTCTTCGATGGTTTCGGGTTGCGGATAGTTTATGATTGACTTGACCTTTTCTTCGTGCGGCCGTATGCCATCACAGCTAACGCGGTAACCGAGAAATGTAAGTTCGGATTTTCCGAATTCGCATTTAGACGTATTGATTGTGACGCCAAATTCATTAAGTCGCTTGAACACCTCTTTGAGATCGTGAATGTGACACTCTTCTGATTCTGATGCGATAAGTATATCATCTAGGTAACAGAATGTATTGCGAGTATTTTTCAAAACTTCATTGATAAATCTTTGAAACGTTTGCGCAGCGTTTCTCAGACCGAAGCTCATTTTTGTAAACTCGAACAGACCAAATGGAGTTATTATTGCGGTTTTCGGTATGTCCTCAGGTGCAACACTTATGTTATAGTAAGCACATCGAATATCAATTTTAGATAGTACCTTTTTATTTTTGAGGATGTATGTGAAATCCGCTAAACGAGGAATAGGGTAGCGATCGGGCTCGGTGATTGCATTTAAACAACGGTAATCTCCGCACGGGCGTAATTCACCGTTTTTCTTTTGAACGACGTGTAAAGCATTTGCCCATGGGCTGGCTGACGGCCTGCATATTCCTAGTTCTACCATGCGTTGGAATTCATCCTTCACCGCTTTGTATTTTGCAGCGTTAAGTGGACGTGCTTTTTCGTAAACGGGTGGGCCACGGGTACAAATATGATGCATGACATTGTGTTTGGGTGAATCCTTGTAACACTCGCTCATAGTGATGTCTGGAAACTCTTTTAGAATGCGGTGATATTTATTATCCGAGTCGATGACCTTAATAGAAGAATTTTTGAGGCATCTTCTACGTTGGCGTTCCTAGAGAGCAAAGTGACTTTGTCTATTAACTTTTTTGAGTGAAGATCCACAAGCAATTGATGTTTGGCTAGAAAATCTGCCCCTACAATGGACCGCTGTACATCGGCCAGGACAAATTCCCAGGTAAAAGCTCGACGTAAGCCAAGGTCTAAAGTCATTTTCTGAGACCCATATGTTTTGATTGTTGTACCATTGGCAGCAAATAACGTAAAATCAGCTGGTTGACGATTCGCGTTTTTGTAGGCAATAACTGAAATATCAGCGCCGGTGTCTATAAGAAAATGCGTACCACTTTTCCAGTCGGTGACGCTCAAGCGATGTGTTCCTTCGACACCTACGCTCGCCAAAGCAGGTGTTGGTTTTAGTTTAACGCTTTTTTGACGCATTGTTCGCCGCATTTCTTGGCGTTATCTCCATAAATATAGTGGTAGAAACACTTGAAATCTTTGTCTCCCGGTTGCGCTATTTGACGCCTGTATTTATTTTGATTATCAAAATGCCGAGAGCGTGATCGTGACCGCGATCGCGTCTGATAATTGCCACGACTCCTATTATTACTTTGACGCGTGATCTGTAAATCATTAATTTTAGTGTTTAACGCGGCAATTTCTTGATGCAATTTAATAAATTGTTGGTCCATTGGTTGTTTGGAGATAGCGACAGGATTTAGTGTACAGACTTCGGATTGCCATGAAGTTTCCATTATTTTATCAGCTATTGCTGCGACATTGTCCAATGGAACATCGCAGACAGTGACTACTGCGCGGACTGTTTGAGGCAGGCGATCTAACCACAAAATTTTGATAGTGTCCTCGGGAATTTTGTTCCTTCCGAGCTCGCGCATTTTACGTAAGAGTTGAGTGGGTCGTTGATCCCCTAACTCGACTTTCGTAAGCAACGTGTGTAGCTGTTTGGACTCAGACTCTTCAAATGCCGAAATTAACCTGACTTTTAGAGTTTCATATTTATTGTGCTCAGGCGGGTTCTCGAGAATGTCGCTAATTTGACCCAATTCGTCTCGACCTAACTTAGCTATAACTAATTGGTATTTTTGTAAGTCACCTGGTTTTTGTGCACCGATTATGGCCTCAAACTAGTGGAACCATAGTCGCGAGCGCGCTGACCAGAAGTCGGTGATGCGGGAGTTGATGGTGATTGCCCCCGTCTCTGGCGGTTGGTGCTGGTCTACGATGTAACTCGGAGCAGCTTGCTGAGGTGCGTAGACGTTGTCAGGTGCGGCGCCAGCCGTGGCGGCAGCAGCAGTGTTAGGGTTGGTCATCTCGGAATTTCGTAAAATACTTCACAGTAAACACTAAAGAGAGTCTAAGTCTGTATTAACGCAATTGCACTCGCGGGTTATAGTACAGTATGGAACCGTATTTTTTTAATCACGTTGGGTATCAAATCACGTCGGGGTCACCAATATAGAACTTTTGTTGTGATGTGATTACGGGTTCTATAGTGTGATTAAATTAAATGTTCATTGGTTAGTTCACAATGAGTTTAATAAAGGTACTATAACTAAACACGGTACAATAAGTAAGATTATGATGATTATAATTTGACGCACAAGTGATGCGGTTAGTGATAAGTGTCCTACTTTGACGGCTAGTGACCGAATACTGAACCCTGAGTTCGAACTAAGGGACGTGTGAGTCGTGTGACGTCACAGGCACTTGAGTTTACAAGTTCGTCTGCATGTGTGGGTTACATACCACTACAATAGTATAAAAAAAAGTTGATTTTAGACTGACTAGTACCGTTGAAAAGGTCTTAAAAAAAATAAGTTGTAGCGCAAACCAAACCTTATGTGTAGGCATTACAGTTGTTTTTCCTAAAACACGTGTTTGTTTACATGTTTGGCAAATAAATTGCGAAAGCAGAATAGATACAAGCTTGTCACTGCGGGAATTCCCGAGAATGCGCGAGAATTCTCCAGAAGACGCGCGATCTGGCTCGTATATCTAATTTGTGCGTTACACAATTGACATAAAGTTCATTATCGTTTGTACAAAAAAAAAATCGCTTCCATTCCGTTCCGCCACAATATTAACTAAGTTTTTTTTTTTTGATGTTGGGAGTTCATCAAATGACTTCTCCCGCTCTGGCCGGAGCGGAAGGGCGTGTCAGACTTTTACTGACTAAAACCCACCCGTGTTCCTTCAGTTGCCTTTTGCCAAGGTCCCGGTATCCCTTTCGGACTGTCCCGCAACCCTGGCAGTTATTTAAATTGAGTCTAAGTTATCAAATCACAACTTATTCCCAACTTAACTTTTTGACAACAATTTTGCCATAATTCTTACAAAACTTAACGTTTAAGTTATTAAGTCAGGTGAAATCGGAACACTGTTCATTTTCAAGTTATAACTTAAGCTACTTAACTGCTTATTTCCGCGGTTAAGTTAGAACTTAACAAATGTAAGGAACGTATAAATTCTACGAAGTTTTGTAAGTTCCCAGGAAATAATGTAAGTTACTTACATAATACTTAGTAACAATAATATTTTGACTCTCGTTGTTTTATTGGTCGCAAGCGCTACTGCTGAGCTTGAGGTCCCAGGTTGGATTCCTGGGTCGGGCAAAGTGGTATTGGGTTTTTCCTTCAGGAATTTCTCAGTAGCAGCCCGGAATCTGCCGGCTGTCACTGAAAACCAGCGCTGGGACTCTGTCTGGCATAGGGTCGCAGCATTATGCTGAGTGATGGCTGTTTTGCGTGAATGTGACGCATATTTTCCCCCAATTTGTTATTTTTCGTGTATTTGTATTTTCTTAGCGTCATGTTTGCCGGAAATAAACGTATTTTATTTCTTTCTTTCTAATCTGGATTTGTGCCCGGTTGATGGCTATAGGCTCGCCCTCTATTACATGGGACTAAAACATAACTGGCGAAATGGATGTACTATAGGTACACCTCTGCCTAACCCTTTGGGGTATATTGGCGTGATGCCATGTTACGTTATTATGTATGCATTGTATTACTTTTGAGAACTCTGTTATTCAAGTTACAAGAATAACATAAAAAATCTAGTCACATCGACTCGCATTCACTTATTTTTCACGAAAACCAAATTATTTGGATACTTTTTGGCAAAGCAACAGACTTCTAAAACTCAAACATGAGCTGAATTAAAAATCTTTGTGATTTTTTTTTTATTTTTATGAATAAGTAACAAAAATGGTTTTTTTTTCAATTTTTTTTTTAGAAAATCAACGTTAAAGTATGATCTCATTAAAATTGTTATGAGAAATGAAATTGTATTATGAGAGAATGTTTTATTTTTGAAAAAGTTCCGTTTACTACCTAACTATTTATCATCTTCATAACTTAGTCGAAAGACGTCCACTGCTGGAAATAGGGCTCCCCAAACACCGTCATATCACATTTAATTGTCTTCGAATCTCCTAATTTCTGATTCCATCACGTAGAAAAACCCCGAGCTCAGGGGGCTCAAACTGCCAGGGTTGCGGGTTAGTCCGAAAGGGATACCGGGACCTTGGCAACAAGCAACAGAAGGAACACGGGTGGGTTTTAGTCAGTAAAAGTCTGACACGCCCTTCCGCGTCATTGGATGATTTCCCACCCTCAAAAAAGGGGGCTTAAAACAGTCACTTTGGCAGAATCATAATAGGAAAATATTATGAATCATCGTAAAATGTCACAAACTGACAATTCATAATATGATCAGCGTGCAATTCGTATTACGAAATAATTCATCTGTTTGACAGTTTTCAATGGAGATTCGTTTAATGGTCCACATAGTATGAATTGCTTTTGTGTCAAATTAGAGCAATTGCTAATGACAGCTGGAAATTCAGGAAATGAAATACTTTTAGAGGAATTGTTAATGTGGCCGTTTTAGGCCCACAGCACTCTTCAAATCTTCATAGCTCTTAGGTGCCAAAGAAATAATAATATTTATCTTCCAAGAATCCAAACTTCACTACACCAATGATAATCTGGTTTTTCCACAAATTTGTATACGTACACTGGCTTATGCCTGCGACTTCATTCGCGTGGAATTCGTAAGATAAAATAAAATGATAAAATGCCGCTGTTATTTTTGTAGGTATACCTAGTGTGTACGAGGGGTGTTCAATAAATAGTGAGAATGCGATACATTCTCCTTGGAAAGAAAATAAATAAATACTGGCAGGCATAGCCCAGACATTAACCATGATGATAATAAAAAAACAATCAATTCTCTTTTGTTTAAAAAAAATAGAAGTCATTTGTTTGCGTCGTTTCGGAACGTGTTCTGTTGTTTGTTTGTTTCACCTAGATAACGCCCTCACGTACAAATCCAGAGTTGCTATGGCTGCCATTCAAGAAGCTGGCTTCGAATTGACGTCAAATCCTCCATAATTACCGGACCTTGCTCCAGTGATGTTTACCGATTTTTGCGGTTAAAGGAACATCTCAGGGGCCAGAAATTTGAAGATGATGACGCAGTAGTCACCGCCGTACACGATTTCTTAAGGGATCAGAAAGAAGATTTTTTTAGAAAGGGAATTTTAGTTTTAGAAAAGAATTTATACAAAGTGTATAACCCTGAAAGGTGACTTCGTCGAAAAATAAAATAAGATTTAATAACAGATAATTGCGTCATACTCATTCTCACTATTTATTGAACACCCCTCGTATATAGCAGGGATGTTGCGGATATCCGCATCCACAACTGCCGAGTTTCCGCATTGATTTGGTCATCTACATCTGCATCCGCATCAGCAATAATTAATGCGGATGTTCATGCGGATGCGGATGTAGCACAGGTCGCGACAAGAAAGAAAATAGGCGGGGCCGGCGACAGACGCGTGCCATACACACATGATCATTGACCAATAGGAGCCTAGATTTCGTTCAGTGACAACATTGTTTCTCGTAAACTCATAACGCTATAACGTCATAACGCTATTAATTCGTTTTTACTTAGCGTTCTTTCTGACTTTTTTCCTTTTTGCTCGGTTCCTAACGGTCGTAGCGTGATGTTAAATACTCTACAACCTTCCTCAAGAATTGAGCTCTCAAATGCAAGAAGAATTTACCAAATCCGACCGGTAGTTTCAGAGATTAGCGCCTTCAAACAAACAAACTCTTCAGCTTATTATTAGTACAGATTTTAGGCATGTTTTTTCCAACTTATTTTCTGAGAAACAAACAGTTCTATAAATCTTGTTGCCAACATCCCAAATGTTACGTGATATAACTTGGAACTACGTTTTTCTACTTCGAGATGTTTTATGTGTTTGCTGTGTTAATACTACCAAACCAATATTTTGATTTAACGGAGTGTTCGTAGAATTTCTTGCCCGTTCTTCTCTATAGGTACATTATACTTACTACGCTTTGGAATGGGCAACTAGCTTCATATTTCTGACTGCCTGTAAAGGCCAACGCAGGCCGGGACGGGACGGCAAAGGATTTTGCCGTCAGTCAGCGCACACCAGCCGCTGAGATACCGCGACACTCCTGCGCCTTGCCAGAGCGCAGGCGCCCTGCGGTATATCACAACCAGCGCCGGCGTCCTCGGCATGCTGTTGCCTACCGCAGTACGCCGCGGCATCCCGCCACGGGAGCCCGTGGCGCGTCTTTCAATGCCATGCAACGAAATCCCTTTCGATGCCATGACATCATTTTAAAGCATAGCAATTTAAATGTCTATTGGTAAAAATTTAAATCTCTTGCCTTGCCATCCCGTCCCGGTCTGCGTTGGCCTTAAATGGTTAAATTGAAATAAATGTTTTGAGTTTGAGTGTATCTGAGAACAGCCTTCCTTTGAATGCAAGGTAGGTTTCTCTCCATACTACACTTTGGAATGGGCAACTAGCTTCATCGATCTGACTGACCGACTAAATAATTGCTTGGAGTTTCAGTTTGATAGTCGTAAAATAAAAAATAGGCTTTACATAAAGGCCTTTTACGTAGATTTATTGAAGAAAGCTGCATTGTGTGCCTAGTCTGTTTGATCAAATTACTTGAACGTCTATGGTCGCTTTCATTATCTATCTAGCCTTTTCCCAACTATTTTGGGGTCGGCTTCCAGTCTAACCGGATGCAGCTGAATCCCAGTAGTTTACCGGAGCGACTGCCTATCTGACCTCCACAACCCAGTAACTGGGTAATACGATACCCCTTGGTTAGACTGGTTGTCAGACTTTCGGGCTTCTGACGACCCGTAACGACTGTCAAAGATCTACGAATGACAGCCGGGATCAACGGCTTAACGTGCTTTCCGAGGCACGGAGGAGTCTCGGTATGTAAAGATGGACACCCATCCACGGATCAACCCCGGCAAGCGTAGCTTAACCTGATGGATCGACTCGCGAAGCTGTTATTACGTAGCCACGAGCTCCTCAGACGTACGGAACGTCCTCGGTACGTCTATGGCTCGCATTATTTGTTTTTTAATTTGCACCCTGTACACCCAACAAACATTTTTGTCATATAATCAAACTTTTATATGACCTTAAGTCTTTTTAAATTTATTTTATAGTCATTATTTTAACTCTTCGTCATGTACTGGTGTATTATATGTCCGAATAGTCATAAACATTTTTTGTCGTATAATAATGTCATATGACGTTATTTCGACATTTATAAAACTTACTTATACAACTTTTCGTCCTCTAAACGTTTTCGTAGTATAAACGTCATAAAACTGTGCATTTTGTTATATAATTACCTTTTAAACATCTGCTAAACGGATAATAATTGTATACACGTAGTATTTGTTACCATTATATATAAGTCGAATAAGTATTACGAGTGCGACCTGTATACATCCTAAAGTATCACAAACATGATAATACGACCGCTACTTAATTAATACTCATATTAAAGGTTTATAATTACCTTGTATACAATTTTCGCGTACTTTAATACAAAGTAATAGAGCTCAAGCTGAGAGTGAGCAAAATAAGAAAGGTTCCGTATCACATTTAAATGCAAATTTAACTAATCAATTTAACCAAAATACTACAAGTGTGCCCCGCAGTTCATTTTCCAAAGTTCAGGACTCTTGTTGATTTTTCGAAGTTGAAGTCATCCGAAAATGAAGATAATGTTGATAAAGAAGACACTTCAACCAACAATGATGACTTCAGAGACGATTAAAAAAGTGGGCTATTGATTTTAATATTCCACAAGTTGCATTAAAGCCAAATAAATCTATATGAAGGAGGTATTAAAAAAAGGCGGTCAAGTCAGGTCAAGTCAGGTCAAGTCTGGTCAAGTCAGGTCAAGTCAGGTCAAGTCAGGTCAAGTCAGGTCAAGTCAGGTCAAGTCAGGTCAAGTCAGGTCAAGTCAGGTCAAGTCAGGTCAAGTCAGGTCAAGTCAGGTCAAGTCAGGTCAAGTCAGGTCAAGTCAGGTCAAGTCAGGTCAAGTCAAGTCAGGTCAAGTCAGGTCAAGTCAGGTCAAGTCAGGTCAAGTCAGGTCAAGTCAGGTCAAGTCAGGTCAAGTCAGGTCAAGTCAGGTCAAACCAGGTCAAGTCAGGTCAAACCAGGTCAAGTCAGGTCAAGTCAGGTCAAGTCAGGTCAAGTCAGGTCAAGTCAGGCCAAGTCAGGTCAAGTCAGGTCACGTCAGGTCAAGTCAGGTCAAGTCAGGTCAAGTCAAGGCATTTTAAACGGTTTTTATTAACCAGTCAGGTCAAGTCAGGTCTGTCAGTGATTAATGATAACATTACCGCAGATATTATAATACTACACAGATAACATTACTATGTAGTTGAAAGAAAAAATTGTTTCATTTTTTTAATTATCCCAGGAACGTAATTAACATTTCAAGTTTTCCATTTCAAATGTGCGCATATCATTTCAATGAGGTCCATCTTTGATAAAAAATTATCAACATCCGCATAATTAGAGATCACTGTGGGGTTTACCTAAAACAAAAATATTATTTAGACTTAACCGCTTGAGTCCTAATGATGCACGCGATGCATCAATCGGAAATATCCTTCAAGCCCCACTGATGAATAAAATGCATCAGTCGATGCCACGCAACTTAGGTCTCTATTTCTACTGGAATACGGGTTAATACTGTCTATGGGCAGTAGCACTCTAGAGTTGGATGATATTCACGTCAAATTAATCTACTAAATGCTTAATCTGTGCATGGAACGTTTGACAGTGTCATCTGTCAGAGCGTCTGCGCGGGTATGCGCGGACGGTCTCCGTGCATATTTTAATAATTATTTCGTGTTTCTACTGCCGTAATCGTCGTGAAGTGATATTAAATCAAATTAATAATAGTTTATACATCGTGTGCGATAATAATATTACCAAAATACATAAGTTGAGTGTGCAAAATTAGCGTATCAAAAAAATGCCGTGAAAGTACTGAGTGTGGTGGTGATTATGTGAATAGTGTTTGTTTTATGATGTTTACAGCGTGGGAAGCTACTATAAAATATTAATTAGTGTAATTGAATCAATTTGTAAGTGATTTTCACTACTATAACGTCATAATAACAACATTTTGTCGTCAAAACACGGTCCTTGAAATCAAGGTCAAGATGACCTCTAGTTACGTAATAATTTTGTTTTTTATTTTCTGTTATTATCTCAAACTGTTATTTTTTTTAGATTCGTTATCTATTCATAATACTGCCTGTAAAATTTTATAACAATAGAAACAGTATTTTTAACAGAAATCGTCAAAACATAAGAACAAATAAACTACCACGCACTTTACGATAATATTGTAAATCCTATTGTATTCATCCGTTCACCGTATATAGATAAGTATGTGGTCTGTTTATTCAAGAATCCAAATTACTTTACGTTATCGAGCTACGATAAGTATAACTCAAGATATTGAGGTTTTACCCGGAGCCGCTGACAGCGGCGGGCCTCCAGGGCGCGATGTCGGGCGAGCAGCGGGCCCTAAAAGAATTACGCGTTCCAGCAAGGAACCTGAGTTAACTAAGTTATAAGTCACGCAAACAAATATTCTATTTTTTTAATATAAATTCTTTGAACTAAGTTAGCTAAGCGTTTTTAATTTTATCACTGATCCCTAAATCAACTGTAATGGCGTAAACATTTACAATGAACACGCAGTTTATAGGTCGGGAAGTTATGTAGTTGTCATATAACGCAGTCACTTAATAAAATTATTAATAAAATATGTGAAAACGTTAGAGTTTTAAAAGCGCATAAAAAAATTGTTCCAAACCTACCTCACATTAATCAGTAAACTTGATTGCACAATGGTTTACGACTGATGAAATGGTTTTATCATCTCAAATAACAAAGAAAAAATGCAATATTAACTCAGCTGTCAAAAACACCGCCATATTAAATTAACGTGATATAATCTGTTACAATATAATTTCGTTCAATATGAGCATCATCTTTAAATGACAATAACACAACGATTACATTATATAAAAGTCGTATTGTGTACCATAACTCGACCCGAAGTCGAATACACGCCGCGACAGCTATCATTACATGATATTTAGTCAAATCGCCGACGTGTATATGACTACTATGCGACTAAGTAGGTATTTATATGACTGTTACACGAAACTCTTAGCAACTTAAGTTGAATAAAATGGGCCCTAATGCCGTAGAGTAAACGTCCTTATGACATTTATACGATTATACTGAATAACATTAAGTTGCCACCAAAACGTCTACTCAACGTCGTAAATGTTTGTTGGGCAGTAGGCAATGCATCATAACATTACGCCTTGTAATCCCTGAAGGTTTAGGCAGAGGTGTACCGGTGACTCGAAGTGGTGGGACTCGCCATCAAGGTAATAATCCAAAACCCACATTTCGCCAGTTATGTTTAAGTCCCATGTAATAAGGAAGAGCGTATTGCCATCTACCGGGCACAAATCCAGGACTCCGGGCTCATTATCATCATCATCATTTCAGCCAAAAGACGTCCACTGCTGGACATAGACGTCCCCCAAGCACCGCCACTTCGACCGGTTCTGTGTTTCTCGCATCCAGCGGTTTTTCTGCGGCCTTCACCAGGTCATCGGTCCACCTTGTAGGGGGCCAACTGGTCCGGGCTACTACTGAGAAATTCAAGTTGGAAAAACCCAAAGACAATTTACCCAACCTGGAAATCGAACCTGATGCTGAGCAGTAGCGCTTGCCACTGTGGCGATATCTCGCCACATGCGAACTACGCATCAAAGACCTGACGTCACACAAAAATCCTGACGTCACATAAATCCTGCATCGCACAATTAGAGTTTACCGTGCACTGGACATATATACAAGAACCCAACATCAATCGTCGGGCAGTTGCACGCTATACACAACACACGTCTGGTAGGAGGATCCTCCCTTTTCTATGGTGGATGAGTGAACTTTACACCCTGTTCCTCATACTCCTAAATCGTTATTAAAACAAAAATCAAACCACCACTAGCAATAATTATCAGTATGTGAATGAGTCAATAAAAGCCCCAGATTGGATGGTTAGTCAGCAGTCCAACTCATATCTTAACGAAATCCCACTTACGGAGCAGACAAAAAACTTTTCCTATTTGTTTGTTCGAACAAGTTGTTAACCGACGAAAACATCGTAAGGATCAATGGTTTATTTTTTTTGGGGTTCCGCAGCAGTTTCCAGTGATGGGAAATCGTTCTTTTATTTCTTTTATGAGTCGAGTTCGGATTTTTGCTGATTTATGTGAGAAATTGCATTGGGAACTTTTTTGTTGTTTTGTAAAGGTATCTTTTTAGGGTTCCAGTAGGAGTCGCCAAGGAACCCTTATAGTTTCCAAAGTGGTAAAATAAAATCATGAAAAAACCATTTTTTTTGGTTCATTTTATACGCTTGGCGAACATTTTGATCTCAATTACTTGCAATTTATGAAATAAGGCAGTCTTCTAAATAACGGCCAGTTTCTTCATTAAAAGTAACAGCTAAAGTAACAGTCAACTGTTCTTTAGTGAAGAATGTGTGTTATTAAAAGTAAAACATAACTGTGTTTATTTTGGCGTGATATAATTAAAATCAATCTGCCTAGCCTTTTCCCAACTATGTTGGAGTCGGCTTCCAGTCTGACCGGATGTAGCTGAAAACCAGTATTTTACATGGAGCGACTGCCTATCTGAGCTCCACAACCCAGTAACTGGGTAATACGATACCCCTTAGTAAGACTGGTTGTCAGACTTTGGGGCTTCTGACGACCCGTAACGACTGTCAAAGATCCACAAATGACAGCCGGGACCAACGGCTTAACGTGCTTTCCGAGGCACGGAGGAGTCTCGATATGTGAAAATGGTCACCCATTCACGGACCAACCCTGGCAAGAGTAGCTTAACCTGATGGATCGACCCGAGCGGCTGTTATTACTTAGCCACGAGCTCCTCCTTTGTAATTAAAATAATAATAAATAACAATATCCTTACATTATTATAAAACAAAGTCCTTCGCCACGTCTGTCTATCGTCCTCGGTATGTAAAGATGGTCACCCACGCACCAATCCCGGCAAGCGTAGCTTAACCTGATAGATCGACACGTGCGGCTGTTATTACTTAGCCACGAGCTCCTCCGTGATATAATCCGTCTGGCATCATATAACCATAAAACAGTTCAGGCAGCTAATGAAAACCAAAAAAAAATCCTATAACAAATAATTTACATTACACGGTAAATAATTTCGTCGGTTTCCGCACAGCAAAATACGTACAAAAAACATGAACGTATTTAACGATAAAATTTATACAGGGTGTTGACACAATTCACAATTTCCGTTACAGGGTGTTAATTTTCACGGTAGGTATTGGAGCAAAAAAAAGTGTGCCGAGTTTTTTACGATTTTATTATCGTCGCTCATTTACGCCCGATTTTTATGAGGCAAAGCCGCGAATGGTACAAATTACTGGGTCGTATACTCACGACATGCCAAAGAACCTAAAATCCTAATCTAATAAAAATTGGAATTACTGGAAAAGAAAATGACTTCGTTCCTCTTTTTAAGCACAATGCCGTTTTAGGGGTATGAGGAACAGGGTGTAAAGTTCACTCATCCACCATAGAAAAGGGAGGATCCTCCGAACAGACGGGTGTTGTGTCTGGCGGGCAACTGCCCAATGATTGATATTGGGTTTTTGTATATATGTTCACTGCACGGTAAACTCTAATTGCGCGATGCAGGATTTATGTGACGTCAGGTCTTCGATGCGTAGTTCGCATGTGGCGATGTAGATACCGCCACACCGTCTCCAAATATTGGTTTCAAAATTGGACCAACTTTGGCTTAACCGCTCAACTGTCGATTGGCCTCCTAATGGCCGATAACAATTAAAATTCTATTGTGTCTCGTTAGTGACAGTTGGAGGTTTAAGGCCCTACCTTACTCAAATTTTATCTCTCTCGCACCATACTACTCGCGGCCCGAGTGAGAGCCAGACGCAGTGGGGTGCTGGCGGCTCTAAAGCCTCGAATAGCTTAGGTAATTGCTTTTTATGGTGAAAATAAAGGTAATTAAAAAAAAAACATAAGTCCTGCTTTATAGTTCAGTTATTGGTTGACTGGTAGAAAATGCCTATGGCATTAAGTCCGCCTCTGTACATTTGTGTGCTTAAAGTATTAAATAAATAAAATAAAATAAATATTAAGCAAAGTTTCATAATTTGATTTGAAGTATTTGAATACCAGTGGTTTATAGTTAAGCTTAGAGGTAACTTTGGAAAATATATTATGTTACTAAAATAATATTTAGTAACATAATATTTATATTATTTATTTGACACAATATTTATTTCAAAATTAATGCTGCAGTATTTTCGGCATAACGGAGGATCATGCTAAGCAATTTGAGGTAGGTGATAGATAACCATGTATCTTCGTTCCATACTTGCTCCAACTGTTTGGGCCAAAACTTGGAGCCAATCCGGGTTGTTACCTTATCACGGAACTATTTATTCGAATTCCAAGATACTATTAAAATAAGCATTCAAAGTCAGTAAAGTTGTATTAAAGTACCAACTACCTTTTCAAGATTTTATCACACACTTTGAATAATTACTTAAAGTAGGTAAGTACACTCGAACAAGCTATTTAGTTTACAGTCAAAAATATTCATATTTCCGCTACACTGCTACTATTTATTTCTAACATAACATCAGGTCTGTAATCCCCGAAGGGGTTAGTAATGTTCAGCATTATCTGGGTTAAGAAGTCACATGAGGACCATGCAGATTGGTGTCTGAGATAGTCTTTCACTTTGTCCTCACAGATTTGAGTGGACCTTTCCACTCAGTGCACTCATTTGTCAGTAATCATGTACCTCAACTCAGAACTTAAAGAACTCAAGAACTTGCTGAAAAATGCCAAAGAAAAGGCATTTGGATAGGCCGCATAAAGTACTCACTAACTCCCAGACCATCATTAAAACTAACTAAGAAACAAAAAAGCATTGAAAAAAATAACCAACAATATAGTTCTCACAGTCATTCACAATAATTACAGTAATTTATTACTTAAAAAGTAAATATAATGTCATTTTTAACCCCCGACGGAAAGAGGGGTGTTATAAGTTTAACGTGTGTATCTGTGTGTCTGTCTGTTCTATCGTAGCTGCCAAACGGCTGAACCGTTTTTGTTTTGTTTGAAGGGTGACTTGATCGGGAGTGATCTAAGCTATGATTCAAGAAAATCTGTTCAGTCGTTCAACTCTTTTCAAGTTGATGCATGGATGTGAGCATCTTCCACAGGTCTAATCGATTCGAAATTTAGAATTCTGTTACTTCAATGATATGAGGAGGGTATAGTAACCTTGAACTGATGCTGCAGCATCACCTGGTATTTGCAGGATACCCAACTCCCTCACCAACTTACAGCAGAGGTATCGTGTTTGGGCTCATTGGAGAGGTCTCAAAAAATAAGTTACAGATGGATGATGAGGGTCTGATGATGGAGTAGTAAAGAGAAATGAGAAAATATTTGTGTCGAAGGTTTTTAAATTTTTAATTTATGCTAGTGTATTATTTTTTATTTTTTTAATAATTTATTTCAAATTCAAGTAAGTAAAAATAGAAAATTTTTAAATAGAAACATACCTTAAATGAGCTTACACTAACAGAAATTCCACTAGACATCTGTGTCTAAACTAGATAAATAAAATATCTGTATTTCAGACAACAGCGCTCTTCCCTAAAAATATACATTAAAAGCTTACAAGTTCAAATTTGCTTGAGTATACAATACAATACAATATTTCGTTATTTTTAGATTTAGATATTATGTTTAAAAGTAGTTGCAAGTGAGCTGCCTGTATACCAAATAGTTGGTTCCACTATACATAATGTATGAGTTATCAAGGTTAAATAAGTCATATATCAAAAGCATAATAACGAGCGTATAAATATTTAAACGCTGTGACAAATTGACCTAAAATACCCCTACATAATAGTATTTACCCACGAGCTTATGTAAATCAAGAATTGTCGTGGTTCTGTCAAAATTATAACTTTTAACCTATCTTTGGCGATCAAGGTCGCTGTAATTTTGAAATGGTAGTAAAATTGGCTTTTATCTTTTTCAATTTTAGTAACTTTTCTTGAGTGGTTTTTGAGATGGCTTCAATGATTTTTTAATCCAGTTCGTCTACCCGCCTGCGATACCAAAATTCTATCCTAACTAATATTATGAATGCGAAAATGAGTTTGTTTGTTTGTTACGGTTTCACGCTTAAACGGCTGAACAGATTTGGATGAAATTTTGCACATGGGTAGACCATAACCTGAATTAGGATATAGGATACTTTTTATCCCGATATTCCTACGGGATTGAGAGTTACGCGGGTGAAACCGCGGGGCACAGCTAGTAGATTATAATACTTGTTTTTCTCTTTTCATCTATGTGGTTTTTCAGTCGGGTTTTTTTTTCTTCAATAATTTGCTTTTTGATTGTCACTTCATAAAAGTGGCCTATAGCTATAATAGGTGAAGTCTGAAGAAAATGAGATTACAATCAATCTGCCTAGCCTTTCCGCAACTATGTTGGGGTCGGTTTTCAGTCTAACCGGATGCAGCTGAATACCACTATTTTACATGGAGCGACTGCCTATCTGACCTCTACAACCCAGTAGGGTAATACGATAACTCTTGGTAAGACTGGTTGTCAGACTTTCGGGCTTCTGAAGACCTGTTACGACTGTCAAAGATCCACGTTTGACAGCCGGGACCAACGGCTTAACATGCTTTCCGAGGCACGGAGGAGTCTCAGTATGTAAAGATGGTCACCCATCCACGGACCAACCCCGGCAAGCGTAGCTTAACCTGATGGATCGACCCGTGCGGCTGTTACTAATTAGCCACGAGCTCCTTAAGAATGAAAAATGAGATTACGTTCTGGGTTAAAACAATAAGCTATCCATCTAATTTAATACAAAATCATTCTTCTTACAATCTGATTAATCCATTGAATTAGCCTAAAAATCAGACAGACGTCGCCTTTGACAAAACTTTTCCATTTAAATAAACCTAATTTTGGGTACCTACAATGTACATAAATCACAGAACTTTCAACCTTATACCAATAGCCGTAAAGCTTTAACATGCCCTTAATGTACCTGGTACAGGCAAAGTCAATTTTAGAGGATAAAAACGCCAAACGATTTTCAATTCTAGGAAGGAAATGTTAAGGTGTAAATTGTATTGAGATTTTAATGTACACACAAATAAATAGTGTCTACCTAAGAATAGTAACCGTTAGTTTGTCTATTGAAAGCGCGAAGTTATTTGCAACTTGTACTGGAGTTTGGGTTTGTCGGCTTTTGACTGAAGTCTAACTGTGGTTTAGTTTAGTTATCAATGTATCTCTTATAGGGTTTAATTTATAAACGCTAACTATACGGGTTTAGTAGGTACTTAATTATCTAAAGAGGAGATTAAATTCGGTAGGTACCTTATCTACTTAGAGGAGCTCGTGGCTAATTAATTAAAAGCACAGGTTGATCCATCAGGTTAAGCTACGCTTGCCGGAGTTGGTCCGTGGATGGGTGATCATCTTTACTTATTGAGACTCCACCGCGCCTCGGAAAGCATGTTAAGCCGTTGATCCCGGCTGTCATTCATAGATCTTTGACAGTCGTTACTGGTCGTCAGAAGCCCAAAAGTCTGACAACCAGTCTTAATAAGGGGTATCGCATTACCCAGTTACTGGGTTGTGGAGGTCAGATAGGCAGTCGCTCCATGTAAAATACTGGTATTCAGCTGCATCTGGTTAGACTGGAAGCCGACCCCAACAGAGTTGGGAAAAGGCTAGGCAGATTTTGACCTTACCTACTTGTAAAATAAATGTATTCCTCAAAGGTGCAGGGTATATTATATTTACACACCCAGAGTTATGTACCTATAAGTCACATTAAAGGGCATACACCTAGTTAATTGATTCAGGCGTGATTTTCCGGAAATCCGTATAAAATACAATAGACGCAGATATATTTAGTAACCTATTCCGCTGAACTATTCCTCAAGAGTCATAAAAAACACTGTAAGAAATCGACATGTGTTTCACCTCTCAACGAGGCATACCCAGGATGACGATTGATCAGTCGCGAACCTGAACACGACGTGTTACCACGCCAATCGCTGGACGTAGAGACTGCGGGTTTGTTATGTCTCTTGAGGAATAGTTAAGCGGAATAAATAGGTTACTAAATATATCTACGTCTATTGTACCAAAAAACCTGTGATAAGCAAGTACATTAATTTATTAATGAATTAAACCTTTAGTCGTTAACCGGACACAAATATATAAACCTATAAAAACTTTACCCGTCCAGCATGCGTAGCATGACCACAATAGAAACGGGTTTTGTCGACGGAAGTATAGACAAAATGAGAGATAAACTATCACAATCTGTCATTTTTTCTATTCTCCCGTAGAAAACCCGTTTCCATGGTTGTCATGCTACGCGTGCAGCACGTGGGGGCGTCGACGGAAGAATAGAGAAAATGACAGTTAAACAATCACAATCTGTCATTTTGTCTATTCTTCCGTCGACTAAACCCGTTTCTACGGTGGGCATTCTACGCGTGTTGGGGATCGAACTTAAGACCCAGGGTCAGACAGTAGCGCTTCTTTCGATCACTTGATCAAAGAGGCAGTCCCATTATTTTTCTTTTAATACAACACTACAACATCAATCATTTTAGAAAGACTATTCTATTCTGTGAATGAGTACAATAACTCTAAGGCGTCGTCCTATTTGGCGAAGATCGCACGATGACACGATGCGTTCTCGTCGTGCGATGAGTTCAAACATACAGATTTCATCAGTGTCCTATTTGAACCTCGCAAGTAATCGTGCGAGCACATGAAATGCTTAATAACTATCGTACGATGCGTTTGATCGTGCGATCATGTAATTAAAGCAACAGATCTCTTTTGAGTGTCCTAATCGGTTACCTACGCGATGCGTCGACGCGCGAGGGCATCACACGATGGACATCGCGCGATCTATTAGGACACCTGTTAGGTCATCGCACGACCACTTTGATCGTGAGATGAAAAACGCATCGCGCCATCGTACGATCGCTCCCAATTAGGACGCCGCCTAAAGGTTACTGACATTTTACTAATATTTAATTATTACGAGAGCAGTGGTGGCCCAGTGGTAACGGCCGCGACTTACGAGTTGTAGGTCGTAGGTTCGAACCCTGACAGGCGCTTTACTTTGTGTAAATTATTTCATCGCCACTGCTCTCAAAACGGTGAAGGAAAACATCGTGAGGAAACCGGCATGTCCTGGAACCAAAAATTCGAAGACATGTGACATCTACTAACCCGCACTGGGCCCGCGTGGTAGATTACGGCCCGCTCCCTCTCACAGAGAGGAGGCCTGTGTCCCAGCAGTGGGAACATTATAGGCTGATTATGCTATACTGACATTTTACTATTGTTATTGACAAATGATTGACATTCTTGATAATTACAATAACTATGATGTTTGTTCCAATTTTATTAGCCTCATTCATTTAATTAATTAATTTTACATGCTAGTTTTAGCGAATTGTGTTAGAAACTATTAAAAATCCAACCGTCGGTAAATACTACAATTCTTGCAATTCAAGACATTTCAAGACCTCGACTACTGGTTCAAAACCTTGGCAGGAAAACTCAAACTTGGTCGGGAGAGGTGAAAATAAAAATAATTGTTCACTTCAAACATCTAGTAAGGGTCGTGGAAAGCTACCTAAGTTATAATGGTAAGGAACTGTGGGCACTCGTTGTTATAATCGCTAGGTTTAAAATGTTTATAGTGAGAAGAACATTAATTTATTTTTGCAACAATGCATGAACGAAAAAGAAAAGAAAGTAAACTGTTTTATTTGGGACACGTACAGGAAATACAAACAGTACTTAATATAAAGTAAGTAGGTACTTAATTAAAATAAAACAATTTAAAACTAACAAAATACTTAATAACGACTCGTGGGAGGCCAAAAAGACTGCTATCTCAGCATAAAGCTGAGAAATAAAAATAAAAATACCGCAGCACTGATATTCTGATAGAGCCCGCTATGATGCCACGGACATGCCTACGGACGTAGATAAATCTCACTAGGGGATTACAAAAAAAAAAAACAATTCAAAATAATACATAAAAACAAAATTATAAATAAGAACCGTAACTATATAACATTAGATGCATGAATCGACTGACGCTAGACGTTCCAACATCACTTGTCCATGGTACAAGTGATGTTATTTGAGAGCAGCGGTGATTACTATAATTTACACCAACTAACGCGTCTGTACGTGGTTCAAACATACGAACTACAACTTGTAAGTCACGGCCGTTACCACTGGGTCACAAGTGCTCGAATATTATACTTACGATGAATCAGTACGCATGAGGAGCTCGTGGCTAAGTAACAACAGCCGCTCGGGTCGATCCATCAGGTTAAGCTACGCTTGCCGGGGTTGGTTCGTGGATGGGTGACCATTTTCACATATCGAGACTCCTCCATGCCTCGGAAAGCACGTTAAGCCGTTGGTCCCGGCTGTCATTTGTGGATCTTTGACAGTCGTTACGAGTCGTCAGAAGCACGAAAGTCTGATAACCTGTCTAACCAAGGGGTATCGTATTACCCAGTTACTGGGTTGTAGAGGTCAGATAGGCAGTCGCTCCATGTAAAATACTGGTATTCAGCTGCATCCGGTTAGACTGGAAGCCGACCCCAACATAGTTGGGAAAAGGCTAGGCAGATGATGATGATGATGGTGAATCAGTACGCATACGTTAGATGTTCCAAGCTTAACATGAGCTTTCTCTAGGGTCTGTAGATCACTGCGTAATATCTAGGAAGAATAACACTTTAACTTTTCAAAGTTTCGGTTTAACCCAGTTTCACAGTTTTATGGCAATGTTCACCAATTTTTTTTTCTTCATAATCTAATTTCGATCTAATGGTATTGTCGTCGGAAATGTCAGAAATAATTATTTCATTTGCGTGACTCGGAAAGCGCGTTCTGTTCGTCCCGGCTGTCATTCGTAGATCTTTGACAGTCGTTTCGGGTAGTCAGCCCAAAAGTCGGACAACCATTGTCTTACTAAGGGTTATCGTGTTACCCAGCAACTGGGTTGTGGAGGTCAGATAGGCAGTCACTTCATGTAACATACTGGTATTCAGCTGCATCCAGTTAGACTGGAGGCCGACCCAAACATAGTTGGGAAAACGCTAGGTAGATTGATTGCATTTATTTTTTACTTGTGTAAGTGATAACAGTACCGTATTAGTTTATTAATGTTTCTGTTTGTGGCCTCAATATCATTGCCATGTTAGTTTGCTTTGTAACTAGAGTAACTATACGTACTTTGACACTTCTTTTTTTTTTTCTGTGGCTAGTGACTAAGAGTTTTTATGCCACCCATGGGCCTCTGTCTTGGCTTCACATACCGTCGAGAAATATCTCTCAGGCATGCCAGTTTCCTCACGATGTTTTCCTTCACCGTTTAAAAAGCAAGTGATAATAATATACAATACGCACATGAATCCGAAAAGTCAGAGGTGCGTGGCTTGGGTTTGAACTCGAGGCCTATGGCTTGGCAGTCCGACGGTCACACCACTTGGCTAGCACTGTAGCTAAGTTTGTAGTTTGCCACATGAATACAGCTATCTATCTTGAACATAAATCCTTTAGCCATTTATCTCAATAAATTGATGGTGATCGGTAGTTGTATCAAACTGTGGTCTAGCCTATGTGAAACTAGACAATGTATTTAGAACTAAGATCCTGGTTGAGGCATTGTATTCTGAATGTCTGTAAATGGGCTATCAAATTCATGTTTCTCACTTTCTCAGTAAGTTCCCGTAGTTTGAATTTGTGCTCGGTTGATGACAGTACGAAGGTCTTCAAAATCGAAAGTCATTTATTCAAACTAGGCTGACAATCAGCACTTTTCGAACGCCAAAGTTACTTATGACAGTCCCCCAAAACGCCCACCCTTCACCACTTCCTAGTGATTAAAGGCTCTTACATACTGGCGCGATTCGCCGCGCGACGCGAATTTTAACAAAACAATTTCTGAGAAAACTTCACGGCGAACAATGCGGCGGCGTCGCGACACGCGACGTTTCGCCCCAGTATGTAAGAGCCTTTAGCTGGGAAGAAGAA
Source organism: Lithophane semibrunnea (assembly GCA_947363905.1). NCBI lineage: Eukaryota > Metazoa > Arthropoda > Insecta > Lepidoptera > Noctuidae > Lithophane > Lithophane semibrunnea. The sequence continues at coordinate 6,235,527 of OX376213.1, read as the reverse complement.
GTGGCGCAACAAACTCCCCAGCAGCACAGCTGTCTGTTCTTCGATATAGGAAACAGTATTATGGAACTGAACTAGAGTTGGGCAGGACACCCAGGCAAGGCGTAGTGAAGGTAGTGTTCGAGCAACCTCCAAGGCCTAGAAGATAAGATGTCCATTGCCCAGCGGCGAGATGGGCGGGCGACATATTAGTTGCCATTAAAATCAAAGTATAATTATTTCACATAAACCTAAATGGGCACTTATGAAACTTCAGAAGCTAGGTGCACTGTTCCAATTGGTCGTTTCCTATGGAGAAGAGCCGGCAAAAAACTCCACGGTTACTCTTTTGAAAGTAATTGGCTTTTACTATAACAGTGTTAATAGGTATGGGAGGACAGTGTAGGCCTTTCAACAAATGCCTGAGGGCCTAGACAAGTGACAATCGCTTCGAAAGCGTTTCGTATTTCTACAACGTCTTGCAACAGGATTAACATAAGCTTTTCGGTAGCTTATATGTCAGTCCTATACATTTTTTCCTTTTCCATCATCGTTATCGCTGATAGAATGTCACTTTGTCTAGGGCTTCAGGTACTACTTAACGAAATAGAAAATACAATAGACGTAGATATATTTAGTAACCTATTCCGCTTAACTATTCTTCAAGAGTCATAAAAAACCCTGTCAGAAATCGACACGTCATGTTCTGGTTTGCGACTGGTCAATCGTCATCTTGAGGATGACTCGTTGAGAGATGAAACACGAGTCGATTTCTTGAAGGACCTCTGGGTCTGAGACAGGTGGTGTAAACACTAGACTATAGAGGCGGTTAAACCCTTCGGTGAAAACAAGTGAAAAAGTTAGACTATGTTAATTGAATACATGTGTTCTCTTTCTCTCTCTCGCTCTCTCTTATGTTAGCTGCTGTGAATTGTTGAGCAAAGTGAAAACAAATAATCATAATTATTAGTTGAACAGGTTCTTAGAAACCGGGTGTTAGAGAGAGAAAGATGTGGATAAATAAAGACGTAACTGATAACGATATTGTTTTCTCTTTCTAACATTGTAAAGGAAATGGCATATAAACATATGAATATAAGAACAGCCCCTAATAAATATATAACAAGCAAAACCACAATCGAAACCTAGTCAAGCCTTTAGCTAATTTCGTTCTGTACTGCAATTGCATTTCCACACTTGAAAACCAACACTAGTCTTACTAAGTTTAAGTTCACATTTCTTTGAACGGGCTCTCCCAAACGAATAAGGGTGGCTTATATGTTGGTTAGAGAAGAGGAATTTGAGCTGTATGTAGTTCAGCTTAAGGTTTATTTTCATGTGAAGCAGTTTTCAGGAGTAGGTTCTGAAATCGTACTGGGTTTCAGTTCGCCGGTGTGTTTCGGGCATCAAAGTTGTTTCGGTCGAATTTGGGAAAAAAAAATACGAACTGACATTATACAGTGTGTTTGTTTGTCGTGTTTTGTATACATGGTGAATTGATTTTGTGATTTAAGTGTTTTTTTTCGTTGTGTGTAAAAAAGTTTTGTTTATTATTTTGTTGTTTCATTACGGTTTGTTTATGAACAACAAAATTTTTTTTTTTTTTTAACCAAAATGTTGAACAGCGAATGTTAGATTTTATGTTTTTATTTTTGCTTTTGGGTCCTATTTTCTGCAAAAATTATGAAAAGAACCTCGAAATAATATTAGTGGCTGTGATGAGATTGATTATCAATATTTTTTTTTTTTATATGTTGACTTGAGAACGGCTGTACCGATTTGGCTAGTTTTTGTTTAAAAATGTTTGTAATATTATAGGTTAGGTTCATACGGAGAAAAAAATGGAAAAAGTTCCCGGAAAATGTACAAATTCGGTAAAAACTGAAAATCCTTTTTATTAGGCATTTTTGCATTCATTATTGCAAATTGAACAGGACAACGTTTGTCAAGTCAGCTAGTGATAAATAAATCATTAAAATATTTAGACTTCCACAAATAGTTTTTAATATACTTAAAATCTACAAAAACAATGAAACTAAACACTTACATATATTATCTAGACAAATGATACAATCTTTTAGATTTTTACGATCTTGTTTTCCATAAAAAATGGGCAGAAGTCCAAAGATTATTCCACTAAGTATTTCAGCCTGGAACTTCGTCCAATAGTATCCAATTTAGAACGTGAGAGATATCAACCGATAAAAATGTAGAATTATAAATCATTTGTAAATATAAATTGTTTTAAAAGGCATGTAATAATCGAATTTATAATAACTCCCATTTTGCGCTCCCAAAAATATTACTAAACATTATATTGTATAATGAAAACAAAACAATACCTACGTTTTTATTTCACATTGCTTCTAAATAAATGTTACCAACAGATTTTTTGTAAGTGAAAGTGCTTTTAAAAGCCATTCGATGTTCGTGTAACGGTTGATACTTAATAAAAAGTGACAGTTAACTGTGACTGAAAAGTGATTTTGTGGATTTGAAAAGTACCGAAGTGTCAACATGAGTTTACGGAGGTAAGATTATTAATAAGGACATTAGAGAAAACAATGTTTTTATTTTATTTTATTAGAACAATACATTTTATTTCCAGTGTGATATCGAAATATATTGTTAAAAAAAAATCATCTGCAAGCTGTAGTAATATTCTCTAAACATCACTTCGAAATTCGAACGCTGTCTCGTTGTGAATCCGCGATGATTTATTTTATAAACAAATGAGTTCGCTTTCGAATTGTGTGCGCTCACTTGAGTGAGGTTCCAAGTGAACTTTAGAAAATAACACTAGGTATTGGAATATTATAAAGTGTGAGTTTTTATCATTTAAACCATAAAAACACTTCTACGTTTTTTTTTTTAATCATCCGAAAACCTAGATTTAACAAAGAAATACAATAACATTCAGAATAAAGTTTATTTTAAAAACGAATTAATTATTACTTTTTTGTCAGTAAATCCACTGTTACCTTTGTAATATTAACAAAAAAAAGACATTACAAAAGAACTATTTAAAAATGCACACTGCATTAATTTATAGTTTTAATTAGATACAGAGCGAAACAAAGGCAACTGGAACTAACGGGGCACTTGAATTAGGTGGAATGAGCACAAATGCAGCTCCCAAAACATTTGGTTTGAGAGATAATTGTATTGAAGTAGGGAAGTTTACAGGGTGCGGAATTGTCTACACTACAGGGTGCGAAATGTTTACAAAGAAAATAAATGTAGGAAGTACGGAATATTTTAATGAGAAATACTGGTCTTATATTTTTACCCGAAGCAAAAAGGAGGGTTATGATTTTATTTATTTATTCATACTTTATTGTACACTAGCTGCTGCGAGCGGCTTCGCCCGCGTGTAATCTTTATAAATTATAGCCTATGTTACTCAGGGTGAATGTAGCTTTCTAATGGTGAAAGAATTTTTGAAATCAGCGCAGTAGTTTTTGAGTTTATTCATTACAAACATACACACAAAAATACAAATCTTTCCTCTTTATAATATTAGTTTAGATAGTGTAGATGTAGACTACAAAAATATAACGAAAAAACAAACACTACAAAATATAGAATGGGCGACCTTATCGTTTTCCGCAATCTCTTCCAGCCAACCTGATTTTGACCGATATGTATGTATGTATGTTCACCTGTTTCCTCTATCTTCTAAACGATTCTTCACAATTTGACAGATGAGGTATCGTTGTAAGCGTCTTGATCGTCCGATGGCTATAGGCTATAGGCGTAATCTGTTCGATTTATGCCCTAACACTTGTGACTCCGGATTTTTAATTTGTCTGTCTGTGGTATCGTTTATATACCTTTTTTGTCGTAGTTGGGTTTTAGTTTTTATTAGTTTAATTTTTTTAAACATATACACCTCAGATATTAATAAAACAATTTGTTTAGCTCTGTTTTCAAATAAAACTCAATCAATCTGCCTAGCCTTTCCCCAACTATGTTGTGGACGGCTTCCAGTCTAACTGGATGCAGTTGAATACCAGTATTTTACATGAAGCGAGTGACCTCCATAACCCAGTAACTGTGTAATACGATATCCCTTGGTAAGACTGGATTGTCAGACTTTCGGGCTTCTGTCGACCCGTAACGACTGTCAAAGATCCGGGAAAGTTCATGAAAGTGCTAAATGTCATGATTTCATGAAATAGTCATTCAATGCACTTACATGAGCTTAGAGAGTTGTATTGCTGATTCTAATGTTTATAATTCTGTAAATCCATATTTGTTACGAGCGCTAATAATATTTAGATCAACATACAACCTGATACTGACCTGCAAATTGCAAAAAACGTAAGAAAATTTGAATTTCGCGGGCTACCCTAACGCATCCCCCTTAACCTGATGGATCGACCCGGTTGTTATTACTTAGCCACAAGTAACACTAAAAACCCTTTTTACATAGTACGTAGGCTGTTTATTAAATACCCGCAACGATCTCCAACCCTAAAATAATTAAAAAAAGGAAAGTTTTTATCTAAACTGAACTACAACAAAAACGCTTACTAAAAAGGACTAAACAAGACATAGTAAAAAAATAACATCGGATACGGTTTTCGTCCCACGCAATTTAGAGCCATGTCATGGCATTTGTTCCCTTAAGCACAGTTTAGTAAAGTAACAGTAGTATAACTCGATAGTACCCTTGAAATAATTGCCTACAGCTGCTCTGTAGATAAACTTTCCGCGTCCGTGCGTAACTGCCGCCCACTCGATATTGTTGCGTACTGATGTCACAAACTGACAATTCATAATTTATGATCTGCTTGTAATTCATATTGCGAAATAATTCATTTGTTTGACAGTTTTCTATGGAGATTCGTAAAATGGTGCACAAATTATGAATTGCTTTTATGTCAAAATAGAGGAATTACCTTATTGCTAATTAGACAGCTGGGATTCAGGAAATGAACTGCTTTTGGAGGAATTGCTAATGTGGCGGGTTTAGGCCTTTAGATATACACGGAGATTTCGAAATACGTCGTTTCGGCCGTTTTCTATAAAGACATAATACTGTTGCTTATTTGTACTGTGCCTTAAGGAACACTGGAGTTGATGGAATGTAGTGGATTATGCCATGATATTACACTTTGGGTGACACTAATCCATGGTGTTCCGGTTCTAATTAATTCATAGGCCATGAGATTAAAATTTAATACCTACCTGGTTTCCATGTCCATTATGGAACCCAAGTATTCTAACTAATATTATAAATGCGAAAGTGCTGAATCGACCCTTTAGCAGCCATTGGCAGTTTAAATTGTCTGTATCTATGTATTTTTAATATAATACAATAACTATTTACATTTTAAGCAAAATTAAATTACTGATTAAAACTAACTACATATAAACAGAAACAGAATCAGAATCTTTATTTGTTAAACGTAGGTATTTACTTAATGGTGTTAGGTTAACATATTTGAGCGATATGTTTTGCTACGAAGGCATACAAATTTTAATTAAAGTGTAATTTAAAAAAAAACGACAGTACTTAAAAAACTAAATATAACAAACAATAAAAACAAAACCAAAAATAAGCAAAAAAAAATATTAAAAATTATCGAACTAAAATATAAAAATTAACTAAAATATAATAATCGACCATTATAAATAATAATTATTATGTTTCCTTGACGCGATTCGCATGAAGTTCATATTTTATGTGTAGGAGAATCGACAACTCCATAATATGGAGTTGTCAATTCACTTACAAAAACCTGCGAAACGACGCACTTCGATATCACAGTGTATCAGTACGCAAAAATATCGAGTGCGCAGCAGTTACGCACGGACGTGGAAGGTTTATCTACCAAGGGGCCATAATTATGTAATTAATTTCAATGTCACTGCCGAGATATAATACTGCTACTTTTAGATACTATGATCTATGAACCGTTAAACGCCTACCCAAATAGGTGTACTATTTAGGCTAAAATAACAGAAAAGTAGGTCAGAATTAACACAGTGCCTTTTAGTTAGACAAACCGAATTGAACAAAGTCCTAGACTACCCTTACTTTGTCTTAAAATTTATTAAAAATACAATAATTATTATTGTTTTCCCGTCGCTCCGGAGTTAGTAAAAACATTTGTGTTTTGAATTACTTTAAAATAATCTGAATAATTTATTATGAATTTGATGAATTTTGTTTACAACTATGTTGATGATTCTAGTTAAAGAATAATATTGTTCAAGGCTTTTGTGATTCATCTGCCTAGCCTTTTCCCAACTATATTGGGGTCGGCTTCCAGTCCAACCGGATGCAGCTGAATACCAGTATTTTACATGGAGCGACTGCCTATCTGACCTCCACAACCCAGTAACTGGGTAATACGATACCCCTTGGTAAGACTGGTTGTCAGCCTTTCGGGATTCTAACGACCCGTAACGACTGTCAAAGATCAACGAATGACAGCCGGGACCGACGGCTTAACGTGCTTTCCGAGGCACGGAGGAGTCTCGATATGTAAAGATGGTCACCCATCCACGGACCAACCCCGGCAAGCGTAGCTTAACCTGACGGATCGACCCGTGTGGCTGTTATTACTTAGCCACGAGCTCCTCGAGGCTTTTGTGATTCTATAGGTAAAATAATATTGTTCAAGATTTTTGTGATTCTATTAGGTAACAGGTACAGATGGCTATACATTTCCAGTAGCTGGGGCTGTACTATGAAGTATTAATGCTATAATTATTCCACTGCGAAAAAAGGATGGTGCTAGCGGCCTTGTATAGCTCCGTCTCTCATTAACACTGGAAAAATGGTGGCATTAATACGCCGTAGACACCCACTGATCTCGCATTGTATAGGATTTCCGTACAATGCGAGGTCAGCTTATACTGAACTGGAAATGTATAGCTTGATGTGTAGCCATGTGTATCGGGTAAAATAATTGCGGGCAACAGCTGATACTAAATATTTAAAAACGAGAAATTCAAATTTTCTTACATTTTTTGCAATTTGAAAATCAGTTGTATGTTGATTAAAATATGATTCGCGACCGAAACAAAATATGGCTTTACAGAATTATAATCAAAATGGTAGGGTGGTAGAATACCCTGGTCCCTCAGATGGTCAGGGTTACCCTGGTCAGGGTTGCGGGAAAGTCCGAAAGGGATACCGGGACCTTGGCAATAGGCAACTGAAGGAACACGGGCGGGTTTTAGTCAGTAAAAGTCTGACACGCCCTTCCGCGTCATTGGATGATTTCCCACCCTCAAAAAAGGGGGCTTAAAACAGTCACTTTGGCAGAATCATAATAGGAAAATATTATGAATCATCGTAAAATGTCACAAACTGACAATTCATAATATGATCAGCGTGCAATTCGTATTACGAAATAATTCATCTGTTTGACAGTTTTCAATGGAGATTCGTTTAATGGTCCACATAGTATGAATTGCTTTTGTGTCCCTTCTGCTCCGCCCAGAGCGGGAGAAGTCAATGGATGATTTCCCAAACACAAAAAATTTCTTTATTGTTTTCATTTCTTGACTCCCCCTCTCCCCCTACCTATCTATCCCCTCACTTTCAGTACATGTGCGCAAACCACAATAAAACTCTACGTTCATCACACAATCGTCTTCTCCAATGTCCCACTCACCGCACTGATTTCATTCATTCTTCCTTCTTCGTTCAGTCTATCTCTCTGTGGAATGCGCTGCCCCAGGAAATCAGGATGGCAACCAACCGATTATCCTTTAAAGTTAAAGTTCGCGAGCACATTCGCAAGAAGCTGGCAGTATCATCACAACGGTAATGTTTTCCCATTGTTTGTCTTATTTCATTTAGTATGTTCGTGTAGTTATGTTTATGTATTTGTTCTTATATTTATACATATAGATTTAGGATTATTATATATTATATATATATATATACATATATAGTTTTAAAAGTTTCAAGTATTTAAATAAATATTTATTCCACACTTTAGTTATTGCACCTACAACTGTTTGTCTCTGCATCACCCAAAGGTTGACTGGTAGAAAATGCCTACGGCATTAAGTCCGCCTCTGTACATTTGTGTGCTTAAAGTATTAAATAAAAAAATAAATTTTAAAAAAAGGGTGGTATGTAATAGAATACTTTTGTATTCTATTATATTCTATTCTACCACCCTATTCTTTGTCTACCTCAATCCAATTCTCTTCTATAAACATACACATTACTAACATCCATTATAATATAAATATTCACTCTATTTGTTCTACTCGAACATACATAGACGTCACATCGAGATAACGAAATCAACAATATTTGTGAACGGTATAGTTGTTGTGACATCGCATCGCAGAGAAAATATTTGATGTTGTTTTATTTTCGATGTTTGAGAGGAGCTCGTGGCTAAGTAATAACAGCCGCACGGGTCGATCCATCAGGATACGCAAGCCGGGGTTGGTCCGTGGATGGGTGACCATCTTTGCATATCAAGACTCCTCCGTGCCTCGGAAAGCACGTTAAGCCGTTGGTCTCGGCTGTCATTCGTGGATCTTTGACAGTCGTTTCGTTACAGTTGAGTATAGCCCCCTGTCCCTGTCCATTTATTTTCGTTGGATCCCACTTTTGAATCTCAGTTTAATATTTTTCGCGTTGGATCACACAAAACTTTATTATGTACTAGCTGCGCCTCGCGGTTTCACCCGCGTAAGTCTCGATCCCGTGGGAATATCGGGATAAAAAGTAAAATTTTCAGCTTGAATTCATCCTAAGTGCTTTGTGTAAATAATTCGACTATTCAATGAAGTTATATTTTTAAATAGTAAACATTGTTATAACAGAAAAAACAAGAAAATTTGTTTTAAATTTATTTGAGAATGTTGTATGGTCTTTATAAACAGGATTATCTATAGAACTTGGCACCCATTTAGATCTCAATTCTTTTGTCGGCGAAGTCGATAACCGCACTTTGAATTTGGCTCCCATTTAACATTTATGTTTTTGGTTGGATATCATTACTTTTTGTAAATAAATTATTATTATTCGTCAACTAAAAGTGATCCGTAAAATATATTTTCAAATATAAGTAATACCATCTCCCTACTCAGATACTGGTACTCAAACCAGAAAAACCAGGTGAGATGGGCCGGTACGTTGTCGGACGAATACAGGTCGGAATGTGGCGTCAGACGGGGTGGGTTGAGTTCACCTCTTCTGTTTAATTTGTACGTCAACCAGCTACTTGAGAGACTCAGCAGCACTCATGTCGGATGCTATATCGATGGTACCTGTGGCAACAATATTAGTTATGCAGATGACATGGTTCTGCTGGGTCCCTCGATAAGTGCAGTGAGGAAGCTGCTTAATATCTGCGAGCTATATGCAGAAGCACATGGACTAAAATACAATTCCAAAAAGAGCAAGCTGCTGATCTTCAAAGCAGGCAAACATCGACCTGCCCATGTGCCTGCAGTATATCTCAATGGCGTTGCACTGACGCTGGTTGACAAATTTAAATATCTGGGGCATATTGTGACGGGTGACCTCAAGGATGATGAGGATATTGAGCGGGAACGCAGGGCGTTGGCGGTGAGAAGTAACATGCTTGCTCGCAGGTTCGCTCGATGTACAACTCAAGTAAAACTAACGCTATTTAAAGCCTATTGTCAATCTTTTTACTCGAGTGGCCTGTGGGTGAGCTATACGCGACGATCTTATGACACCCTGCGGGTTCAATATAACAATGCATTCAGAATGTTGTCACGGCTACCGTGGCGCTGCAGTGCTTCCGGGATGTTTGCAGAAGCCCACACGTACGGCTTCAAGGCCATAATTCGCAAAAAATCGGCTTCTCTGCTGCAGCGTCTGCGGGGTGCTAAGAATGGCATTCTGAAAGTCATTGCTGCTCGTTTTGACTGCCCTATTCAAAAACACTGGGTAAGGGTAGTGAATGGTTTTTTATAGTTGTCTCCATTTAGATAAGTAGGTACTAACAATACTAACTTAATTTTAAGCTAATATTGTTGCTAATTTATACTAACAAGATATGGATTTAAATTATCTGAAATAAATTATTCTATTCTATTCTAAGTAGCAAGATTGTGTTAGAATGTATTTCTTTTGTAACTTAATTATTTACACTTATCCGCAGGGATATCAGATCGCCGAGCCCGGCGTTGTAGTTTGTGTTAATATTGGTTGTCGAAGTTCTATAACAAAACGTGTGCCGTCGGGGAAACTCCGTCAGGAACAAGTTCAATTCAATTGAATTCAAATCTTTATTTTATATCTCATATGTCTACGAACTCTTAAAATGACGGTTCCTTCCCCACGTATGCTTTAATTAATTAATTTTTGCAGCCACTATTTTGCATATACATTTTGACCTCACTATCCGCTTTGACACACTCAAAAACATACGTAACGTATCGGTATAAGTACGAATTTTTATATTTTTGATTTATTTATGGGCTTCTAGCTACTGCGGAAAATGTATTCTATACATTGCTTATGTATTGTATAGAATACCTGAATTATACAGATTACCGGTAACATATATACGAATAAATAACAACCACATGGCGCAAGGGCGTTGTGCACCGGAACCTCACCGGTGCGGGCGGCGCCGCGCCGCGATTTTTTTCGTCTTGTGGTCCGGCTCTGGTGCAGCTCCGACATCATGTACAGGAAGCCTAAATGTCACCTCAAGATACGGACTATGACTATATTTCCAAACCCTGAAATCCTTGTGATTGTGACCCCGGACGCGACGCACTCCTCTTGCCCGCCTCGCGGAAAACTTAAACAGCCAATGATGAACAATTATTATTAATTATTGGTTGTCTAAGTTATATTAAATAATCTGGTACCTAATATACAAAACGATAAAGGCGACTTTTTATAATGGAACCATTCTCCTACAAAAGAAAATATTTTTGCTATTATAATTTCGAAAGGCGCTAGGTGTTAAAAATCGATTAAGTACTTAATTTTTTTTATCGTAAAAAAATCTGTTTTCTGATTTTTTCCTTTGTATACACACAATTACCAAGCTGGACGCCAAATCTCAACTTTCTAGGTCATCTGGAAGTGGGTTAGGTTTTTGATCTATAGGTCAGTCAGTCAGTGATAAAAATGACGATTTTCAGGCGTTGATATCTTTTTTTTTTATTTATTTATTTATTCCAAAATCTGTATTCACATTAACATACCTAAAGTCTGCCAAACTGCATAACAGTTTGTCGGCAGTTGTTCTCGTATAACAATGGATTACAAATTTTGAGTTTTGAAAATTACTGTGCTAATAATCACTTAATGCTAAGTAAACTATACAATAATATACTTACTATGGACACAATGAGAGATAGTGTTTTTGAAGAATTCTTTTAAGTTGGTCCTTGGACTTGACATGCGATATCAGTTTTGAGGGTAGCTCATTCACTAATGTTGGTACTATGTACCTTCTTGTGCGCTTACCAAAGTAATTTGTTACTTTTGGAACAGCAAGTGTCCTCTTAGATAAACGGGTTGGGTACATATGCCTACGTTCCACCTTGTGGTATTGATTATCGAATTGTTCAGTCAAGATATTTAACTTACTTTTAAGATGGATCGGAAGTACTTTACAAATTGAGAATAGTTTTTCATAATTATTATTTAATTTTTTCTTTGTATTTTTATCTATAAGTAGTTTTAGTAACCTTATCTGTAAGATGTTGATTTTATTTAAGTGTGTGGGGAACGCAAGACCATATCCACCCAAGCCATAACCAATAATTGAGTCAGCTAGTGCGTAATATAAGGCATACAGTACTTTCCTGCTGACAACATATTTTAGATTTTTCAATTTACCCAAAATTGAACGTAGCCTATTGCAAACGTTATTAACATGTAGATTCCATGAGAATGTATTATCTATTACAAGTCCTAGGTATTTATAAGAGGTAACTGTTTCTAAATATACACACTGACAAAATTGCTTGTTGCTATGCAGACATTCGTACGAATGACCTTTAACTTGCACTAGTAATAAGCCATTTTTATTTTTATGGTACGGCGAGTGAATAAGCATGCACTTCGTTTTACTTATATTTATTATAATGCCATTATCATGTGCCCACTGAACCACATTGTCAAAATCGTTTTGCATTGCTTGCTGTATGAGATCGATGTTATTATCACTAAAAACCAGGCAGGTATCATCAGCGTACATAAATGCCTTACATTTTTTCAATACATTAGACATGCAATTGACGTGCACTATGTATCCTAATGGGCCACATACTGAACCGGTCGGAACTCCGAATTTAATGTCGCCCCGTACACTTTCTGTCCCACTGACACAGACTCTGAGTGATCTGTTCTCTAGGTACTTGCTAAACCATGCGTTCATGGGGCCCCTTATGCCACATTCATTCATAGCCTGCAACAAGCCGTCGTGGTCCAATGTATCAAAAGCTTTTTTAAGTCTATAAATATAACCATAACTATCTTTTTTTCATCAAGACGATTATTGACTTCGTCTGTGAATTTCTCTAGCGCAGTTGCAGTGCTTCTATTGACTCTAAAACCGTGTTGGACATCGTTTAAAATACTATTATTTTCCAAAAAACTAGTTAGTTGTTTAACTATAATTTTTTCGACTATTTTATTTACCGAATTTAGGATTGCTATAGGTCTATAATTTCCATAATCTTGATGAGATCCCTGTTTATATATTGGCCTGACAATGGACTTTTTGAGTTCATCCGGATATTGAGAGTTTTTAACACTAATATTAATAAAATAAGCTATCACTGGACTAATTTGTTCTTTTATTTGTTTTAGATCCTTAATTCTAATACCATCTGACCCCGGCGACTTGTTGCAGTCTAGTTTCTCTATAACAGTTTTTACATCATTGGATAGCACTTTTTTAAATCGGAAACTTACATTACAAACGTCAACATAGCTGTTTCTGTCTAAAAAACTATGTTGACACTTATGTTTGATCAAATCGACTTCATTCGTAAACGTTTCACAGAATTTGTTACAAATAGTTTGTAATGATTCATTTTTTAATAAATGTTTTTCTATTACAGAATCTACTCCCATTTTAGACCTGCCAAGCCAGTCATTTATATTATTCCATATTTTTCTCATATCTCCCTTACAACTTGCAATCGTTTCCCGCCTACTTTTATTTTTGGCTATATTTATAAGCTTCTGAGTTTTATTTCGGCACCTGGTGTACTGCAGTCTTTTATTATTATTTTTGGGATCATTTTTCCACTGTTTAAATAGGATATCTTTATTGTCTAAGAGCACGCGCAAGTTATCCGTAACCCACGACTGTGTTTTTCGTTTAGAACACACCAAGTTTTTTATTTTAGAACTGTTATAAATATCGCCAAAAATCGCGGTCATGTTTGCATACAATTTGTTCGGGTCCTGTATTAGTAACAGCGATAACCAATCTATGCTATTAAGTTTATCTCTTACCGCTTTGTTGTCGTACCTCATTTTATTCACACATGTTAAGTCTATTTCTTTATCAATAACAGCTGAGATTCCCGTTAGATAGTGGTCGGCTACCTGGCTAGTGAGTGTATATGCGTGAACGTCCCTCGTCCCACCACTTACATTACGCATGAAGACGTGATCGATGCATGACGCCACTCGCCTCTGTCCGACAACCGCCTCGCGTGTTATGTCTTGAATGCCGCAGTGAAGTCCCAAATCAGCTAATGTATTTAAGTATTTGTTTGCCGAAGAATCCAGTTCAGTCTCTAACAAGTTAATGTTGCAATCGCCTACTAATAGAATGTCAGTGTTTACCGGTAACGCGCGAATAATGTTTTCTACTTCTTTTGTAAAAGTGCGTTTATTTGTGTGCGGCGGCCTGTAGATTATCAATAGAGAAGCATTATAAGCATTCTTAGCCAGGTGACCATGTACCAACTCAAATGTCGATGCAGTATAGCATTACAGCGGACTGTAATGAAGGCTGTTTTTCACATAAACAAGTATGCCCCCTCCTCGCTTTTTTTCTCTTGTTTGTGAAAACATGTTGTAACCATCTATTGTGTACATGGAGACTTCATCCTGCCTAATATTTATTTCTGTGAGACACAATACATCCAGTCTCTTCAAAACGCTTTGCAGAAGCACCGTTAACTGATTAAAATGTTTTCTAATAGAACAAATGTTAATGTGTATAATTTGTATTTTAGTTTCACTTGATAGTACGTACTTAGACCATTCCTTAATATCTGTGAATTTGATATAATTAATATCCTGTAGTTGTGATTGCTGATCGAAGTTTACCGCCATAGTGTTAGCTAATTAAATAACATTGTTACATAATAATTATGAAATGTATTATATTTTATGTTTTTGTACGTATGTTTCGATGTCACCTTCATTGCGAATGTGGTATATCTTTTTTTCATTATCATTTTTCTTTATTAATATTTTGGCATCCTGGATCCATACGTACTTATAGATTTCTTTAAGCTTTGTCTTTGTAGCCCAAAATAATTGCCTGTTCTGTCGAGTTATATGCTCATTTATGAAGATACGTGATGTGTCATTGTTGTTAAATAACATATGATTAGTGAGTTGTGATTTTCTACTTTTAAGCCATTCCGCCCTAGCCGCTTTTGTACGGACCGTCACAACTATAGGCCGCACATCTTTTTTTTCGGATCCTACCCTCCATGCATTTTCAATTTCGGTTTTATCCAAGTTTAAGATAACGGCACATTTTTTAATCAGTTCAACGGTATTTTCTCCTTCTTTCGGCTTTAGATTCATAATTTCAATATTTTTATCCAATTCCTTTTGTTCGAGATATCCGATTCTTTCTTCCAGAGCTTTGTTGCACTTATCTAGGTTGATGCTTCGCTGTATGAGGTCCTTGTATCTGTTTTCCATTGCCTTGTTATTTTCTATGGTTTCTTTTTTGAATGTCTCCATTTCATCATGCTTGGCGCTTAGAAACTGCAGTGTTTTGTCGAAGTCGATGTTAGATTTTTTCAGTTCACCTATTTCTGACTTAATAACCGACACATCCTTTTGTAGCAGTAACAAGCGTGAGTCTTGCTCCTCCTTGATGGAATTTAGAAGAGCATTCATTTCCTTGACCTCCTTTTGAACGGCTTTCAGTGTTGAATGCAAAGTATCAGGAGAACAGCATGCTGTTTTATGTTTAGGGCCTTGAGAGATAGAAGAATCGCTGTCCGATTCCTCATTGCATTTCTTCTTACTCTGCCGTGTGGCGACCCAGTTCGATACAGGTGCATGTTTGCCCTTAGCCGATCTGTCAGATGAATATGCTTCCTCCACATCGCCAGTTTTTGTGGGAGTTCGTGGCACCTTCGGCATTATTAATCCCCAATCGAACCAGTTGGCAAACAGTCCACAACAGTCGCACGATGTAATCACACACAGGACTTAGCACGTATTTGTTAAAATCGGTACGCAGTTGCACAATACAAGCGACACGTCCGCTCGCTCGCAAAGCCAACGAGAACTCCAATCTCAACAACCGTTTGAGCTGTATTTATGAAATTTGGGGTTCTAGTTAATCTAGGAGGTATTAATAAATAAACCAAGTTTCATGTGTGTATGTTAAATAGATTTTGAGTTATTGAGGGGTGAAAAGTAGCTCCAAATGGTTCGTGTAATATAACACATGGCTGCTGCGTCGCCAGTTCTTTTCTTGAACTTGGCTTGACACGCGGCCGCGTGTCTCGATCAAATATACACCTTTTCCCTTAAATCCACATCCAAAACGAAACATCATCATCTCCCTATCCTTTTCCCAACTATGTTGAGGTCGGCTTCCAGTCTAACCGGATGCAGCTGATTACCAGTATTTTACATGGAGCGACTGCCTATCTGACTTCCACAACACAGTAACTGGGTAATACGATACCCCTTGGTAAGACTGGTTGTCAGACTTTAGGGCTTCTGACTACCCGTAACGACTGTCAAAGATACACGAATGACAGCCGGGACCAACGGCTTAACGTGCTTTCCGAGGCACAGAGGAGTCTCGGTTTGTAAAGATGGTTACCCATCCACGGACCAACCCCGGCAAGCGTAGCTTAACCTGATCGATCGACCCGTACGGCTGTTATTACTTAGCCACGAGCTCCTCTCTTCTCTAAGTCTGGCAATTCTCAATGGATTGGTGTAATCGGTATTTGTAATAATAAATTATTCAGAATTTATATTATCATTGAATGTCTATTATTGCCTAGTAATTTCCCATGAGAATTTTTCTGTTTTTGCGAAATTATGGCATCAAGAATTTGTTTTATTGGCGTTTTTGTTTATTTGGGATTATTTTTCTTGAAGGATAGCAATAACTCCGAATTGAAAATTGTATCACCTTCGATAATAAAGTTAGCGACCACAATGAGGAACATACAAATACAAAATATAAATACAAAATTAAAATACAAATACAAAATTAAAATACAAAATACAAACACAAAATACAAATACAAAACACAAACCACAAATACAAAATACAAATACAAAATACAAATACAAATACAAAATATTTATTTCTGAACCAACTAGTTCTTATTAGTTTATGATTGGAGCCTCCATTTAACATGCTACCAAGTTTTAAAGTTATACAATGCTACTTTCAATTCGCGTGATGAGTCCCATGACTGAACAAACATGAATCTATGAACCTGGCAATGACTCACGAATTTTATAAGACAACTAGCGACCCGTTCCGGCACGACAGCAAAGGAGATCATTCATTTTGGGCTAAATTATGAAAGTGCCGGGCCAAATAAAGAAATGATCTATTCCGTTAGATCATAAATATTATTCTCTTCACTTTTCACTTGTACGGCAATTCTCTGAGCTGTTTATACGATTTTGAAAAATAGTTAAAATAATAAATAGTAATCTAATTAAAGTAATAGCTTGTAGTAATGACATTAAGATCAATCAATCAAGATGGCATTAAGTCCACCTTTGTACCATTTTTTTGTGCGAAACGTAAATAAATAAATAATGAAAAATGAAGGGAAAATCGTACTCTTTCGGAATATACCTTTTTTTTCATTGGCTTTCACCTCTTTAGCTCAAAAATGTATGGTCGGTGAATGAAGATAGATAGAAGATAGAATAGAATACTCTTTATTATGTACACCATAAAAAATACAGATACAAATGTAGAAATTTAACATAGGGTGACACAATGGGCGGTCTTATCGCTAAGAGCGATCTTTTACAGACAACCAAATGATCTCCTTTAAATATCGACAAAAACCCTTTCGGGTCCAAAATCTTTCAAGCCAACTATAACGCCAGTAGCACACCTCCGCCGCAAAACCATAGCAGCGAAACCGCAGTAGTTAAAATCAACTATTTTATAAAATCAGATATATTTTGTCCTCTAGAATTATTTCATTCGATTAGAATGAATTCGATCTTAGAGTCCACACCGGAAGTTTGTACGGAAACTTCCGGTGTGAAAGCGAACGTTATTACCGAACTAATTGTACTTTAATTGATGTTGAATCGAAATTGACGCCATTAAAATAATTAGTAATCGATTTATGCCACGTACAGACTGGTGCGACGCGACGGCGCGATGCGACACCAGTAATTCTTATACCGTGAAGTATTTTTATTTATTTTTTTGTTAGGGTCGCCTCGCGCCAATCTGTAGGAGGCTTTATTTCCATATTGTATCTCAATGTGGGCTGTGTGCAGGGACCGTATTACCGTTTTTTTTTTTTTTATAACGGCTGCAATATCGTTACGTTAGCGATATTTTTAACGAACCCCTATAGTCTGTTAACGCTACATAATAAGTAATAATGAATACCGGTAAAGGTAACAATTCATATACCGGTAATTTATACGCCTATCTCTTTTAACGATGACGGTGGAAAGACTTCAGACCAGATGTTGCTAGTTTTTAGCCAAATAACGCTACTAGTAATGCTATTAAAATGTATATTCCGGTAAATCATATGATTTAACGTTTTTTTAACGTTAAATGATAAATGATTTTATTTCTGTAAGTAGGTTTGTACAAACACTTTTACACGTCAATCACATTTTTAAACTAGATGAGATCGGCGTTTCCTATCTGACTACTCTGAGAAGAAAGGCAAACAAACTCAGAGGTCACAGTCTCTTTTAAAGTCCAGACATAATCTTGGTCAGATCATATGACGACCATGTAGATTGGTGTCTGAAATGGTCTTCTTTATTGTTTTCACATGTATAATTTCAACATGAATGATGTAACCCATATATTGTAACAATATTTTGATTTAAAAGAGTGACCGTGGAGTTTCTTGCCCGTTCTTCTCCATAGGTACCTACTACGCTTTGGAATGGGCAACTAGCTTCATATTTCTGACTGACCGACTCCTTGACAATTCAAAAGTGCCTGTAAGTGGCTTAATTGAAATAAATGCTTTGAGTTTGGGTCTTTTGAGGAAAGTACCACACAGTTGAGTGGACCTGTCTAATATTTAACATAACATAAGAAATGTTTTGGTAATTTTACCGGTATTTTTTTCGGTAACCGTCTCTGACTGGGTGGGGTAATACATAAACTCAAAACGCGAAATACGCGCTTTGACGTGGAGTTGCGGATACCAGCCCGTATTACCTATTACCTACCTATTACATAAACTCACGCCTCCACGGGGGTACGCAAAAAACTATAGAACGCCACCTGCTACGATCCTTACATACTCCTTTTGCGTCGTATATTGTTCATACATCCGGGCAAACACACATTTTACATTTAAAAAAATTCTTCTCTTATTTTTTATCGTAAACAAACTCAATATAAACCTTTGGTAAAGTAAACTTAGCTCGTGGCTAACACCCGGTTTCTGATTTGTGAAAAGTAGCAAATTTCAACTGATTATTCTCAAATACATAAGCATGTGCTTAAGCTTTTTGCATTTCACAAGTTAAAATCAAATTTCAGAAACGCAACTGACGACTGTTAATGATGTTATATTACTGAAATCTTGATTAAAGTTTAAAAAAACTTAATTAAGAAACGAATAAATGATTAAGTTATACTTAAGTACAGATTAGGACGTTCTCAAATTCAAATTCTCAATTCAGAAACCGGGTGTTTGTAACAACAGCCGCACGGGTCGAAACATGAGGTTAAGCAACGCTCGCCGGGGTTTGTCCGTGGATGTGTGACCATCTTTACATACCGAGATCGCTCCGTGCCTCGGAAAGCACGTTAAGCCGTTGGTCCCGGCTGTCATTCGTAGATCTTTGACAGTCGTTACGGGTCGTCAGAAGCCTGAAAGTCTGACAACCAGACTTACCAAGGGGTATCGTATTACCCAGTCACTGGGTTTTTAAGGTCAGAGGCAGTCGCTCCATGTAAAATACTGGTTTTTAGCTGCACCCGGTTAGACTGGAAGCCGACCCCAACATAGTTGGGAAAAGGCTAGGCAGTGTTAAAGTAAACTTAGAAATGTACTTATAACTTTAAGCCACCATTTCGATTTTCCTATTTTCGTGCGACTAACAAAGTAGGGTAGACCGCCTAATTATAGGCCGATGTCGATTCATCGAAAATTGGAATCTTTTAAGTGAAGGTTCAAATAATTAAGATACATAATTAGAGTTTAGGAAGGTAAGTTTAGAACTCAGTTAAAATGCAAAGTTGTTATAAATTATAAACTGTTTAAACGAATAATTAATTTAAAATGAGGGCCATAAATTACAGGAAGGCTTAATTTTGGGAAAACATTAATTATTTCGCGACCTGGCTTTGGTGTAGTCAGCTGAAAGTGGAGAAGGGTTTAGGATTGGTTCCTCGGTAGGGTTAAATTCTAAGAAAGGTTAAAATTAAATTACAGCGACTTTCGTTAGCCACATTCATTCTTCTGCGTGTGGTTAGTGATTAACCTGGTATCAGACTTTTAAAGCCGCCCATAGGCCTCTGACTTGG
Organism: Lithophane semibrunnea; assembly: GCA_947363905.1. Taxonomy (NCBI): domain Eukaryota; kingdom Metazoa; phylum Arthropoda; class Insecta; order Lepidoptera; family Noctuidae; genus Lithophane; species Lithophane semibrunnea. The sequence continues at coordinate 6,215,629 of OX376213.1, read as the reverse complement.
CTTCACATTATGTCGTTGAGAAATATCTCTCAGGCATGCCGGTTTCGGCGATAAGTCCCCTCTTTGAGGAGTGGCTAGAGAGGCGCCACGGCGTCCTCACCTTCCGCCTGATGCAGGTCCTCACCGGACACGGTTGCTTCAGGAGGTTCCTGTTTCGGATAAGGCGGGAGGAAACGCCCGGATGTCACCACTGTGTGGATCGTCCGGAGGACACGGTGGAGCATACGGTGGAGGTCTGCCCTGCTTGGGCGGAGCCCCGCCGTGTCCTCTTGGAGGCGATTGGCGGCGGTGACCTCTCGCGTCCGGCTCTGGTCCAGGCCATGGTACGGAGCGAGAGGGCATGGGAAGCAGTCACCTCCTTCTGCGAAGCAGTAATGCTCGCGAAGGAGGAGGCGGAACGCGTGAGGGAGAGGCAAAGTTTGCGCCCTCACGCCCCTAACCGCCGCCGTTGGAGACGCCCTGGGCGTCGGGAATCCCAGGCGGATTCCCGGCCACCATAGGCGCGGGCTTGCGGACGGCGAGCAATGGGTAGCTCGCCGTCCGATTAGGACCAGGCCCGGGTCGATGGCGCGTCGTGTTCCACCTGCGCCTCAAAGAGATGTCAGCACAATTGGCGGGGTCCGCTAGGACCGATGCCTGCCAGGGTTGCGGGTTAGTCCGAAAGGGATACCGGGACCTTGGCAACAGGCAACTGAAGGAACACGGATGGGTTTTAGTCAGTAAAAGTCTGACACGCCCTTCCGCTCCGCCCAGAGCGGGAGAAGTCATTGGATGATTTCGCACCCACAAAAAAAAAAAAGAAAAGGCATGCCGGTTTCCTCACGATGTTTTCCTTCACCGTTTTTAAAGAAAGTAATAATTATACAATACGCATATGAATCCGAAAAGTCAGAGTTTCGTGTCTTGTGTTCGAATTTGAGACCTTTGACTGCCACATTCATTATTATTCTGGTTTTATTTATTACTAATATGACTTTGACTGATTAATAACTAGCTAATGCCTGCGGCTTCACCCGTGTGGATGTTGATTATTATATACTTAAACCTTCCTCGAGAACCACTCTATCCATTGGTGAAAACAGCATGAAAATCGGTGGACAATTTTTGAGTTTATCGCGAACAAAGGAGGATAGACAGACGCGGCGGAGGACTTTGTTTTATATAATATGTAAGGATATTTTTTTTTTTTTTTTTTTTAATTATTGTTTTAATGACAAAACTTACGCTTTAGTGTCAAAGGTAATCAATAGAGATGCGCCGAATGGAGGTTCAACAAATACGAATTTTCGGCCGAATATTCGGTCCAAAATGTACCGAACCGAATATTCGGCCGAATCATTCGGTTCAATTCTGCGCGGTGAACTGCAGGTTTGTACACGTCGGTACGGTGCTCTGCAACAGCCGGGCGGCATTTGCCTCTGCCCCGCGCGCAACCCGCGGCCCCTCGCGCTAGCACGGCTTGCTCAGTCGATGCATCGCTCTTTCGGTTACATATTGCAGTTCTCACATAATATTGTTTAAAAGTTATCTCGAAATTGCATACTTTCATTGAAGTTTATTATATTACGTCGATGAACGTTTTTGATTTCTGAAAAAAATTGTTACTCAAAGCAGTGTTCTTATAATTGTTAATTTCATAGAAAATTTATTTAGTTTTTTATCATTAGTAAAAAAAAAGCAGAAGCTTATTTGATTAAAATTTTATTTAAATTGATTCTTAAAGTTAATCTTTTTTATTTTTACAATAAATAGTTGGTACAAAAAGTAGTGTCTCTGTCATTTACAAAAAACTAGGTACAACTTTCGGAATAAACCACACTTTTTTAGTAAATAATTACTTAACTTTAGAGCGGTAGCACACGACGTATTTTAAACGTGCAGACGGCGCGCGTTACACGAACGCGCGTTCTGCGTTTGCAATCCAAACGCGCGTGATACAAATGCGCGTGTGAAGCGCGTTCGAAACTCGTTTGAAGCACGTACAACGAGTCGGAGGTGGGGTACAGAAGGGGCGTGCGCTCACGCCACTGCACCGCCCGCAATATTGCTATCATAGATTCCTATAAAAACAACTAAATTTATTGTAATGGTAGCATTATTTTCCCGTCCCCTTCCGCATGATTGGCGAACAAAGTTGACGGACCCTGATTTTACAACTGACGAGGAGTCTCTGACCAAAACACGGAAGCTACGAGCGACTACAGCGCGTCTGTATCGCTGTATCTGCGTGTATACGTGCAGTAGACGCGCGTTTCACGATCGCCCCGTGTGCTTAGGTTACAAGGTTGCGTTCAAATCTCGTTTGAAGCGCGTTTACGCGCGTCATCTGCGCGTTTAAAATACGCCGTGTTTTAGGGCCCTTACTGTTTAATAAATTGTATTTTTTTTTAATATTAACAATAATTTAAACATTCGATAATTATTCGGCAAATCAACCGAATATTCGGCCGAATACGAACAATGAAAAAACATGCCGAATGTACCGAATACGAATATTCGGGCGAACATTCGGCGCATTTCTAGTAATCAATAATGTTATCATCCTGAAGATAAAATCCAATCAACTACTACAAACAAAACTATTTGTTAGTTGTCTCCAGGTTAATGAATAACATGATAACTACAAATATTGTTCAACCTACCACAAAACGTATCAAAAACAAATAGAAACCCACATCAAACAGCAAAATACAATAATAATTTCCTGATCGGACGATAACAGGTGCGTTCGCCCTATATTATTTCCCGCACGCAAGGATCAGACGTACCTACCTTACGAAGTAAATCGACATTTTATTATCTGTGATGAGAAGTTATACCTATAACTACGTTTTATACCTATCCGAATACGTCAAATAGAGTTTGCTTGAAATATTTTTCGTTGTGGATTTTTTTTTAGTGTTAAATATCCACTTCTCAAACATGGTAAGTAGTGCTATTTTGTAAAGTAAAGTTCACTGCTCACCTCACTCAAGTGAGCGCACACAATTCGAAAGCGAACTCATTTGTTTTTAAAGTAAATCATCGCGGATTCACAACGAGACAGCGTTCGAATTTCGAAGCGATGTTTTAGAGAAGAGTAGAGGAGCTCGTGGCTAAGTAATAACAGCCGCACGGGTGAATCCATCAGGTTAAGCTACGCTTGCCGGGGTTGATCCGTGGATGGGTGACCATCTTTACATACCGAGACTCCTCCGTGCCTCGGAAAGCATGTTAAACCGTTGGTCCCGGCTGTCATTTGTGTATCTTTGACAGTCGTTACGGGTCATCAGAAGCCCGAAAGTCTGACAACCAGTCTTACCAAGGGGTATCGTATTAACCAGTTATTGGGTTGTGGAGGCGGTCGCTCCATGTAAAATACTGGTATTCAGCTGCATCCGGTTAGACTGGAAGCCGACCCCAACATAGTTGGGGAAAGGCTAGACAGATTGATTTTTATAGAGAACAATAAGGCAGATTTTATGAACGAGCAGCTTAAACAGAAAGACGCTACTGTTATAGTAATGACAAAATTCTTATAGAATATTAAAATTAAAATGAATTTAGCTGCTGCTACGAAATAGCTAGCGTAGCCAGCGTAGCGTTGTGGGAGCTACGTCGTAGCAAATAACGTGTCGTAGGCTTGTCGAAATAATAATATGCTCTCATAAAATTCATGAGAATAATCTATTATAGTCTGGAAGGTACAGCCAGGGAAATAAATTGTTTATCACATTGACACACTACGTTGATTTGCCGCGATATAAAAAAAATACTATGAAGTAGAAAAACTAAACAATTAATCTTAATAAATAGCTAACTCAAATAAACTTACAATGGCATAATTAGATAACTTAGTTTTTTTTTTGAGTTTCGTTTGTTTAAGCATATAAAAAAAGTTACAGATACCCGAAGAATATAAAATTACCAACGCTAAAATTGTCTCCAAAAAATTACACCAAAAATTCAACAAAAAAACAGTAAATCGCTATTTTCTCCAAACTAGATGAGTTATTCATTTCTCCACCTACACCGACGATATGAGTTTTCAAAGTAATTTATTTGGCCGCTAAACATGACAGATATGGATTTTCATACTTACTTTGCCGGCCGCATCGTCATTTGTTTTTAAACAGTACGGCAATTTCGATTTATCTCGAAGAAGGTTGTCAAAATAATGGTCGAATTTGCAAGCATGTTTGAGAAAACGACTTTTATTGTTGGTGTGAAAAATCGCTGTTTACGGCAGTGCAGTGATTATGGGTGCAAGCAACGATTCAGGGTTTGCGGGAGCATTTGAAATTAAACAGTTTTAAATGTTATAAACATTTAAAACTTGTTTTTTTAGTTCCGTACCCAAAGGGTAAAACGGGACCCTATTACTAAGACTCCGCTGTCCATCCGTCTGTCACCAGGTGTATCTAATGAACCGTGATAGTTAGACAGTTGATATTTTCACAGATAATGTGTATTTCTGTTGCCGCTTTTTTTTTCATTTTATTTTTTTCATCAAACGTCATTTTTTGCCTGTTTTCTATATAACTAGCTTCCACCCGCGGCTTCGCCCGCGTGGTATGTCGGCAAAAAGTAGCCTATGTCGTTCCCCGGGATGCCATCTATCTCCTTGCCAAATTTTATCTAAATCCGTTCAGTGGTTTAGGCGTGAAAAGGTAACATACAGAGAGACAGACAGAGTTACTTTCGAATTCATAATATTATATTAGTATGGATGGTACGGAACCCTTCGTGCGCGAGTCCGACTCGCACATGGTCGGTTTTTTTATAAACGTCTGAAAAATTTGGAATTTTGACCTTCAATATCTCTGTTCCCATGTCTGTTCCCAGTATGGTCCAGGACACAATGATGGGAATAACAAATGACTTTCGACTTCGTTAAGTCTTTTAAGTCTTTTTACACCCGCTTATTGCGACCTAGCTTATAATAATATGCCTCATACGGTGTGGTTCTGTTCCGTAAAAAGCCACGCCACTGGTTGCTAGTGACAATCGGCAAATCAAAAGATATAAACAGGCTACAAACAGTAGCCGACAAATATTATGTTTTTATGGATTCAGCCGACAGTCAGACCTTGCGACGCCCCTTATATCCGAAACAATTCGACCTCGATTTGACATTGGGCCATCCGGTGCATAATTTTATTCCAAACTCGCTGCTCCCCGCGGTTTCACCCGCGTACGTCTCGATCCCGTGGGAATATCAGGATAAAAAGTATCCTATGTCCTATTCCAGGTCATGGTCTGCCCATGTGCCACATTTCATCCAAATTAGTTCAGCCGTTTTAGCGTGAAAGCGTAACATACAAAAAAACTCACATTCGCATTTACATTATCACTAGTTGCCGCGCGCGGCTTCGCCCGCGTGGTAAGTCGATAAAAAGTAACCTATGTCCTTCCCCAGGATGCCATCTATCTCCTTGCAAAATTTTTTCGAAATTCGACATTCGAAATTGTGAAAAGGTAACATACAGACAGACAGAGTTACTTTCGAATTTTTAAATATTAGTATGCATAGTTAGGATTAGGATGTACTTGTACCTACCTAATCTCTGGGTTCCAATATCTAGTAATGGTTCGTTAACTTTACCGATGGCACTATTATTTTGTCATTTTATTACCTAAAACAAGGTCATGTAGGACTTTTCAAGTTATCCCAAAAGATAGTTAATTGATTCAGGCGTGACTTTGCGGAAATCCATTATAAAATACAATAGACGATGATATATTTAGTAACCTATTCCGCTTGACTATTCTTCAAGAGTCATAAAAACCCTGTAAGAAATCGACACGTGTTTCACCTCTCAACGAGGCATCTTCAGGATGACGATTGACCAATTGCAAACCAGAACGCGACGTGTTACCACACCGAGCGCTGGACGCAGTGTGCACTCTGCGTCCAGCGCTCGGTTTGCAATTGGTCAATCGTCATCCTGAAGATGCCTCGTTGAGAGGTGAAACACGTGTCGATTTCTTACAGGGTTTTTATGACTCTTGAAGAATAGTCAAGCGGAATAGGTTACTAAATATATCATCGTCTATTGTATTTTATCCCAAAAGATAATGGGAATTAATTTTGGCTGATGTAAGTAGAAAAAATTACAGATTAACTTTTTTAAAATTTTGATCAGATATATTTTTTAACCCACCAGTTATATTAAGCATAAGCATAGTCAAACTATAATGTTCCCACTGCTGGGACACTGCAACAATATAATTAAAAGAAAACTCATGTCCCTGCAGCACTACCACCGCTACTTTTAGATTTTTTAATGATTTGTATAAAAATATAAAAAACGAAATATAAATAATAAAAATTTAATTCTAGTCTAAATATTATGTTCTAAAAATATTGTTTTGCTCAATATGCATTTATATTTTTAGTCAAAATATACCTAGTAATTACGTTCCTGCGAGCGGGGTTTTTAGTTTCATGCTAAACATGATTTGTGCATTTAGCGGTTCGTGTCATTTTTTTCACACGAACCACGAATCATGCAACGGTGGGTATCGAATTTCACCTTGACTCATGCTAGACCGAAACTTAGCCGTTTATTGATTTATTTATACACACCATGGACAATTTACGATGACAAAATATACAATTGTCACTAAATCTTCAATATAGTGTTATCACATCACTTACAAGTATCCACAGCATTAAATATACCTAATTACTCTTAACTCTATTCTTTTGCTACAAATCGACCGTCCGATATAGATAAAACTAACTTACAAGAAAATTAAATTATCTAACAGCAATCCGACTTTAACATACAAAACATAGACTATTCGAATAGTATACATAAAAGTAAGGGTTAACGCAGAAAGATAGAAATAGTTTTTCATTGATAAATTGATAATGCACTAAATCAAGACTACAATAGAGTTCAAAATAGCGTGCAGGAGACGATTCCCTGTGATATGTGTTCGAGTATTCGCACTTACCACGAGCATATCAAATGTCTCTATTATTCCCACTGCTGGGACACAGGCCTCCTCTCTGAGACAGGAAATGGGCCGTAATCCATGACGCGGGCCCATTGCGGGTTGGGCATGTCACATGTCCTATTATTTGACATTATATACCTACAATTTAATTTCAACTCTTTATTAGAGGCTTTTGTGGACATTATAATTATTCAGATTTGTTACAGTAGTAATGGCAATCATGATTGTCATTTGGTTTAAATAGGTTTTTTTTATTTTTATTAGCTTTTTTAAAGATTCTTGACTATTTTTACCCGACTACGGCGAAGAAAAAAGGAGGGTTATGATTTTGACCGGTATGTATGTATGTATGTATGTTCATCTGTTCCCTCCTATCTTCCAAACCACTTATCACAATTTGACAAATGAGGTATCGTTAGAAGCGTCGTGATTGTCCGCTGGTTATAGGCGTCGTGATGGTCCGCTGGGTGGAATTTTAAGAAAAATCAAGTGTTAAAAACTAAAACCCAACTACGACTTAAAAGGTATAAACAAGACACCACAGACAGACAAATTAAAAATGTGTCGGAGTCACACGTAATCTGTTCGATTTATGCCGCCCTAACACGTGTGACTCCGGATTTTTAATTTGTCTGTCTGTGGTGTCTTGTTTATACCTTTTAAGTCGTATTTGGGTTTTAGTTTTGAACACTTGATTTTTCTCGTCAATGTGAGAACGATGTAGGCTTAGTACACTGTAGACTTGTTGAACATATTCTATTTAGTTAAGTACCTACCTGGTACTTGTTGAAAGGCCTACACTGTCCTCCCATACCTAATAGCACTGTAATTTTAAAATATTGTAAACGCCAATTATTATTAAAAGAGTAACCGTGGAGTTTCTTGCCGGCTCTTCTCCATAGGAAACGACCAATTGGAACCGTGCACCCAGCTTCTGACGTTTCATATGTGCCCATGTAGGTTTATGTGAAATGAAGTATTTTTTTAAATTTTTTTTTTTTTAATTATTAAGGCACCAAGTCCCAATATACAAATTATTATTATTATTACAAAGTAATTAAAATTAAAATAAATACATTACAATTCCTTCATTCATTAAAACATTCATAAAATCATACAATAAAATCTTCATTCATTTTGATTTGACATGTTTACGAATGTTTGGTTCTAAGACACGATTTCTTTACGATATTTTCCTTCACCGTTTTGAGAGCATGCGTAAATATTGAAATAAATTGCACAAAGTAAAGTGTATGCCAAACTAGGTTGGAACCCATGACTTACGCCTTCCTATCTGCTTGCGCATATTTTCACTCAAAACAAACAATCTGCCTAGCCTTTTCCCAACTATGTTGGGGTCGGCTTCCAGTCTAACCGGATGCAGCTGAATACCAGTATTTTACATGAAGCGACTGCCTATCTGACCTCCACAACCCAGTAACTGGTACTACGATACCCCTTGGTTGGACTGGTTGTCAGACTTTCGTGCTTCTGACGACTCGTAACGACTGTCAAAGATCCACTAATGACAGCCGGGACCAACGGCTTAACGTGCTTTCCGAGGCACGGAGGAGATATGTGAAAATGGTCACCCATCCACGGACCAACCCCGGCAAGCGTAGCTTAACCTGGTGGATCGACCCGAGCGGCTGTTATTACTTAGCCACGAGCTCCTTCCTTTTCACTCAAAACATGACATCAAAAAACATGCTCTATCTGCACTGAACCTAAAAATGGGGGAGTAGGGGGAAAACTTGTGAGTTATGGCCAAAGTTTGGCCCAATATCTTTGGCCAAGGAATAAAGTCCAACGACAGTTCGGAACAGTTTTATTTTGTTAGTAAAAGTAAATCGCTGGAAGAATATTATGTGCGACTGTTTTGTGTGTCAACATAATAATGTGACCTCGCGTCCGTCTGTTTGTCAGCAGGCTATATCTCAATCAATCTGCCTAGCCTTTTCCCAACTATGTTGACTTCCAGTCAAACCGGATGCAGCTGAATACCAGTATTTTACATGGAGCGACTGTAAATCTGACCTCCACAACCCAGTTTCTGAGTAACACGATACCCCTTGGTAGGATTGGTTGCCAGACTTTCGGACTTTTCACGACCAGTAACGACTGTGAAAGATCCACGAATGACAGCCGGGACCAACGGCTTAACGTGCTTTCCGAGGCACGGAGGAGTCTCGATTTGTAAAGATGGTTACCCATCCACGGTCCAACCCCGGCAAGCTTAGTATTATAAAATAATTTTCAAGTTAAATCCTAACTATTATCCTACTAATATTATAAATGTGAAAGTTTGTGTGTTTGGATGTTTGTTACTCAATCACGCAAAAACGGCTGAATGGGTTTGGATGTAATTTGGCAAGCAGATAGTTTATAACCTGGATTAACACATAGGATACTTTTCATCCCGATATTCCCACGGGATCGAGACTTACGCGGGTGAAACCGCGGGGCACAGCTAGTTAATATTATAAATGTGAAAGTGAGTTTGTTTCTTACGCTTTCACGCTAAAACGGCTGAACGGATTTGCATGAAATTTGGCACAGGGATAGACCATGACCTAGAAAAGGACATAGAATACTTTTTATCCCGATATTCTCACGGAATCGTGACTTACGCAGGTAACGCCGCCGGGCGCAGCTTGTTACTAATATTTGTAGCCAATTCGTTTCGCTATCGAAAAGTTCAGATTGGTAGGTGCCTCGAAGACGGCCCCATAATCCAATATTCTTAACAAAATTCCCCCATATAAATTTGAAAGCGATCTGAGTTGATTTCGGATCTCATATCCGATACATTATCTCCCTCATAAAGATTCGTGAAGGAGAAATAATGATAGCCGAGTCGAGTTTAAATATTATTTTCAGAGCAAATCTAGCTATACTGTGTATACCAATTGAATACAAATTAAGTTCAGGATAAGTACGTTCAAAGCCCAGATGTTTCAAATGTCTTAGATTTAAGGAGATCATTTACAGCCTATACTATTTTGGGCTAAAGATGTGAAAGTCAGCCGGCCAAACAAAAATAAAACTATATTCCGAAAGAGTCCGTTTTTCCTTCCATTTTTTATTACTACAAGCTATTACTTGAATTAGATTACTTTTTATTATTTTAACTACAAAATATACTGAAAACAGTATTTTTCAAAATCGTATAACAGCTCAGACAATTACCGTACAGGTTTGGCCCAATAGTGAAAATGAAGAGAATAACATGTTCTAACTGAATATATCATTTTTTTTTAATAATTTAGCCCAAAATGAATGATCTCCTTTCTTAGTTCAGTTGTAGTATTTGTTGTTCAAATCAATCTGCGTAGCCTTGTCCCAACTATGTTGGGGTCGGCTTCCAGTCCAACCGGATGCAGCTGAATACCAGTATTTTACATTGAGCGACTGCCTGTCTGACATCCACAATCCAGTAACTGGGTAATACGTTACGATACCCCATGGTAAGCCTCGTTGTCAGACTTTCGGACTTCTGACGACCCGTAACGACTGTCAAAGATCTACGAATGACAACCGGGACCAACGGCTTAAAGTGCTTTCCAAGGCACGGAGGAGTCCCGGTATGTAAAGATAGTCACCCATCCACGAACCAACGCCGGCAAGCATAGCTTAACCTCATGGATTGACCCGTGTGGACGTGATTACTTAGCCACGAGCTCCTCCTTTAGTTTTTGTAGTTCTCGGAAGGCAATTCTCAGATGTAGTCCGACTTTTAGGATTGTACTCGGTAAATTATCATAATGATCTTCTATTTGAACTAGGAGTAAAATCTAGTGCAGGACTAATTCTGTAAAGTTCACTGCTCACCTCACTCAAGTGAGCGCACACAATTCGAAAGCGAACTCATTTGTTTTTAACCGACTTCTTCAAAAAGGAGGAGGTTCTCAATTCGTCTGTATGTATATTTTTTTTTTTGTATGTATTTTACGCGATTACTCCGCCAATTATATATAGATTTTGATGTGGTGAATAGATTTTGATGATTCTTTTTTTGTTTGGTGGGTCATGCTTCAGAGGTGGTCCCATATAAATTTTATTAATTTTGCTTGCGTAGTTTTTGAGTTAGCTTCAATAATTACGTATTTTTCCCACTTTGCGTATGTAGATGATATCTTAATGTTCCTTCACTGTTATTTACATAGCAGGTAGTGGTATTCAAATTCGTGTGGGGTAGTTACCACAACTAAAATGTGAAAAATAAAAACTTTTTACAAAAAAAACCGACTTCCAACAAAAACACTAAAAACAGTCAGTCGGTGGCAAAAACGAAAATTGAAAAGCAAAGACACGACTTCCGAAATAAAAGTTATTTTTCACGTTTTTAGTGTTTTTGTTGGAAGTCGGTTTTTTTTTTAAATTTCTTTTTTAAAGTAAATCATCATAGATTCACAACGATTCGAAGTGATGTTTAGAGAATAACTTCACTGGAAAAAATGTGATAGGTAATTGTTTGTTATTTTTAAAGATACTTAACAAAAAAAAAAAAGCTTATTTCCTATTTTATTGTTTGTAGGTCATGTCTTAGTAGTTGTCTTTACATCAAAGTAACTTAATAAGTTTGACCTTTAAGGAGTAACATGCTTTTGACAGACACACGCACATGTCATACTAATAATACCCTTGTCGCTTTGTAATAAAATAAAGTGCCTTGTAGACTTCGGTATCCCAGAGTGGCAGGCTTTTCCATTCGATGGTGACGAAAAAACAAGAAAATGTAAGAAAAAAAGGTGACAAAATGGATTTAATTGACAGCTTAAGGATATTTTTATTAATATGAATTAATATTTATATTAATTAATTAATACATTACAGCTATAGTGAAGTTGATACACTGATTGCAGCTTTTGCTATGCCGTAGCTCACGTAGCGAGTACAGCGTAGCACTTGCTACGTCGTAGCACGGAAGCAAGATACATTATGTTATAAGAAAGAAAGAAGAAAGAAAATACATTTATTTAGCACAGACAAGGCACACAACACAATGTAACTACATGTAAACGAATAAAAAAAATAAAAATAAAAGAAACAATTTCAAAGTGTAGGTACCTAGAAAAAAAAAGTGTGCCTCGCGGCTGCGCTAAATAGGCCCAGTTCAGCAAAAATGCCAGACAGCTAGTGCCTGACGCTGGTTTTCAACTGGACCTGAGGTGTGAGGTGACAGATGAAAAACAGTCTTATAATACAGCGTGTGTGTATACATAATAAAAAATAAATAAATTAGTGTTAGATATTGAGGAGCAAGTCGGATGCATTAACGATCTGCTTACAAGAACTTTCAGATAGTAAAACTGACATTGATGTTATTTGTCTGACTGAACATTTTATCATGTGGGGTCATGAAGATACATGTATGATACCCAATTTTTGCATAGCTGCCTACTTTAGCAGAAGTAATTCTAACAGAGGAGGGTCGTGTATCTACGTGAAGAAAGGTCATCATTGGAAAGAGATTCCAAAATCGGTATTATTCACTGAGTGCTCAACTTTTGAATGCTCTGCAATAGAACTAATAAACTACAAAGTTATTATTATCTGTTTATATAGGGTTCCGGTTGCTAGTAACCTAAGTAATTTCTTTGAAAGATTAGATAAGATGCTCAAATATGTAAATAGAAACTATAATAAGCACAATATTGTAATAGCTGGGGATTTCAATATTAATATGTTAAAACAAAATAATATCACATCTGAATTTGAATGTTTACTTCTTAACTATAACCTAAGACTTAAGATAACCGAACCTACCAGAAAAATCAGCAAAACATGTATAGATAACTTTGCTCACAACTACCACAATAAGTGTAAAGCAGAAGTGATTGACTTTGCATTATCTGACCACACAGCTCAGATATTGAGGTGTCAGGTCAAAAAGGTGTGCCTGATAAAGAGCTGGAAAATTAAGCGTAGAAATTACTGTGAGGAAAATCTTAAGAAGTTTAGAAATTGTATAGAGAAATTGTCTCTTTCGGAAATGTACTCAGCCTCTGATCCAGATATGGCCTATAATGCTTTCAGTGATTTATTCAAGCTATTTTATGATTTTTGCTTTCCATTTAAATATATCACTATAAATACACATCGTAAAGCTAAGTGGATAACGCGAGGGATCAAGGCTTGTAGTATCAAAAAACGTGATCTTCTATGGCAATACAGGAAGAAACCTAGCCAGATAAATAGAACTAAACTGACAGAATTTTCAAAAAGATATAAAAAAGTAATAAAATTAACACAGCGCGCACAAAATAATCATTTAATTAACGCGTCGGATAATAAAAGTAGATCAGCATGGAAAATTATAAACGAATCTAAACAAAATCTACCAAATGAGACTATAACTAGCATTAAAATAAATGACAAAATAATAACTGACCCTTGCGAAATATCTAATGCTTTTAATAATTATTTCATCGATAAAATAGTACCTAAGGATAATTCACTCAACATGCAGTATAAATCTTATATGTCTAATAAGCAAAGTCTATGTTTTTGAAACCATGCTTGCCACACGATGTATTGCAGATTATTAGTTTAAAAAATACGAACAGTGTAGGTTATGATGGCATATCAACTAAGGTCTTGAAATATATAGCTACGAATATTTCTGCTCATCTATCCTATCTGATAAATCTATCTATTGAAGCTGGAATCTACCCTGACAAATTAAAAACTTCTATTATAAAACCAATTTTCAAAAAAGATATTAGAGAATGCCTTGTAAACTATAGACCTATTGCCTTAATTCCAGTTATTTCCAAAATATTCGAAAAATATGTTTACAGGGAACTTAATAACTATTTAGAAAGTAACAATATTCTAGCAAAAGAACAAAAAGGTTTTAGACACAATAAGTCCATAAATATGGCCATATATGACTTTTTGGATTTTGTTATGGTTAATGTTGACAAAAGAATACCTGTCTGCTCTATATTCATGGATATGACGCAGGCTTTCGATTACGTTGAGCATGATATATTGTTGGGTAAACTTAATGATTGTGGAATAAGAGGTAATGTTCTGAAATTATTTGAATCATACCTCAAAGGCCGTCATCAATACACTGAATTGACTAGAGTGAATATCCTAACAAAAAAAGAAGAAACCTTTAGATCATGTGAACGTCAACTAAACTACGGTGTTCCTCAAGGAACCGTTTTAGGGCCACCACTTTTTATACTGTACATCAATGACTTACCCGATGCCACTGATAATCCTATATCTCTTTTTGCGGACGACAGTACAGTAACGATAAAATGTAAAGACAAAAATACTTATGAAGATGACATAAACAACACATTGAGCTCAGTCATGAATTAAAATAAATAAATAAAATAAAATAAAATAAAAATACCCTTTATTCCACTACTTACAATCAAACACAGGTTTAAATATTTTAAATACTTCTAAAAGAAATCGTTAGCTTATCCTATAAATTTTCTTCTTTCTTTTCCATTCTTTTCCTAGCATTTGCCATCGCTATTCGTAGTAGTCGCCTCTACGGCGTAGGCCTCCCCTAAAATGCTCCACACACTTCTATCGTGCGCCTTTTGCATCCAGTCCGGTCCACAACGTCGAGTAAAGATGTCTCGCCATCTCTTTCTTTGTCTCCCTTGCTTTCTTTTACCTTCAAATGGGATCCATTCTGTTACCCTCTTTGTCCATCTAGTACTTTCCAGTCTACACAAATGCCCTGCCCAATTCCACTTCAGTAATCTAATTCTTTCCTTTACGTCCGTTAATTTTGTGTTCCTCCTTATTATTTCGTTTTTTACTTTGTCTGATTTCTTTATATATAGCATACTTCTTTCCATGAATTGGCTTAGTGCAAATAATCTTAAAGCCAACCTAAGCAAAACGAAATTAATGAACTTTAGACAACGTTTACCGGCCCCAAATAACCTAAATGTAAATTTTAACATGCAAACAATAGAGGAAGTAGACAATTGTAAATTTTTAGGCTTATATATTGATGACAAAATGACCTGGAAGCCGCATATTCAACAACTATGCAAGCGAGTGAGTAAATCTGCTTATGCCCTACATATGCTTGCATATAAAATAAACTCTAGTGCCCTTTTAATTGCGTATCATGGGCTGGTGGCATCTCTTCTCAGATATGGTATAATTTTTTGGGGGAATTCCACCGACAAAGATCTTGCCTTTAAAGCACAGAAACGTTGCATTCGGGCTATGTTTGGTTTAAAATCAACAGAGAGCTGTGTGCCTTTCTTTAAAAAGCACAATATTCTACCACTACCGTCACTGTACATATTTGAAATAGCTGCTTTCGTTAAACTAAATCCTCATTTATTTACCTTAGCATCTATAGCTTTCAATAGAACCCAAAGGGACGAAAGTCGTCTATGTGTACCAAAAACAAATACTGCTTTAATGTATAAAAGTGTTTTTCACATGGCACCTGTTATATTTAATAAATTGCCAAAAGAGCTTAAAAAGCTTAATATTCATTTATTTAAACAAAAACTGAGAAGTATGCTGTGTCAAAAGTGTTATTATACTGTATCAGATTATTTATCAGATAAATTTTGACATTGTGTAATTGTAATTTTTGTAACATTATGTAATTTGCTTCTTTGACAATATTGTAATTGCAAATCATATTTAATTATTGAAATCCGAACTACTCTGACACTAACAAATTGCTAAGACTTGATTGTTGTAACGTTGTATAATTTGCTTCTTTGACAATATTATAATTACAAATTATAACTAACTATTTAAATTCGAATTATTTTGACATTTACTTAACAAATAGCTTTTGACTTAATTTACTTATTTGACAATACTGTAATTACAAATCCTAATTAATTATTTAAATCTGAATTATTTTGACATTAACTTAATTTGGCATCTTGACTTAAAATACTGTAAAAATTGTAATTAATTACTTTTGTATGCCTATAGCAGGCAGATCATAGCGCACTTTAATACCAAATATGAGCAACCACTGTACCTATGTATCACAAATAAAATATTTCTGATTTCTGATTTCTGATAATAATAATAACGAAAAAAATAAAATAAAATAAAGTAAGAAAAACAAACCGAAAGCACATGAGACGGACGCATGTTTATGTCGCAAAAAAACCTGTTTTAAAATGATGCCATCGTACGATGACATCAACGATGTTATCGTATACATTTTATAAATTAAAGGCGCTTTTCGTATTTGTCCGTGCGACCACCTCGCGTCTTGTTCCTCTGTACTACACTACGAATTTTGATGCGGTTTTTACCATCATTTAGGGAATTTGTTCCGGATAGTTTATTATATACGTTAAGCCATTGGTTCCGGCTGTCATTTGTGGACATTTGACAGTCGTTACGGGTTGTCAGAAGCCCGAAAGTCTGACAACCAGTCTTGCCAAGGGGTATCGTATTACCCAGATAATGGGTTGTGGAAGTCAGATAGGCAGTCGCTCCATGTAAAATACTGGTATTCAGCTGCATAACCGGATGCAGATGCAGCGGTTAGACTGGAAGCCGACCCCAACATAGTTGGGAAAAGGCTAGGCAGATGATGATGATAAAGCATATTAATATTAAACTTACTTAAAATATAGAAGACTCGTTATTTTGTCAAGTCGTACGTAAAACTGTGCGAACCAGCAGGCGTAGCATGGCGCTTTCTATCTCTACGAAGAATAGACATAGCTTTTTATTTACAAAGTGACAGTTCGTTTCTTCATTTTTGACATCCACCGTAGAAATCTTTCTACAATCTGTCATTTTGTCTTTCATTTCTAACGATCTTTGTCTAGGTCTTTTTATATGTAGACTATTTCGGAAGAAAGTTTTCTATCCTTACTGTCAAAATCACACTGACAACCGATAAATCCTATGATAAAACAAAGAATTCTGAGTCGAATTATGTAAAAGAGTGAATTTCGTAAAAAGTGCAGTTGTCTCTTTCTATTTTGCTGCCGTCTCATACTGTCTACCGTCTACAGGAAACGTCATTTTTGTCTACTCTTCCGTCGACAAAACGGTGCTCATGCTGCGCCTGCAGGGGCGGGTCACTAGCTGAATAATAATTTAAAATTTCCATGCTTCCGACAAATTATTTTCTGCACAATTTTAATTGCATTAAGCTAGCAAGTAATGATATAAGTATCTCCAGGAAATAGACCGATGGAAGTTACATTGAAAATAATAAATACATTTCAAATATAAAATCATATGAAACTTGTTAAGCAGCTCGACCGTAAATTTTCCGCCTGAAATAGGTGCTTTACCTAGGGTTGACACTTCCATTTTAGAAGTTAACGCAGCTATAAATTCTGAAGATTTATTTTTTCAAACTTTTGGAAATTAAATGTCCATAATTTCTTATGTGGACCGACGACTTTATAATGACATGAATATTTATTTTGTGAAGTATTATTATTATTTTTTCTTTTATTTCTTCTAAAATACATATTTGTTACATTTTTAAATATTTTAATTATTGTGAATGTGAAGACTATGTGCATCATTATTTTCTTTTGTTTTTATTATTTATTTTTCCTTACATAATCAGCCTATAATGTTCCCACTGCTGGGACACAGGCCTCCTCTCTGTGAGAGGGAGCGGGCCGTAATCCACCACGCGGGCCCGGAGTGTGTTGGTAGATGTCACATGTCTTCGAATTTTTGGTAGAACCAAAAATTATTAGGCAAGTTTGCCTTGCTCATTAGGGAATGTAGACTATAAGTTGTCTTCTTCTGCCTAGCCTTTTCCCAACTATGTTGGGGTTGGCTTCCAGTCTAACTGGATGAAGCTGAATACCAGTATTTTATATGGAGCGACTGCCTATCTGACCTCCACAACCCAGTAACTGGGTAATACGATACCCTTTGGTTAGGCAGGTTGTCAGACTTTCGTGCTTCTGACGACTCGTAACGACTGCCAAAGATCCACAAATGATAGCCGGGACCAACGGCTTAACGTGCTTTCCGAGGCACGGAGGAGTCTCGATATGTGAAAATGGTCACCCATCCACGGACCAACCCCGGCAAGCGTAGCTTAACCTGATGGATCGACCCGAGCGGCTGTTATTACTTGGCCCCGAGTTCCTCAGCTCAGCTTAGTAGACTATAAGTTGTATTGTTATTTTATTATGAAATTGCCCAATTTGTTTTTAACAAATAAATCATCTCCCTGCCACCCCTAAAAACTTACACGAACTCAATTTACTACCGCTTCTCTCCCTTCCGTACATAAACAGGCTATTGAGGACATCTAGCGGTCAAGTCTGCAATTAATAGCCTTTCTGCGTATCTTTGTAGTATGTCAAACTATTATCGAGATAAAATAGACTGCGCAAGATAGAGTCTGACCAACGAAAGCTGTCCACGAATTATTTTCTGTTGAATGAAACCACGGAAAGACCAACAATCGAAAATAGCCAAAAACAACCAGACGTGTCCGTTATATCTAAGTCTAACCTATGTCAATAGTTATTTATGCAACTGCTATATAATAAAGGGTAGTAATACCTAATTATATACAGTTGCATACAAGATTTTATCTACACCCATGTTATGAATCTTCTATAAAAGTTTCTTTGCAATACCAATATCGAACAAAAATGGTGCGGTACGACGTGAATTCGAACTTTTAGAATTCGAATGTGTTTTGTTTTTATACTACGGTGCTTTTTTAGTGAAACGCTCGTGAATGACAATGTTCTTTTTTTGAAATGAGTTGCATAATGAAATTCAGTACAACATTATAACACCCGTTTGGATGATATTATGGTTACTATGACACTGGATGTTTTAATGTTAGCTATAAGCTAACTGTTTCAGATAGTTTTATAGAGGATTTATAGCATGGGTGTAGATAAAATATATTAGACACTAGACTGACAACATCGCTGGTTAAGATTTAAGTACTGATAGACCCTTCTCAAATAAAAAGCGAAAAAAGACTTGACAGTGACACCTATCGATTGAGTTCTAGGTTCGAATCTGATGGTACTAAAGATAGCTGGGTGTCAATAATAGATTTACGTGTTTTAGTAATACTGTTGTGGATTTCGTATTTGGTTGTGTTCCTGTTATCTTTTTTACTGGGAGTAAAAAAAATTAAAGTAATAAAAACTAAAACCCAACTACGACTAAAAAAGTATAAACAAGACTCCACAAATAGAAAATTAAAAAATCCGGAGTCATTAGTTTTTATTACTTTTTTAATTCTTTTGGGGTTTTATTATAATATACTTGAAATATGCTCAATAAGCCCTTTCATTTGATACCCAACATGGTACGATTAAACAATATTTTTTTTTAGTCAGGAACTAACTTTATGTCCTCTAAAGGGCGCCATTTTTAATAATATAACCAGCGGACGATCAAGACGCTTTCAACGATACCTCAGTTGTTAAATTGTGATGAGTGGTCTAGAAGATAGGATGAACAGATGAAAATACATACATACATACCGGTTAAAATCATAACCCTCCTTTTTTCTTCGCCTTAGTGGGGTGATAATGAGTAATTTCATCTGTCAAGCCCCGCGGCGTGACATTCACGCGCGATCCACATGAATTTTTCTAAAAAAATCTCAGTAAGTCAGTAAACAAGTACATTATCGGGCTGTTTATTACACAATCTATCAATAATAATATAACACATAGCTCAAATATGTAGTACTTGCTTCACCTTGACCTACAAAGTTATTTTGCTCAGAGATATAAATATTATTTTTATATAAATTATTTTTATTGGTGTGAAACTGCGAAGACAGTGAAAACAAAGGGTGGTAATTCTGTTAGTCTCTTTCACTCATAAGAGGAAGTAGGGTCGGTCTTTTCTCTATACAAAAAGTCATAATTCGAGGTTCGCCTCTCGTCTATTTTCGCCTCCAATATTGAACCAATTTGATAGATATTTTATAAACTGAAGAAGAAGGATATTTACTGTGCCCCTATGTTTTTCTTTTTTCATTAATACTTGTCAAATTCGTATTATAGGCCTCTGATGACAGCGGTCTAAACTAGGAATTTTGAGCATTTTCTGAGGGTTCTAGTACTTCTACAGATAATGTATCATCAAAACGGAAAACATAGGGGCTAGAACTAGTTGATATTTATGTTACTGTAAAAAATCATTGCTCTATAGGTCATAAACCAGAGAGAAAACAGGCGAGAGCGTTTGTATGGAGAGAGGACCGACCCTATTTCCTCTTAATGGGTGTGAAATATTTGAACATAGCTCTTCAGCATCTGACCTAGCCTTTTCCAACTATGTTGGGGTCGGCTTCCAGTCTTATCGGAAGTTTTATTCAAAGATTACGTTTTAAAACGTAAATTATAAAGCAAAATATATTTTCATAACTTTTCCAATTTTTACATATTTTGCATAGAATCATACATCAACGTTAAAATCTCATCTCAATATTTCATTTACAACGGCTGCAGCGGGAATTCAAAGAAAATTTCCTCAGAAAATACAGCCAAGTCGGGGTTCTAAAATTTCTGAACGAAACGAGTATATAAAATATACATCATATACTATTAAATGTAATAATAAAATTCAATATTTGTATATACTAAATAAATGATAATACCATTTATTTCAGGCGACACAGGCCCATAGAAATAAAGCAATAGAATAGAGGTATATTAGAGCAGTGGTGGCCCAGTGGTAACGGCCGCGACTTACGAGTTGTAGGTCGTAGGTTCGAACCCTGACAGGCGCTTTACTTTGTGTAAATAATTTCATCACCACTGCTCTCAAAACGGTAAAGGAAAACATCTTGAGGAAACCGTCATGTCCTAGAACCAATAATTCGAAGACATGTGACATCTACCAACCCGCACTGGGCTCGCGTGGTGGATTACGGCCCACTCCCTCTCACAGAGAGGAGGCTTGTGTCCCAGCAGTCATTGTAGGCTGATTATGTATGTATACCGTTCTCGAAAACGGCTCGAACGATTTCTATGAAAGTTGCAATATAGGGGTTTACAGGGGCAAAAAATCGATCTTGTTCCCATATCTGGGGAAATCCCTTTTCTCCGTATTTTCACCCTCTGTCGCCCAGGTACTTTTATACATGTATAATATATACAGCTGAATACATGGTTAAAAGTTATTTATTAGAAATCGATGTAACGATGTCTGCAGTTAAAGTCTAATGTGCAAGCTATAAAATGCATAATGTCAGACAGAATTGGTGTTGAATGCAGTTAATAGCCGGTTTTGTTGTCCTGCTGAAAGTTACCAACAGAAATCATTGTAAAGTAATCTTGTTTGTTTGCCAAAAAATACCATTTTAAGGCCCTTACCACAAAAACTTAGACACTTGTTCAACGCGTGTTTAATGTCAGTTTATTGTCAAAATCTATATAAAAATGTCATGTTTAAAAGGTGTTTAGGCTAAAAAAATGATAAACACGGTTTTGTAGTAATAAGGTAGTCTTTATAGTTACGCTTAAGGCTGACTAAACAGCAATATAAATCTGCCTAGCCTTTTCCCAACTATGTTGGGGTTGGCTTCCAGTCTAACCGGATGCAGCTGAATACCAGTATTTTACATGGAGCGACTGCCTATATGACCTCCACAACCCACTAACTGGGCAATACACCCCTTGGCAAGACTGGTTGTCAGACTTTCGGGCTTGTGACGACCCGTAACGACTGTTAAGGATCTACGAATGACAGCAATACATTGTAATATTATTAGGGAATATTATTTTCTTTAGTTTACGCTATTGGCTTGGGTTATATTTACCTACTTGGTTGTTTTTTTTCAATAGCCAGAACTATATTTTTCTAAAAAAATTGGTTGACTTTGATGTCTATAACATGCCAGATGAGCCACTGTTAAATTTCTCGAACGGTACCAACACAGCTCTTGGCACCATTTAGAGATGTTATCTTCATTTAAAACAATAGACAGTTTGCTACGCTTACAATGCCAATTTTACACCTAATCAGTAAAACTTATCTAGTTGGACATAAATAAATACCTTCTAAACGTGCTTTGAGTTTCAGTCCATCGCCATTCTGTAAAGTTCACTTGGAACCTCACTCAAGTGAGCGCACACAATTCGAAAGCGAACTCATTTGTTTTTAAAGTAAATCATCGCGGATTCACGACGAGACACCGTTCGAATTTCGAAGTGATGTTTATAGAATAACTACTCCTTTTGAATAGTAGGCCTAACACCAACGAACGATTTTCAAATTGAAAATTCTTATTTCGCACATAATATTAACATAGATAAATGACTTTATTATTAGACTTTATTTTGTTTGTTTCAACAAAATGCTATAGGATAGTTGTATTTTCGATTCAAATTCTTTCGTATTTACGTTACGTTTAGATCGCGTGTTCGTGCTAGGTCCTCAGTAAAAAAACTATCCATAACCACAGATTATTACAGATGGTTAACTCCGCAAAATAATTTAAATAACAAGCGACTCTTGCAACGAAACAATAAAGTGCAGGTCCCACAGCGCTAATTACCACTCTCGACGGCATGTGAAGCCAAGTCGGAGGCCCATGGGCGACTTTAAAACTCTGACACCAGATTAGTCGCTAACCACACGAAAAGAAGAAGCGCTAATTACCAACAGTTATATTCACCTAAAAGTTGCCTCTCTTTCTATCGCATAACTCTTATATCATCCGACTACGTTACGCTCACGGAATTGTCCAGATCAGACGAGTCCGCCACGCGGAGTGCGCCTTCTGTACTATTCTGTGCCACAGCTCTCTGACCGGTAGACTACTGAAGCTTGTTAAACTGATTAATAATTTAACTTAATTACATAAGTGCACTAAACATAAGTAATTATGCAAAGCCATAAATAGGCATTAGTGATGGCTAACAAGATTGTATTGTGAACTATCTTTTTCCCGTAGCCTCGCCCGTGTGGATGTTGTAAAATATCCCACGGGAAGATAACAAAGTATCCTATGTCCTTCTTCAGGTCATGGTCTACCCCTGTGCCAAATTTCATCCAAATCCGTTGAGCCGTTTTAGCGTGATAGCGTAACAAACAAATAAATAAACAAACAAACTGTTATAATTAATTATTTAGGATAAATTGACGAAAATACAACCAGCTGCATCCGGTTAGACTGGAAGCCGACCCCAACATAGATGGGGAAAAGACTAGGCAGATTGATTTTTGAAATTGGCGAAAATAAGAGATTCATTTAGATTCTTAAAAGAGATTTCGCAAGAAGCTGGCAGTATCATCGCAACGGTTTTGTTATCCCATTGTTTGTTTTAGTATATATTATGTGTATTTTTTTAACATTTATAAGTATTTAAGTATATTATATACAGCATGTAAGGGTAAACACTCTTGTCATTCAAACCATGGGTAGTTCACTTAAATATAAAAATAAATGACCGAACACAACAAAAAAAAAACGTTATTTTCATTAAAAGATTTTTAAAAGTTTCTATCTGACACCGTGCTTGCTAGCGAAACAGCTGACTGACTAAGGGAGGGATCGCGCTCGCTGCCGGTCAGGTCACATCCCGTACCCCCCGCCCGTGTTGAGACGCAAGTTCGTTGCCCTAGCGCATAGGGCAACGAACTTGCGTCTCTTGTGGTAAAATATAGATCTAAAAAAAAATTAAAAAAAGTTGTAATTTTCCATTGATTTTACGTTCTATAAATGAAACCAAACCACTGGTTGCAAGGATAAGGGTGTTTACCCTAACACCCTGTATATAGTTATGCAGTCGCTCCATGTAAAATACTGGTATTCAGCTGCATCCGGTTAGACTGGAAGCCGACCCCAACATAGTTGGGAAAGGCTAGGCAGATGATGATTATATATATAGTTATAATATCTACATATAGGTATTTAAATACATATTTATTCGACAATTTTCGTTATTGCACCACCTACCACTGTTTGTCTCTGCTTCACGCAAAGGTTGACTGGTAGAAATGCATATGGCGTTTAGTCCGCCTCTGCAAATAAATTAAAAATTAATAAATAAATACAATAAAAATAAATACTTAAATAAAATAAATAAATAAATTCTTAGCATTAACAGCGACCTTACGACATCCGAAAATGTTTCAATAGTCTGAAATAAATTACTGTCCGATAGAAATGCTAATTACAGAAAAACAATGCGAAAACAAAGTCATTAATAATGGACTGGTGCCGCCGTCTCAAGGGGATCAATTATTCACGTTCCTGCAGTTTTCCCTGTCTTATAAATAATTCAGATAAATGATCTTTATTTAGAAGAAAAAAGCGGCCAAATGTGAGTCGGACGAAAGGTTTCGTAACACCATACAATATTTATTTAAAACTATTTTTTTTTTGTACATTCGTACGAAAAATAAAACACGTTTCTTTTAATTCCCCTTTTAATTTTTAACTTTATTTTAAATTTTCATATAGTGTGTGTACTATTATGGCCGCTATAATTACAAATAATAAAAGTTAAAAATTCAAAAGACGTATTTTTTTTCAGCGCTTTTTGCTCGATCTTAATACGGAGAAAATACCAAATGCAATGACAGAGAAAGGGATAGAATTCTTAGAAAATTCGTCTTGGCCGTTTTTTTTTTAAACTAATATTATAATATTTTCAAACTAATGTTTCGTAAATGCGAAAGTGAGTTTGTTTTTTACGCTTTCACGCTAAAACGACTGTACGGATTTGGATGAAATTTGGCACAGGGGTAGAGCATGACCTAGAATAGGACATAGGATACTTTGTTATCTTCCCGTGGGATACTTTAAACTGTTGTTTAACTTTAAACCGCTGGGCCAGCTAGTTTTAAATAAATTCAGTTAACATTAACGTTATCTACAAAAACTTGTCCTACACTATTAGTACCTACAATATATCGGCCTGTCCCAAATTACCTACATCAGAAAGTTGGGGGAGTGTTGGAACTGTTCAATTTGCAAATTGCATTAACTCCTCCGTTGGGACGATCGTTATTACGACTGGATATTCAGCCGTGTTGGAATTCAGCTGAAATGTGGTCCATTGGGTGATGGTTATTAAGGGTGATTTTCATAGTATTTGGTTGGGAATGGTTGGGCAAATAAAATTCAGCATATAACCTCAGACCAAATAAAATACCAAGACAGAGCGCTGCGAACAATACAGTGAAGCATGCCAAAACTACACCATCGCTCTGTGCATACACGCTTACACGCAAGTTTACGAAACCGGCCTCACGTCACTGTTGACAGCGCTCTGTCTTGGTTTTTTATTTGGTCTGAGCATATTACATTTAAAATTCGAATTCTAATATCAGTAGGGTCATACTCTAAACATCATTTCGAAATTCGAACGCTGTCTCGTTGTGAATCCGCCATGATTTACTTTAAAAACAAATGAGTTCACTTTCGAATTGTGTGCGCTCACTTGAGTGAGGTTCCAAGTGAATTTTACTGAATAGCACTTTGAACAATTGAACTTAATCTTTATTAAAATTGTTTTGGTAGTTTAATCATCGAGTACTCGTGACGTTTACCTTAATTTTTATTCTACGCTTCGTAAGAAAGATCCATAGAATTACGTGATACATATCTCACTAGGCTGAGATTTCACAAATAATATTAGGTTGAGTACCTATGAAATTAGTGTTTTTTTTCACAAATAGAGAACCTCGTCACTTCTATGATTTAAAATATTCACCAATTGCTTGATATGACCAAATAATGACCATCATAGACAACTACCAATAGTAAAAAAACCTTATTACTTATAGTTTTCTAAACATAAAAAATACCTTAAAAATTACACCTCATTTTGTTAGCAGAAATGACCACTATTTTTTTCTTAACTTAAACTTAGCCAAATCTTATTTTTGTCGCTTAATTCATAAGTGTGTTCATGGTTGTTATATAAATTAATAAAATGTTAGTACACCTACACTTTGAACAACGAGCCCTTGAAGCGAGTTTCCACCATGCGCGATTTGGGTACAAATTTTGATTCTCACCGCACGTTTAATCAACACATAATTGAAACCTGCAACAAGTCCCGCAAAAACTTAGGTTTTGTTTTGCGTCAGGCTAAAATTTTTAATTATCGACAGACCATCATCTTATTATACAACTCATACATCCGGAGTTTGCTAGAAATCAACAGTGTAATCTGGAACCCTCACGAAAAAAAATATACTTTGATCCTTGAAAGGACACAAAAGTCGTTTGTCCGCTACCTTTACTTTAAAATGTATGGCTATTACCCGTAAATGTACCCAACACCATTCATACTGGGTATGGTGAATTACCAGAGCTTAGAAGTAAGGAGAAATATTGCAACCATCAAATATTTCTTCCGTCTAGTCCGAGGTTCCCACTTCAATTCTTCTCTATTGCAATTCATTTCCTTTAACGTCCCATTACCCATTCGACATACACTTCGCACACGACAACGTCCCCTTTTTTCAATACCCCAAAGTTCCGTGACCCTTAAAACAAGTTCGTTGTATATAGTCCTCACGCATATAAACAACATTTTACTATATGACGAGTCCTTAGATCTTTTCGCTAGTACTGAGCTGAGATTCCTGACCACTGCTGCACGATATCTGGAATCCATAGCTGCACCTAGTACCATCTCATTGCATTAGTTAGATTAACCAAAACTACTATATTTATATTTGTACACTAATTTCAATTGAACACTATTTCATTCCATCCTAATTCTATTGTATTTAATTTTGTAGAATTCTATTTTATTTGTTGTTTAATTTTGAATTATTCTATTTAATTTTGTATAATTGCGAGTAAATTTAGTTTTGTTTTGTTTTAATTTTATTATTGTCTCTTATTGTTTATTAGCCTATAACTTGTGTGTTTGGTGTCTTACTACTGTTAGTGCAAGTTGGTGATTAATAAATAAATAAATAAATAAGTATGAAAAATGCAACTTCTTTAAAATTCCCCATACAAAACGCTGATTATATAGGTGGGGATCTAATATTATTCACATATCTACAGCACAGAATTTAACACGCCCCATTGCGCCTATCATCGTTAATTGGGCGCTGCTCCAATTCCAGCCTACACAACAGTAGCTAGTTATAGATACTATACGAGTACATACTAATATAGTTGGTACTGTCATCCGGTTTGTAGATATCGGAATTCCGTTTGGCGATAGCGTGGGAATTGTAATTTAACAACATTTGGGTATAAGTCATGATACTTATAGGTAATCAAGTTATAGGTAATTAAACCACCCAGTTACTGGGTAACACGATACCCCTTGGTAAAACTGGTTGTCAGACTTTAGGGCTTCTGACGACCCGTAACGACTGTCAAAGATCCACGAATGAGAGCAGTAAAGTAGGGATGTTTACTCAACTTTTTTTTGTCCATGAAGTTGATTATTAAAAAATATTGGACACTAATTTTTGCTTTTTTTTACGTAATCAAAAAAATTACGGCAATACATTGAGTTAAAATGTGGCATGACGGCAGTGGTTGATAGATTTTATACTGACTTGTGATATAGCAAGCCCCCACTCCCCAACTTTAATGCGATTTATTTAAATCATTTTTTATTATTATGATAAAACAAAAAATACGCGTCTAATTTATGATTTTAGTATTTGTTGACGGACTAATTAGTTTAATTTTTTTTTACCCAGTCAACATCCATAGCAACTGAAACATCCCTTTCAGCTTCACGACATGTAAATTTATAATGTACTAATAATATTTTTTAATGTTTTTTTTTAATATTTTTTATCTTAAGAAATATTTAAAAATGTAAATAGGTAATAAAAAAAAAAAAATGAAGACATAATGTACTAATAATATAATCTGCATGATAATTATGACATATAAATATGAATACCTTCCCTTGTAAACTATGTATTTTCTTGCAAATAAAAAACATGAATTTGAATTTGAATTCGGGTCAAAGATGAAGTGTCGAGCTGTCAACATACACACAGCAGAATACATACATATATACACACATACATAGTAGAATTTGTAAATTAGGTTTACAGCAATAAACGAGGCATGTGTCGGCAAATACGCTGCCTTTAAACGTAATACACAATGTATGGTTTAAGTTTTGAACTTTTCGTTCCATAATTACTTCTGGTAAAACCCACCCGGTATCTTACCCAGTTACTGGGTTGTTGAGGTCAGATAGGCAGTCGCTCCATGTAAAATACTGGTATTCAGCTGCATCAGGTTAGATTGGAAGCTGACCCCAACATAGTTGGGAAAAACTGGGTAACACGATACCCCTTGGTAAGACTCGTTGTCTGACTTTCGGGCTTCTGACGACCCATAACGAGTGTCAAAGATCTACAAATGACAGCCGAGACCAACGGCTTTACGTGTTTTCCGAGGCACGGAAACAGAACAGCATAAAACCTGCAGTAAAATGTGGTGTAAACTAGTGCAATGGTTCCGTAGTTTAACATTTATCATTTTATTTATTCAAACCGCAATCTTCTCTGTAAACATACAACTTGCATGTTCTTTCCAATTTATAATGTTACTTCCAAACTCCTTCTGGTGGTTTGTAATAAATTGACTTTATTATGTTTGTTACTAACAATTTTATGGATTCTGTCCGACATTAAATGAAATTAATTAATTAATTATTTTATTTGGTGAACGAATTTCGGTGAAATCTTTTATATTTTTGAATGTACGTTTGCACAGAACTCTTGCATACAGAAATACCAAGACGATAAACCATCACATAACTTCTCCCGCTCTGGGCAGAACGGGAGGGCGTGTCAGTTTTACTGACTAAAATCCACCCGTGTTCCTTCGGTTGCCTGTTGCCAAGGGTCCCGGTATCCCTTTCGGACTTTCCCGCATGCGTGATACGCTTACAGAAGCAATGGCTTTCATTTTGACAGTTCAACAAAATTCTATTCGTTATTTACGTTGCTGAGCAGACAAATTTTTCAAACATAATATCAAGCAATGGATTTGCAATATTTTTCTAAATCTTTCAAATTGTGACGGAAAACGTGTTACGCACTATGCTCCGGCGTAGCTCGCACTATGCTCCGGTGTAGCTCACACTATGCTCCGGCGTAGCTCGCACTATGCTCCGGCGTAGCACGCACTATTTTCCGGCGTAGCTCGCGCTATGCTCCGGCGTAGCTCGCACTATGCTCCGGCGTAGCTCGCACTATACTACGGCGTAGCTCGCACTATGCTCCGGCGTACCTCGCACTATACTACGGCGTAGCTCGCACTATGCTCCGGCGTAGCTCGCACTATGCTCCGGCGTAGCTCACATTATGCTCCGGCGAAGTTGTGTGAGACTCGCACTATACTACTGTACGCCGTGTTATAGTGCAAGTCTCACACAACTTACAGCATACCTCAGTCGGCTACGGCATAGCTAAAAGCGGTTAAGATCACTCGATCTGTAATGCAAAAGTCAATCACAAAGATTCTAATCGTCCTCCCTCCTTCGATTTTATCATATTTTACCCGAAGCATCCATTTCGCAGCCATCCCCATCATCATCTGCCTAGCCTTTTTTCAAGTATGTTTGGGTCGGCTTCCAGTCTAACCGGATGTAGCTGAATACCAGTATTTTACATGGAGCGACTGCCTATCTGACCTCCACAACCCATTATCTGGGTAATACGATACCCCTTGGCAAGATTGGTTGTCAGACTGTCGGGCTTCTGACGACCTGTAACGACTGTCAAAGATCCACAAATGACAGTCGGGACCAACGGCTTAAAGTGCTTTCCGAGGCACGGAGAAGTCGATGGTCACCCATACACGGACCAACCCCGGCAAACGCAGCCGACCCCATCAACTGACACACTTATTACTCTTCTCACGACATGTTCCGCTTTCTCCCGCATCACATTTGTAAAGCGATAGCAATGCCTATAAAGAAAAATATACAGGTAAAATTAACGGACAAAGCAAAAACCTTGCTGACATGTCATGGTATGGTTTCCGAGAAAAGCACTCCATATTATGTACTGTATTGTTCCTTAGATCAACCCATAGTACTACCGTTTAACCTGTCAAAAACTCAGTAACACAAGGCGACATTATCTCGTAAAACAAGGCGACATTATCTCATAACTTGCACCTCACTGCTAATATAGTCGGTGTTAAGCGGCGCGACATCTGTCGGTGACGTACTTAACTAACAAACAACCCGACGGGGGCCTAAAATGGCCACTTTGGATGAATCATAGTAAAATGTCACAAACTGACCATTTTATTCATAATATATGATCTGCGTGCAATTCATATTACGCAATTAATCTGTTTGCCAGTTTTGTAATCTCCAATTTCTAAAATGGTGCACAAATTTTGAATTGCTTTAATAAGTTTAATGTTAAATTAAAATTAATTAATTTTAATTACGGTAATTTTATTAAAAATTACGTCATTTTCATGCAGCAATATTTACACCAAATATGATTCGAGTATGAATTTTAATGGAGTGCATAGGATTCAGCTAATATGTGTCACCATTTTGTGTCAAATTAGAGGAATTGCTAATGATCTGCTGGGAATTCTGGAAATGAATTGCTTTTAGAGGAATTGCAAATGGCCGTCTTAGGCCCCCTGGTCTCGCTTGCCTAGTGAAATATGAGTTTAGAAAGTAGGATAAATTAGGTGGTTGTTTTGCCTTCGTGTACCTAGTGGATAAATTTTGTATTAAAATCTCAATATGTGGGGGATATCCGTCGATTACTCTACCTCTGTACTGATGGGGGACAGGCTAGCTGTTTCTAGAAGCTATTTACATCTATACTTCTAACAGACAGTTTTTTACAGACGCCGTCCGTCATTCCAACCTCGCCGTCGAGGTCCTCCTCGACCGCGACCCCTCCTTGCCCATCAATCCTCCCCGACCCTTGCTCGACGAAGCGCCAGCCCGCGCCGAAGCTGAGCCAGTAGTTTTAAACTCCCCGATCCTACCCGTCCCAACTTGCTGTCCTGCAGCGACGCCCTCAGCCAAGGTCCGTACCCCACAGGGGGTGCCCTTAGCAAGCAGTCGCTTAGCTTTAGTTAGTTTAGTTTTTATGCCCCTGGCAAAGCTTTAAATTTTCTAAAAAAAGCTTGTAAGCTCATATACATATATATGTATATATATCTACGGTCTGGACGGTCTGAACAGTCTGGAGGACTATATATATAGTCCTTCTGACCGTCTAGACCGTATTTCGGCCACGGCGGCCAATCTCAACGTAGACTAGCCTAGCCTTCGGCGCGGGAGATATTTTAGTGCACAAGTGTGTGCGCAGACACAGGTGCAGTCTCTCTTCCCGCACTCTCATAGTCCAATGGGACGGCAATCCGATACGACCGGAGAGAGATCAGTTGCAGGACCAACGGCTTAACGTGCTTTCCGAGGCACGGGGGTATCACACCGCCAACTTCCAAACTCCGGGCTGTTACTACGAAATTCCTACTGGAAAAATCCAATAACACTTTGCCCGTCCCGGGAAACGAACCCAGGAGCCCACGCTCTGCAGTCGCGCTTGCGACCACGAGACCTACGGGGCAGTATTATCAAGTACATAATATTGCTACTGACAACCTGCTACGTTCCCCTCTCTACTTCACCGAAGAAAATGGCGTGATGTAATAATACAATTTCCACATATTCTGACACGATTCCAAGAACAGTTTGAACATGCTAATTGCCTTCCGCAGTACAATGTGTGAGTAATATTGAATTATACCAGTCTGAGTGTCATGTAGGCTCCTAATGGAGTGTTCTACGGAATATGTAAGTTATGTAAGTGAATTATAGAACAAAGGACGTCAGAATGATTGTACTTTGTTTCTTTGCCTTGTTTCGACCTTTGCCAGCGACAGTTCAACGATTAGACGCAACGACGGGCTGTGGGTGACAATTTTCATTCATTTTTTTTTTTCATTCACATTTTTATTCAAAGCTTCGCACATTTGGGACAGGCAAATCGCAAGTTCTCGTTACTTGTCGCAGCGTAATACTTAAAGAAATCGTTTCCTGCAGGGCTATTGTGTATCTCTGTTGACAATTCATAGTGATGATCACTTGGCAAAGTGTCTATCGATTAGCTGTCAAACAGTTAGTTTCGTATTGGCTATCTTCAGTGACTAACTAGGATGACGTCATAAGCACTCTCTATCACTGATAGTCACCGTAACACATTTTGACAGATGTTAATGTATCGATACTTACAAAATTGCGATTGCCTAAGCTTAGTGGACATCAAATTGATAATCATTTTGGTAGTCGTGACTTTCGTGAAAGACACTACTCAAAGGTAGTGTTTTAGAGATTCTAGTGATTATCACCGAAGCCGGTATTAATCGAAGCGTGTAAACATTACGTCTTTTGTTGTTATATTGTGATTCTTGATCGTGGCAGAAGTATGGCACGTCTATTATTGCTGCGATTTGCTAAAGAAGAGCGAAAACAAAGTAGTCTGCGAATTGAGAGACGCCACCTTGCGGGACGTTAGGAACTCATTGCAGTTGCCAGAGAGAGTGCTATTGATAGTTGCTCACAATAATCTAAAACTCTTATTTTCTTGTATGTTACCTATTTTTTATTATTTTATTTATTTAACCATTTATGCACACATATAAATACAGACAAGAAAAAAGGAACAGAAAAATTCGTACAAAGGCAATGCTTATTTCTAAAGAAATCTCTTCCAGCATACCTGCATACCTGTGTTATGTGAATAAAGTCCAAAAATATGGGATGCTAGAGAAAAATAATTACCTGTGTAATTTATAAACAGCAGGTACTCGTGTGTGTAGGTAATATTGGTCATAATTATCTAAAATGATTTTTCTTGTAAGTACCTAGGTACCTTAAAGTATTTTTTACCCTTAAAGTATTTAAGTAGGTACCTACTTGGTACCTACTCTACTTAAATACTATTAAAAAAATCCGACCTACCTATTGATTATTTTATATTAAAATAATACAACTACATTTGTCTTGTGAAACAATATGATGTACCTACTTATAAAATAATAAGGTAATGTTTTATTTATTCTAATATTTACAATAATTTTTAAATAGCATTACGAATTTACTATGTATGGTTTACCAAACGCTTCTATAAACAATATATATCTTATGTATAGTTACAATAGCCTTGGACAAGTGTTTATAAACCGCTTAATATAAAATGGTCCCTAAAATTAAGAATTGTAACGCTCAAAAGGCGTTACTCAATTTAGTCGCATAATAGTCGATAAAAAATAGAGGCGTCAAGTGCTGGTACGAAGAGCACCGTTCCGTATTTGATAGTCACCGTAACATGATGTCCACTTACGGTAATACGCAATACCAATGTTATGAAATTCTCAGTTGTCATCAAAGTTCGGTGTACAACTGAAGCCAATTAGTCACTGACAATGAAAAAGATAGCCAATAGCCCTGCTGCACGTCTTCAGTCGCAACGACTATACGTAGACAAACGACAGCTCTGCGTCTAGTCGGAGCAACAAGACGCAGATGCAAACGACAAATCTACGTCTCGTTGGAGAGTCAAAACGCACGATTTGTGGCGCGGCGTCTTTATGTAGTCTGATAACCTTTCAATAAAAAAAATTATATTATATAATAATTCGATGGAATTTCCATACAAACTTTCATCCCCTATACAAACCTTTTAGGGATGAATTTTAAAATATTCTCCCTTAGCGTTCACCTTCGTTGTAGATGGAACTTTTCATGCTTCTGGACCTAGTGGTTTAGACGGTGCATTGTCTGTCATCGAATGAATTTAAGATTTTATTGATCTACTCAATAAAAATCTCGAGAGCTCGGGGCTAAGTAATAACAGCCGCATGGGTCGATCCATCGGGTTAAGCTACGAAAAAGACATAATGTTGGTGTTAGTTCAACATCTCAATCTTAACAACTCATCCTGTATAAAGCTGCATCACATCCCCCTGTCACAACACTGCCTGAAATATCTAGACTGAACCATTCGTTATGGCTGTCCACGACAGTTGGTCTGAAGCGACGTGTAAAGTAATAGCCACTGTCATTTTTGACAGATGTTGTATATACTATAACAGAGTATGTATGAACAGTCGTGCCGCTCGGGTCGATCCATTAGGTTAAGCTACGCTTGCCAGTGTTGGTCTGTGGATGGGTGACCATCTTTACATATCGAAACTCGTCCGTAGCTCAGAAAGCACGTTCTGCTGTCAGTCCCGGCTGTAATTCGTGGTTCTTTGACAGTCGTTACCGTTCGTCAGAAGCCCGAAAGTCTGACAACCAGTCTTACCAAGGGTATCGTATTACCCGGTTACTGGGTTGTGGAGGTTAGATAGGCAGTCGCTCTATCTAAAATACTGGTATTCAGCTGCATTCGGTTAGACTGGAAGCCAACCCCAACATAGTTGGGAAGGCTAGGCAGATTGATTGAGTAGAAGACTACTGCATTGCTGCTTAGCATGTTCAAGTGACTACCTACAAGAGTTATTGAGTAGGTACTTCCACGAACAAGCACTTTCACATGAACTTTATTAACAGGTCAGTGGCTCCTAGTTCTTCGAAATAAGTCAATAAGTATTCAAGAAAGCCAGGAGTAAGCTATAAATATTCTTCTTTTTCTAATCTAAACCGAATAAAAGCGAATTCGACCAAACTTTTATTCCTAGTATAAATCTAATCCAGCCAATAAATATTAAATTTTTGACAGCTTTTCTGAAAAAAAACTGTCAAATGTCAATTTTATTCCCCGAATAAAAGATTATATTGTGGTTTTGGTTAAGTCAGCCCTAATCAATCTAAATCGATTGGAAACAATCACCCTGATTGCGTAATACACGATCAATTACAATCTCATTCGTTTACAAATTATTACAAATATTGCTACTACAATCCTACTAATATTAAAAATGTGAAAGTTTGTGTGTTTGGATGTTTGTTACTCAATCACGCAAAAATGGCTAAATGAATTTGGATGAAATTTGGCATACAGATAGTTTATAACCTGGATTAACACATATGATACTTTTTATCCCGATATTCCCACGGGATCGAGACTTACGCGGGTGAAACAGCGGGGCACAGCTTAGAAATCTGCTCAATGAATTTTGTTGAACTGTCAAAATGAAACGGATAGACAGAGGCAGAACTTAATTTGATTGTAATTTTGATTTAATTAGATGCCTATTCTTTGACTCTATGCTACTCGAAATAAATGATTTGAATTTTTGAATATGAATTTAATCGTTTACGAAAATGTGTTACGCAAGTCTATATAGCTAATCAAAGAACTGAAATTCTTGCAAAATTACTTTTAAGTTTCAAACTCCCCTCCATACAGAAGCATGTATGTATTTCTATCTATGGTATATGGTAGGCACCCGACTTCATATCTGTTACGTATCTCCATCACGATGTAACTAGATTAGCGACTGACAGATACGGGTTGGATCGCGCGGTTGAGTATGATTTAGCTGTAGTCTGTAGACTGAGTCAAAACACTGTCTGTTTATCGCCAGTTATGTAGCTTTGACATAGATTCAACAGAACAAGACTAAGTGTTATTGAGTTAGCGTGTTGCGATGATTACTATAGTTAGAAAAATAATTATTAACGTTTATTAACGTTTATTTTCCAAAAACAATAAATAGACACAAGTTGAACACAGTAGTAGATTATACAAAATCATACATAATTGATTGTACAAACGTTGAAAGGCTACAAAAATCTAAATTACAAAAATATAAACCCTGTCTCTCAAACTAGGAGGCCTGTATCTTAAGAGACAGTGTTCGGTCAGATGGTTGCGCAATTTAAGATGTACCCTTTACAAGTGAAATAGTGAATTAGTGTCGATACTATTTTATCATTACATGGCAAACAACATTATCTGTTTAAACAATTTTAAGTGAAGTGTTCACTGCAGTTGTGATTAAATTAAATTAAAATAAAATATGACAATATAAAGTCTGTTTGTATTGTGTTGTGCTGTTTGAATGTGAGGGTAGGTGTGTGTATGTGTGTTGGTATGAGGGAGGGTGGTTGTGTGTGTGTGCGTGTATGTGTATGTATATATAAGATATAAGTGGATGTTTGTGCTGTTGTTACTTTTTTTAGTAATATGTCAAGCGATGTAAGTTAATAACAATTCTGTTTTAAAATAGTCCTGCTGAATGAGCCATTCTGTTATTTTAGATTTAACATTGAATTTATTTAAGTTTATTACGTCTAGTCTAATTGATATGAATAATTACCTATTTATCTTTATACTCGTGATCTCATATTTCTACTTAAATCTATTTTGTTTAATATTGGTGATTACTGTTATCTTTTTGTATGCACGTGTTTCTGTGACAAATAAACATACTTTTTTCTTTCTTTCTTTCTTAGAATGTTGAGTTTTTTTTTTTTGTCAGTGTGATAGAATTTTAAAAATATTGGACACAAAATACTTCTTTTTTTATGTTATACGGTACTATTATCTAACTAGGCTTCTCATACTCTAAGGGCTGATTTAACCAAAGCCAGATATCTTTTATTCGGGGAATAAAATTGACGTCTGACAGATTTTCTTTGAGAGACTTTTGTCCCTAGTATAAGTCTATTAGTATAATGACTAATAGACTTATACTAGGGACAAAAGTTTTGTCGAATTCGCCCTAATTTAGTCAATGCAACAGCAATAAAAAACTATCAATTACATTAACGACACTTTATAGCTTGTCATATGAATACTCAAATGTTTTGTGTTCTATACATATGCCTGGACATGGTTTTTCACTTACAGCCGAGCGAAGCTTCAGGCAATACTAATAGGCAATGATTTGACGCCGTTTCAGCCTTTAACAGTGCTGTAAATGTCAATGGTAGTCAATAAAATGTATTGTGAAAATCCTAAATAATATTATAAATGCGAAAGTGAGTTTGTTTGTTTATTTGTTTTTTTACGCTTTTACGCTAAAACGGCTCAACGGATTTGGCACATGGTTAGACCATGAATTAGACATAGATTACTTTTTATCCCGATATTCCAACGGGATCGCGAGTCACGCGGGTGAAACCGCGGGGCGCAGCTAGTCTACACTAATATTATAAAGAGGAAAGATTTGTATATTTGTGTGTATGTTTGTAATGAATAAACTCAAAAACTACTGCGCCGATTTCAAAAATTCTTTCACCATTAGAAAGCTACATTCACCCTGAGTAACAGGCTATAATTTATAAAGATTACAAGTGGGCGAAGCCACTGGCGGCAGCTAGTTATTTATAGTATGGTAAATTGATTACCAAAATACCAACTTAAATTGACTGTTTATTCAAAACACAGCTGTCATTCTTTAACAGTTGTTTGAAATGACAATAACACGGACCATTGATGTAGTGTGTTTCAATTTCAATTTCAATTTCAATTTATTTATTGTGTATTATATATAAACAATTATTTATATTATTCATAATAATTAAACAAAGGACATTGGGGAGAAACGTCCCCCCCCCACTCTCCAAAAAAATTCAAATAAGTGTCATTCGAAGCGTTTGGTCTGATGTTTTTACTATGAGGTCAATCTTCGTGACTACAGATGAAACCAAAAGATAAACACAGAAAAAAGTTCGACATAAAGGAGATCATTCATTTTGGGCTAAATTATGAAAGTGCCAAATAAAAATATATATATATTCCGTTAGAACATGTTATTCTCTTCACTTTTCACTATTGGGTCAAACCTGTACGGCAATTTCCTGAGCTGTTATACGATTTTGAAAAATACTGTTTTCAGTTTATTTTGTAGTTAAAATAATAAAAAGTAATCTAATTAAAGTAATAGCTTGTTGTAATAAAAAATTAAGGGACACACGTACTCTTGCGGAATACAGCTTTTTTTTTGTTTGGCACTTTCACCTCTTCAGCCCAAAACTGTATGACGGCGAATGATCGCCTTTCACGTTCAAAGAACTAAAAAAATGACCTAGAAAACCTTTCAAACGATCCACCATAAAAGGCCCTCCATTCAAAAGAAAAATACACCATTCCACCATGACCAGGCGAAAACTCTAAAGAAACGTTACAACACCATAATATTTTACTCCGAAGGAAACGGCTGGTATAGGCGTAACGAAAATACCATGACAAAGTGGCCTGGCCTTGGTATTTAATGGTATCTATAAAGCTATGGGGTTTTATAGACCACAGAACAGTGAGACGCCTCTGCGGCCGCTGAGACGGTATTGTCAACACTTTCTATACAAACCAAGAATGTCACCGTTTACTTGAACCAAGTCATAAATCAACTGAGCTTATTGCAGTCCATTGCTGCAGGGCTAACATGACACACGCGAGAGTGAGTAATTTTTGTCTATTTCGTCACTTTTCTCGTTTTCTGACAGCGCTGCCATCCATACTAATATTATAAATTCGAAAGTAACTCTGTCTGTCCGTCTGTCGGTCGGTCTGTTTGTCTGTCTGTATGTTACCTTTTCACGCCTAAACCACTGAACGGATTTCGATAAAATTTGACAAAGAGATAGATGGCATCCCGGGGAAGGACATAGGCTACTTTTTATTGACATACCACGCGGGCGAAGCCGCGGGCGGAAGCTAGTACCAAATACTAGTTATCTCGATGTAACGGTCATGTTGGGGATTCGAACGACGTCAAAATCTTAGACAATTTTTTTCAAAACGAGAAAATGAGCGTTCTTGCGCTTTTCATGTTAACCCTGCTGGACATAGACCTCTTCCAGCACGCGTAGCATGTCCGCCATAGAAACGGGTTTTTTCGACGGAAGAATATACAAAATGACAGATTGTGTTTTGTTATCTGTCATTTTTTCTTTTCTCCCGTCGACAAAACCCGTTTCTGTACCGGCATTTTCCCGGCATAGTAGTTTCTATGGCGCAGTCATGTTACGCGTTCAGGCTGCGCCACAACACCCTGTCCTCCACCTTCTGCATCCAGTCTGTCCCAGAATCTTTTTAAGGTCGTCGTCGGTCCATCTAGCTGGTCCTACCGTACGCTTGCCTATACGAGGACTCCACTCCAGGACTCATGTGGCCGCCTCCACGGGCGAGCGAATCGCGGCAATATTATCGTCATGCAACGAATTTCTATACACTCTCTTAGAAGCCGTCTCCACGAGCGAGAGAATCACGGCGATGCGACGAGTAGCCGAGTGCAAGTGAAACGTCATTGTTTCGCGTACTTGCGCTACTGGTAGCG
The DNA here is from genome assembly GCA_947363905.1 of Lithophane semibrunnea. NCBI lineage: Eukaryota > Metazoa > Arthropoda > Insecta > Lepidoptera > Noctuidae > Lithophane > Lithophane semibrunnea. The sequence goes on along the minus strand of OX376213.1, from coordinate 6,176,517 downwards.
CGCCCGCCGCGGACCGTGGCGCTCTCGAGCGCGGCGAGCGCGCAAGAATCTTTACGCTGAATCGCGGCGATTCCATTACGAGTCATCGCGGACACGCGGCGATTCCGTTACGAGTTGCGACGATACGCTTACGGAATAATCGCTCGTTCGTAGAGATTATCCGACGTAGAACCGCGGATCTGTCGCGATTCTCTCGCTCGTGGAGGTGGCGCCTAAGTACTAACGTCTCTAGATGCTGCCGACGATGCGATTCCTTGCTCTGTGATGTTATTTACAAAGGGGGTATTAGGTTGTGGACCATTAAATTGTGATTAATATTCGTCATGTCAACTAGAATTTTAGTGAAGAAATGAAATTTACAATTTTTGTTGGTAGATAGGTAAAAAGACATTCTTACCGTCGTTCGACAGTCGTAGCGGGTAGTCAGAAGCCCGAAAGTCTGACAACCAATCATACCAAGGGGTATCGTGTTACTCAGAAACTGGGTTGTGGAGGTCAGTTATGCAGTCGCTCCATGTAAAATAATGGTATTAAGCTGCATCCGGTTAAACTGGAAGCCGACCCCAACATAATTGGGAAAAGGCTAGGCAGATGATGAATTCTCGACAAATAACCCGTAACGACTGTCAAAGATCTACAAATGACACGTAAGTCGTGTCAAAGATCTACAAACGACACGTAACGACTGTCAAAGATCTACAAATGACAGCGGGACCAACGGCTTAACGTGTTTTCCGAGGCACGGAGGGTTCTTGGTATGTAAAGATCACCCATCCACAGACCAACCGCGGCAAGCGTAGCTTAACCTGATCCATCGACCCGTGTCCTTAGCCACAAGCCCCTCATTTGCCGAGAATTATATTACGATATTCAAATTGTTATGCAAATCTGTAATAATTCCATTTATTTGAGATTTACATAGTGATGTCTAAATTGCAATTTATTCCCCTCCCCTACTATGATTAGGTAGGTACCTATTTTGTTATGATTATTATTCTAAGGTTATGATATTATACCCAATTAAGTATTCAAGGTTTCCTATTGTAATCCCCTTTAGTTTGGGCATTATATCTGATTATATTCATTGGTATTTATGGCCTGAACTGGTAGCCTGAATGGATTTGTTTATATCAAAATTATTATGATACCTAACCTAGTTGACACAAGGCGATGGCGAATAATGAAAATTAATCATTTGAAAACCCATTGAAGTGCTAAATTAAACAATGATTATAATTTTATGTGTCGTTGGTCGTTGATAATGCTTTTTTTTCTACAACCTTTTCGATATGTCTGAAAGCGCCATCTGTTAAACGCTGCCGTGACTTATCTTCTGTCAACTTTCTCTGCGTTCAATGTTCATGGTAATTCTAGATTTTGAGGATAGATGGCAGTATTTGTAAGAATTTTGTACCATTTTTTGTGATTTTAATTTTTTTCCCATTATTATCTCATTATTGATACGAAATCATAACGTTATCATTTTTAGAAACTTATTTTCAACTTTTACTTTCTTTTTGTTATCAGGACTGACCAGTCTTCCTCCGATGGAGGTAGAGAGAAGAACACAAGCAGGCTAAATGGTTTCCTCAACCTGAAGACACCCCTGATCAGCACAAAGACTCTTGGGTAAGTTTAGATCTTAATAATAATAATTATAAGTATTTCGACGTAAACAGTGTCTTCCACTTTATTGCCGATTCCTTTTGAAGACGAATACAAAGAAGAACATTAGTTAGAACAACTATTTCATTATAATTTTGCTATTAATTTCGGCTGACTATTAAAATTTTGATGTAAAACCTAAAACTGATGCCGTGAAATCTCCTTTTTTTACAAATGTTACTACATAGCCGGCCATACGGGAAACTTTCTGTTCTTGCGTTGAGCGCTATCTAGGTTTAAAAAGTGAAACTAACTCACAAGCTTGGTTCCGAATTAGTTTTAGCAGTAAATCATAGATGGCGTTTTGCTGGCTGGTTTTGAAATGACCCCAACGCGTCTTCGGTTGTAATCAAAACCTTTGATATCTAAGTAGGAAGAATCGATTTACTTATTCGGAAAAACGCAATTTGTTGTAATCGAATATTTGACAGGAAAAACTAATTAAACATTCTGTTTTAGGTACCTACTACCACAGATATTATAATACTACGCTACTACGCTTTTAGTGGTCGTAAATACAGACATTCGCTACGTAACACTATGCTTTGTTATCCGAAAGTTTAAGTAGGTACTTACGTTCATTTTACTTACGGACCTGAGTGTATTAAAAAATGTAATGCAAAATGTGTCTATAACAAGGTAAATACTTACATGGGTAAGTCATGTTTTTTTTTTCAGGAAAGGAGTAAAATCAACTAAAATAATTTACCATAAAAAATTATAATAATTAAATATGATAAAAAATGTATTTAAATAGTAGTTATTGACTTATTATGTTTTTTTTCACGCATCGACGTTCAGGGGACTCATAAGGTAATTTCTGTAAGTCCTGTGGCCCTAAACCTAGCCCTATTCATAAAATAAACCTCAATTAAAAACTAACCCGTTTGAGTCCCGCACTACCGAACCTAAACAAGACAAAATGTATGATTCTATCTAAAATACCAGCCTGTATTTTGAACAATAAAATCTTTTTTCAAATATTTAAACCTTTCGAAATCAGCCAATCACATCACGCATCCTCAGACGCCATGTTGTGATGTCATCATTTAAAATACCCTCAGAAGACCTTTCTCAACTCCCCAAAGGAACGATCCTAATAAAACTGGAAATTGGAAACTTATTACCCATTTTATTGCATTACCCTTTTTTTATTTGACCAGTCTGATTATAAAACGGATTATATTTACGTACATTTTTACGTTAAAACGTCGTTTGATTTATATGTTTTTAGAATATACATAATAATATAAATTTAATGCATTTTTTAATATACATAATAATACATCTTCCTAATAAAAAATCGGCGCCGCGGAGGCCGGCCCAGGAAGAGCTGGAGGGACGATCTAGATGCGTACCACAAGGGTTGGATCGAGGTGGCCCTAGAAAAGCATGTTTGGAAGGATACGCGAAAGTATAGGCAAAAAAAAAAAAACATTTTTTGGTTGTGGTAACAACCGTGTAGAAAGTTGCTGTATTGTCAGCATGTACACAATTTACAGCATGTATGTAATAGCCTAAGCTACCTCAGCTCAAATTCACTTTTTATCTCGCTCGCACCATACTACTCGCGGACTGAGTGAGAGCGAGACGGAGTAGGACGCTGGCGGCTCCAAGGCTCGAATAGTTTAGATAATTGCTTTTTACAATGAAAACTATGGTAACGAAAAAAAAAAGTAAAACCTGCTTTAAAGTTAGTTCAGATAATATGCTAAGGTTCAAGATCTAAATCAGCTGTTCCCTACATTTATGTTCGCATAGCTCGTCAAAACGTAGGGAACTGCCTAGATTCTTTTTTCGTGATTTCAAGTTTGGTCACATACAATGAGGAGTACACTAACCCCTTAAGAGATTTCTACACTAATAATATAATAAAAAGGAAAGTTTGTATTTTTGTGTGTATGTTTGTAATGAATAAACTAAAAAACTACTGCGCCGATTTCATTTTTTTCACCATTAGAAAGCTACATTCAACCTGAGTAACATAGGCTTATAATTTATAAAGATTACACGCGGGCGAAGCCGCTGGCGGCAGTTAGTCGTGTATAAAAAGATACACCTTTACGTACGTACCGATACATAGAATAGAATAGAATAGAATACTCTTTATTATGTACACCATAAAAAATACAGTTACAAATGTAGAAATTTAACATAGGGTGACACAATGGGCGGTCTTATCGCTAAGAGCGATCATTTACAGACAACCTTTGGATGGATTAAAGCGCGAAGGAGAGATAATACTGCAGGATACATACCTACCACGACAGATATCGACTCTGTCGTAGACCGCCCCTCAATCCTAGTTTACCATCACGGAGTTGTCGCCTGCAATTTACCACATCTTCTCAGTTGAGGGAGTATCGTAAACAGTCACATACAGTATGTTACTATCGTACGGGCGTATAAGTTCGGCATATCGGTACGAACTGTGTGAAATGATATGAAATTGTTTATTCTGTAAATAGAATATTGGATTGGATTACTTTTACACGTCATATTAAAAAATATTTAAAATAAGCTAGATGAGGTCGGCGTTTCCTACCTGACTACTCTGAGAAGAAAGACCGAAACAAACTCAGAGGTCACCGTCTCCTTTAAAGTCCAGACATAATCTTGGTCAGGCCATATGAGGACCATGTAGATTAGAGTCTGAAATAGTCTTTTGAGGAAAGAACCACAGATTTGAGTGGACCTGTACAGTCAGTGTAAACATTTGTCAGTAAAGTGTAGGATAGCTTACTCTGTTGTAAAAATACTGGCAAGTCAGCAAGGTGACTGCACTGAGTGGTCACGCGCACTAGATGGCCATGATCAATGGTCGTAGCGACCAGGGAACCTAAAACAGCCACATTACCTAGCAATTCCTCTAAAAGCAATTCATTTTCTGAATTTTCAGCTGTCATTAGCAATTCCTCTAATAAGACACAAAAGCAATTCATAATTTATGGACCACTCCAAAGAAAACTGTCAAACAGATGAATAATTTCGTATTATCAATTGTTAGTTTGTGTCATTTTACGATGATTCATAATATTTTCCTATTATGATTCTGACAAAGTGGCCGTTTTAAGACCCCAGGTTAACAATTATAGAAACCAATACGAATCGCGCACTTGGTAGCAATGGCTAACTTTCCGACCAAGTGCGCGATTCATATAAGTTTTTATAGTTTACCTGAGGGACAAGTGGACTTTTTCCTTTTTGTTTACATCCCTATTGTTATAATGAGCTTATTCTCTTGGGTTTTTTTCTTGGAGATACAATAAACTAACGTATAATACGTCACCGCTCTGCTGGATATACATAGACCTCTTCCAAGTTGCAACACAACACCTGGTTTTCCACCTTCCCCATCCAGTCTGTCCCAGCCATCTTTTAAAGTAATCGGTCCCTCGAGCCGTTGTGAAGTTTTCCGATTTGCGGTCTCCACTCAAGAGCGCAATCGCTTCCAAAGCGTTCCGTATTTTTACGACTTTCAACGGGATTGACATAAACTATACGGTAGCTTATGTCAGTCCCATACAATTTAAACACTTCCGTCAGAGCGATAACTCTCATAGAATCGTCAAAAATCATCATCTGCCTAGCCTTTTCCCAACTATGTTGGGGTCGGCTTCCAGTCTAACCGGATTCAGCTGAATACCAGTATTTTACATGGAGCGACTGCCTATCTGACCTCCACAACCCAGTAACTGGGTAATACGATACCCCTTGGTTAGACTGGTTGTCAGACTTTCGTGCTTCTGACGACTGGTAACGACTGTCAAAGATCCACAAATGACAGCCGGGACCAACGGCTTAACGTGCTTTCCGAGGCACGGAGGAGTCTCGATATGTGAAAATGGTCACCCATCCACGGACCAACCCCGGCAAGCGTGGCTTAACCTGATGGATCGACCCGAGCGGCTGTTATTACTTAGCCACGAGCTCCTCCTAGAATCGTCAAAAATGTATGGGATATTAGAATGTTACTGTCTATATAGGTCGACCAATTAACTGAGTCCATTCTTGAGGTAACTGCGGGTTTGTGGGAGGGGTGAATATCGTGATTGGAGAGCTGCAGTGATTTGTCAATTTGTGACAGCTGTCACCCTTCCCGCAACGCGCAGCTACCTCAGGAACGGACTCGACGACGGAGTTAAGCGGTCGGCCTATATACCCTAAGGACTCATCTGCTCCACCGGCCATCGGTCCTTCGACAAACATGGCCAAAATCAAATTCAAATTCATTTATTGTTTGTCACAGGTGAAATATCAGTTCTTATGATTATTGTAATGGATCGCTGTAACATACATAAAAGGTGTACAATTGTTGGTTCGATATTTATTTAACCTTAAAATCATTATTCGTCCTAAGTCAACGTCCATCATTCATCATGCATAAATATAGTTGTTCATTCACAAACACAGATTTAAAAATTAAATAATAGATGCATTGATTTCATACTAATTAAATTATTCATTGATTTCATTAAAACTAAATTACTCATTCATCATCATCATCATTTCAGCCGAAAGACGTCCACTGCTGGACATTGGCCTTCCCCAAGCACCGCCACCGCTGCGACCGGTTCTGTGCTTCTCGCATCCAGCGTATTCCCGCGCCCTTCACCAGGTTATCGGTCCACCTTGTGGGGGGCCTTCCAACGCTACGTCTTCCGGTACGCGGTCGCCACTCCAGAACCTTTCAGCCCCATCGGCCATCTGTTCTGCGAGCATTGTGCCCTGTGCCCTGCCCACTGCCACTTAAGTTTGGCATTACTTTGGGCTATGTCGGTTACCTTGGTTCTCCTACGGATCTCTTCATTCCTGATTCGATCACGCAGGAAATTACTCATTGATATCATACAAATTAAATTACTCATTGAGACATTAGCATAGCTTATCTTTAAGTATAGCCAGCCCATTGCCAGTTCAGCTTGTTTACTCTGCAAGCTAAATCGGTTACGCCAATTTCTTTACGGATATTTTCATCCCATGTTGATACGAGAGAAGGAAAATAAGATATTATCATGGTTACGCTTTGAAAGGACGTGTATCCACACGTTATTAAGAAATGCCTCCATATTGTAACACGCTGTATGTAGGTATAAATATTTCCGTGGAATATGTTAGCGGTTCGCGCGACATGGGAGCTGAATTGAGGGTAGGCACGGTTCAGTACTTTTAGGCGAGGGTTTGTTGATAAGCTGTAGCGGGTTAGCATAATCAGCCTATAATGTTCCCACTGCTGGGAACGAGGCCTCCTCTCTGTGCCAGGAATTGAGCCGTAATCCACCACCCGGGCCAATTGGTAGATGTCACTTGTCTTCGAATTTTTTGGTTCTACGTCATGCCGGTTTCCTCACTATATTTTCCTTCACCATTTTGAGAGCAGTGCTGATGAAATAATTTATACAAAGTAGAGTGCTGTCGGGGTTCGAAACTACGACCTACAACTCGTAAGTCGCGGCTGTTACCACTGGGCCACCACTGCTGGCACGGGTTAAATAATCTTTTAAAACGAAAACATTCACACTCACACAAATTTACTCAGAAGAGAGAGTGCACCTGTGTCTGCGCACACACGCCTGCACTATAATATCTCCCGCGCCAAAGGCTAGTCTCCGTTGAGATTGGCCGCCGTGGCCGAAAATACGGTCTGAAGGATTCATCATCTGCCTAGCCTTTTCCCAACTATGTTGGGGTCGGCTTCCAGTCTAACAGCTGGGGTCGGCTTGCAGCTGAATACCAGTATTTTACATGGAGCGACTGCCTATCTGACCTCCACAACCCAGTAACTGGGTAATACGATACCCCTTGGTAAGACTGTTTGTCAGACTTTCGAGCTTCTGACGACCCGTAACGATTGTCAAAGATCCACAAATGACAGCCGGGACGGGCTTAACGTGCTTTCCGAGGCACGGAGGAGTCTCGGTATGTAAAGATGGTCACACAACCACGGATCTACCCCGGCCAGCGTAGCATAACCTGATGGATCGACCCGTGCGGCTGTTATTACTTAGCCACGAGCTCCTCTGATCAACACCACATATTTTCCGTTCCCGCATCCGCAGTTCCAATTCTCTACCTTACCTCAAGGCCAAACAAATAAAAAGCAGAATTTATTTGGACCCAACACGTACCCTGTGATTGACAAGCGAGACCGCGAGATGATTCTATTTTTGCTCAGATTTATATTATTGCACTTCGCCCGCGACTTCGTCTACGTGGATTTCAATTTTCTTATTCCAACACCTCATTTCACCCTTTTAAGAGCTGTTCTCTGGTGTCAGAGTTTTTATGCCGCCCATGGGCCTCTGACTTGGTTTCACATGCCGTCGAGAAATATCTCTCAGGTATGCCGGTTTCATCACGATGTTTTACTTGACCGTTTTTTTACCTCGTTATCAATTCGTCGGTATGTTTTTTACTTATGTGTGTATGTTACGCGATTATTCCGCCAAATATGCATCAATTTGATCATCACTTTTTTTTTGGTATTTCATACTTCAGAAGTTGTCCCATAGAAGTTTTATTTACTTTGCTTGCGTAGTTTTTGAGTTAGCCACTTGTCTAAGTAGACGATGTTCTATGCATGCGGGTAGTTGTATTCGAATTTGTGTCGGGTAGGTAACATAACTAAAAAGTGAATAATAAAAACATTTTACAAAAAAAAAAACAACCGACTTCCAAAAAAACACAAAAAATGTGAAAAATAACTTTAATTTCGGAAATCGGTGGCAAAAAACGAAAACTGAGAAGTTAAGACAACGACTTCCGAAATTAAAGTTATTTTTCACTTTTTTAGTGTTTTTTTTGGGAAGTCGGTTGTTTTGAAGCAAGTGTTACTTAAAAGAAAGCTGTATAATCTTAGCCGTAGGTTCGAACTCGATACCTATGACTTGGTAGTCCGACGGTTACACAACTGCCTATCACTGTTGTTAGTCCGATAAATTTTACAAACAGACAGACAGAAAAAAAAAGTCGCATTTACAATAATAAAATATTCTCGTATTTCTTGCTTTGAGTAATATTTTTGGGACTCCTGTTTGCATTTCATGGTTTATTGCATTGGTTTGTTTATATTTTGTATTGGGTTTGTTGAAGTATTGTGTTGTTTCTGGTGGAAATATATATAGCTTATATCTAGCGGACAAATGAGATATAAAACATAAGGAAGAGAATTTGTTATTGTAGGGTTCCGTATCTTGAAAGAAAAATCCCATCAAAAAACTTAGATGTGAAAATGGGAGTCAAGTTCAATATTAGGAATTAAGATCTAAATGGGTGCCAAGTTCTAATAATCATTTATACAGGGTGTTAGTGTAAACACCGTTATCCTTGAAACCAGTGGTTTGGTTTCATTTATAGAACGTAAAATCAATGAACTTAAAAAAAAAAGAAAATCTACATTTTTCCACAAAAATATTTCACCCTATATGCCAGGGTAACGAACTTGCGTCTCAAAACGGCGGGCGGCGGTAGGCGGGACGTTACACGACTGGCAGTCAGCTGTTTCGCAGCTCTCCCGAGCGCGTATCCATGAGTATTGGGACAGTGACGGATATTTACTTTTTAAAATATTTTAATGAAAATTAGGTTTTTTATTGTTGTTACTGGGTCATTTATTTTTATATTTAAGTCAACTACCCATGGTTTGAGTGAAAACGGTGTTTACCCGTGCATACTGTATGAACATACAACATTCAAAAATTAAAACACATTTTATTGTTTTTTCTGCTATAACAATGTTCCGTATCTTGAAAGAAAAATAAAATAATCCTAAAATGCGCAAGTGAGTTATGTTTGTTTGTTTGTAACGCTTTCACACTAAAACGGCTCACAATTAGCGAAGTAATCGCGTAACAAACACACAAAAAAAACCTACAGACGAATTGAGAACCCCCTCTTTTTATAAAACAAATTATTTAAAAAACAAAAAACCCGCCTGCAAAAACGCATAACTTAAAAGAGAAAAACAAGCATTATAATCTGTAGAATTTTGGTATTACAGGCGGGGAACAAACAAAAGTTACACCATATTTCAGGTTATTGGTTTGTTCTCCGCCTGTAATACCAAAATTCTACAGATTATAATGCTTGTTTTTCTCTTTTAAGTTATGCGTTTTTGCAGGCGGGTTTTTTGTTTTTTAAATAATTTGTTTTATTTCAAGCTTTTTAATTTTATTAATTTATATATTTGGAATTAGCTTTTATTTGATACCAATAATGTATTTTTTTTATTTTAAAAACCCTTCCCTCCCTTTTTTTTTATTGCAGATGAAATTTAAAAAAATCTATAGCCTATGTCACTCCCACAATTAAGACGAACCTTACGACACCTCGTATGTTAAAATCCGTCAAGCCGTTTAGGCTACAGAGCGTGCCAAAGAAATAAACATACATACATACATACAAACATACATACATACATACATACATACATACATACATACATACTCTCGAAAAACATTACCCTCCTTTTGGGGCAGTCGGGTAAAAAGTCAGTTAAAAAAGCAAAGAACGAGTTTGTTCCAGTCAAGTTAATTAGAACTGGGTATAAGAAGATTAATTACAAGAAAATGGACAAAAGAGTAGGTAAAATAGTCCGCTACGAATTACAGGGCGTTTCTACTTTGGTTTTTTTTACATTTTGTTTTACAATGAAGCAGGGATTGTATAAAAACAAAATTATCTTATTACTTACTATGCTCGCGGGGCTCATGGGTAAATAATAACAGCCGCACGGATAGACCAACGGTTAAGCTTCGCTTGTCGCGGCCGGTTCGTGGATGGGTGACCGACCATTACATATTGGTGCTACGAATTACAGGGCGTTTCTATTTCGGTTTGCTTACATTTTGTTCAATTGTACAATTGTTTAATTGTACAAAGAAGGGTTTGTATACACAAAATTGTCTTATTACTATGCTTGCGAGGCTCATTGGTAAATAATAACAGCCGCACGGATAGATCAAGGGTTAAGCTACGCTTGTCGAGGTCGGTTAGTGGATGGGTGAGCATTCATTACGTATCGTTAACGTGTGTCCAAACATTGAGTGGCAAGAGCGCCGCAGCTTACTTACTACGTACTTATAAGTATTGTTTTATTGTGAATGTGAGGACTATGTGGATATTTATTTTTCGTTTTGTTAGTTTTAGCGAAGGTCTGGCAATTTGAGAACTTTATGCGACCTACCCAAATGTCCTTTCTTTGGTATTGTTCGTCGAGTCGTTGAGCTCCTTTAGTTCTGAGTTGAGCTCCACTATTACTGACAAATGCTTGCACTGACTGGACAGGTCCACTCAAATCTGTGTGGTTCTTTCCTCAAAAGACCATTTCAGACTCTTATCTACATGGTCCTCATATGGCCTGACCAAGATTATGTCTGGACTTTAAAGGAGACGGTGACCTCTGAGTTTGTTTCGGCCTTTCTTCTCAGAGTAGTCAGATAGGAAACGCCGACCTCATCTAGCTTATTTTTACAACTTTTTAATATGACGTGTAAAAGTGATTCCAATATCCTATTTACAGAATAAACAATTTCATTTCATTTCATTTCAGCAACACGCGGCGTTTGCAGGACATATTTCTGCCGCGCTCTAGTGTGGACTAAACCGACAAATATTTGTGCGGCAGTACTGCGCAGCATATCCGAGAAACGCCGTCGCCACGCACTTGAGTTGGCATCAGAACTAAATGCTCTGCTCATTATTGGAACAAACACAATTGATGAATGTTTGCTAGAAATGTTTGTGCGCAGCAGGTAGACAGAAGCGTTCGCGTGCGGCAGTTGGACAAACACAGCGCGGCTGCCGCGCACGATTGCTGCTCAAAGTTTGGACACAAAACAAAAGACAGTCAGATAGATAAATAAATACATTACCACCCCTACAAAGTGTACTTGGTTGGTCCTACGAATAAGTCATTTTATTTATTTTCCTGGGTCTCGTCTTTCGCAGGGCAATATCCTCCTAAACCGGTCCTTGTGGCGGTTGACGATAGGGGTGCATATTGAAGGGCTACTCGAGAATCAGTTACGATGATTGATTTTGGTGTGAATGTGTACGAAATCTCATGTCGCCGAAAGTATGTATGTCTTAGCCGCGGTTTCACCCACGTAACTCTCGATTCCGTGGGAATATCGGGATAAAAAGTATCATATGTCCTATTTCAGGTCATGGTCTACCCCTGTGCCAAATTTTATCCAAATCCGTTCAGCCGTTTTAGCGTGCAAGCGTAACAAACTTTCGCGTTTATAATACCTAGGTTCCGCCCGCGGCTTCGCCCGCTTGGTATGTGGATAAAAAGTAGCCTATGTCCGTTCCCGGAATGCCATCTATCTCCTTGCCAAATTTTATTGAAATCCGTTCAGTGGTTTAGGCGTGAAAGGGTAACATAAGACAGACAGACAGAGTTACTTTCGAATTTATAATATTAGTATGGATTATAATAATTATAATATAATATACCGGATGACATTTTTTACCGTCTCGAGCATAATCAGGTGTGTTGTGTAAGTGAAACAGAAGCCATACCCGAGAATATTTGCTTAGTACCATTGAGATTGTACAGGTTCGGAATTTCCTTCAAAAATCATGAAAACTATCCATCCTACGGCCCGTGCGTAAAAACTAATAATATCCAAAATAGGAGATAGTAAACGGCGTAGGCTGCGATCGCGCATGAATGAAAGTTGTACGTGTGTGCGAGCGAAACCTAGTAAGCGGCCGCCCCTCGCATGGTAAAGTCGTGCTGAAAACGTTTCCAAAATCAACGCAATAACATTTATACTCCACTTACTTATAAACTAAGACAAACCTGATCTACAACATTTATACTCCACTTACTAATAAACTAAGGCAAACCTGATCTACAAAATGAACACAATACCCAAAAATTCTCAAACATACAATACAAATACCCAATTGACTAAATAAGCCTCACACCAAAGGAACAAGTAGTAAATAGGTAATAACTTAACACAAGTAAGAAAACTTAACCTACCTAAAATAATAAAACACAACAAATACTTAAGTACAAATAAAAACCCCACCAATTTACCAATTAAAAAGATAAAATAATAAGAAAACCTATCCTTACAAATAAAACGAAAACAGTAACAAAGACTCGGAACGAACTTTTAAAACAATCTAAGTAATCTTTTTTAAATAATTTGAAACAATAAATACTTGAATAAGCAAGAATACTCGACTGTACTTCATTCAAAATGAAAAGGACGTGCATACATGCGGGAGCGAGAACATTGACAGAAGGTCGTTTGGTCGACCCGTTACTAAGTAACGTCGGCGCGCCTACGCACACAAACGTACATAGAAACTTGATGTGTGCGTGAGAGTTCACTTACCGGAGTTCACGTACGAGAGCCGAGCAGCTGAGCGGTACTCGCGCGCGGGCGACACGAACGACCGACGCGCACGCGCATTGCGCGCATTTTACAAAAAATGCACTTAGGTCTGTACCTACCTTTTTAGCGATATCGCAGTAGGTAATTATTGTTCCAAATGTTTCGTTCTAAACATAAACTAGCACGTCTTTGCATATTGTTTGGTAAACTTCGAGGCGTGTCTCTATCACTTTTCAAAACATTAAAAGCGTTTTAAATTATTCGCTGTTTTAAATCACTAACGCTTTGAGCTTCTTCGGTATGTACACTAAACGTCAGACTAAACGTTTTAGGTCGGCCCACAAATAAAAGTCAAGGGGTGTTATGTAGGTCTGGTGACCTCGGCCGCCAGTTCACAGGTGCACCGCGACCTATCCACTTATCACCAAATTGACCATCGAGATACGCGCGCACAGATCGTTTGTAGTGAGCTGGACATCCGTCATGCTGGAAGTACATGTCTTGCAGATCAGGAACGTCTTGCAACATGGTGTCAACGACAGAACGGTTCTGCACCCAGTGACAAAACTCCATGCGGGGTTCGGGGGGGAATTTGAGGAGAAGGGTTTAAAGGGTATAAAAAAAAAAAATTAAAAAAAATATCTATGCCATTGGCTTCTACTCCGTTCACCTACTACACCCTATGTTTGTCGAGACGGTAAAAAAAATCATCCGGTATATAAAGTTGGGATTGGGTAAGGATTAGTTAGGATTTACGTATGAATGCTCGAATTTTAATCGAACATATTATTATTCAACACCTGAAAGTATGTATTCTAGTTCAACCATAGTAACTTTGCTAACACTCCAAACTTGTTCAGACGGCAAGCGAACTGTGCACTGCACAGTCGGTAAACAGTTTAAATGCAGTTATGTCAACTGCACAAGAACCGAAACTGCTATTTATCAGTCAGTTAAGTTGCAATTCAAATGCAGACGATATGCACACTGTTATATGTAAATAAATGGGTCAGAAAACCGCGGTTTTTGTTATAATGTACGTGTTTGACGTTCGAAAAGTGCTGATTCTCAGCCTAGTTTGAATAAATGACTTTGATTTTTACCCGAATACGGCGAAAAAAAAGGATGGTTATGATTTTGACCGGTATGTATGTAGGTATGTATGTATGTATGTATGTTCATCTGTTCCCTCCTATCTTCTAATCCACTCATAGCAATTTGACAAATGAGGTATCGTTGGAAGCGTCTTGATCGTCCGCTGGTTATAGGCTCTAATGGCGCCCTCTAGAGGACAAAAAGTCAGGAACTAAAAAAAAAATGTCGTTTAGTCGTACCATGTTGGGTATCAAATGAAAGGGCTTAATGAGCACATTTTAAAAATATATATATTATAACCTCAAAATAATTAAAAAAAAATTAAAGTAATAAAAACTAAAACCCAACTACGACTAAAAAGGTATAAACCAGACACCACTTTTTTTGTTTTCATTTTGTAGTCACTTGAAATAACAGTTTTTTTTTTTTTTTTTGTGTAATCTTCACGACGTAATTATTATCGTTAACTCCAAAAAAAAACATCAAATCTTTTTATTTTATCGTGTTATATCGATACACATCGCGTCTGCAGAATTTAGCTAGCCAATTTAAATTAACGTTAAGAATTTAACCTGTACAGGGTTTGTTTACAATTTTATGAGATACTTTTGGAATAGAATATACCTACGTATAATAATATCATAAAGTTTTTGTCACTATCTGTAGTCTAGCTAGATGCAATTTTATGTCGTACAGACGTCGATAGATCAGATTAGATCAGACAGAATCATAATAGGAAAACATTATGTTGCACCTGGCATGTCTGTCTTTGCATCACCCTAAGGTTGACTGGTAGAAAATGCCTCAGGCATTAAGTCCGCCTTTGAACAGTAGTTTTTTTACTTGTGCATAAAGTTTTAATAAATAAATAAATAAAATATTATGAATCATAGTAAAATGTCACAAACTGACAATTCAGAATATGATCTGCGTGCGATTCATAAAACGAAATAATTCATCTGTTGTACAGTTTTCTATGGAGATTCGTAAAATGGTGAACACATTATGAATTGCATTTGTGTCAAATTAGAGGAATTACTTGCTTGAAATTAATTGCTTTTAGAGGAATTGCTAATGTGACACATTAGCAATTCCTCTAGATTAGATCTTCTAACTAAATACTTTTTTAAACATAATCTTCCTCAAAACACTACCTTCCATTATTTTTCTTAAAGATCTGTGGAACCCCAACAAAATAGCGCCATTTTGTAAAAAACATCAGACCATAAAAGCATAACTCAACTCTTGTTTTAAGATCCGAGACTGGGCAAACACTCAAAATGTCCTACAAAAATACTCCATCCTTCCTTTTAAACTAATGGTATAAGATTACAAAGTCATAGGTTCTTCAATAATTCATTGCGAAGAACGCTTGTGCGATGCAGCCGTTACAGCGCCATCTGTTGGCGGGAGAACGCAACTCTTGACCTACATGAATTTGATGTTAAATTCATTGGATAAGATTATCGGGTGCGATGTTTGAAAGGATTGGGATTTCGTGGTTAGAGAAAAGATATTATGATACTTCGTATAGAAGCAAGACTTGGTGTTTCTAACTGTGCGTTTGCACTAGCGAAATATTCACAACAAAACATGTTGAAACATGTCTCTATTTTCTATCAAACTTCCATAATTTTTTTTACAGGACCTAAAGATTTCAACATGCAAACGCACTTATCTTTTACGGTATGTTATTTTACATTTAAAAATTAAGTATGTACCTAAGTACCTCTCCATCACCTACCTAGTCATTTCTCAACTAAATTGAGGTCAGCTTCCAGTGTATCGGATGCAGCTTAATAGGTACCAGTATTTTTCATGGAGCGACTACTTATCTGACCTCCACAACTCAGTAACTATATAGGTAACACGATACCTTGGAGTCTGCTTTCAGTCTTACCGGATGCAGTTGAATACTAGTCAATCAATCAACTCAGCCTATCGAAGTCCACTGCTGGACATATACCTCTCCCAGCCTGCGCCACTACCTGGTCCTCCGCCTTCTGCATCCAGTCTGTCCCAGCCAAATTTTTAAGGTCATCGATCCATCTAGCTGGGGGCATCCCACACTACACTTGCTGATACACGGTCTCCAATCTAGGACTCGTCTGCTCTAACGGCCATAGGTGAGTGAATACTAGTATTTTAATTGAAATAGAGCGACTCATCATCATCATCATCATTTCAGCTGAAAGACTCCCCCAAGCACCGCCACTTCGACCGGTTCTGTGCTTCTCGCATCCAGCACATTCCCACGGCCTTCACTAGGTCATCGGTCCACCTTGTGGGGGGCCCTTCCAACGCTATATCTTCCGGTACGCGGTCGCCACTCCAGAACCTTTCGGCCCTATCGCCCATTTATTCTGCGAGCATTGTGCCCTGCGTACTGCTACTTAAGTTTGGCAATACTTCGGGCTATGTCGGTTACCTTGGTTCTCCTACGGATCTCTTCATTTCTGATTCGATCACTCAGGGATACTCCGAGCATAGCCCTCTCCATTGCCTTTTGAGTGACTTTCAGCCTTCTAATGAGGCCTATTGTGAGCGACCATGTTTCAGTGCCCTTAGGTCATCACTGGCAACACACACTGGTGAAAAACTTTTGTCTTGAAACACTGTGGTAGGTATATGAGACGAGAAGATAGCACGCAGCTTTCCGAATAGAGTTTCGAGACACATTTCGACTTCCGAATAGCGACTGCCATTATATAAAATGATGGCAATTAATTAAATTGGACCTATTTCGTTTATCGGTAGGTATAAGAAATCCTTGATAGTAGCGAGATTTTGTATGTAAACAATATTTTATTACTCTGTATTCATAACATAAAACTATCGAAAGCTCAGCCAAATTATCGTTCCCAGAAAATGTTTTTGTTCTGAAGTATTATCAAAGGTAAAGTCTTACAAAGGATCTAATATTTATGAGTAGAATCTGTTGAGTCTAGGAGTTTCGCTCATAAATAAAGGCTATCTACAGGTCACTGATTTTATCAGTTTTCTATCGGATGTGTTATATTGAGGATTTTATATTATGCTTGCTTCCTCCAACGGCTTCGTTCGCGTGATATCTTTATTTCTGGACTACTAGCTTTTTCTCACGGCTTCGCCTGCGTTGATGTCGAATATCGTCTCACGGGAATATACTACCGGGTTAAGAAATGCTGAGTTTCCTATACAAACTTTCAGGATACCCTTATAGGATTATTTTTTAAACAAAAAGTAGCCAATGTCCTTTCCCAGGATACCATCTATCTCCTTGCCTTTCGTCGAAATCTGTTCAGTGGTTTAGGCGTATAACGGTAACATGCCGACAGACAGTAAGAGTTACTTTCGAATTTATAATATTAATAGATATGGATGTTACACAGTGATAATAGGTTTATCATTCAACTGGAGATTTTTTTTAATGTTAAAATTGGGTCAGTCGTTTTTGTGTTTATTCATTACCTACAAACAAAAATACAAATATTTTCTCTTTATAATATTAGTGTAGAATAAGGTTTTGGCCGTGGCTTTCAATCATATATAAAACTGGCTTCCGCCCGCGGCTTCGCCCGCGTGGTAGGGCGACAAAAAGTAGTCTATGGCCTTCCCCGGGGTGTCATCTATATCCTTGCCAAATTTTGTGGAAATCCCTTCAGTGGTTTAGGCGTGAAAAGGACAGACAGACACACAGACACACAGAGTTACTTTCAAATTAGTAATATTGGTATGGATTGTTATAGTAGGTATTATTTAGCAAGAGATAAAATTGGCATACTTTAATTGCTTAAATTGCGAGGCTTTTGGCTACTTTGTATGTGTGTATTTTATTTTATATGTATTTTTTTTTGTAATGCGTATTTTGTTGCGGCAGAATAAACAATTTTTCTTTCTTTCTAGTCTTTTTTTTTCTTTATTACACCAGTTATGTGTTAGCCTTTGCACAGTTTTGAGAATATTATACTTGACTGTGAAAGTTCTGCCTACCCTTTCAGTAATAAACAGAACACTACAAATTCAACTGCCACTGAAACTTTACATAATTCATAGCGCTCTCTATGATTTCATTATGAAACTAACAGATTGAATCGTCATGCAAATTCCAATCTTAGTAGATTGAGTTAAAGTTCAAACTTTGTTGATTGGATTTGTGAATCAGCATCTTTTGTGATATACTGTGGCTCTGATTGGTTGAGCATGTTGTTGAGTCATTATTTTGACAGGAATTTTTAAGGAAAAGTGGTAGGACATGTATTTTATCGATTTCCAAATAACTCCCATCTTGACTTCCTGTGGGCCTAAAACAGCCACATTAGCAATACCTCTAAAAGCATTTCATTTCCTGAATTTGCAGCTGTCATTAGCAATTCCTCTAATTTGCCACCAGCAATTCATAATAAGTGGACCATTTTACAAATCTCCATAGAAAACTGTCAAACAGATGAATTATTTCGTAATATGAATCGCACGCAGATCATGTTATGAATTGTCAGTTTGTTACATTTTACGATGATTCATAAGATTTTCTTATTATGATTCTGCCAAAGTGACTGTTTTAAGCCCCCTGTTCTCTAAAATCACTGATCATCTTTGCGATCATCACACTGTGATTTGTCATAGCCCAGTAAGTGCGATTTACTTGGATGTAGCGCTCGGCGGCCGCTGCCGCGGCACCGCTCGCTTGGCTCGCTCGGCTCGCGCGTGACGGAGCACCCCATTCTAACCTAATCCTTCGTACCCTAGCTTACTGCGACCAATTTTAACGGTACAGACAGTTTAAAAAAATACCAGAAAGTTAATTGAGTAGTACAAATAAAAAGTCGGGGTATCCAGAGACACCTGATTTGAGCGAAGTTTATTTCACTGATAAATAAAACAAAAAAAAAAAAAACTTGAGACTTTGAAACTGACTTTTTCGGGCATAAAATTTCTACGAGGCAAGTCCTAATGAAGATTATAAAGTCAACAGAAGATCAAAAAGTTTCTAGAGGATCAATTAATTCCCGTAGGTAATGTACTTTTACAAGTAATGCCTAGTTATTGATCACCATCAGTCAGTCTGTCCTTCTGAAGCAAAACTAGTTCATCTTAACCACAGATGAATACAGTTGTTTCAAACCGCCAAATCATTTAAATAAAACGTGACTCTTGCTTGACAAGAAAGTGCAATTCAAGTCGCACAGCGCTAATTACATGGTCCTCATTTATGGCATGACCAAGATTATGTCTAGACTTTAAAAGAGACTGCGACCTCTGAGTTTGTTTCGGCCTTTCTTCACAGGTTAGTCAGAAAGGAAACCTCATCTAGCTTATTTTAATTTTATAACTAGCTTCAGCCCGCGGCTTCGCCCGCGAGGTAGGTAGTAAAAGTAGCCTATGTCCTTGCCAATTTTTATCGAAATCCGTTCAGTTGTTTAGGCCTGAAAAGGTAACATATCAGACAGAGTTACTTTCGAATTTATTATATTATTATGAAAATATGACGCTTAATTCCGACTCCGATTGATTCCGGTATCCTATTTACAGAATTAACAATTTAATTTCACCTAGAATTTGCCTCTCTTTCTATCGCGTAACTCTTATATCTTCTGAGTCTTTACGCTCACTGAATTGGACCGACTACTTGTAGTTTCATACCTTAAATGCGAAGTGAACCATCTGTAATATTCATCTGTGTCGTAACCAACCTGTCTGTAATAACAAAGCTAAATAAATCCAGAATTAACTGGGGTAGTATTATGAAGTGTTAACGCCATCATTATTCCACTGCGAAAACGGGATGGTGCTATCGGCCTTGTCTAGCTCCGTCTCTCTCTCACACTGGAAAAATGGTGGCAATAATACTTCATAATACGGCACCTGGTCCCGACAAATTGTAAGTCAACTGACGAGAACCGGGTTATTTTTACGAGTTGGCGTGCCCGCAAACTATTGACAGAATAAATGTTTGCGTTAGGTACCTGCCACAAATGTTTTAGTTCAAGGACGTTTGCTATCCTTAGCTGGACTCACCTTACTAGTTGTTTTTACTTACTGCAGAGCATTGCTCTTAACACGGTAAAGGGAAACATCGTGAGGAAACCGGTATGTCCTAGAACCAAAAACTTCGAAGTTATGTGACATCTACCAACCCGCATAATGCCCGCATGGTTGATTATGGTCGACTCTCTCTCGCAGAGAGGAGGCTTGTGTCCCAGCAGTGGGAACATTATAGGCTGATTAGATGGAGTCACAGTCAGTAAAGTTGGTAGCGAGTATAGAACTGATCCAGAAATATGTAGTTATTATATGTAGTAGGGGTTATAACTCACAACAATGTATTTTGTTTACAAATTAATTAATTTATTTATTTACAACTATCTTTACAGATCTTTGACCTAACCGATCTTCGACCTAACCGACCTTCGACCTTCGATAGTGTGGCTATCAATTAATAGCCGGTTTCCTCACAATGTTTTCGATTCCATTCCGATGTTTTACAAATATAAGATTGATATAAACTACCGAAAAGCTTAAGTCAATCCTGTTGAAAAACGTTGTAGAAATACGAAGCCCGAAAGTCTGACTGTCTTACCAACGGGTATCGTATTACCCAGATACCTACTGGGTTGTGGAGGTCAGATAGGTAGTCTCTCTATTTGAAATAAAGCATTTGGTTAAACTTGAAGCCAACCACAACATAGTGGGGAAAGGCCGAAGGGCTACGCAGATAATGATATTTGGCCTTTCAATCTCTCCATCCGTATGTCCCTTCATCCGAACCCAGGCCATTCGTCTTAGTAATCTCTCTAAATAGTGACGTCTAAAACAAATGTCTGGTCCTAGAATTTGATTCTGTAGAGATAACGAGACAACCACGACATGACCAAGCGACGGAGTTTTGTTTCACACTCCAGATTTTTAATTACGAGGTTGAGTCACTTTCTAGCTACACCAAGATGGATGATACCATTATAAAGCTTAAAGTTGGTAGTTCTTTTAGTTT
Organism: Lithophane semibrunnea; assembly: GCA_947363905.1. Lineage (NCBI taxonomy): Eukaryota > Metazoa > Arthropoda > Insecta > Lepidoptera > Noctuidae > Lithophane > Lithophane semibrunnea. The sequence goes on along the minus strand of OX376213.1, from coordinate 6,155,433 downwards.
CCATATGACATAAACTAGCAACCCGCTCTTTTTAACCGACTTCTTTAAAAAGGAGGAGGTTCTCAATTCGTCTGTAGGTTTTTTTTTTTTTTGTTTGTATGTTACGTGATTACTCCGCCAATTATGACTCGATTTTGATGATTATTTTTTGATGATTGTTTGGTAGGTAATGCTTCAGAGGTGGTCCCATTTAAATTTAATTAATTTTGCTTGCGTAGTTTTTGAGTTAGCTTCGATAATTACGTATATTTCCCACTTTGCGTATGTAGATGATATATTATTTTTCTCCGTCACTGTTATTTACATAGCAGGTAGTGGTATTCGAATTTGTGTGGGGTAGGTACCACAATTAAAAATTGAATAATAAAAACATTTTAGTTTAAAAAAAAAAAAAAAACCGTCTTCCACTTTTGTTTCGCACTATTTTTTACGACTTGCCAAAACATCGTTTGTTCATTATCCATTCACCTGTTATAATACGTTTATTAGTAAGGAAGATAATCTTTAGTATAAAACTGACAAGTGTCTCGAACGTATTCTGTCAACGGCCGGACTCTAGTTAAGTTTTCTATGTATCCCATCCATGTTAGAATATTCTTTAAATTTATTTTCTTATTAAAAAACACCCTAGACTAATCGTAGTCATACAAGTAACTATATACTTGCGCAAGTTTAGACTTGCACAAGTCTACGTGAGACCGAAGGGCTCGGATGCTTGTGCTTATTCATCTCACACACGTTAATGTATTTATTTTAATTTTATTTTATTTATTAAAAATATATGAATAATTGTGCAAGTCCAGTTTTGCGCAAGTATATCCTAACTTCTTTGGCCTGTATTAGAGATACTTTTTTTGCAGCAACCATAGACAATTTTCTATTTTTATTCTTCTATTTATACTACCAAGTTTTATTCCGACAAAAATAAATACTTATATGAAAAGATTCATACTCAAGCACTTATATAATGCATGTAACGTGAAGTGGTTCCAACTTAGTTCTTAATCTGCTTGAAGTGACCTCTGAGAGGGGAACTAAAAGAAAAAAATTGGATCGTATTTTTATACTTCAAAAGGAATACTTCTGTATGTGGATCTGGGGGCCTACCACCACCGTTTTCAGCAGTATTACATATTTTAATGAATAATTATTATCTATTGCTTTCATCAATGTTTTCAATAAAGCAGAAACAGACCATAATTTTCTACTCTGTAAGTAGGAAGGTACAGTCACGGACTTTAATTGATGAGCCACCTGGCACTGTTCGTATTTTAGCCGTGTAATGCAAATCGGGTTTATTCGGTTCCCGACACGCAAAGTCATATGTCTTCGTATTAGAAGAAGAAAATTATATTTCATATCTTTACCGGTTGGTTAACCTGAGAGCCAGAACTACAAACTTGATAGCAGAGTGACTGCCCAAATTCAACCAATTGCAGGTCTAGCAATAGTAACGTTAGCGTACGGAGAAAAATTATTAGTCATTTCGACAAGTTCGAAAGTAACGTCTCTGACATTGATATTTCAACTGTCACTGTCTTCAGTTAAGTTTTCAGAAATAACGAGTTAATGAGCTATGATTCAAAGGAGGTCGGTATCAAATAGATTTGACAATCTTAATGCAACATTGTATTTATTTTTATTTTTTTATCATTGAGAACTTATTAGTCAACCTCTATGGATAAGACTATTTCTGATTAAAAGTAATTTATTTGTCATCTTGTTTACGAGTGTGCGATTTGAGTTCGGATTTAATCGTGTAATCTCGTGAATGTATGAAACTGCAAAATTGAAAAGATTGAAGGTGGCTCATCAATTAAAGTCCGTGACTGTACATAAAAAGCAGCCATTTTATTTCGTGATGACGTAAGCAGTAGGTACAACGACGTTCTGTCAAAACAAGATTATTGATTGGTCCAATCGCTTGCAGATGTGTTAGTGAAGTAATCGAAGATTGTAACGAATAACCTGTCAATTGCAGATTTATTATTTTTAGGTCCGAATAAAGTATTGATATATTATAAGAAATTATTGTGTAACAGTCATTCTAAATAATATTATAAATGCGAAAGTGAGTTTGTTTTGTTTGTTTGTTACTCTTTCACGCTAAAACAGCTTATCGGATTTGGATGAAATTTAGCACATGCCAAACCAGGACCAGGACCAGGACCGGGACATGTATTAGGACATAGAATACTTTCTATACCGATGTTTCTACGGGATCGAGACTTACGCGGGGGAAACCGCGGGGTTCAGATAGTGTAATCATCATCAGCTTTTAGCAGTCCACTGCTGGACATAGGCCTCTCCAATTGCACGCCATTCAGCTCGATTCTCGGCAACTCTCATCCAGCTTTTCCTTATCCAGCTTTTTCATCCAGATTTTTCCAGGGCTGGAACAGCCACCCTGCAAAAATCGTCGCTCCACCTAGCCTGAGGGCGTCCTACCTTACGTTTGCCGATTCGCGGTCTCCACTCAAGAACACGTTTACCCCAACAGTAATCAGTTCTACGGCTATTATGCCCGGCCCATTGCCAGCTAGTATATTTTAATTTAATAATGCGAAAGTGAGTTTGTTTGTTTGTTACTCTTTGTCACTAAAACGGCTGAATGGATTCAGATGGAAATCATCTAAATCCGTTCATCAATATTTTCTCATAAATTCACAGATCACTCGGGTATACTTTTCTTAACCAAAAATATATTATTATTTATTTATTTCGAACACAAGATTCATATTGTTGATAGTAACACTTATAAACTATGTAAGTAACAGAAATACAAATAAAATTAAAGCACAAAATGACAAGATTGAAATTGTGATTTTTAAATTAGTATTATTATACTAATTTAAAAATCGCAAACTATAATTATGTCTGATTACCGCAGCACCAGACCTGCAGCTGTGCATACGGGTCCAGTGCTCCAGGAATGGGCAATCACGCTTGTCAGCTATCACCTTAAAAATGCTGTTGGTGCAATACCAAAATTCTGGTTAGATGAGAAATTTCTTGCTACCTGCAAGAAATTTCTCATCTAACCAGAATTTTGTACGTCGCGTTGCCAAAGTTGTTTTTCGTATCCGATTAAAATGGAACCCAAATCCTTTTACTGCGAGTTTATGCAATCTCAAACACGGAATTGATCAGAAAATTAAATTGTATCAGAACAGCTTGTGAAACTCATCCGCGCTTTCGAGTTGGGGAAGTCAATAAAAGATGCAGATGCAAGTTGTGTAGTGTTTTGGTTATAGGGATAAGATGAACAGGGTTCATCCTCCATAGAAAAGGGAGGATCCTCACCAGACGGCTTTCGTGTGCCTGCCAGTGCTGCGGGAAAGTCCGAAAGGGATACCGGGGCCCTTGGCAACAGGCAACTGAAGGAACACGGGTCGGTTTTAGTCAGTAAAAGTCTGACACGCCCTTCCACTCCGCCCAGAGCGGGAGAAGTCATTTGATGAAATACCAAGCTCAAAAAAAAAAAAAGACGGGTGTCGTGTCTGGTGGGCAACTGCCCGACGATTGATGTCGGGACATTGTATAGTACTCGTCACGCGGTAAACATTGTTTGCGTGATGCACGATTTTGCGTGAAGTCATTGTGATGCGTAGTTCGCATGTGGCGATGTAGATGTCGCCATAGGGTAATAGGAAACTATGTTTTTGCGTAACTATAAGGCTTGTTTTAGAGGGCTTTGTAACTAAATAACAGCTACGCAAGCCGATGGTTTTGTAAAGTGAATTTTAAGTAGAATAGAATTCTCAGAGTAGTCGACTATAGGAAACAGCGACCTCATATAGTTAAAAAAATATTATTAACGTGTAAAGAAAGGTGTTTGTATAATATATTTAGAGAAATAAAATTATTTATCATTACCTATCAGTATTCTTGGGAACCCGTCCGTGCCTCTGAGACCATAATCTATATTTATAAAAAAATGAATCCCTATTTCCCTTGGTCACGCCATCACACGTGAACTGCTGTACGGATTTGGATGAAATTTGGCACAGGGGTAGACCATGACCTGGAATAGGACATAGGATTCTTTTTATCCCGATATTCCCGCGCGCTCCGTGGTTTCACCCGCGTAAGTCTCGATAGACTTACGCGGGTGAAACCACGGAGCGCAGCTAGTATCAAATAAGTATCCATGACAGTCGAGTATCAATAACAAGTATCCAAGTTGCCATGGTATTCAGTTTAATTTGACATTAAACTTCAATAAAGCATTTCATAATTTGTAGGCCATTTGACGAATCTCCATACCAACTGTCAAACAGATGAATTAGGTAATATGAATTGCACGCAGATCATAATCATTATGAATTGTCAGTTTGTGACATTTTACGATAATTCATATTATTATCCTATTATTATTCTGCCAAAGTGGCCGTTTTAGACCCCGTTGGGTTTTAGTCAGTAAAAGTCTGACACGCCCTCCCGCTCCGCCCAGAGTGGGAGAAGCCATTTGATGAATTACCACTCTCAAAAAAAAAAACCACAATACATGATTCTGTAACTACCGGTGTTGAAAGTTTTCGACGGTTATAAAAAAAAATGTGCTGCTCCATACAATCATGTTGACCGCGTAGGTCCAATTTTCACTTTTGTAGGATAGACAGACTATTCTTATAAATATTAAAGTATAATAAAGACTGTCAATCAACCAAAAATAACTCAGAGCGAAGAAAAAAATGTATAATTTTCCTTTGCAAACTCAGCCAGAATATATTTTACGAGTCGTTCTACGTAGACTTAGCTTGAATAAGAAATTATATCTAAAACGCTACCATGAGGTTTCACTTACGTATTCCAGTTATCTTTACCTTCCTTTCGAATAATAAATGGCCTGGCTTGTAGATTAGGAGATATGGCGGGTTTTGGCAAGTGGGGAGTGAGGAACGAGAGCTATTTGAGATCAGTAGCGATGGAGGAGCTCGTGGCTAAGTAATAACAGTCGCATGGGTCGATCCATAAGCTTCGCTTGCCGAGGTCGGTCCGTGGAAGGTCTTTACATTGTTGCACGTTAAGCCGTTGGTCCCGGCTGTCATTCGTGGATCTTTGACAGTCGTTACGGGTCGTCAGAAGCCCGATAGTCTGACAACCAGTCTTACCAAGGGGTATCGTATTACTGGGTTGTGGAGGTCAGTTGCAGTCACTCCATATGTAAAATACTTGTATTCAGCTGCATCCGGTTACACTGGAAGCCCCCAACATAGTTGCGAATAGGCTAGGCAGATTGGTTGGTGATGGAGAGCAACTGACAGCTAAAATAATGTTTGGTGCTTTGCATTATCGAAAACTAAGACTTGGGTCTTTTTTGTAGCAAATTAATGGCAAAATACTTTTATTTATTTTTAAATTCTGCTAAAACCTGTGCTGCGTAGGAATGAGGAAAATGTCGTGAGGAAAGCTTTGAATATGAACGTCGATGGCTATCATGAGTAGGGGAAGACCAAAGAAACGATGGATGGACTGTGTGAAAGATGATATGGCTAGAAAGGGGGTGACTAGTCAGATGATGGCTAATAGAGAAGTATGGAAGAAAAAGACATGTTGCGCTGACCGCAAATAAATTGGGATAAGGACAGGTTCTATAAATGTTTTTCAGCACTCTGCCATTGAAATTAAACCACATTTTTCCTTGCTCGTTTTCGTGTGTAGACAAGATCAAAAGTGTCTTTTACTCCCGGCATTTCGGCCTGTCACAATCTCGGGCCGATTCTAGATAGTGGTCGTACCGAACTACTCAAAACTTCGGCCGCCGGGATGACCCTCGTTCTTGATGACGTCCTGATGACGGCTGAGGTGGACAACCGCACTTCCATAGTAGACTAAAAATAAAGTAATATGAACGTTTCAAATAATTAAAAAAGGGCTTAAAACTATTTAAGGTTACTTTTGTTTAAATTATTCATATAAAATGTACAGTAATTTTTCATATAGAAACACTGTATTTTTTTCACTTAATATTTACATAATTTTAATATTATTATTCATTCAATTTTGAAAAGATCATGAATATTAATTCAGTGATGGTTGGATATAATAATAATGAGGAGCTCGAGGCTAAGTAATAACAGCCGCTCGGGTCGATCAATCAGGTTAAGCTACGCTTGCCGGGGTTGGTCCGTGGATGGGTGACCATTTTCACATATCGAGATTCCTCCGTGCCTCGGAAAGCACGTTAAGCCGTTGCTCCCGGCTGTCATTTGTGGATCTTTGACAGTCGTTACGAGTCGTCAGAAGCACGAAAGTCTGACAACCAGTCTAACCAAGGGGTATCGTATTACCCAGTTACTGGGTTGTGGAGGTCAGATAGGCAGTCGCTCCATGTAAAATACTGGTATTCAGCTGCATCCGGTTAGACTGGAAGCCGACCCCAACATAGTTGGGAAAAGGCTAGGCAGATGATGATGATGGTTGGATATAATAATATTTATTTTATCCTATCCTTTAATCCAGTTTTATTAGTCGGAATTCCAGTCAGGAAAATCTCAGTAGCAGCCTGGAGTCTGGATTTGTGCCCAGTTAATAGAAATAGGTTCGATTTTTTCCCGCTATTCTCAGGGGATCAAGCCTTACGCGGGTGAAACCGCGGGGCGCAGCTAGTAATCATAATTATTATAAACGAGCTCCGCCCGCGGCTTCGCCCGCGTGGTATGTCGATAAAAAGTAGCCTATGTCCTTCCCCGGGATGCCATCTAACTCCTTGCCAAATTTTATCGAAATCCGTTCAGTGGTTTAGGCGTGAAAAGGTAACATACAGACAGACAGACAGACAGAGTTACTTTCGAATTTATAATATTAGTATGGATATGGATGCGAAAGTGAGTTTGTTTGTTTGTTTGTTACACTTTCACGCTAAAACAGCTGAACGGATTTGGATTAAATTTGGCACAGGGTTAGACGATGACCTGGAGAAGGTCATAGGATTTTTAATCCGATATTCCCACGGGATCGAGACTTATGCGGGTGAAACTACGGGGCGCAGCTAGTATACTATACGTTTTCTAAGACCCATGTACATGGGTCTTAAAAGTTCTATCCACACATGCAAGTCCACGGTCACGTCACGTCCCGGGCACGGCGCCCGGGACGTGGACGAACCGTGCTCTACCTCTACTGGTTAGAGGTAGAAGCTTCGTTTATTGTTAATTCAATTAAAAACTTCACATGAATGAAACAAAGCATTGTTTTCAGCCTAATTCGTGGGTATTTCAGGTAATTTACCAGCCATTTTGATTCAGAGCACGTTCTGTTAGTTTAACTAGGTAATCCTACGAATGACCGAATGGTTGTGTCAATCGTGTTGTTATTTTATGTAACGACTGTTTGAAACCGTTGCTATTTTATGTGGGGGTAAAATAACAGGCTTTTGTTTAAAATAAATGTTTTTTTAGGCTTTCGTACCCAAAGGGTAAAACGGGACGCTATTACGGACAGACGGACAGCGGAGTCTGTCACCAGGCTGTATCTCATGAACCGTGATAGTTATACAGTTGAAATTTTCACAGATGTGTATTTCTGTTGCCGCTATAACAACAAATAGTAATAACATAATAAAATAAGTATTTAAGGGGGCTCCCATACAACAAACATGATTTTTTTGCCGTTTTTATAGATAATACGGAACACTACGTGCGCGAGTCCGACTCGCAGTTGGCCGGTTTTTTTTACATACACATGTTTTTCTTGGCGTAAAAAACTACGGTATAAAATATTCGCCGTGTGACTGTAAGTTTTGTAAAATTCATTCTAAAACCTTCACCATAATACCACAAAACCGTGTTCGTCAAAAGGGCAATTGCCGTAATCTTTAAGAACTTTCGCATTCGCATCTCATTCGCAATCCCTTCCAAATCCCCCCATTTTTGACAACTTTGACAGATTGCTACTTGAATGTGAACGTTTTTTAAGCACGAGAATTTTATTGGCCTTCAGTTGTTTAGCCTAAACACCTTTTAAAAAATACATTTTTAACATACACACCAGATATATATTATAAACATATGGGTTTTCGGCCGAAGATATTAGTTATTTATGCAACTCTTATATAATAAAGGGTATTAAAACACGAATGTGGGTTTAATAGTATCACATGAGTGTTTTAATACCTAATTATATACAGTTGCATACAAGATTTTATCTAAACCCATGATATGAATCTTCTATAAAAGTTTCTTTGCAATACCAATATCGAACAAAAATGGCGCGGTACGACGTGAATTCGAATTTTTCGAATTCGAATGTGTTTTGTTTTTAAATTACGGTGCTTTGTTAGTGAAACGCTCGAATGAAAATGTTCTTTTTTTGTTGCATGAGTGAAATGAGTTGCATTATGAAATTCAGTACAACATTATAACACCCGTTTGGATGATATTATGGTTACTATGGCACTGGATGTTTTAATGTTGGCTATAAGCTGTTTCAGAAACTTTTAGAGAGGATTTATAGCTTGGGTGTAGATAAAGTTCTTTTGTATCCACACGCTGCCGAGCACTTGACGGATGTCAAAAAATATGGTATGCGCGCTGTGTATTTTGTTGAAGCTTCTAGAATTATCTAGAAGCTGGATTGTGGCGGGAGCGGTTTGAAATACCTGCCTGTTACACATTTTCGTATGGAGTTTGACGTTAAACAGGCGTTGAACAAGTGTCTAACTTTTTGTGGTAAGGCCCTCAATTTCTATCCAAAACAGCACACAGAATACCTATTTTTTTTTCGTTCCTAGCAGAGTGAATTAAGAGGAAATAGGTTCAGTCCCCTCTCCATTCAAACGCTCTCGCCTGTTTTCTCTCTGTTTTATGGCCTTGAACAATGATTTGTTACAGTAAAATAAATATGAACTAGACTCTATGCCCCTATGTTTTCCGTTTTGATGATACATTATCTGTAGAAGCAGTACAACCCTCAGAAAATATTCAAAATTGCCTGCTTAGACCACTGTCATCAGAGGCCTATTTGACAACTATTAATGAAAAAAAAACAGGGGCACAGTCAATGATATTATATTAACAGATATGTTATACACTCGCAAAACAACCGAAAAAAGGGTTCCGCGCAGCAGCGGCACAAATACCCACGTTTCATTCATATTTACATATCACGACAAGTAAAACGTTACAATTCGAATGTTTTCGAGTCTTCACGATTGCGCGCTTATAACATATCTGTTATTTTAATATCATTGGGCACAGTACTGTAAATATCCTTATTAATCAATTTATAAAATGGCTTTTACCTTGGTCAGAGGCTAAGCATTGCCATTCAACGTGGCAATGCCGCCAGTCTCTTGGGTACACTACCAGCCGACGGCGATGCGGAGGAATTTTTCGACGCCATATTTTAGTTATTAGTTGTTTATTTGTACAGTTAGTTTTATTTTATATTAGTTAGAATTTTTTTTAGTGTTAGATTGTTTATTTAATTTAAAAATTTTAAAATATCTTTCAAATTTTTCCAATATTGGAGGAGGAAATAGACAAGAGCCGAATCTTGAATTATGATTTTTTGTATGGAGAAAAGACCGACCCTATTTCCTCTTAAGATGGATGCCGTATCGAAGCGCTGTGTTGTACTATAGTTAGTTATTTACTACAAAGCTTCACCGTATTGCATGCTATAAATTTTGTGGGTAGTTCTAAAAAGAGATATTTTTTTAAGTAGAGTGGGTACGTGTCGATTTAGGACGGGTAGATTGGCTAGCAGCCAGTCCTGAGGTAAAAAGTATCTACTAAAAATCTCCCTAAATTATTGAAGGTTACTCAAAAACTAAAGTTTGTGGTATTTCAATTTATTTAGTTAGGGTGACAATTTTTATGCCTGGCAGGGTTGCGGGAAAGACCGAAAGGGATACCGGGACCTTGGCAACAGACAACTGAAGGAACACGGGTGGGTTTTAGTCAGTAAAAGTCAACACGCCCTCCCTCTCCGCCCAGAGCGGGAGAATTCATTTGATGATTACCCAAACTAAAATAAAAAAAAGTGTGACAATTTGTCGGGTACCTTTGTGGTAAATTTTTTTTTGCATGTATATTGTATAGACGCTGCAGATTAACGGGAAAGCCCTTCGTTACATAACATACTGTATAAAAACAGCCATTTTCTCCACATCGTCACAAATTAACTTACTCAGTAACAACGTCTTCCATCAAGGTAATCTGTCGTGTTTCTAATCGGGGTCCGTAACTTAAACGTTAATCTCTTTGGTCTTGTACGAACCATTTAATAAAATGGATGGGGACACAGTTGTAATGGTTTAATGAGTTCTGTAGGTAAGATTTAATTACTTCTATCTACACTCATGCTATAAATCCTATAAAAAAGTTATTGAAACAGTTAGCTTATTGCCAACATTAAAACAACCAGTGTCATAGTAACCATAATATATCATCCGAACTAGTGATATAATGTTGTACTCTATTACTTTATGCAATTCATTTAAAAAAAAGAACAAGTAAGCGCAGTTCTCTATCAAAGAGCCGTAATTTAAAAAAAATACTAATAGGTTATTAATTATTCGAATTCGAAAAATTCTAATTCACGTCGTATCAGGCCAACAGGCAACTGAAGGAACACCGGTGCGTTTTAGTCAGTATAAGTCTGACAAGCCCTTCCGCTCCACCCAGAGCGGGAGAAGTCATTGGATGATATCCCTCACAAAAAAAAAAATATGATTCACCCCCCCCCACCCCCCTATTATCGCGTTTGGGTCGAAATCAATACACCTCTGCCTAACCATTCGGGGAATACAGGCGAGATATCTTTTATGTTATTATTTATTTATTTATGTTATGCACACCAACAGCACAGTCACTTACAATTCAATTAATTAACATCTAAAATAAGCATTTCAGTAACCATGCAAATGACAGATATGCATGACATTGACGTATTAAAAAATTAGAGACAAAGGAGAACATTCAAAAAGTGTGTTTAGTAGACCTTAATCTAGAATACCATAAATCAAACCAATTAGAACTAGACAGACGAGCACTCGTACTGTTTAAATAGGGAGCGTCTGTACGAAGCGAAACTCATAGAGAAAATATCAATAGGGTAATCCGACAAGTTGGACCTATCATTATATTGCCTTGCCATACGCCTGAGGGGGCTATTAAATGTAGTATTCAAAGTGGATGTGGGTAATACAAAAATACGATGATGGCGCTTACTACGTTGGCTAGACCTAAAGTTAAAATAGTTGGTCAATTGTGCATCAATGAAACCGTTTATAATTTTATGAAGTATTAGTAAGTCAGAATGGTCACGTCTAACCCTGTTGTGTCCATTTCTAAATAATACCATTAAAAATTTTCGCCATAAAATATGTAGAGAGTGAGATCAAACTTTATGATTTTGATCCCAGGCATGTAAACTAATATTGGATTATCTCATTTGAACCCGTAACATTGTCCGGTTAATTTTTGTGATTGAGTCTTCCACTATTTTATCCATAAGCTCGTGGCTAAGTAAAAACAGCCGCACGGGTCGGGTTAAGCTACGCTTGCCGGGGTTGGTTGGTTGATAGGTGACCATCTTAACATACCGAGACTCCTCCGTGCCTCGGAAAGCACCTTAAGCCATTGGTCCCGGCTATCATTCGTTGATCTTTGACAGTCGTTACGGGTCGTCAGAAGCCCAAAAGTGACAACCAGTCTTACCAAAGGGTATCGTATTACCCAGTTACTGGGTTGTGGAGGTCAGATAGGCAGTCGCTCCATGTAAAATACTGGTATTCAGCTGCATCCGGTTAGACTGGAAGCCGACCCCAATATAGTTGGGAAAAGGCTAGGCAGATGATAATGATTCTGTGGCATCACAGCGGGCTCTATCTGAATACCAGCGCTGCGGTATTTTTTTTATTTTTTCTCAAATATCGTAGCATTATGCTGAGATTGAGCCTTTTTGGCCTCGCACAGGTTTCCTTTGCCCTTTTGTTTTTTTATTACTTGTTTTACTGATTTTGTTCGTTTTAATGTTTGTTTTTATTATTTTATTTCCTGTGCTTCTCCTAAATATATATTTTTTTTCTTTCTTATTTTATAGCTAGCGATATGGTCGGACTCTATGATACACGTTACGAAAGAGTGATATTAGTGATATAAGAGTGAATTATCACTCTTATATCATTAATATCACTATTATCTGTCTAATTTCATCCAAATCTGTTCAGCCGTTTTGTCGTGAGAGTTTTACAAACAAACTCAATTTTGCATTTATAATAATTCCTATTTAATAATAGGACTTATTATAAATGCAAAATCGAGTTTGTTGCAATGCAAAATTGTATTTGGATGAAATTATTAAATAGGAATTATTATAAATGCAAAAGTTTTACAAACAAACTCAATTTCGCATTTATAATAATTCCTATTTAATAATAGGAATTATTATAAATGCAAAATTGAGTTTGTTGGTAAAACTTTCACGACAAAATGGCTGAACGGATTTTGATGAAATTTTACAGATAAGTAGCCTGGGATCTGGAGAAGGACTTCTCATCTTGGATGGCAGATGAAGTCGCGGGCTACAGCTAGTAATAGTATAATAATATTTATTTACTTTGTGGTGTAAATCGATCTCGCTTTAAACTACGATACCAATTGCTTTAAACTGGGTTGGTTGTTCGTTGCATGTTAAATTATTTTCAACCACATCTCGTAAAAGACGAGTACAAAATATTAAGGAAACTGTATTTAAAATGACATAAAACGATTTAAGTCACCTTACAAAAAAAGACTCCTGCACTACCTTAGCATAATCTGCAACGCTGACCGCTTTTAGTTTGCATACAAAAATAGTCTAGGAGCGCGTATTGTTTTGCTTTATATATGTAAATAGGTGGGGTTAGACAAAGAGCTAGGTTCACACGTGACTGCCGAGATATGAATGCAGAACTTAACACTAGAGAGGAGGGTTTGCAGAAAAAGTAATTAAAAATTTAATTTATTTTTTTATTGTTTAAATAAAATACATGCTAAAAAAATACGACAAATACACAATTTTTGCATGAAAAAAATTGAAAACCAGCAGGGATAGGTTTGTGGTAATTACGCAATAAAAAAGAGTTAGCTACAAAAAGTATTACATTATTTTATAGACACAGAAATATCTCAAATACAAATCAATGCCCACGGGTATACAATATAGTCATGAAACAATTGTGTAGTTTAACTGGAAAATCAAATAATAGTATTCATTATTCCCAGCAAATCCCCGTAGGGTTTCAGCGTAATAATGTGTATTAAAGAGAATGAAAACCTATTTTTGCATGACTATTCTCATTTTATTTTATAATATAAAAGGCATCAGATAATAGTAAAGGTCGAATGTGCTGTCAATATCATTTATTGTCATAAAAATAAATAATATTATCTTTGAAGTAATTTTATTTTGTGATATTATAATGTTGGCAAAAAAGTCTGATAGCTTTTTACCCGACTGCCCCAGAAGGAGGGTAATGTTTTTCTAGAGTATGTATGTATGTCTATTTCTTTGGCACGCTCTGCAGCCTAAACGGCTTGATGTATTTTATCATTTGAGGTGTCGATAGATTCGTCTTAATTGGGAGTGACATAGGCTATTATAATATTTATATATTGCATCTGTAAATTTAAAAAAAAGGGAGGGGAAGGTTTTTTCAAATTAATTACAACAATAATGAAATCGAATAAAAGCTAGTAATGCATGGAAAAAACAAAAACCCGACTGCAAAACTATGTTTTTGCAGTCGGGTTTGCTGTGCCTGCTCCTGTCCCATGGTCTTTTGGGTCCTCGCAACACGTTGTTTTCATCCATTCTCCATCCACGTCAAGATTGAGTCTATGGTCGATATTTCTCAAACGATTCGTTACAATCAAAATATTTCTAAAGTAGAATATTAAGGTATTGTAATACTTTAAAGGAAGGACTCCTCCAACCGGCAAAATGGAGGGACCAAGGATTTTGGTTTAAAGTCAAAGTCAAATAATTTATTTCAAATAGCCACATTAAAGGCACTTTCGAACGTCAAAAACAAAAAAATAGAACTGATTCTCCCCTTCCAAAAGGTAGTTTTCGTATGGAGAAGAATGGGCAAGAAACTCCACCGTTACTCTTTTAAAAATAATGTTTTACAATATTTTGTATACATCAATTATATAATTACATGTGAAGACAATGCACCTAGAATACGATTACTGTACCACAATAGATAAAAAGAATTAAAAATGGAGCAATGACAAATAAATAAATTAAGTATGTGATAGATACATGGTGCTCACACATATTGACAAACATTAAATTGTAAGTAAAAGTATACGATATTCCTATAGTTTTACAAGTAATACTAATAAGATAGTGCGTGAGTTTAAGTAACTACGTATACATTGAGGTAGCTAAACTAGTCATACAGCCAATTACGGATTTACAATTTAATAACCATACAATATGCAGCAGAAACAAACATACAAAGTGAGTAGTGAAATGCTAGCACCATCTAAGCATTGCTAAGTGTACAGTGTGAGTGAGTGTGTGGGAGTGTGCATGAGGAGTGGTGAATGGTGTGTGGATATGTCACAGTGGTAGTGGTATGGGGCGATTCTAATCAATGTCAACTTACTTAATTTTTATTTTTATTTTTTATTTAGGTTATTAGGCAGTTCGTCACATACCGATGTTATTAATTGTTTCTTGAATGTACCTTTTTTGGTATTAAAAAGGTCAAATTACTGCATAGGTATCAAATAGTAGATTTACAGTAGGTATTCAATTGTTATGTAGGCTGATATTAAATCCAACGCTTGGTCCCTCCATCTTCATAGGGACCATTCTGCCCTGTCAGCTGTCACACTATCACTGTTCACTTGTTTTTAGGGTTCCGTACCCAAAGGGTAAAACGGGATCCTATTACTAAGACTCCGCTGTCCGTCCGTCTGTCTGTCTGTCTGTCACCAGGCTGTATCTTATGAACCGTGATAGTTAGACAGTTTAAATTTTCACAGATTATGTAATTCTTTTGCCGCTATAACAACAAATACCTACTAAAAAACAGAATAAAATAAATATTTTAGGGGGCTCCCATACCACAAACATGATTTTTTTACCGTTTTTATAGATGGTACGGAACATTTCGTGCGCGAGTCATACTCGGCTCGACTTCTTTCATAAATTATCTCTCTCTTTCTATATTATAGAAAAACAAACATCTCTCTTCCTATGAACTTACAGACGTATGAAAAAGCAAAGCACGTTCAGATCAACTTTTACTTGCAGCGTGCAAAAGGTTTAAATATTATTTTCCATACCAAACTCTGTCAATTGACATCCAACGTGGCAACGCTGCCAGCCTTTTGGGCACTTTTCTCACTGACAGCTATGCGGAAGAATTTTTGATGCCCAATTTTTTTTTTTTCCTTTTTTACTTTTACTTACTTTATAATTTTTGTGTAACTGTTAGCTTTTAAAATGTAAATAATTGTATTTGAAACTCAATAAACAAATTCTGTCAATATTAGGAATGAAAATTTTAGTTTGACATGGTGACTTCGTGCCCTTTAAAGATTTTTTTTAAGGCGAAGTGGGAGTGACGGGAACCGAAGGGGGTGGTATATCCCCGCCCGCGCGCAACAAAGTTTACAAATATTTAATTTTAATATTTTCTTTGTGTTTATATAGAAAAATAAGGACAAAATCCCTTAAAGTATTTAATAGTGAACACGTAGACAAAATTTTATTACAATGGCTTTGATAACAATCGAATGGAATAGGTTTTTCTCTTTATAAAGCAGATTTTAAGGAAACTTTGCGGTTTTTTTGTATCGAGGAAAGTTTTGTCAATCGTGTTTCGGGCCTCATACTTCACTTAAGACACTCTTCAATTTTCGTAATCATAAAAAAAATTACGCAAATTTATACGTTGTTCTTGTGAGGGAAAAATTGATTTTGCGTGAAGTCGAAACGCATCAAAACATCTGCTTTGGAACCACTTCACCTTAAATAGAAGGTATTTAATACAGATCCAATCTCGATCTAGGTTTAAACTGACATGTGTGCATTATTTGACCATAAAGTCGTTACTATTTTATCTCAGTTCAACGCCTTCATAACGACCCATAATAAACTACTATAGCTGTCTCGGACATTATTGACAATTCAGACAATTTATGTTCGATAGACTATCCGAGATACGTACTGAAGTTAGGAGATAGTTTTGAGTATACAGTCGAAATGTGCCAATACAGTGTCGGATAGAGCTATGCACTCATTTTATTACTCGATGCTATTCCCGTAGAGAGTTTGTTGTATGTAGTTTTGTAGTAAATACTTCTAGTATTAAACTTAGTCAGTGCTGGGCAATGCCTCTCAATATTTTTCATGGTAGGTCGACAAAGGGCACGGAGACGAACGCCTCGGCGGCCGCTACTGACGACAGCGGCGGCATTGACAGTGAAGAAAAGAAAGGAAGAAAGAAAGAAAATAAAATTGTATTTACCATAGAAGGCACACAATCACAAAAAAAAAACAGAAAATTTTGAAATATATAGTATTGTGTGCCTCACGGCTGCGCCAAATAGGCCCAGTTCTAGTGTATTGAATGACTATTTCATGAAATCATGACATTTGACACTTTCATGAGCTTAGAGAGTTGTATTGCTGATTCTAATGTTTATAATTCTGTAAATTCATATTTGTTACGAGTGCTAATAATATTTAGATCAACATACAACCTGATACTGACCTGCAAATTGCAAAAAACGTAAGAAAATTTGAATTTCGCGGGCCACCCTAGCGCTTCCCCCTTAAATTGATACTAAATATTATGTATTTGTTTAAAAATTATCAGTTCTCATACGGTTAAAATTTTCCATACTTACCAAGCGTGTCACCGTTTATTCGCAGTCAGATTCTATGTCATTTGTGTCGTAGTGCAAATGACATTATATAAACTGATGGTATTGAAGGCGGTCTGTGATAGATGCTGTGCGCTCAGCGCACTTTCGGGCCCACGAATTTTATTAGTAGTTCCGTCTCTGGACTCTGCTGGCGCGACGATTTCATGCTGTTTCTCTAGCAAACAGTATACTGTTTTTGTTCTTGATTGATTCATTTTCAATCATAAGGCGAGACTTATGGTATAACCTATTATAATAGACCAATCTTTTATTAAACATGTCAATAATTTCGCCACTTAATAAGTTTCTTCCGAAAAAGCTAATAAAAAAACTCAAATAAAATAGGTATTTTACAAGGTAGGTAGGTCTTTGGTAGGTATTTTACCAATTTTTAATACTGAATAAATATTCTATTCTGATCTACAGAAAAAAAAATCAAATAAAATAATATTATTTTCACACATCCGCCTCTTTTGCCAACCCTACCCGATGACGTCACAGCCGGTGTCTCAGTTTATTCCGGCTGAATATTTCAGGCCGTAATTACAGCCTCTTTTCAGCCATTCACGGTCGTGGCTTGCCCTTAATTCGAGCCCAGGGCACACAGTATAAAATATTCAGTAGATCAACATGACTGTGTCACCGAATTATCTTTGTGAAATTCGTTGTGAATTTAAAAGGTTGTTTTGTGTTTTTGTGATTAATTTTGCTTGTTGCTTATTTATTTCGATATTGGGTGACATATTTGCCTGTTTTTTAGCTAATAGGATTGAATTTAAGGTTCATTTATTTAATTTTATTGAAGTGAGTTGTCATGGTGGTTTAGAGATTTCCAAAACCGCTTGATGAGTATTCGATTGCAAGTTTCAAAACCTGGTATGTATTATGTTTCAATATAAATAAAAAAAGAATAAGTGTATAGTGTATAAATATTCCGTACTTTTAAAGTAATCTAACACGTTACTGATCAATTATCGTGTAGATATTTGTACAATCTGGACTATAATAGCCAACAAGCAGTGAGCTTACTATGAAAGTCGATCCAGTTTCGTACTTCGTATTCTATGTATTATTCACTATAACCAGAGAGATAGTTCATTATTATCATCATTTCAGCCGAAAGACGTCCTCTGCTAGATAAAGACCTCCCAAGCACCGCCACTTCGATCGTTTCCGTGCTTTTCGCATCCAGCGGATACCTGCGGCCTTCACCAGGACATCGGTCCACCTTGTGGGAGCCTTTCAACGCTACGTGTTCCGATACGCGGTCGCCACTCCAGAAGCTTTCGGCCTCATCAGCCATCTGTTCTGCGAGCAATGTACCCTGTTCAGTGCCACTTCAGTCTGGCAATTACCTTGAATCTCCTGCGGACACAGACAGTTTTAACTATAGTTATTTCAAACTTAATTATTTCTCCACGCTTTTAAACCTTATTAAGACACGAGTCTATTACAAAAGTTCAACTAACTTTTAACTAGTTCTAAAATGTAGTCCAGGTAGGCTCGGTAAGTAATATGTTCTAGTCTAGAACATACAGGGTGTAAGGGTAAACACCGTTGTCACTAAAACCATGGGTTGTTGACTTAAATATCAAAATAAATGACCGAGTAATAAAAACTTTTTTTTTTTTTGAAGATTTTAGAAAGTTTCTATACGAGACCGTGCTCGCAAGCGAAACAGCGGACTGACTGAGAGAGGAGTCGCGCTCGCGGCCGGTCAGGTCACATACCGCGCCCCCCACCCATTTTGAGGCGCAAGTTCGTTGCCCTAGCACATAGGTGAAAGGGTGAAAATGTCTTAATTTTTCATTGATTTTACGTTCTATAAATGACACCAAACCACTGGTTTCAATTATATCGGTGGGAATCATGCAATGACTACTCCCGCTCTGGGCGGAGCGGAAGGGCGTGTCAGACTTTTACTGACTAAAACCCACCCGTGTTCCTTCAGTTGCCTGTTGCCAAGGTCCCGGTATCCCTTTCGAACTAACCCGCAACCCTGGCAGGCATCGGTCCTAGCGGACCCTACCCTACCCTAGCAGCCTGTATTACATTGTGTTTCGAGAAACCTCTGGTGGCCTTACCACATCATAATCCCTGCGTTTTTTTAAATTTGTAGATTTCGAAATTTAACCTTATTTAAAATACTTACCTATAAGTACTTACGTACTAATAGTTGGTACCAAGCAAGCTTATGTTTTATAATATTGGGTCTGACTATTAATTACTTATTATAATCGAGTTCTTCATTACGAGCATATTTTCAAGAAGGATGCGGGCTATGGTTTACTTTTGTACAAAGGTTTGGCTGCTGAGAATTACCTGAGAATTCCTTTCTTCCTAAAAACAAGTAAAGTTTTGCTTGAATTTAGAAAAATACTGATGAAAGCTTGGCTAGTTACGTTTTCAAATCGTTTTTTTTATGATTTCTTCGCTTACAAAAATGCAGACGCTAATTAATAAATTCCATTACATATTTATATGTTTATCCGACACATTTTAAGCTCAAAAATAAATTAGAAAAATACTGACTTGACATACTGCTTAAAGATACTGTGAAACCAAGTTTTATAAACTTCAATTCAGTGTGATTTTCACTCATTGACTACCTGCCGTTTTTAATTAATCCTAGATTGGAAAAAACGAAGATAAAATAAAAATGCTATTCATAAAAAAAAATAACTTGTAGGTACCTAATTCTTTTCATGAACTTTTAACTATCGCTTCAATAAATAAAATGATAGAAAATAATTATGATCACGATATAATAGGTTACACGATTATTGATCTTTTATTATGCAAATGTGCAGTGATGAAATATAAAAAAATACTATATTCAGACATAGTGATCCAGCTTGAAATAAATATAATGTTAAAGTTGAGGATTGATGCTAGGTCTTATGTTTGAAAAAACACGATTACATGAATACAAAGTTACCTCTAAACAGAACTATAAACCGCTGGTATTCAAAAAATACTTCAAATTAGATCATGAAACTTTGCATAATAATTGAACTATGTATAAAGCAGGTCTTAAATATTTTTTAAATTACCATTATTTTCACCATGTAAAGCAATTACCTAAACTCTTTGAGGATTGAGAGTCGCTAGCGTCCCATTCCGTCTCGCTCTCACTTAGGTCGCGAGTAGTATGGTGCAAGCGAGATATAATCTAATGATGGGACAGCCTTAAATGACATGCTAGATTAAAGCGTTGTGTCGTCGTATCCGAAGTTTCAACGGATCGGCGGATGAGAGATGAGGTGGGGGGAAGGTGATGCGCTGCGCTGTCGGACCCTGTTGCGACGACGGTCAGTATTCCACTCCTAGAGGGGCTGATACATTGTGACGACTGACTGAGGTGCGTGTGTCGTCCTCTTGCGCTGCGACGTCGTGCGTCGCCGCAACGCAGGTGTCCCAAGTAGCATTGCAAGCTGTATACAGGCTGTTTTTAAGTTGGTTTTTATACTAGAAGCAGTATATTCAGGCTGTATATAGGCTGTTTAAGCGCTTATACAATTCTTGTAAGTAAAAAAAGGCCCATATTATACAGCTTTTTGCGTTAGTAGAGCTGTATAGTAGCTGTAGAAGTAATAGAGGAGCTGTATAATAGCTGTATTAAAGCTGTTATTCGATATACAAAGAAACTATTATACTACAGATATTATCTTATAATTATTTTGTAAAGAAAAGTGTTCTAAATAGGTTTTTGAAAAAAAATAGAAAAGAATAAAAATAAAACAAACAACTATTTTCGATGACATAATGCGTGTAATATGTGGCATACAGTGCGTTGATCCGTTGCGACGACGTAACGCAACGCACTAATGGGGCATCGCCCTTACTTTCATAAATAACGATTCAGTGACGTCATTGTTCTCCAGAATACTAATAATCCTACACAAAATATCATTATCCTACACATAATATCCTGAAATCCTCTGAATTGTATCCTTTCATTGAACAACAAGACGCTATCCTAACACAATTTCAAGGGTAGCATTCTTCCAATTTTCAGGGGTCGTCTATCGATTTTGACCCTTAAGCGTTACCGTTAAAGAGGTCAATTTTGGGACCCTGAAGGTCCCAATGATTGCTCAAATTTATTTCGTGATCGTTCGATGATAATACAATTTCAGTTTTGTTCGGATTATTTCAGTTTTACTTAAGATTTTTGGCGCTGACAAAAGTTTTACAATGTTGTGGATTGCGTCGGTAGGTAAAAATGTGGTTGAAACAAAATAGGAACAAAAGATCTAGGGCTATTCGCAAGAAAAAAAACAAGCATATTTTTTTGCATGGTATTGTTAAATTTCATTTTTTTTGTACAGTCAGGCTATGTGAATGAACCACTTTGACAATAAATCGTTTGAAACCGTCAAAATAACAAAGATGGCAGATGACTAGTTCGTTACCAAGGTAATGTATGTTTACGCGAATGTCGACCTAATTGTATTTGAATGTCTGTAAGATAATAAGCTTATGGTGGGTCAGAATTCAATTTTTTCGACCGTACAGTACCTGTTTCATGATCTGACAATTGAATTTAATGTTTGTTCTTTGTTTCTTCACAGTCTTATTATTCAATAAAAAAAATCAAGTAATAAAAACTAAAGCCCAACTACGACTTAAAAGGTATAAACATGACACCACAGACAGACAAATTAAAAATACGGAGTCACACGTGTCAGGGCATAAATCGAACAGATTACGTGTGACTCCGGATTTTTAATTTGTCTGTCTGTGGTGTCTTGTTTATACCTTTTAAGTCGTAGTTGGGATTTAGTTTTTATTACTTGATTTTTTTTAAATTTTTTTTTGGGGTATACTTATATATATTTTTGAAATGTGCTCATTAAGCCCTTTCATTTGATACCCAACATGGTACGATTAAACCATTTTTTTTTTAAGTTCCTCACTTTATGTCCTCTAGAGGACGCCATTTTTAATTTAATGTGACTTCACATAACCTATAACCAGCGGTCAAATTGTGATAAGTGGTTTGGAAGATAGGAGGGAACAGATGAACATACATACATACATACCGGTCAAAATCATAACCCTCTTTTTTTCTTCGCCGTAGTCGGGTAAAAAGAATATCGTTTTTAATGCGTATCTTGCAAAACATCCCCGAAAGAATACTCCGTGAATTATAGGAGTCAAGAAAATGAGTTAAAAGGGATCAAATTAAATTCGGGTATTTTATTTTCATGCTCCGCTTTCCTTGGGAAATAAGATAATTTTCCTTATAGCAGAGTCGGTACCTTTGATAACAAACTATGAAGGCAGTAAAATTACAAACAGCATAATAAGTTGAAGATAACGTACATCATCATGTGCCTAGCCTTTCCCCAACTATGTTGGAGTCGGCTTCCAGTCTAACCGGATGCAGCTGAATCAATCTACCTAGCCTTTTCCTAACTATATTTGGATCGGCTTCGAGCCTAACTGGATACAGCTGAATACCAATATTTTACTTGGAGCGACTGCCTATCTGACTTCCACAACCCAGTGACTAGGTAATACGATATCCCTTGATAAGACTGGTTGTCAGACTTTCGGGCTTCTGACGACCCGTAATGACTGTCAAAAATCCAAGAATGGCAGCCGGGACGAACAGTTTAACGTGCTTTCCGAGGGACGGAGGAGTCTCGGTATGTAAAGATGGTCCGCAATCCACGGACCAACCCTGGCAAGCGTAGCTTAACCTGGTGGATCGACCCGTGCGGCTGTTATTACTTAGCCACGACTTAAGTATCATATCCAAATGACGGGTACCAAACGACATTGATAACCCAAAGCACACACCGATAACCCCTTTTCACCTAAAAGGGAGCTAACTGAAAGATAAGAGGCGAAAATATACGATATTCTTAGACTGAATAGTATTTTAGAAGACGTTACTGACAACCAATGGCGTCAAGATAAAAATAACTGTCTTCCGACGCCATTTTGGATACCTACATGTGAAGTAAATAGTTTGAGAATATTATGCGAGAAGTGTTAGACGAATGCGATCTTTTATTTGTTATGATGGCAACCGAATGCGATAATCTTCTAGGTTAAGCAACTCTTGCTGAGGTCGGTCTGTGGATGGGTGACCATCCATTACATATCGATACCCGTCTGTGGGTCAGAATTCTAACTAATATTATAAATACGAAAATGAGTATGGTTGTTTGTTTGTAACATTTTCACGCTAAAAACGCACAGGACTAGACCTTGACCTGAAGAAGGACATATAATACTTTTTATCCCAATGTTTCCACGGGATCGAGACTTATGCGGGTGTAGCCGCGGGGCGCAGCTAGTAAAGATATAAATTATCAATCCATAGTTCTTTTAATCACTTTCTTATATATGTCCATCTATCTATATATAAATATGTACAAGGATGTCTGCCCTGACACACGTTATTTCCTCCGTGACGTATAAGGAAAACCGTAAGAAAAACTCTTTGGGAGCATTATTCATATTGTCATTTTGATGGAGTCCGATAATAATAGGAAATATATTAAATGTTATAAACACTATCTTCTTCAATTATATATTCGTAATGAAATCCTTATTTCAAATGTTTATCAGCCTATAATGTTCCCACTGCTGGAACATAGGCCTCCTCTCGGTGAGAGGGAGTGGGCTACGGCCCCAGTGCGGGTTGGTAGATTTCACATGTCTTAGAACTTTTGGCTCTAGGACATGCCGGTTTCCTCACGATGTTTTCCTTCACCTATGCCAGTGATCGAACATCATTGTGTGTTTATTTTATGATACTACAATATCATGTGTTAATAACTAATGAATTCCTTACTAATGGTCATTTACCTATTATTTCTCGACAAAGCGACATACATTGTAGTCTTCACGAGCACACTGACGTCCCATTAGCACGCTCCATCTACGGAACCCTAAAAAAACAAAAGTAACTCGGCCCAACGTTTGAAGCCACTTGTTATTACATAGTACAAACTGACATGACCCTCATTTGTCATAGTCACTGAGAAAACAGGATTCTGAACGAAAATAAACAATGAATGGAAACGACTTCCTCTTTAGTATGTTTATTCGTACTTATGTTTGTTTACATGCAAAAATACTTTGCCTACTTGAAGAAGTCAAGCAAGATTCACAGAACGCTTCATTTTACTTGGCAAAGTAAAGTTACGTTCTTGATTAGTTTTCAACAGAACTATATTATAACGTTTGGTGTCAACTAATCTAGTACCTAAATAGTCTAGTCTAGTTAGCGTGTGACTCTAACTGACTAAGTATCTTTTAATTTTTGAAAGGCCTGTATTGTCCTCCCACACCTACTAACACTGTAATTTCGAAATAGTGTAAAAGCCAATTATTTTTAAAGAGTAACCGTGGAATATCTTGCCGGCACTTCTTCATAGGAAACGACCAATTGGAACCGTGCACCTAGCTTCTGACGTTTCATAAGTGCCCATGTAGGTTTATCTAATCTAATCTAACTAATATTATAAAAGCGAAAGTTTGTAAGTATGGATGGATGGATGGATGGTTGGATGGATGTTTGTTACTCTTTCACGTAATAACGGCTGAATGGATTTGGATGAAATTTGGCAAACAGATAGTTTATAATTTGTATTATCTGGATTATCTCATAAGATACTTTTTATCCCAATATTTTCAGGGGATCGAGACTTACGCGGATGAAACCGCGGGGCGCAGCTAGTATAAAATAAAATATGTTGATTTTTTGACTCTTACCAAAGACAAATACTGAATAATTTTCTGCAGGAGGACTTTCACTCTTGTCGTGTTGTCTCTGTAATATTAATTATTTATCGTGTTATTTTTAAAAAACTCCTCCGTGCCTCGGAAAGCACGTTAAGTTGTTGGTCCCGGCTGTCATTTGTGGATCTTTGACAGTCATTACGAGTCGTCAGAAGCACGAACGTCTGACAACCAGTCTAACCAAGGGGTATCGTATTACCCAGTTACTGGGTTGTGGAGGTCAGATAGGCAGTCGCTCCATGTAAAATACTGGTATTCAGCTGCATCCGGTTAGACTGGAAGCCGACCCCAACATAGTTGGGAAAAGGCTAGGCAGATTGATTGTTATTTTTTTTTTAAGTCGATCGCAACTGGTCTATTATATATATTTTGGTCTAGCAAATAAAAAATCTGAGTTTAGTCTTTACAATTTGTTTTTTTTTAATTATCATTTGTAAAGGTATACCACGCAGCTGCATCTTTGGAAGAATCCAACATAGTTGGGAAAAGGTAAGGCAGGTTTTGATCTGGAATTAGAGATGACTGATTTCCTCACAATATTTCAAATTGGCAAACAACTGTTTCGCTCATAACAGATAAAAAAGCTGCCGTTTTATAAATACAACAGGAAAAATTGGTTCTAATTCCATTTCTCAGCTCAAATAATTCCCTTATAAAAATAATCTCTTTGGGGAAGTCGAAGGAATTAAATTATTTGACTAACTAAAACAAGCAAGTCATTTCTTATAACAGTATCCGCTTCTATAACAAGTTGCCAAAGTCGGTTACAGAACTTAGCGATGGAAAGTTCAAAACCCACATCAAACGAATCCTTATCAAAAAAGCATATTATAAGATTATAGAATATCGTCATGCTACTTTAATATTACTATCCTTTTTTTTTTTTTTTTTTTTGAGGGTGGGAAATCATCCAATGACTTCTCCCGCTCTGGGTGGAGCGGAAGGGCGTGTCAGACTTTTACTGACTAAAACCCACCCGTGTTCCTTCAGTTGCCTGTTGCCAAGGTCCCGGTATCCCTTTCGGACTAACCCGCAACCCTGGCAGGCATCGGACCCCGCCAATTGTGCTGACATCTCTTTGAGGCGCGCGTGGAACACGACGCGCCATCGACCCGGGCCTGGTCCTGATCGGACGGCGAGCTACCCATTGCTCGTCGTCCGCAAGCCCGCGCCTATGGTGGCCGGGAATCCGCCTGGGATTCCCGACGCCCAGGGCGTCTCCACCGGCGGCGGCGGTTAGGGGCGTGAGGACGCACCTTTGCCTCTCCCTCACGCGTTCCGCCTCCTCCTTCGCGAGCATTACTGCTTCGCAGAAGGAGGTGACTGCTATTACTATCCTGTATCATAAATTGTTTATTTATGATTTGTATTTGTGTCCTGTCGGTTTTCGCGAAATATTATTTTTGTTATTCAATTGTTTTATTTAGTGAAACCTTTGGTTCCCGAGGGGATTATAACTATTTCGACACTTCGTCAGTTACAATGTAAAGTTGATTTTTCGTTTTATTTATCTGTTTTTTTTATTTTTAACACTAAGGCCGCATACACACGGGATTCGTCATTGACGATTCGCGATTTCAACTTTTAATACCCCCACAAACCATGAACTGTTGCATGCACCCATAAACTAACTGATAAAACAATAATTCTGATATAGTATGTAATTTTATACAGTCTTACCAAGGGGTATCGTATTACCCAGTTACTGGGTTGTGGAGGTCCGATAGGCAGTCGCTCCATGTAAAGGACCTGAAGCCGACCCCAACATAGTTGGGAAAAGGCTAGGCAGATGATGATAGATTTAGCTTGTAAGGCCACTCTATCGCATTGGATCGCAGATCTGTAATGGTAGATGTAGGCAAGATTTACGTAAATAAATAAACACAATGTTTTGCGTGCGTTACGTTGCGCATCACCGTAAACAGCGACTTTTCACGCCAAAAATAAAAGTCGTTTCCCAGCAATTATTTTTGTGCAAACTTACTTAATTTGATGTACAGAATGCGTAGTTGACGGCTATGTGATGGGTCTTTTTACACCCTGTATAATGTCAATCGCCATTAAAAGGGCCTCCATGATTGAAGATTTTTAAGTTCGACCGGCACTCCCTCTGCAGTTAGACATACTACCAACTTAGCTGACTGGCAATATTTTTTACCACAACATGAGCTGTTATCACATATAATATCTCTGATGAGGCAAACCGTAGGGCGTCGTAAGGTATTGTGTTATATTGTAGAGGTCAGATAGGCTGCATTCGGTTAGACTGGAAGCCAACCCAAATAAAGTTGGAAAAAGGCTAGGCAGATGATGTCAATGCCCTTCACTCTTTGTAATAGTCTCTGTTTCTGTTCTTGATTGGTAAATTATCAATCATTGCACGGGGTATAATTACATATATAAAAATTTAACCATTTATGCACACACATAATATACAGAAAAGAAGAAAGGAACAGAAAAATAGGTACAAAAAGGCACTTTTAATTTTGTCACTCTTACAAAAAAACTTGCGAAAAGAAATTTATTTAATCACCACACTTCACAATCTTGTTGGTGATTATGGTTATTATAGTGCAGAAATTACTGTGATCATAATCTATATAAAACCAAGAAAAAACAACAAAATTATAGGGTTGAAGCTATATAAAAATGTGCATTATTTAATTCGTTGTCATAAACGAACTACTTCATTCAGACATTTATTACAAATTATCCGATATCAAACAGTAATTTTACTTCCTATTTTAAGTATCCTTTTATCTAATTAAAATGACGATACAATTCGAATTTAATAATAAAAACTTGCCGTATAATACTAAAATACAATTCTAAAAAGCATAAAGTCAAAGTACCTCATAAACAATGCAGATTCTACCCCTGAAATATCAAGAGACATCATACGGAATTGGCGTAGCGCCTCTACGAGATTTCGTAGCGTCCCGTAGCATCCCGCTACGCGCATCTACGGGCTTTAGTAACATTCCGAGTGTCGAAGCGACAGGGTGTTCCCGTTTTTTCTCTCGCTTTCAAAACTCTTCTTGTGAAAAAAAAGTCTTTCTCTATTCGTCTTGTAGCAAAAAATCGAGTTCGTTGTTCAGTGTCGAGTGTGCTAATTTTTTTTTAAATATTTTTTTCAAGCGTTTGTTATCGTGCCACCGTTTGTTATGTAATGAGTAAGTATATAAGTTTTGTTTATGTAAAATAACTTGGAGGCTCGTATCATGTATGAAATGATGAGTATTTCCAGGTTATTTTTTTTGTGTAGCGAGACTTTTTTGCCGAAACGTACTTTGTTTGATTAAATATTTAGGATTGAGTTTTAAATTTTTCGGGTGCCTGCGTTTTAATTAAATTTTAGGGTCTTTAACTTATTTGAGGGTTTTTAAATTCATATTGTGTCATAAACGTTGTCGTGTAAGCAGATTTCGAAATTATTTTTGCAAATTAATTAAGTGAATTTAATTCACCCATTTGTTGAATTTAACTGTTTAAATAAATGAATAAACAATTTCATTTCAATGAATTCAATCATTTAAATAAAGTGTGTCGTAGGTTATAACAATTCCGAAAATAATTAGAAAACGTTAATGGTTTCAGCGTTGTATCCCCAAGGGGCGCATCCGTTGAAATGCTTGCGTACAACGATATTCCAAATTACAAAATGAAAAAGTTTAATTTTCGAATCCACATCTGTCATAATTAACTTTTGTTTTTTTAATTCAGTGATTATTTTGTTCCATTTTTAATTTAGGAAATCGGCGGTGCCTGTATTGGCCTATAGTTTGTTCTGGTTGAGTATAAAGGCCTCCTTTCATAACGATTCCTACTACTCGTACTATCTGGACAATATTATTTAAAACTACAGCTTACTTTGTTAAGAAATACTACAACCAAAACCTGTATCAAAACGATTTAAGAAGAGTCCGGTTCTTCATTTACTTACAGAATAAATTACATGGCATTGTTTATTGCTAAATTACAAATAAGAAAATATATTATTTGAATAATGAAATTCAATAACTAAGAGTTGTAATGATTGAATAACATAATTATTGGTATAGTCAACTTTCTTCACAACTTTTGACAATCATTTCCATTTAAATTAAACTTCAGTAAGGTTGAAAAATATCTTGCTGAAAATATGTAATAGTTTGAATAAAATTCCATAAATTGTTTGAATTTGGAAAATTAATCAAGAATAGTTTAAGACAAGTAACAAAAAAAAACAAAAGCGCATTGATAACCTGTGCGAGGCCAAAAGGGCTCCTATCTCCGCATATTTGAGAAAAAATAAACAAATACCGCACTAAGTAACATAGACTAGAATTTATAAAGATATCACGCGAAGCCGCTGGCGGAAGCTAGTTATAAATAAACCTGTGTACGGTTGGTACTCTTTGGGCTACCAAAGAGTACCAACCGTACACCTGCGACAAACATAAAATATTTATTCAAATCCAAATTGCTTACAGTATTACTGTCTGTGTGAAGATCTTTCTATAAATCGTTGGCAAATAAATGTATCTCAATATTTTATTATTCCATTTATAAAAATGATTTTATAAGAATCAAATACAAAATCGGCTTATCCTGGCTTGTTTTTATGTCCAATGTTCTTTGTTTGATATTTAGAAAAATACCGGTTACTTAACTTGATATTTTATTCATAATATTGTGCTGTAAACGATTATTGTTGAATATTATGTGGATCTTCTCATGCTTCCTCATAGGTATATTTCTTCTTAGATATTACTACCTCATAGATATCAGTTTTTTTTTTAGAGTGCCCCATTATGTGTCTCTTTTTCGTGAATGTGTGAAAGTGTGGAACTCTCTGCCAGCATCTGTGTTCCCTTCCACGTATAACCCGTCAGCCTTCAAAACAAGAGTGAACAGGCATCTTCTGGGCTTGCTCGTTCCATCATAGACCTCATCTATTGCTTCCCATCAGGCGAGATCGAGGTTAAGAGCAGTCCCATAACTCAAAAAAAAAAAAAAAAACATTTTTACAAGTTGTCAATCTTCTATACTAGTATTAATTAGGCAAATAATGTGTTTGTGTGTTTGAACGTGTTAATCTCTGAAACTACCAGTCGCATTTCAAAAAATATTTTTGCATTTGGTAGCCCAATTCTTGAGGAAGGCTTTAGGCTATTTAACAACTCGCTAAGAGCCTTAGGAGCCGAGCAGAAACGAGAAAAGTCGGAAAGATCGCTTAGCAAAAACTAAGTAATAGCGCGGGCGGGGGATGCGATGCGACGCGGTGGTTCGGGGGGCGGATTTCCACGTGGACATAGTCGCGGACAGAAGCTAGTGATAAATAAAAGGGGAAATTGCCATAATCTCTCCTGGGACATACATTTATGACCGCATATTATGTTGTTATTAGCAGACAGTAGGACGCTGTATCCATCTTCGTGACATAATCACTTAGTCACGTTGTACAACACTAAGAGATTGGGGAATATTGTCGAGAAAACCGGTAATATAACGTTTCAATTATCCATATTAATATTATGTTCACACAAAACCTCTCTGTAGATGTTATTCTCTAAACCAGGCATACTCAAAGTGTGCTCCGCGGAGCCCTGGGGCTCCGCAAATCCTCTGTTGGGGTTCCGCGAAAATCCTATGGCATTATGTCCAACTGTTCGGCGACCTTGCTTTAATGTGATATTTTAGCTGCTTCAGAATCATCCTAATCTCGTACGAATAATAATTAATTTATATACACAACTGACTCCTTAAAAATTCAGAGGTTATCAATTCGAACCGTATTTTCTTATTAAAACTATTTTTATTTTCGCCATAATCCAACAGTGCCAGCCCTAGTGGGAAAAAGTGAAGTCAGAGCATTGCGAGTTTTTTTTTATAATTTCCCCACCAATATCAATTAGTGGGACACAGTGGACGACAAAACTGTAAACAATCAATCTACTTTGTTCCACTGGTGGAGCAAAGTGGAATTCCATGAAACGCAGTTTTTGATTATTTTAGGGCTCCGTCAAATATTTCCATTTACAAAAAAAATCCATGGCCAAAAACGTTTGAGAACCGCTGCTCTAAACATCACTTCGAAATTCAAACGGTGTCTCGTTTTGAATCCGCGATTGTCTCGTTTTGAATCCGCGATGACTTTTAGTTATTTATGCAACTGTTATATAATAAGGTGTAACACTCATGTGATACTATTATCACACGAGGCGAATAATACCTAATTATTTACAGTTAAGCATACAAGACTTTATCTACACCCATGAATATGAGTCCTCTATAAAAGGTTTGCAATACTAATATCGAAGAAAAATGGAGGGATACGACGCACGTGAATTTAAATTTTTTCGAATTCGAATTTCATTTGTTTTTTTTCTTTTAAATTACGGTGCTTTGTTCGTGAAACGCGCCTGCATGACAATGTTGTTTTTTTTTAAATGAGTTGCATTATGAAAGGATGGTGGGCGAGAGTGGTCCCAGCACGGCCAGCCACTACGTGTGAATTACTTAAAAGAGCAGATAAAACTGATCATTTTTTATTATGACACCATCAAAATCTGTCCCGGAGGAACCGAGCTACGTGCATCTAAAGTATTTTTCTCTGTCCGCGGCTTAGCTCAAACACTGTTAGTACTAGACAGCTGTTATCTGGCATGGATAGACATATTAATCACGCCGACAAAGCGGTATTATAAAATCGAAAACATCATCTTTTTTTAGGGTACCTCCCCTACAAGTAAAGTGGGGATGGTGTTTTTTTTTCTTCTTTATCCCATGGTGTGGGGTATTGTTGGAAAGGCCGTTTGAAAATATTGTGAGTCTGTGAAAACCATTTTCGGATTCAGGGATCCGTTTACGAAATATTCAGCTTTTAAGTGCTATCTGAGTGGGCGAGAGTGGTCCCAGCACGGCCAGCCACCAAGTGTGAATTACATAAAAGAGCAGATAACACTGAACATTTTTTACTATGACACCATCAAAATCTGTCCCGGAGGAACCGAGCTACGTGCATCTAAAGTATTTTTCTCTATCCGCGGCTTAGCTCAAACACTGTTAGTACTAGACAGCTGTTATCTGGCATGGATAGACATATTAATCACACCGACAAAGCGGTAATATAAAATCACGAAAATCATCTTTTTTTAGGGTACCTCCCCTACAAGTAAAGTGGGGATGGTGTTCTTTTTTCTTCTCTATCCCATGGTGTGGGGTGTCGTTGGAAAGGCCGTTTGAAAATATTGTGAGTCAGTGAAAACTATTTTCGGATTCAGGGATCCATTTACGAAATATTCAGCTTTTAAGTGCTATCTGAGTGGGCGAGAGTGGTCCCAGCACGGCCAGCCACCACGTGTGAATTACATAAAAGGGCAGATAACACTGAACATTTTTTACTATGACACCATTAAAATCTGTCCCGGAGGAACCGAGCTACGTGCATCTGAAGTATTTTTCATATCATTAATATCTCACCTAACCTAACCTAACTTATTCAGCACGGCCAGCCAGTACGTGTGCATTACTTAAAAAAGCAAATAAAACTGAATATTTTTTATTACGACACCATCAAAATCTGTCCCGGTGGAACCGAGCTACGTGCATCTAAAGTATTTTTCTCTGTCCGCGGCTAAGCTCAAACACTTTTAGTACTAGACAGCTGTTATCTGGCATGGATAGACATATTAATCACGCCGACAAAGAGGTAATATAAAATCGAGAAAATCATCTTTTTCAGGGTACCTCCCCTACAAGTAAAGTGGGGATGGTGTTTTTTTTTCTTCTCTATCCCATGGTGTGGGGTGTCATTAGAAAGGCCGTTTGAAAATATTGTGAGTCTGTGCAAAACCATTTTCGGATTCAGGGATCCGTTTACAAAATATTCACCTTTTAAGTGCTATCTGAGTGGGCGAGAGTGGTCCCAGCACGGCCAGCCACCACGTGTGAATTACATAAAAGGGCAGATAACACTGAACATTTTTTACTATGACACCATTAAAATCTGTCCCGGAGGAACCGAGCTACGTGCATCTGAAGTATTTTTCATATCATTAATATCTCACCAAACCTAACCTAACTTATTCAGCACGGCCAGCCAGTACGTGTGCATTACTTAAAAGAGCAGATTAAACTGAACATTTTTTATTACGACACCATCAAAATCTGTCCCGGAGGAACCGAGCTACGTGCATCTAAAGTATTTTTCTCTGTCCGCGGCTTAGCTCAAACACTGTTAGTACTAGACAGCTGTTATCTGGCATGGATAGACATATTAATCACGCCGACAAAGCGGTAATATAAAATCGAGAAACTCATAGTTTTTTAGGGTACCTCCCGTAGAAGTAAAGTGGGGCTGGTGTTTTTTTTCTTCTCTATCCCATGGTGTGGGGTGTCGTTAGAAAGGCCGTTTGAAAATATTGTGAGTCTGTGAAAACCATTTTCGGATTCAGGGATCCATTTACGAAATATTCAGCTTTTAAGTGCTATCTGAGTGGGCGAGAGTGGTCCCAGCACGGCCAGCCACCACGTGTGAATTACATAAAAGGGCAGATAACACTGAACATTTTTTACTATGACACCATTAAAATCTGTCCCGGAGGAACCGAGCTACGTGCATCTGAAGTATTTTTCATATCATTAATATCTCACCAAACCTAACCTAACTTATTCAGCACGGCCAGCCAGTACGTGTGCATTACTTAAAAGAGCAGATTAAACTGAACATTTTTTATTACGACACCATCAAAATCTGTCCCGGAGGAACCGAGCTACGTGCATCTAAAGTATTTTTCTCTGTCCGCGGCTTAGCTCAAACACTGTTAGTACTAGACAGCTGTTATCTGGCATGGATAGACATATTAATCACGCCGACAAAGAGGTAATATAAAATCGAGAAAATCATCTTTTTCAGGGTACCTCCCCTACAAGTAAAGTGGGGATGGTGTTTTTTTTTATTCTCTATCCCATGTTGTGGGGTATCGTTGGAAAGGCCGTTTGAAAATATTGTGAGTCTGTGAAAACCATTTTTGGATTCAGGGATCCGTTTACGAAATATTAAGCTTTTAATTCCTATCTGAGTGGGCGAGTGGTCCCAGCACGGCCAGCCACCACGTGTGAATTACATAAAAGGGCAGATAACACTGAACATTTTTTACTATGACACCATTAAAATCTGTCCCGGAGGAACCGAGCTACGTGCATCTGAAGTATTTAGACCTCCGCCGACGCTTGAACGTCTGTTGTCGGTCGGGAGAGTGGTCTCGACCTCCCTCAACCTCTCCGCAGCCAGTCGTGGGATACGGAGATCTCCTTCTGTGAAACGGTCATCTCACAGAAGGAGATCTCCGTATCCCACGACTCTGCGCTCCTCACCATCGCGCTAGCGACGGCCGGCAGCGACAGGTCGGTTCCCACTTCTGCCACGAGGGCACGTCGCGGCGTCTCCCATGCGGCACACTCTACCAGTGTATGCCGTGTCCTCCAGACAATGGACGCAGCAATGACACCGAGCGTCCGGCTCCCTGTTTATACGACATAGGTACTTCCCGAAACAACCATGCCCCGAGAACACCTGCGTCGCCCTAAATGACAGGGAGCCGTGCCTCCTCTCGCACCGGTCGGATCGCCTCGATGGTAGTGAGGCCGGCGGGAGGGCGCAATAGCCTCTCCTGCCACTCCGCCACCAGGACCTCGCGGAGCTGAGACCGACGCAGGTCGATCTCTCGCTGCATCGGTCCACCGCCCCGCGTCCGCACCCCCTCGCGCCACCGGTACCGTGACGCGAGGACTCTCGCCTCTAGGTCCCAGGGTGGCGACCCGGCCTGTGCACAAACCACCTCGTAGGAGATTGTGCGATACCCCTGATAGACCTGACGGCCATCGCCCTCTGCGGTTTACGCAGCATCGCGATGCTGCCGGCCGTCAGGTCAGAGGCCCACACCGGGGCCCCGTACAGGGCCATGGACCGCAAGACCCCCAGGTACAATCTCCTGCAGGCGGTGCTCGGGCCCCCCAAATTGGGAAGCAGCGTTGTGAGCGCGCCCACCGCGCCCATCAACTTGGGCGCCAGACGCCGGAAATGGGGGCCAAAGTCCCAACGGCTGTCGAGCACCAATCCCAAGTACTTCATGGTGGACTCGACAGCAATCGGGGTCCCCCCGACCACAATATGTGATCCCGTGAAAGACCACGGCCTCCGACTTGTTGATGGCCACCTCCAGGCCCAAACGCCGTATGCGGCCTACGACCTCTGAGACCGCAGAAGTCACCAGCAACGCTGCCTCCCTGTACGAGCTTCCCCGGGCTGTGACCAGCGTGTCGTCCGCGTAACACACCAGGGCCACACCCGGCTGGAGCTCGCCTCTCAGCACCCAGTCGTACCCGATGTTCCACAGGGATGGGCCAACGACCGAACCCTGTGGAACACCGCACGACATGTCGCGCCGGCCTCCGCCGTCGCGTCCCCTGTAGGTGACACACCTTTCCGCTAAAAACCTAACCAAACCTAACCAGACCAAACCTAACCTAACCTGACCTAACATTGTCAGAACTGAATAACCCTGGGACAGATTTTGATGTGCCTTGGCCTGAGTAAAGGGAGAAGTAATGTCTTCAAAACTACAGTGGTTTTATCTGTGGGCGTCGTGGGACCAGCTCCCATATATTCTTGCCCACCATCCTTTAGTATAACACCCGATTGGATGGTATTATGGTTACTATGAGACTGGTTGTTTTAATGTTGCCAATATGCTAACTGTTTCAGGAACTTTTATAGAGGATTTATAGCATGGGTGTAACTAAAAAAACAAATGAGTTCGCTTTCGCGTGTGCGCTCACTTGAGTGAGGTTCCAAGTGAACCTTACAATATAGCACGATCGTTCTATTTTTGAACTATATTTTGGTCTCAAGTGATGGAGATGAGCTTCAGTACTGATTCATTCCCCACGTGGTAGTGCGCAGTCTTCAAATATTTAGTGTTTTTTATTATGTATGCGTGCTCGCCAGCCTGTCTGTGAATGGGAACCGTCTGCGATTTAGGTGTAAAAATCGGCCAAAACTCTGTGATAATTTAGCCTTGTAACTGGATTGATTACTGGAGTAATCAGGAAGTCGGATCATTACGTGGTTAAAACCTACCAGACCCTATTTACGTGAATATACTATTAAGTTGTGTGCGTGTTATGTTTCATGATTCAAATTTTCTTATCTTCTGATTTCAAAAAGTAGGAGTACGCAATAGGGTGGAGCGTCAATGTATGGAGAAAAATAAATGACATTGAATCGATTTTGAATACCTGCACAAAGTTGCATTTGGCTAAATTATAAGTGAATATATTTTTGTTTATTTTTTGGACATATATTTTAGCCCTCTACTTTAGCTCAAAGTTGCCATAATTTAAAGAAATTGGGCATATCTTTAAGCATATACAGAATGTTATAAAAATAAAAATACTATTACATTTCAGCGTACAATTAACACTAAAACACTAATTTTATGAACTAAAATCTAAAACTCAAATTACAAAGATACCCGCAATATTTGTTCATTTTCTTCCCATTGACGTCCGAATTAACGTACCTTTGTGTGCCATTTATCAGTAAATTGACCTTTTTTATATAAAATTAGTCATATTTAGGGTATTATGAGTTAAAATAACAATTTAAAAATAGTTTATGTTTTATTATGTGATGTTTTATAAATTGCCCATTATTGATTTTTCATAATCTTCAAGCAGCAGTAGAGGGATACAAATAGGTTCCAATATTTTTTTGATTATTTTTTTTATGTAATTGAGGGTGCAATGCATCATTCTAGTGCTATTCAATACTGAAAAAGAATTTAAAAAATTGACGCTCCACCCTGGCAGGTACTGCCAATATTTAGTAGTAAATTATCCGAATTTGTAGCCCCGATCCTGGAATTTGTAGTAAAACCCTTAAAAAGTTACAGGGCATTTAAGGTGACTCCTCAATTCAGACGTCTGGAATGTTTATTTTATTGATATATTTTGAAATACTGAATGTATAAGATGTTGGAGTACGCCAATATTTAGTAGAAAATCCTACTAAATATTGATGCTATTGTTGTCCAATTTGATGAACTACTTTACTAGCTTCAACATCTTTTACTACCCTAACTTTTCATTTTATGTTTAGATCAGTGGGAAGGTCGAAGTAAATGGAATCGTTTGTACTCAAGGTTGAGAGTTTGAGCTGTTTATATAAACATTCATTTGACGTATTCTCTGATGTCTTTGCACCAAAGTTCCTTTTCACCAAATTTCATGTTACTAAATGTGCGAGAAGAACGTACGATATATTTAAGTGTTTGATTTCCTCGATTATGTATGAAATAATATGTGACGAGAAATCTTTTTCAAATAATTTTATTTCAATTATTAAACTATATAATAACTAAAACTCATTCGAAAGAGCAGTCCATCGATTAAAAAATATTCGATGAATCGTTCAGTCGAAGTAGCGTTTGGCGATAAAAGGTTGTTTCGCAATAAATTCCATTCGAACAATCGTTCAGTCGACTTTTCATTAATCGAACATATGACTCTCGAAGTTAAAAAACCAGCCACCCTTGTAAAGAGTGGCAAAACATTTTCCTAACGAGACGGTGTCGGCTTCCAGTGCAACCAAACGCGAAAGAAAATCAATAATTTACATAGCATCTTAGTACTATCCCAAACAACTCACTGTGAAAACTTAGGTGAGTGAAGTGAGCTATCAATAGTGTCAATTCTATTATTCTATTTTTAACAAATGGCAAACAAACTCGACTCAACTCGATGTCGAGTATTCTTCCAATGTCTAAAATAAGTTGAAAAAACCAGTGTGCATAAAAAAAAAATGTTAACAGTAATTAAAAGTTGAACAAATAAAATTCTTCGATTGTCAATAGTGTCAATTCCTAACATTAGGTGGAATGACAGCTCATTTTAAGCTCACTTCAGCACGGTGAGATTTTTACAAAAGAGACCAGTTTATGGCCTGGACAAAGTGCCATTCTATCAACCATTACGATGATGCAAAAGTCAAAAATGTATAGGACTGACGTAAGCTATCGAAAAGCTTAATATGTCAATCCTGTTGAAAGTCGTTGTAGAAATACAAAACGTTTTGAAAGCGATTTTGACAAGTCATAAAATATACAATCTAATACTAACATTATGTACAGATAATAAAGGGAAAAAAAAAACAGGAAAAGAGCTAATTGACCATAAAAAAATTCGCCCTCATCGCTGTCAATAGGAAAAGTGGCCAAAAGGCTGGCAGCGTTGCCACGTTGGATGGCAAGCTGAAACAATTGCGTCTTGTGAAGTAACTCTACATCAGGCTTAATGGCCCATTCAGAAAAACAACAAAAAAGTACCTGCCTTAAAAACATTTTCGAAAAGGCTATAGATATTTTTAATGACAACCGCTAAGGAACCGCAACCGCCGTTAAGTATGTATTTATGTACTAAAAAAGGAGCTGTGTCTGCCAACAAACTGCTGTGCAGTTTGGCACAGGTAATATTTTGGTGGTAAGAAATTCCTACCAGGGTTGCGGGAAAGTCCGAAAAAGATACCAGGGCCCTTGGCAACAGGCAACTGAAGGAACACGGGTGGGTTTTAGTCAGTAAAAGTCTGACACGCCCGCTCCGCCCAGAGCGGGAGAAGTGATTTGATGATTTCTATTCCTCAAAAAAAAAAAAACACCGTCTTGAGCAAGCACGGTGATCAATGCTCGTGCCTTCTCATTATGAGAAGATGCCTTAGTGGTATAACAATAATTATGCTGGTATTACCAAATTCATCACAATATTTCTCATAAATAGCATGCTCCTAAAATTATTTACATAAATTCTTACACTCACACAGTGCAAGAAGGTATCACCATTTTATATTATGCCTCAGGCGTTTATTTCAGTATGAAAATATACATAAATGTACGTACAATATTCTGTAAACATATCTGAGTGAGGGATTAAGGCGATGTCTCCAAGATTAGTTTTGTAAATAAGATGTTAACATTTAAATCTGTGTGTTTAGCTTGTCTGTGGTTTAAGACATGTATTTATTATTATAATAAATAAAATACTTTGTTGTTAAAAGTTTTTAGTCAACTAAGTTTGACATTGATAAAGGACTTTATGATTATACAGTGCGTAAGCATCTCACACGCCAGACGGCCACGACCACGACCGCGACCAGTGCCCCGTTTATCATAAGTTACAAGTCTACACGTTCACAAGTTTTATAGAATGTTATTTTTTCGTTAAAAGGCTCTTACATACTGGCGCGATTCGCCGCGCGACCCGAATTTTAACAAAACAATTTCTGAGAAAACTTCACGGCGAACAATGCGGCGGCGTCGCGTCGAATCGCCCCAGTATGTAAGAGCCTAAATTCATATCTCATCTCCATATACTGCTGGGACACGGGCAGGGACACGGGCATCAGGTCATCTCTCTCTTTTGACCACATTTAAAAACAGCCCGACACTTGTAAACTTATAAGACAGTATAGACTCTATACCGACTTATATAGATTCGTCGATATAGATCGTTTTATTTCTACAAGTTGTAACTTTTATAGAACTTTTTGATAAACAAAATCACGAATAAAAGTGTAAAAATATAAGTACTTGTGAACTAAATAATGTCACTTGTAACATGTAATTTACACGTGTAGTTTTTTTTTATAATAATGACATTTTTTACAGGAAAAATGCTTGTAATACAAGGCTTGTAAGTTTTAAACAGGGCACAGGTAAACTATAGACACCAATACGAATCGCGCACTTGGTCGAACGGGCAACTAGCCGATACCACGATTCCGGTCAGTCGTGGCCGTCTAGTGCACAAGATCCCTAAATGGACTCGGCCCAGAATTCGGCTTTATTTTTGGCGTCATCACTAGCGTTTATCAGTTTTTGTGTTGCGTTTTTAATTGAATACCTTTTTAAAGACAAGATTATAATTACGATCCCTTTCATT
This sequence comes from Lithophane semibrunnea, assembly GCA_947363905.1. Classification (NCBI taxonomy): domain Eukaryota; kingdom Metazoa; phylum Arthropoda; class Insecta; order Lepidoptera; family Noctuidae; genus Lithophane; species Lithophane semibrunnea. The sequence goes on along the minus strand of OX376213.1, from coordinate 6,115,816 downwards.
AAGAAAAGCGTTGAAAAATCATGCTGACGAAGCCTAGACATAGACACAGCATTTTTCTTTTTCTTTTTCTCTATTTCACCCTAACTTTGACTAGTAGAAAATGCTTAAGACTTTATGTTGGTGTAGTCCACATTAAACCCCTACAATCTCAACCCCTGAGCACGTTCAACCCCTAAATGTTGTCCACGTTCAACCCCTGGGGGTTGAACGTGGATTTCAGTACATTGGTCATCTTTTCTTTGTCCATATTCAACCTCTTGTTGCTAGGTAGTGTACATTTGTGGGTTTGGAAGTATTAAAATTTTATCTCTCTCGCACCATACTACTCGCGGGCTGAGTGAGAGCGAGACGGAATGGAGTGCTGGCGGCTCTAAGCCTCGAATAGTTTTTAGGTAAATACTTTTTACAGTGAAAATAATGGTAATAAAAAAAAAGTATAAGACCTGCTTTATAGCTAGTTCAGTTATTAAGCAAAGTTGAATGGATATGATATTAATGTTTGGCATATGGGTAGACTGTGACCTGGGTTAAGACATAGGATTACTTTTTATCTCGGTAGTACGTTCCCAGGAGATAATTCCCGACCCAAACGCAGGCTAAGCCGCGAGAAAAAGCTATTTAAATAATAAATGATGGCGCTTAAAATACAACGACTTTCATGGAAGTCTTAATAACAAAATTTAACTAAACAGTCGTAGTTTAAAATACCAACGAATTTGTCACACCTCGTCAACGCTTACAACGCTACGTATTATGAAAATATTATCACCCCTGAAGCGCTCAGCAATTTAGCTCAAGCTCAAATTGCGCGGCAAAGCTAAGAAGTTAAGATTACATTCATAAATAAAAATAAATAAAGAATTCATGAAGGATTTTTTGGCACTTTTAGTTAAAATTGCCTGGGCAATGTCATCATTAACATTGGAACAGAAATGACACTTGTTTATCTTCTCTAGTGTAGATATGCGCAAACTTAAGTGGCAGTGGGCAGGGCACATTGCTCGCAGAACAGATGGCCGATGGGACCGAAATCGAAAGGTTCTGGAGTAGTAACCGCGTACAGTAAGACGTAGCGTTGGAAAGTTTCCTACAAGGTCAACCGATGACCTTGTGAACGTCGCAGGAATCCGCTGGATGCGAGAATCACAAAACAGGTCGAAGTGGCGTTGCTTGGGGCCTATGTCCAGCAATTGACGTCTTTCGGCTGAAATGATGATGAGGCATGAGCTATACGAAAATTACCTTGCCGACTGGCTAATATTTTTACCACGGAATAAGGTATTCTTAAACAGTATGTCTTGTTATATGAGGAATTTATTTTATTAGATAAAAAAGTTCCTATTTACATGAATTGGGTACGTTCACATATTATTGGGTACGAGTTTCGAATACTGAATACACTCCTTTAACCCAGTCAACATAACTTATATATTTAAATTCCTTCATTCATTCATTCTCTGACAGACAACCCATGGCCAAAACCGCTGGGTCTAGAAGTATGATATTTTGCACAAGAGTTCCTTTCAATCTGCAGCAGCCACGGAGGAGTTTAGATATGTAATAAAGATGGTCACCCATCCTCGGACCAACCCCAGCAAGCGTAGCTTAACCTAATGGATCGACCCGTGCGGCTGTTATTACTTAGCCACGAGCTCCTCACTCTGCCCCTAAAGCGGTTTAATAGGGGATGGGACTGTATTTTCTTAAACTCACGTACTGTCTTATTAGTATTACTTATAAACATGTTTGGAATATTGTGATATACTTTTACAATGTTTGTAAATATGTGAGCGCCATGTTTTGATTTTTTTCGTTATTGGACATCTATTTGTGACGTTGCCCACTTTCAGCGTAAACGCTCTTAATTTATATATTAGTCATTGCTCCATTTGTTAATTATTGTTTACCTATTGTGGTACAGTAATTGTATTCTCGGTGCATCATCTTCACATCTAGTTATATGGATGTATCCAAATATTGTAAAACCTTTTAAAAAAGTAACGGCGGAGTTTCTTTCCCATTCTTCTCCATACGAAAACTACCTTTTGGAAGGGGCAACTAGAATCAGTTCTATTTCTTTTTTTTTTTGACGTCCATAAGTGCCTTTTATGTGCCTAATTAATAAAATATTATTTGACTTTGACTTAGATGGAAGTGTATATGGAAGTTCGACATTGTTACTTGGCTTGTAGGTACCTATTAAAATTCATTAGAAGAATTTAAAAGTGGTTAAATATTTTCGAAAAACCAGCTCCAACCATTTTAAAATAAGCAGTAAATCTTATGAGACAATTTATAATAATATACAACTTGACTTTTAATTTTACATAAACTCTTTTACACTTCGTTGAACTTTAAAATATTAATTATTTGCGCACCAAGTGTAATAATCTCTTGGAAATTTGAGCGGGGACTAAATTGCCTGCGTCTTATGATTGCCTTGTTAATAAAATATGAAGATTACAAGTTGTGTTATGAGTAGGGCAATATGTTTTGAAGTATTTACATTTTAAATGAGTAGAATATTAGACTGTTGGGGAAGCACGATGACACACATGTAGAATCATAAGTACCTATGTAAACATGGGAAACATATATAGGTTCGATTCCTATAGGAAACCCATTAAATAAAAAGCGAGAACGTAATCTAAAGATATTATATACCTAGATCATGGGTTCGATCCCTATGTCATGCGATTTAAAATGCATAAGGCTCTCATATTTGTTGTGTAAAAATAATTATATAAGAAATAAAGCACTCAAGTGCCATGTACAATGTTTAAATGAAGAAAAATGAGCTTAGCTGTCATTATTCTAACAATGTAGCCTTATATACTAGTGTATTTACCTTCTGGGAATCATAATTCCATACGAAAATATGTTAAAAGTACAAATTACCTTTATATACTGACAAAAATGTTAATAACTTTTTATGTAAAGGAGATACACTATTTTAATTAATCGTAATCGCTTAGTTAGGTCAAAATACCTTAGAATGAGTACTTTACATAATGTAAATAGGACGCGATGTACAGTTTGCGAACAATTCTATTGTTCTTTAATGTAAACAGTATTATATATCAAGATAACTGCGTAGTATCTCTTCCCCGCGTCCCTTTCACTACCCCCGGCACGCCCAAATCCGGCGGTACCCCGCAGACACCCGATCCCCTGCATCACCCCCTGTCTAATCGAGGTGTCTAGAATAATTGGTTGTATATTAAAGTTTAGTACGTGACTCACACGCAACTTGTGCGTATGTGACAAGTTTACTTATATCCAGACTCTGGAAAATTCAAGGCAATCGTCATTTCCTTGTCAGTGAATCGTCACTCATTCGTCTCTGAATCTCCAACGAAGTAGCACGTTTGTCGCGTTCCGTGTTCTGCTGCTTCGTATCGCGCTCAGTTTTTAGGACATCTAGTTTTCTCTAGATTTAGTTCCATAGTTTATATTATTTCGTTATTGCCGTGTTAAATCGTAGTTTGTTTTCTTGTAATAGTTATAGTCATAGTGTTAAGTTTTGATGTACACTTTTGTGACATAACTGTGATTATCGTGTAACGTGTGATGCAATATACATATTAAGCTGACAAGTGGTTTTTTTGGTGAATAAAGCCTTCCGACACCCCCGCCTAACAGACTGAGCTCTCGTCTGCTACATTTTGGTCCTTCGAGCCGGATAAGGTCGTAGCAACCATGAGTCAGAAGAGCAGCATCACGACTAGAAGCAAACTACGGAGGTTGGCAGAGGAACAAAGTGCTCGTCGCCGTGAAGAAATTGTGTCGGACTCCGGTATGCAGTCTGAACGAGTGCCGGGTTCGCCATCCGTCGCGCCGACTATGGCGTCGACGTCTGCCCTCAATATCCCTCTGACGGGTGGTCGAGTGATCGACTACAGTGCTAGAAGTACGTCAGAGGGACCCCTGGGAGGACAGGCGCCTGGAAGAGGTCGCCATACGTCGCCACGGAGCAGAGCGTCTTCTAAGAATAGCCGCAAGAGCGTCGAGCACATGAAGAAGCGCATCGAATATGAAGCTGAGCGTGAGCTAGTAAAGCTCAAGGAAAACCTCCTAAAGAAGAGGATGGAAGCTGACATAGCTGAAATTGAAGCAGCTGCTGAAAGTGACGATTCAGCATCGGACGTGGGTACAGCACAACGAGTGGAGCAATGGATCGACACTACGCCTCAAGCTGATAACAGGGAAACAGTGCGTGTGTCTAGCCCGGTGTTGTGCGATAAGGATGCAGTGCCTAGTGATAAGGATGCAGTGTTGTGTACCCCGTCCGTGGGGCGCGGGCCTACTGGAATGGCCGCGCCTCGCAACATAGCTGGGAATCGCCAAAATGTGAGTACGCTTACCGATTACCGTAATAATATTGTGTCGCATGTGTTAGGGACGCCTGTGCCGGTACCGTTTTCGAATACAACGGTACCAATGACACAGGCGCGCACGCCAGTCTGTGAAAAGGTTTCATTCCGTCTGCCCGCGACGTACCCTGTGACTACCACGCCGGCCGCAGGTGCACCTCCCGGTTCGACCCGGGAGTCGGATGCACGGCGGACAACATACGGGGTGGGTGAAAGAGAGTCACGAAGGGAGGCGTCAGGCGACAGAGACAGCAAGATAGACCGACTGGCGGATGCAATTACAAGCATGGCGCGACCACGGCCGGTACCTAGACAGGCATATGAATTGCCTAATTTTAGTGGCGACCCAGCTGATTGGATATCTTATAAGAATATGTATTGGGACACGACTGAAATGTATAACTTTAGGTCATTTGAGAATCTAGCTCGACTCAAAACTTCATTGCATGGCGAGGCTAAAACATCGGTAGAAGACTTATTGCGGTCGGGAACGGATCCCAACGATATTATGCGTGCTCTAGAAGAAGAATACGGGCATCCGACACTCATATTACAGAGTGTTCTAAAAAAGATTAGAGACCTACCGCGTATAACGGAAAGCGGTCGTGAAATAAGAAAATTTGCATCGACGATAAGAAATGTCGTGTCCCTGCTTAGGAATATTAGAGCTGACGGCTATTTAAATAACCCGCAATTGGTTGGTGAAATATTAAACAAATTGACACCAATACAGCGGGCTCAGTATGGAGATTTCGCGATGGGGTTAGAAAGCGTGCAGGGGGTGGACTTACGGGTGTCTCCGGATTTATCTATTATATCTCAATTCTTAAATCACATTAACCGTACCACGTCTTATTACGCTCAGGCGAATATGTTCGAACCCGGTCCATCTAAACCCCCGGTAAGGCAACAGAAGCCAGTCGCGCGCCCTTTCAATAGTAGAGTACCGTCGGCTCAGAAAGTCAATATTCAAAGCGATGAATCTACGGTACCGGCAGAGTGTGTCGTTTGCCACAAGGAACACACAATTGAAAACTGCGATACATTCGGTAGATTAAGCGTACCAGATAGATGGGCTACGATTAAAGCCAAGAACACGTGTTTTAAATGTCTAATAAGAAAACACCCTAAGAGGTTTCGCCGCGCAAAACGTTGCGACAAGTGTGGATATAGCCACCACTCGTTGTTGCATGCTGATAAAGCATCGGGCTCAAACAGTAGTAGCAAGCCGGTCAAAGAAAAGACCGAAAGCGTCACTAATATAGGTGAATGGAGAGCGACGGCTCTCCTGAAAATCGTGCCAGTAACAATAACTGATGACAAACAAATTGAATGTAATTGTTACGCATTACTGGATGACGGCGCGACAGTCTCACTTATAGACAGCTCAATCGCTGCTAACTTAGAAGGCCCGCGCATCCCGCTCACTTTAAAGACGGCGGGTGGCTACGGGGTCAGCGATTTGACCTCAAGGGCCGTAGAGGTCAACATTAGAGGGCCGAACGGACTGCAACATAAAATCAAATGCCGAACCATGTATAATATGAACCTGCCTACGCAAACGGTGTCCGCTGCCATGCTGAGCGACAATGCCCACCTTCGTGACTTGGGTTGCGAAGAGATGAGGGGCGCTAAGCCGCTGCTGCTACTGGGGCAGGACAATTGGCAGCTGTTGGTCAGCCAGGACATTCGCCAAGGGCGATCCGGTAAGCCGGTTGCCTCACTGACCAAATTAGGTTGGGTGGTTCATGGGCCATTTGATAGTAATAATAATAATAATGGTGAACAATCCATTAATTGTATGGCAGTCTCCCTCCCTGACCTGCATGATCTAGTCAAAGCGCAATTTGAACTAGAAGCGATCGGTATATCGCAGAACGCTCGTAAACATAAAGAAAATGAAAGAGCGCTAAAAGTATTAGATGATACCAGTAGACGCGTATCAAATGGTAGTCAATGGGAAGTAGGGTTGCTATGGAAGCACGACCAGATAGAGCTACCTAATAACTACCATCAGGCCCGGCAACGGTTACACGGTATCGAAAGACGCATGCGAAAGGATGCCGGTTACGCGGAAGCTTATTCAAAGCAAATAGACCGGCTCCTAGAGGAAGGCTATGCAAGGAAGTTGGAAGGGGAAATGGATCAAACACCAATTTGGTACTTACCACACTTTGGTGTGGTGAACCCAAACAAACCCGGTAAACTTCGCCTAGTCTTCGACGCAGCCGCTGCGTCTCACGGTACGTGCCTGAATGATAATTTATTGACCGGACCGGACCTATTAAACTCACTTCCAGGCATTCTAATTAGATTCCGAATACGTCCAATAGGATTCACAGGGGACATTGCGGACATGTTTATGCGAATTAGAATAAGGGCCGAGGATCAAGGCGCACAATTATTTTTGTGGAGAGGCGCGGATCAGACCCGAGAGCCGAGCGTGTTCGCAATGAACTCGATGATTTTTGGAGCAACCTCATCTCCGACAACGGCAATTTACATATTGAATAAGAATGCCAGTGAGTTTGAGGATAAGTATCCAGAGGCCGTAGAGGCCATTAGAAGCAAACACTATATGGACGATTATTTAGACAGTGCTTGGACAGAGCAGCAAGCTAATAAGCTTATAGAGGAAGTGACCCATATTCACGCGTCCGGTGGATTTAATATACGGGGGTGGGTCACCAACTCATCAGAACTGATGAATAAGCTCAAAGTAGACATGCCAGAAAAGGTGGCCCTCGAGAAGGGTCTAGGCATTATGGAAAGAACGCTAGGTTTAATTTGGGCACCTAAAGAGGATGAGTTAGGTTTTGACCTATCTTTTAAAAGACTACCCGAAGACATAAAGAACGGTAGCATAGTGCCTACTAAACGTCAATTCTTGAGCTTCATTATGTCGATTTATGACCCTTTAGGGTTTCTGTATCCGTGTATAATCCAGTCTAGGATACTAATGCAGGCGATTTGGAAGTCGGGGATTCAATGGGATGAACCATTGAAAGACAAGGACGCCAAGGTATGGTTCGCCTGGCTCAATAATTTGGAGAAGTTGCAAGAGGTAAAAATACCACGTTGGTATGGGCTTGACCTTCGTGACCTTGAACTTCATGTGTTCGGCGACGCTAGCGAGCTAGCCTACGCAGCCGTAGCGTATTTAGTGGGATATGACGCCACCGGGAATAGGGAGGTTGTCATGCTAGCCGGAAAAGCCCGGGTTGCACCACAAAAAGTGGTTTCAATCCCTCGTCTCGAGTTGCAAGCGGCCCTGTTAGCTTGCCGACTTGCAAACACGATGGAGACCGAACTAGGGCTACCTATTAAATGTAAAACGTACTGGACCGACAGTAAGACGGTCCTCAAATGGATAAATTCTGATGCCCAGGAATTCCAACGATTTGTGTCCCATAGATTGGCGGAGATAGATAAACTATCGGACCGAGGCAATTGGCGCTGGGTACCCTCGGAGGAGAACCCCGCAGACAAAGCGACCCGATTGTCTTGGCCCGATAGCCACGCAGCATGGCTGCGTGGCCCCTTGTTTCTTTGTGATCCACAGGAGCGGTGGCCGGTGTGTCGCGAGGCTGAGGCGGCGGAGGCGGACCTCGAGCGCATTCAGCGGGTCCACGCTACAGCTGAGCCAGCAGCACCACTCCTCCAGTACGAGCGCTACTCGTCGTGGGTACGAGTACGGCGCGTCATGGCGCGAGTCCTGATATTCATCGGCCGATGTCGCAAGCGTCGGTCGTCTCCAGAGATGCAGCGGCGCGACATAGAAGAAGCGCACAACCATCTCATGAGGTTGTGCCAGGAAGACAGCTTTAAGAACGAGCGGGCCGCCATCCTTAAAGGCTTGCCCGTTCCCAAGAACAGTAATATTAAAGTTTTAGATCCAATGATCACAGACGACGGGCTGCTACGGGTCAGGGGACGCCTGAGTGCCTGCGAGGTGCTCACTTTCGAAGAGAGGCATCCCATTATATTAGATGGTCGTCACCCTCTGACCCGAAAACTCATAGCCTACTATCATGGGCTGGCCCTACATGCCAACCATGAGACCGTCGTAAACAACTTAAGGGAAAAATATTGGGTAACAAAAGTAAGGACCTCTGTTAAGGCTGTGGTCGCTAATTGCCAATTGTGTAAAACTTCCAGAGCAAGGCCGGCACCACCCAAAATGGGTGACCTACCACTCGCGAGAGTGACGACGTCCAGACGAGCCTTCGTCCAAGTGGGCGTGGACTACTTCGGCCCGATGGAGGTGGCGATTGGGCGGCGCCGCGAGAAGAGGTGGGGTGCCCTATTCACCTGCCTCACAACGCGCGCCGTTCACCTTGAACTGGCCGCCTCGCTGAGCGCCGATTCGGCGATACTCGCCCTGCGGCGCCTCATTGCGCGCCGCGGGCAGCCGGCGCACATGTACTCTGACCAGGGTACAAATTTCATCGGGGCCAACTCCGAGCTCCGAGCAGCCCTGAAAGACCTAAACCAGGGTCAAATCAGGGCCGAAGCCATCAACCGCGGCATCGAGTGGCACTTCAATCCCCCGGCAGCCCCACACATGGGTGGCTGCTGGGAAAGGCTCGTGCGTTCAGTAAAAAACGCCCTTCGCAGCACGCTCAAGGAACGTGCACCAAGTGAGGAGGTCCTATATACCCTCCTCACCGAGGCCGAGCTGATCATCAACAGCCGGCCTCTGAGCTACGTCCACGACGATCACGACCAGCCCATGGTCCTGACTCCCAATCATCTGCTCCTGGGCACGGCGTCCGGGGGCACTCCGTTCGCGCCAGCAGACGACGAGGACGTCGACTCCCGACGGCAGTGGCGGCGCGTAAGCGCGCTCGCCGACATGTTCTGGCGGCGCTGGCTGAGGGAGTATCTCCCAACTCTACAAAGAAGAGAAAAGTGGGCAAACAATGTGCCAAATGTGCGGGTTGGTGATATCGTAGTGATCGCGGACAATAACAAAGAACGCAGTGCGTGGACCAAAGGAGTGATTAAAGCAGTGTACAACGGCAACGATGGCATCGTTCGTGTCGTCGATGTAAAGACAATAAGTGGGGTCCTGCGTCGGCCCGTAGCAAAGATCGTCGTGCTTCCCACCGACCAGGATGTAATGCGGTGGAACCCTGTTACAGGGGGTGGAATGTTGGGGAAGCACGATGACACACATGTAGAATCATAAGTACCTATGTAAACATGGGAAACATATATAGGTTCGATTCCTATAGGAAACCCATTAAATAAAAAGCGAGAACGTAATCTAAAGATATTATATACCTAGATCATGGGTTCGATCCCTATGTCATGCGATTTAAAATGCATAAGGCTCTCATATTTGTTGTGTAAAAATAATTATATAAGAAATAAAGCACTCAAGTGCCATGTACAATGTTTAAATGAAGAAAAATGAGCTTAGCTGTCATTATTCTAACAATGTAGCCTTATATACTAGTGTATTTACCTTCTGGGAATCATAATTCCATACGAAAATATGTTAAAAGTACAAATTACCTTTATATACTGACAAAAATGTTAATAACTTTTTATGTAAAGGAGATACACTATTTTAATTAATCGTAATCGCTTAGTTAGGTCAAAATACCTTAGAATGAGTACTTTACATAATGTAAATAGGACGCGATGTACAGTTTGCGAACAATTCTATTGTTCTTTAATGTAAACAGTATTATATATCAAGATAACTGCGTAGTATCTCTTCCCCGCGTCCCTTTCACTACCCCCGGCACGCCCAAATCCGGCGGTACCCCGCAGACACCCGATCCCCTGCATCACCCCCTGTCTAATCGAGGTGTCTAGAATAATTGGTTGTATATTAAAGTTTAGTACGTGACTCACACGCAACTTGTGCGTATGTGACAAGTTTACTTATATCCAGACTCTGGAAAATTCAAGGCAATCGTCATTTCCTTGTCAGTGAATCGTCACTCATTCGTCTCTGAATCTCCAACGAAGTAGCACGTTTGTCGCGTTCCGTGTTCTGCTGCTTCGTATCGCGCTCAGTTTTTAGGACATCTAGTTTTCTCTAGATTTAGTTCCATAGTTTATATTATTTCGTTATTGCCGTGTTAAATCGTAGTTTGTTTTCTTGTAATAGTTATAGTCATAGTGTTAAGTTTTGATGTACACTTTTGTGACATAACTGTGATTATCGTGTAACGTGTGATGCAATATACATATTAAGCTGACAAGTGGTTTTTTTGGTGAATAAAGCCTTCCGACACCCCCGCCTAACAGACTGAGCTCTCGTCTGCTACATAGACTAAGTTGTTGTTTCAAAGATTGCCGGCTGTCATTCGTGGATGTTTGACAGTCGTTACGGGTCGTCAGAAGCCTGAAAGTCTGACATGGTTTTCAGACTTTCTTGATCGTCCGCAGGTTTATTTGACAGTCACACGAAATCTGTTTGATTTATGACACGTGTGACTCCGGATTTTGAATGTGTCTGTCTGTGATTGTGATGTCTTGTTTATTTGACTTTTTTACCGTAGTTGAGTTTTAGTTTTTTTACTTTTTTTTTATAACGGATTTCTGACACTTGTTACGGGTAATCCGAAAAACTCGACAACCAGTCTTACCAAAGGGTATCGTATTGTCCAGTTACTATGTTGTGGAGGTCAGGTAGGCAGACGCTCCATGTAAAATCCTGGTATTCAGCTGCATCCAGTGAGACTGGAAGCCGACCACACCATAGTTGGGAATAGACAGATTGCAGAATTTTTTTAAATCACCTTATCGCGCTTATCGCACTGATAACGGTCCTAGCCAATCAGCGCCGAGCAGCAATCCTATATAAGTGGGGGTGTCGGGCGATTTGCTCGGTGTGGTAACACGTCGCGTTCTGGTTTGCAATTGGTCAATCGTCATCCTGAAAATGCCTTGTTGAGAGGTGAAACACGTGTCGATTTCTTACAGGGTTTTTATGACTCTTGAAGAATAGTCAAGCGGAATAGGTTACTAAATATATCAGCGTCTATTGTATTTTATAATGGATTTCCGCAAAGTCACGCCTGATTCAATTAACTATCTTGAATTTTTTAAAGTCTGTAGATCAAGTTTGAGCCAAATTCATAGTGATGTTTTCTATATAATTCCTTTTGTATTAGAATTTTATTGGCATGTATCCAAACTAGTGATATTGTGTCTATGCTCCACCTGGTGGTTTTGTGTACCAGCTGGGTGATTTTAGTTGATTTAGGTACCTATGTAGTACATTGTAAAGACATCTTCTTCATTTCGTGTGGTTAGTCACTAACCTGGTGTCAGAGTTTTAAAGCCGCCCATAGGCCTCTGACTTGGCTTCACATGCCGTCGAGAAATATCTCTCTGGCATGCCGGTTTCCTCACGATGAAAGGCAAAACAGTAATGTAAAGACATGACAGTGTAGAAATATGTGAAAATACTTAGCAAAATTAATTTATTTTACGTTTATCGTTTACTAGCTTCCGCCCGCGGCTTCGTCCGCGTATATCGATAAAAAGTAGCCTATGTCCTTTCACAGGGACCAGGGCGTTTCAGGGGGATCTATCTCCTTGCCTTTTGTCGAAATCCGTTCAGTGGTTTAGGCGTGAAAAGGTAACATACAGACAGACAGTTACTTTCGAATTTATAATATTGTTAGCTGCGCACCGCGGTTTCATCCGCGTAAGTCTCGATCCCGTGGGAATATCGGGATAAAAAGTATCCTATATCCTATTCCAAGTCATGGTCTACCCCTGTGGCAAATTTCATCCAAATCCGTTCAGCCGTTTTAGCGTCAAAGCGTAACAAACAAACAAACAAACAAACAAACAAATAAACTCACTTTCGCATTTATAATATTAGCTAGGATAGTATGGATGTATACGAGTACGCACGGCTACACATCAAGCTATACATTTCCAGTTTATACTGAGCCCGCATTGTATATGACTTCCGTACAATGTGAGATCAGCTTATACTGGAAATGTATAGCTTCATGTGTAGCCGTGTGTACCTCGCGGTCTCGCCAAATACTCACACACTCGCTCACACTTACACTTACTCTCACTGACACTCACTCAATCAAAATCAATCTGCCTAGCCTTTTCCCAACTATGTTGGGGTCGGCTTCCAGGCTAAACGGATGCAGCTGAATACCAGTATTTTACATAGAGCGACTGCCTATCTGACCTCTACAACCCAGTAACTGGGTAATACGATACCCCTTGGTAAGACTGGTTGTCAGACTTTCGGGCTTCTGACTACCCATAACGACTGACAAAGATCCACGAATGACAGCCGGGACCAACGGCTTAACGTGTTTTCCGAGACACGGAGGAGTCTCGGAATGTAAAGATGGTCACCCATCTACGGACCAACCCCGGAAATCGTAGCTTAACCTGATCGATCGACCCGTGCGGCTGTTATTACTTAGCCACGAGCTCCTCTTGCCTCTCACTCATACTCACTCAGTCACTTCGTATTTTTGTAAAAATATTTTACAATAAAATACAAAGTGAAACTATTATAGGTATTGTAGCACTGACTACATCAGTGCGAGACCTTTTTACAGTCATATAATTTACACAGATTGAATAGACTGATATATGCTTGCTTCTTATCGGTATAAATACAGCCATTTTCCACTTCAATACAAAGGCTGCTACAGATAGGCGCGCTATGAAAATTCCATGGAATTTGTTCTACTTGAGTGGCGTTGCGCCTGTCTTCGGTAGCCTCAACAGTCTGCCAAATATGATTTATGTCTGGATTATGGTATTTTGCGGCTGCAGAAGTCGATTTAGAATTTCTCTACGCGAGTTATTATTTCCATTTATAACAAATACGATTATGTAAATAAACTTCAACAAGAACACATTTTCAATAACCTTTTTCAGATAAAAATACTACGCATTCAGATAAAAAGAAAATCCAAATCCACGACTAGAAAGTACAAAGACATAAGTACGTTCTCAGATTCACTGCGTAGACATGAAAAGATTGATTACAGAAAAAAACATTATCACTTTGCGTTCTAAAAACGATTAGATTTGTAGATAGATAAGGCACAAAATACATCGTTACAGAAGGTCGGCTCCATACAACGAGCGAACACGCACTCTGTAGCAGACGAGAGCTCAGTCTGTTAGGCGGGGGTGTCGGAAGGCTTTATTCACCAAAAAAACCACTTGTCAGCTTAATATGTATATTGCATCACACGTTACACGATAATCACAGTTATGTCACAAAAGTGTACATCAAAACTTAACACTATGACTATAACTATTACAAGAAAACAAACTACGATTTAACACGGCAATAACGAAATAATATAAACTATGGAACTAAATCTAGAGAAAACTAGATGTCCTAAAAACTGAGCGCGATACGAAGCAGCAGAACACGGAACGCGACAAACGTGCTACTTCGTTGGAGATTCAGAGACGAATGAGTGACGATTCACTGACAAGGAAATGACGATTGCCTTGAATTTTCCAGAGTCTGGATATAAGTAAACTTGTCACATACGCACAAGTTGCGTGTGAGTCACGTACTAAACTTTAATATACAACCAATTATTCTAGACACCTCGATTAGACAGGGGGTGATGCAGGGGATCGGGTGTCTGCGGGGTACCGCCGGATTTGGGCGTGCCGGGGGTAGTGAAAGGGACGCGGGGAAGAGATACTACGCAGTTATCTTGATATATAATACTGTTTACATTAAAGAACAATAGAATTGTTCGCAAACTGTACATCGCGTCCTATTTACATTATGTAAAGTACTCATTCTAAGGTATTTTGACCTAACTAAGCGATTACGATTAATTAAAATAGTGTATCTCCTTTACATAAAAAGTTATTAACATTTTTGTCAGTATATAAAGGTAATTTGTACTTTTAACATATTTTCGTATGGAATTATGATTCCCAGAAGGTAAATACACTAGTATATAAGGCTACATTGTTAGAATAATGACAGCTAAGCTCATTTTTCTTCATTTAAACATTGTACATGGCACTTGAGTGCTTTATTTCTTATATAATTATTTTTACACAACAAATATGAGAGCCTTATGCATTTTAAATCGCATGACATAGGGATCGAACCCATGATCTAGGTATATAATATCTTTAGATTACGTTCTCGCTTTTTATTTAATGGGTTTCCTATAGGAATCGAACCTATATATGTTTCCCATGTTTACATAGGTACTTATGATTCTACATGTGTGTCATCGTGCTTCCCCAACATTCCACCCCCTGTAACAGGGTTCCACCGCATTACATCCTGGTCGGTGGGAAGCACGACGATCTTTGCTACGGGCCGACGCAGGACCCCACTTATTGTCTTTACATCGACGACACGAACGATGCCATCGTTGCCGTTGTACACTGCTTTAATCACTCCTTTGGTCCACGCACTGCGTTCTTTGTTATTGTCCGCGATCACTACGATATCACCAACCCGCACATTTGGCACATTGTTTGCCCACTTTTCTCTTCTTTGTAGAGTTGGGAGATACTCCCTCAGCCAGCGCCGCCAGAACATGTCGGCGAGCGCGCTTACGCGCCGCCACTGCCGTCGGGAGTCGACGTCCTCGTCGTCTGCTGGCGCGAACGGAGTGCTCCCGGACGCCGTGCCCAGGAGCAGATGATTGGGAGTCAGGACCATGGGCTGGTCGTGATCGTCGTGGACGTAGCTCAGAGGCCGGCTGTTGATGATCAGCTCGGCCTCGGTGAGGAGGGTATATAGGACCTCCTCACGTGGTGCACGTTCCTTGAGCGTGCTGCGAAGGGCGTTTTTTACTGAACGCACGAGCCTTTCCCAGCAGCCACCCATGTGTGGGGCTGCCGGGGGATTGAAGTGCCACTCGATGCCGCGGTTGATGGCTTCGGCCCTGATTTGACCCTGGTTTAGGTCTTTCAGGGCTGCTCGGAGCTCGGAGTTGGCCCCGATGAAATTTGTACCCTGGTCAGAGTACATGTGCGCCGGCTGCCCGCGGCGCGCAATGAGGCGCCGCAGGGCGAGTATCGCCGAATCGGCGCTCAGCGAGGCGGCCAGTTCAAGGTGAACGGCGCGCGTTGTGAGGCAGGTGAATAGGGCACCCCACCTCTTCTCGCGGCGCCGCCCAATCGCCACCTCCATCGGGCCGAAGTAGTCCACGCCCAATCGGACGAAGGCTCGTCTGGACGTCGTCACTCTCGCGAGTGGTAGGTCACCCATTTTGGGTGGTGCCGGCCTTGCTCTGGAAGTTTTACACAATTGGCAATTAGCGACCACAGCTTTAACAGAGGTCCTTACTTTTGTTACCCAATATTTTTCCCTTAAGTTGTTTACGACGGTCTCATGGTTGGCATGTAGGGCCAGCCCATGATAGTAGGCTATGAGTTTTCGGGTCAGAGGGTGACGACCATCTAATATAATGGGATGCCTCTCTTCGAAAGTGAGCACCTCGCAGGCACTCAGGCGTCCCCTGACCCGTAGCAGCCCGTCGTCTGTGATCATTGGATCTAAAACTTTAATATTACTGTTCTTGGGAACGGGCAAGCCTTTAAGGATGGCGGCCCGCTCGTTCTTAAAGCTGTCTTCCTGGCACAACCTCATGAGATGGTTGTGCGCTTCTTCTATGTCGCGCCGCTGCATCTCTGGAGACGACCGACGCTTGCGACATCGGCCGATGAATATCAGGACTCGCGCCATGACGCGCCGTACTCGTACCCACGACGAGTAGCGCTCGTACTGGAGGAGTGGTGCTGCTGGCTCAGCTGTAGCGTGGACCCGCTGAATGCGCTCGAGGTCCGCCTCCGCCGCCTCAGCCTCGCGACACACCGGCCACCGCTCCTGTGGATCACAAAGAAACAAGGGGCCACGCAGCCATGCTGCGTGGCTATCGGGCCAAGACAATCGGGTCGCTTTGTCTGCAGGGTTCTCCTCCGAGGGTACCCAGCGCCAATTGCCTCGGTCCGATAGTTTATCTATCTCCGCCAATCTATGGGACACAAATCGTTGGAATTCCTGGGCATCAGAATTTATCCATTTGAGGACCGTCTTACTGTCGGTCCAGTACGTTTTACATTTAATAGGTAGCCCTAGTTCGGTCTCCATCGTGTTTGCAAGTCGGCAAGCTAACAGGGTCGCTTGCAACTCGAGACGAGGGATTGAAACCACTTTTTGTGGTGCAACCCGGGCTTTTCCGGCTAGCATGACAACCTCCCTATTCCCGGTGGCGTCATATCCCACTAAATACGCTACGGCTGCGTAGGCTAGCTCGCTAGCGTCGCCGAACACATGAAGTTCAAGGTCACGAAGGTCAAGCCCATACCAACGTGGTATTTTTACCTCTTGCAACTTCTCCAAATTATTGAGCCAGGCGAACCATACCTTGGCGTCCTTGTCTTTCAATGGTTCATCCCATTGAATCCCCGACTTCCAAATCGCCTGCATTAGTATCCTAGACTGGATTATACACGGATACAGAAACCCTAAAGGGTCATAAATCGACATAATGAAGCTCAAGAATTGACGTTTAGTAGGCACTATGCTACCGTTCTTTATGTCTTCGGGTAGTCTTTTAAAAGATAGGTCAAAACCTAACTCATCCTCTTTAGGTGCCCAAATTAAACCTAGCGTTCTTTCCATAATGCCTAGACCCTTCTCGAGGGCCACCTTTTCTGGCATGTCTACTTTGAGCTTATTCATCAGTTCTGATGAGTTGGTGACCCACCCCCGTATATTAAATCCACCGGACGCGTGAATATGGGTCACTTCCTCTATAAGCTTATTAGCTTGCTGCTCTGTCCAAGCACTGTCTAAATAATCGTCCATATAGTGTTTGCTTCTAATGGCCTCTACGGCCTCTGGATACTTATCCTCAAACTCACTGGCATTCTTATTCAATATGTAAATTGCCGTTGTCGGAGATGAGGTTGCTCCAAAAATCATCGAGTTCATTGCGAACACGCTCGGCTCTCGGGTCTGATCCGCGCCTCTCCACAAAAATAATTGTGCGCCTTGATCCTCGGCCCTTATTCTAATTCGCATAAACATGTCCGCAATGTCCCCTGTGAATCCTATTGGACCTATTCGGAATCTAATTAGAATGCCTGGAAGTGAGTTTAATAGGTCCGGTCCGGTCAATAAATTATCATTCAGGCACGTACCGTGAGACGCAGCGGCTGCGTCGAAGACTAGGCGAAGTTTACCGGGTTTGTTTGGGTTCACCACACCAAAGTGTGGTAAGTACCAAATTGGTGTTTGATCCATTTCCCCTTCCAACTTCCTTGCATAGCCTTCCTCTAGGAGCCGGTCTATTTGCTTTGAATAAGCTTCCGCGTAACCGGCATCCTTCCGCATGCGTCTTTCGATACCGTGTAACCGTTGCCGGGCCTGATGGTAGTTATTAGGTAGCTCTATCTGGTCGTGCTTCCATAGCAACCCTACTTCCCATTGACTACCATTTGATACGCGTCTACTGGTATCATCTAATACTTTTAGCGCTCTTTCATTTTCTTTATGTTTACGAGCGTTCTGCGATATACCGATCGCTTCTAGTTCAAATTGCGCTTTGACTAGATCATGCAGGTCAGGGAGGGAGACTGCCATACAATTAATGGATTGTTCACCATTATTATTATTATTACTATCAAATGGCCCATGAACCACCCAACCTAATTTGGTCAGTGAGGCAACCGGCTTACCGGATCGCCCTTGGCGAATGTCCTGGCTGACCAACAGCTGCCAATTGTCCTGCCCCAGTAGCAGCAGCGGCTTAGCGCCCCTCATCTCTTCGCAACCCAAGTCACGAAGGTGGGCATTGTCGCTCAGCATGGCAGCGGACACCGTTTGCGTAGGCAGGTTCATATTATACATGGTTCGGCATTTGATTTTATGTTGCAGTCCGTTCGGCCCTCTAATGTTGACCTCTACGGCCCTTGAGGTCAAATCGCTGACCCCGTAGCCACCCGCCGTCTTTAAAGTGAGCGGGATGCGCGGGCCTTCTAAGTTAGCAGCGATTGAGCTGTCTATAAGTGAGACTGTCGCGCCGTCATCCAGTAATGCGTAACAATTACATTCAATTTGTTTGTCATCAGTTATTGTTACTGGCACGATTTTCAGGAGAGCCGTCGCTCTCCATTCACCTATATTAGTGACGCTTTCGGTCTTTTCTTTGACCGGCTTGCTACTACTGTTTGAGCCCGATGCTTTATCAGCATGCAACAACGAGTGGTGGCTATATCCACACTTGTCGCAACGTTTTGCGCGGCAAAACCTCTTAGGGTGTTTTCTTATTAGACATTTAAAACACGTGTTCTTGGCTTTAATCGTAGCCCATCTATCTGGTACGCTTAATCTACCGAATGTATCGCAGTTTTCAATTGTGTGTTCCTTGTGGCAAACGACACACTCTGCCGGTACCGTAGATTCATCGCTTTGAATATTGACTTTCTGAGCCGACGGTACTCTACTATTGAAAGGGCGCGCGACTGGCTTCTGTTGCCTTACCGGGGGTTTAGATGGACCGGGTTCGAACATATTCGCCTGAGCGTAATAAGACGTGGTACGGTTAATGTGATTTAAGAATTGAGATATAATAGATAAATCCGGAGACACCCGTAAGTCCACCCCCTGCACGCTTTCTAACCCCATCGCGAAATCTCCATACTGAGCCCGCTGTATTGGTGTCAATTTGTTTAATATTTCACCAACCAATTGCGGGTTATTTAAATAGCCGTCAGCTCTAATATTCCTAAGCAGGGACACGACATTTCTTATCGTCGATGCAAATTTTCTTATTTCACGACCGCTTTCCGTTATACGCGGTAGGTCTCTAATCTTTTTTAGAACACTCTGTAATATGAGTGTCGGATGCCCGTATTCTTCTTCTAGAGCACGCATAATATCGTTGGGATCCGTTCCCGACCGCAATAAGTCTTCTACCGATGTTTTAGCCTCGCCATGCAATGAAGTTTTGAGTCGAGCTAGATTCTCAAATGACCTAAAGTTATACATTTCAGTCGTGTCCCAATACATATTCTTATAAGATATCCAATCAGCTGGGTCGCCACTAAAATTAGGCAATTCATATGCCTGTCTAGGTACCGGCCGTGGTCGCGCCATGCTTGTAATTGCATCCGCCAGTCGGTCTATCTTGCTGTCTCTGTCGCCTGACGCCTCCCTTCGTGACTCTCTTTCACCCACCCCGTATGTTGTCCGCCGTGCATCCGACTCCCGGGTCGAACCGGGAGGTGCACCTGCGGCCGGCGTGGTAGTCACAGGGTACGTCGCGGGCAGACGGAATGAAACCTTTTCACAGACTGGCGTGCGCGCCTGTGTCATTGGTACCGTTGTATTCGAAAACGGTACCGGCACAGGCGTCCCTAACACATGCGACACAATATTATTACGGTAATCGGTAAGCGTACTCACATTTTGGCGATTCCCAGCTATGTTGCGAGGCGCGGCCATTCCAGTAGGCCCGCGCCCCACGGACGGGGTACACAACACTGCATCCTTATCACTAGGCACTGCATCTTTATCGCACAACACCGGGCTAGACACACGCACTGTTTCCCTGTTATCAGCTTGAGGCGTAGTGTCGATCCATTGCTCCACTCGTTGTGCTGTACCCACGTCCGATGCTGAATCGTCACTTTCAGCAGCTGCTTCAATTTCAGCTATGTCAGCTTCCATCCTCTTCTTTAGGAGGTTTTCCTTGAGCTTTACTAGCTCACGCTCAGCTTCATATTCGATGCGCTTCTTAATGTGCTCGACGCTCTTGCGGCTATTCTTAGAAGACGCTCTGCTCCGTGGCGACGTATGGCGACCTCTTCCAGGCGCCTGTCCTCCCAGGGGTCCCTCTGACGTACTTCTAGCACTGTAGTCGATCACTCGACCACCCGTCAGAGGGATATTGAGGGCAGACGTCGACGCCATAGTCGGCGCGACGGATGGCGAACCCGGCACTCGTTCAGACTGCATACCGGAGTCCGACACAATTTCTTCACGGCGACGAGCACTTTGTTCCTCTGCCAACCTCCGTAGTTTGCTTCTAGTCGTGATGCTGCTCTTCTGACTCATGGTTGCTACGACCTTATCCGGCGACTGAAGGACCAAAATGTAGCAGACGAGAGCTCAGTCTGTTAGGCGGGGGTGTCGGAAGGCTTTATTCACCAAAAAAAACCACTTGTCAGCTTAATATGTATATTGCATCACACGTTACACGATAATCACAGTTATGTCACAAAAGTGTACATCAAAACTTAACACTATGACTATAACTATTACAAGAAAACAAACTACGATTTAACACGGCAATAACGAAATAATATAAACTATGGAACTAAATCTAGAGAAAACTAGATGTCCTAAAAACTGAGCGCGATACGAAGCAGCAGAACACGGAACGCGACAAACGTGCTACTTCGTTGGAGATTCAGAGACGAATGAGTGACGATTCACTGACAAGGAAATGACGATTGCCTTGAATTTTCCAGAGTCTGGATATAAGTAAACTTGTCACATACGCACAAGTTGCGTGTGAGTCACGTACTAAACTTTAATATACAACCAATTATTCTAGACACCTCGATTAGACAGGGGGTGATGCAGGGGATCGTAGCCTCACAATATATATTTGAAAACCTGTTGTATGTACACAAGGATATATCAAATTTTAAGAAAATGTCCGATATTCATAGTATAAATACTAGGAATAAACACAATCTTGCTGTACATCGCACTCGTCTCCACAGAGTAGGCAACTCGTTCATGGGTCAATGTATACGCTTTTACAACAAACTTCCCATTGATATTAGAAACTTACCCATTAAACGATTTAAAAGCAGTATTAAAACCAAACTATGTAAAAAAGGGTACTATAAAATTTCGGATTATTTAGAAGACAGAAATGCATGGGATTGAGCTGCTCGCTCTGCTAAGCCTTGAAAAAACCCTATAACTTGACATTTTAACTTTAATTAGTATCTAAAATCATTAAATTATACCAGTTTTATATACCTACAAATTGACATTGTTGATTATTCTTTATACAACATGACATTATTACTTTGTAAGTATTATTTTGTTTTGATTATTGTGAATGTGAGGACTATGTGGATCATTTTTTATTTTTTGCTCCTCTTTCCCTGTTTTAATGATGGTCTGGCAGTTTTGAGTACTTTCTGCGGCCTACCCAAATGTCCTTTTTTTTGGTATTGTTCGTCGAGTCGTTGAGCTCCTTCAGCTCTGAGTTGAGCTCCTCGGTTACTGACAAATGCTTGCACTGACTGGACAGGTCCACTCAAATCTGTGTGGTTCTTTCCTCAAAAGACCATTTCAGACATTAATCTACATGGTCCTCATATGGCTTGACCAAGATTATGTCTGGACCTTAAAAGAGACTGCGACCTCTGAGTTTGTTTCGGCCTTTCTTCTCAGAGTAGTCAGATAGGAAACGCCGACCTCATCTAGCTTATTTTTTTTTTTTTAGTAATATGACGTGTAAAAGTGATTGCGATATCCTATTTACAGAATAAACAATTTCATTTCATTTCATTTCATTTCATTTCATTTCATTTCATTTCATCGGGTGTCTGCGGGGTACCGCCGGATTTGGGCGTGCCGGGGGTAGTGAAAGGGACGCGGGGAAGAGATACTACGCAGTTATCTTGATATATAATACTGTTTACATTAAAGAACAATAGAATTGTTCGCAAACTGTACATCGCGTCCTATTTACATTATGTAAAGTACTCATTCTAAGGTATTTTGACCTAACTAAGCGATTACGATTAATTAAAATAGTGTATCTCCTTTACATAAAAAGTTATTAACATTTTTGTCAGTATATAAAGGTAATTTGTACTTTTAACATATTTTCGTATGGAATTATGATTCCCAGAAGGTAAATACACTAGTATATAAGGCTACATTGTTAGAATAATGACAGCTAAGCTCATTTTTCTTCATTTAAACATTGTACATGGCACTTGAGTGCTTTATTTCTTATATAATTATTTTTACACAACAAATATGAGAGCCTTATGCATTTTAAATCGCATGACATAGGGATCGAACCCATGATCTAGGTATATAATATCTTTAGATTACGTTCTCGCTTTTTATTTAATGGGTTTCCTATAGGAATCGAACCTATATATGTTTCCCATGTTTACATAGGTACTTATGATTCTACATGTGTGTCATCGTGCTTCCCCAACACACTCACACATACACACGCTTCACGTACAGCGAGTGCAAGTGCACCCGCGACTGGCATTTGTTTGAGATCCCCCACACTGCCCCATTAGTCTCGTAGTACCAAAAGCGACTGCTGAACCGGTCCTGGGTTCGATTCGTACGTCTGGCAAACTGTTATTGGGTTTTACCAAGAGAAAGTGCCAGGGGTTTCTCAAGGGCTTGCAGCGAGCAATGGGTAGCTTGCCGTCCGATAAGGACCAGGCCAAACTTAAATGCAAATAACCAAACCATGTCATGTGCACGTGACATGCCCTACCCATGCCCTAACCGGCGTGCCCTAGAACCAAAAATTCGAAGACATGTGACATCTACCAACCCGCACTGGGCCCGCGTGGTGGATTACGGCCCACTCCCTCTCACTGAGAGGAGGCCTGTGTCCCAGCAGTGGGAACGTTATAGGCTGATTATGCTAGATGCACGCGCAAGGACGCATCTCACCGCGATACGTTTGTTTTGATCGTGTTAGCAACACTGCCTTTTATCGTATCGTTTTAAAATATTGGAATACATTGGTCAACGACTGAGATATCGTATTACCCAGTTACTGGGTTGTGGAGGTCAGATAGGCAGTCGCTCCATGTAAAATACTGGTATTCAGCTGCATCTGGTTAGACTGGAAGCCGACCCCAACATAGTTGGGAAAAGGCTAGGCAGATGATTGGTCAACGATTTTTATGCACGGTTATCTGGCGCAAGGTATAGTCTGAGTCGAGAATGGCCGCCATGACTGAAATTCGAATCTGGAGGAGGATTAATAATGAGTCGACCTTCTGTGCCTATCTATTCTATTTATTGAGATTTCTATTCTTCTAAGAGATTCGTACGTCACTCGTAGTCCGCTCTCGTGGCAGGCGTAAAAATTAATGGCACTATCTTGCACTTTGGTGAGTGATTAATTAGGGCTTGTAAGAATTTATGATGGAGAGAGAAAATAAAACGTTGTAGATAAGACTAAAATTGTAGAATGTTTAAATTATTATTCTTATTTATAACAGTAACGACCTAGCTTAGCCGTTACATTTTTTTAGTTACAAAAAAAAAACAAAACTTTAATTGACAAGTGAATTATTTAGATAATTATAATTGAGAAGTTAATTTGATAAGATTTTATTTCATTTTTTTATTTATGACCGATTGAGATTAATTCAAGTTGGATGATATATGCATATGCTAGGCAATTACCTAATGATTGATTATTTTTAAATATTTTTCGGGCTTCGGACTGTCTAGCGACCGTCAAAGATCCATTATAATAAAAAATAAGGCAAACTCTCTGAATAATAATGTCAGAAAAATCCTAATAGTTTTCTTTAGGCACAAAGCTAGACTCCGCCATTGTCACTTAGGAACCTAATAACCAAAACTATTCTATTGTTGCTTTTATACCAAGCTGCCTTTATCAATATTGTTCCCAAGATAATCACTCATGACAGACTAACGCCTAGTTCATATTAAGAAGCTTAAGCGGGTGCTGAGACGGGCGCGATAATATCAAACTCTAGTTACTGTCCTGGAAGTCAACTATACCATAAATATGCCATTGCATGCAGTGTTCTTTAGCTTGCGGTCAGTGTAACCTCGAATGATACACTAAATAGTTAAACACTGCGCGCGCTCTGCTCTCTATCTCGAAAATGGTTCAAGATATTAAAATAATGTTTATAAAAAAGCTGTTGAGAATTTAATATTCAACAATATTTATAAACATAGAAATAGCATAAAACCCATAGAAAACGATATATTTGCAATAAATGTGTAATAAATCGTTTTTTTGACCTTTGACCTTGGAATATCTGTTGATGCGGACACCGTACGATAGGTAGGTTTTACTACTGGTTTGACTATCTCTCATTCCGAGATACTTGCCCAAATTTGACTTATTTTCCTGGATTAACAGTGGTATCGTGATAGCGACTGACGCGAGCCGGGGGCGGCGGTATGACCCCGCCCGCGCGCAATTCTATTGCACTATGTTTAAAAATATTTAATTTTAACATGTTAGTTGTGTTTATATAGAAAAATAAGTAAATAATCCCTTAAAGTATTTAATAGTGAATACGTAGACAAATTTTTATTACAATTGCTTTGATAACAATCGAATGGAATAGGTTTTTCTCTTAATGGTTGTAACAAAAAAAGCAGATTTTAAGGAAACTGCGGTTTTTTTGTATCGAGAAAAGTTTTGTCAATCGTGTTTCGGGCCTCATACCCGTACTTCACTAAAGACAGTCTTTAATTGTAATAATAAAAAAATACGCAAATACGTTGTTTTTTTTGAGAGAAACATTGATTTTGCATGAACTCGAAACGCGGCAAAGCTTTGGAACAATTTCACCTTTATAGACAAATGACTATCGCGAAATTGAAGAAGAAAGATACTGGTGCCGTCCAAGTTGTGGCATGTCTAATCACTGCACTCTTTCATTATGATTGTGTGAAGTTACGCTTGCGGGTTGCAGTTGCGGTCGTCTTTGGAAGAGCACCATATGCGACCTAAAGTCTAGCCTAATTTGACAGGTGCAAATGTCAAACTCCAAATTGAAAAAAACAAAAACCAAAATTATTTGAAATGTCGAATTAGTCTATGAGATGAAAAAACGTACTTTAAGTGGGGTTTACATGGGTGACTAAAGCCACACGATTATTACAGCGCGGCATAAATCGACCGTCTAAATGGCAATTCGGCTAGGTCGCAAGTGACTAAAGCTCTGCCGTGCTAGCGATAAGTGCCGTAAGTATGTTCTGTAGACGAACATACTTACGGCACGTATCGCTAGCACGGCAGAGCTAAAGCGGCTTGGTGACGCAATTTGTGAAGCGACTAGCCGCACGGCGAAAATCGACCCGTGTAAACCCACCTTTAGTTAGAAAGGGATCGTCAATAGTTTTACCCTTTTACGTTTAGCTATTTGCCCGATACATATTGTGCCGCTACAACAACTCGCGACGCACTATGTCCACCCAATAGAGAACGCGACCACGCCCGCCAACGAGATCGCCACCACGACCGCTACCGCTCATGCACCCTGGACGATGCCTAAGGGCTAGATCCCTTGAACAATGAACTACAAAGACATGAAGGAAGGTCGAAGGACCGGAGGGTATTAGGTTCGAGTAAGATTACGTTAATAGTTGATTAACTTCCGTTAGAGGGGAATACGTGTTGGATTTGCTTAGTCGTATTCAGCTATAGAAATTGTAGTTTTGTTTGAAGCCTTGCAACATGGTGTCTGAAATCTTGTCAATATAATTATCATGTTGATGAGTCAAATGGTAGCAAATTAGAATTGAATAGAGTTGACAAGATTTACTTATCAGTACCCTTTTTAGGATTCCGTAGTCAACAAGGAACCCTTATAGTTTCGCCATGTCCGTCTATCTGTCCGTCTGTCCGCGACTTAGCTCAGAGACTGTTGGTACTAGAAAGCTGTAATTTGGTATGAGTATACATATAAATCACGCCGACAAAGTGGTAAAATAAAATCGTGAAAAAAATTATTTTTAAGGACCTCCCCTACACGTAATGTAATGGTTTTTTTTTTCTCTTCAATCCCATAGTATGGGATATCGTTTTTCCAACGATATCCCATAATCCGGTCGTTTAAAAATAATGGGATTTTGTGAAAACCATTTTTTGATTCAGGGATCCGTTTGCGAAATATTAAGGTTTAAAGTGCAATTGTTAGAGTCAAGTGCCCCCCCCCCTGCCAGCTAAATGGTTGGTTACGGCAATATATAACGAAATTAAAAGGAAAACTATCACGGCTAAGTAGGCTCCACTCAGATCAACATACAACCTCATACTGACCTGCAAATTGCAAAAACGGAAGAAAAATTGAATTTCGTAGGCTACCTTAGGCATCCCCCTTAATAATTTATTTCTCTGACTTTACGTAACTCAGTTCTTTTCTATATCAAAAATTGTGATGTATAGTTTATCGATAAATCACAAAAACACAAAGAGAACTACTATTATGACTTTGATCTTATGTTTAATTCTGTTTTTTGTTTTTGTCTGTTTTTGAATTTTGATTTTAAATGTGATTTGAATTTTTGATTTGAATTTATTTTTAACTTTAATTTTGGTCTAAATTTCTGATTATTATTTTAATTTTTTATTTTATTTTTATTGTATCGAATTATTATGTTATTTATCATCACAACTTTTTTATTATTTGAATTCAACAAAATTTTATCATCTCTACTTGTTGGCTATTTTTGTTTAATACTTGAGGGGTTTTTGGCGCTGATAGCCGAAATACAGGCTTTCGCCTAGTTCGGCTACAGATGTCTCAATCATAAGAAAATATAGCCTATAAGATATGAAAATAAGATACCTATGAAAAATGTACTTTTTTTTAATTGAATAAAGATTAAAATTGAAAAAAAAAAATATATTTCACAAATCTTTCAATTTCTGGAGACCAATCTGACATCCGCGACACTCCGGATACTCGGAGGATACTCTTTTTTTTTTAATAGTTTGGAACAACAAACAGCTACATTATGGGATATTACAACATGATAATATAAATAATAATATAGCCCACAGCGCTGTTCACAGATTACCATTTAATGACTAAACTTTAATATTGCTAGGAAATAAGCTGTTCATGCAATAAAACACATTATAAAAATAAAAAGAGGAGAAGTAAAGAGTTTTAAAATTTTCATCCGAGATTTTCGTATCGACGTCAAATAATAATGGAACTCAGTAAGTCAATCAATTTGTCTAGCCTTTTCCTTACTATTTTGGGGTCAGCTTCTAGTCTAACCGGATGCACCTGAATACCACTGTTTTACGTGGAGTGACTATCTGACTTCCACATTTCAGTTACTGGGTAATACGGTAGATAAAAATTAAATAAATAAAAATAGTTTATTGGTAAAACATGTACAGGGTGTTAGGGTAAACACCGTTATCCTTGCAACCAATGGTTTGGTTTCATTTATAGAACGTAAAATCAACGGAAAATTACAACTTTTTTTTAATTCTACATTTTACCACAAGAGACGCAAGTTCATTGTCCTATGCGCTAGGGCAACGAACTTGTGTCTCAACACGGGCGGAGGGTACGGGATGTGAACTGACCGGCCGCGAGCGCGACCCCTCCATCAGTCAGTCAGCTGTTTCACTAGAGAGCACGGTGTCGGATAGAAACTTTTTAAAATATTTTAATGAAAATGACGTTTTTTTTTTGTTGTGTTCGGTCATTTATTTTTATATTTAAGTCAACTACCCATGGTTTGAATGACAAGACTGTTTACCCTTACAGCCTGTATAGGTGTACCCCTTGGTAAGACTGGTTGTCAGACTTTCATGCTTCTGACGACCGTTAACGTCTGTCAAAGATCTACGAATGACAGTTGGGACCAACGGCTTAACGCGCTTTTCCGAAGCACGGAGGGGTCTTGATATACAGGGTGTAAAAAGACCCATGACATAGCCGTAAACTACGCATTCTGTACATCAAATGTATGGTGTGAATAATCGCTGTTTACGGTAGTTCGCAACGTAACGCACGCAAAACATTGTGTCTATGGGTGCATGCAACGGTTCAGAATGCGTGGGGATATTTAAAAATTAAGTTATAACATTTAAAACTCGCTTGCTGATAAAGTTGGAACTTTAACCTTCAATATCCCCGTAACCAGAAGGTTCCCAGGTATGTTCCAGAATAACGAAAAAATATCACAATGACGGGAATAACAAGTTGCTTTCGGCTTCCTTAAGTGTCTTCTTACACCCGTTATTAAGATGGTCACCTATCCATGGACAACACACAAGAAGACCACGGTTAGGACATACTTTTTATACCGATACTACGTGCGATAATTTAAGCGTTCTTTTTGCCGATTTCCGATCGCTACGCAGGCGAAGCTGCGGGCAAACGCTTGTTATAATAATGTCTCTTTTGAATTCATCTTTAGGGTGAAGTGGGGTATTAAAAGATGTGTGTATATTTGTTGAGGTTTACAAAGCGATATATCAGTTCTTGAGTACCGAGATAAGGAAGAAAATGGCGGTTTGAAATGATCTTTTTTCTTTTATAAAGATATTACAGTATTTTATCGTTATAATGTTTTGGTATGTTTTCCTTAAAACTTGCATGACATGTCTTCAGAAATGTTGTTCTATAAAGTACACTGCTCACCTCACTCAAGTGAGCGCACACAATTCGAAAGCAAACTCATTTGTTTTTAAAGTAAATCATCGCGGATTCACAACGAGACGCCGTTCAAATTTCGAAGTGATGTTTTGAGAATAAATAATACTGCGTTTTTTTTTTAAATTAAACCTTACAAATGTTGACAAACGGGTTGCTCGTCCGCTGTACGTGAACCTTTTTTTTTTTTTTTTTTACTGAACTGTGCTGTACTTGAACCTAAGTGCATATACAAATATTTATTTGGGAAAAATTTCAGTGTGATGGTTAGAATCAGTCCCTTAACGACTTATCTCTAGTGCCTAAATCTACTACACACAATAACGAGCCCAAATCTAAGCTACACGAACAAACGACGAAAAGGTCACAATTTAATAAAGTACTAGGCGCACATACATAGCTAGGAGGTGCAGTGAACGGGTTTAATTTATTCATGCGTAAACTGGCGTGCATATTGGCGGATTGTCGACACACAATTTTGTGCTAGAGTTGTGCTTTGTAATCGGATTATACCGTTCTAGTACTTTATGCATTTAGATTGTTTTGTGTTCCATTGTTAACATAATGTTGAATAGTTAATGTCAACTACTGCATGCAGTGGAGTGGCCAAAACGCTTAAATACTCCGACATTAAATAATAGCCGTGATTTTTCAGCAAACCCGGTGAAGTTTCGGTTCAACGAATTGGTTACGAAAGCTTAAATGAAAATCGTAAACTTATATTAACAACCCAGTAACTGGGTAACACGATACCCCTTGGTAAGACTGGTTGTCAGAGTTTCGGGCTTCTGACGCCCCGTAACGACTGTCAAAGATCCACGAATGACAGCCGGGACAAACGGCTTAACGTCTTTACCGAGACACGGATGGGTCTCAGTATATAAAGATCGTCACCCATCCACGGGCAAATCCCGGCAAGGGTAACTTAACCCGATGGATCAACCCATGCAGCTGCTATTACATTAGCCACGGGCTCCAACAAAAAAATATTGCCAAAATTATTCTCATCATATACAACGTAATATTTTCCTACAATTCATTTGAATATTAAGAACCTTTTTGCTTCAGACCACTTCTCAATTTCCACAATTGTCTTCGACATCAAAAGGAAAACAATCATTAATATGGTTCAGAAGATTGTATTGACTCAATCCTGTTAAAGAATCTTTCGTCGAGTCTCTGTTTTGAATTTTAAAAGCATTTGGTTTTTACTACTTTAAGCAGACTTGAATTTTTATTTCTGCACGATTTTTTCGTAAATTGACAATTCTGTACGTCTTTAAAAGCCAAAATTACATTACGAAATTAGTGTCATTAATTTAATTAATAATTTCACTTGTAATTTCTAATTTCATGATGCATGCATTAATTTCATGAAATCAAATTATTACGAGCCAAGTGCGATTTTAGATAAAAATCATGAAGTGAAAATAATTTCACGGAGTAATGCGACATAATTAAAGCTAGAATCGCAAAAGCATATTCATAACGGTAATATTGTACATTGCAAAATATAGCTTTGATGCTGATGGGGCGATGATTGATACTGCAGATTTCACGATACTAATTATTTTTTGAAACATGAAGCACGATTATTGAAACAAGTGACGTGAAAAAAAAATTACCATACATGCAATTAATGTTGTAATGTAAATTTGGCTTAGCATCCCTTTAAAATTCGAACGCCGTCTCGTTGTGAAGTCGCGATGATTTACTTTAAAAACAAATGAGTTCGCTTTCGAATTATGTGCGCTCACTTGAGTGAGGTGAACAGTGAACTTTACGTAAAAAAACCTAGGAAAGACATCATCACTTTTTCCACCTAGACTTAAAAACAACAACAAATAACAACAACAACAACAACAACAAAAAACAACAACAACAAATAACAAAATAATATGAAGTAGGTAGTTTATATTATGTATGTAGTATTTATATTTGTATGTAAGTGTATGATCATATTATTTGTTCTAGTTTATTAAGTGAATTGTGTTGATTTTATGTATTTTATTTTCTCTTGAATTTTATACACGGTGTCTACATCTCTTATCTACTTTCCTATCGCAGGTGTGCTGGAAGAGATTTCTTTAGAAATAAGCATCACCTTTGTACGTTTTTTTCTGTTCTTTTCTTCTTGTCTGTTTATTATGTGTGTACATAAATAGTTAAATAAATAAATAAACAAAAAGCAACAACAACAACAAAAAGAAATCATCACTTTTTCAACCTAGACTTAAAACAAAAAAATAAAACAAACTACAAACAACTTAATATTCTGAAAATACTAAATAAAAGGACCAAGCGTTGTGAACAATGCTCGTTCGATCTCTGTATGAGCCTTTGTCCTGCTGTGGAACAATTGCTTACACGCCATTGAGGTCCAATGTAAAACAGTACAAGATAAATAGTACCTCAATGTAACAGGCCAGTCAGTATCAATTTATGAAGCACCGCCTGACACTGAGCCTGAAACAAAAGTCTAATGAACCGAACAAAGCTATTTAAAAAGACCAATTTATTAAAAATATTGTGTCGACAATCGAAAATGAATTGCCAGTATTGAATACATTAAGAGTGACCTAGATATTGCAAAAGATATTTTCGTATTCAAATGATGCAGGAATTTTATTTCAGTCAGTAAAATACTCATAACTTTTATTTTCATTTAAATTCGTTTAATGATTTCTAGAAGAATTTTTGCGTATTAAAATAGCTTTCACGAGTCATCATCATTCAGCCGAAAGAAGTCCACTGCTGGACATAGGCTTCCCCCAAGTACCGCTACTTCGACCGGTTCTGTGCTTCTCGCACCCAGCGGATTCCTGCGGCCTTCACCAGGTTATCGGTCCACCTTATGGGGGGCCTTCCAACGCTACGTCTTCCGGTACGCGGTCGCCACTCCAGAACCTTTCGGCCCCATTGGCCATCTGTTCTGTAAATAGGATATAGGAATCACTTTTACAACTCATATGAAAAAATATTGAAAATAAGCTAGATGAGGTCGGCGTTTCCTATCTGATTACTCTGGCCAGGTCAGGCCATATGAGGACCATGTAGATTAGTGTCTGAAATGGTCTTTTGAGGAAATAACCTCATTGATTTGAGTGTACCTGTCCAGTCAGTGCAAGCATTTGTCAGTTATAGTGGAGCTCAACTTAGAACTTAAGGACTCAGAACTTAAATCATCTCCCTGGCGTTTCTAATTCTATTGGGGTTAGCTTCCAGTCTGACAGGATGCAGCTGAATGTATTTTACATGGAGCGACTGCCTATCTGACCTTCACAACCCAATTACTGGGTAACACGACGGTACCCCTTGGTAAGACTGGTTGTCAGACTTTCGGGCGTTTGACCAGATTTTAAATACCTCTCAATGTTAATGTTCTTGTATTCCCACCGACATAAGTTTCTCAGTTGAGAATGAACTTTCAAGCACTTGAATTGAGTTCACGATTTGCATGCAATTTTCATCCGTAACTCGTTGTAATGGTGGCAATCAAGTGTCAATTTTCTCTGTACTCTGTGCATTGAAATCTTGTCTATTGAGGCTTTCGAAAGGAGTTTCCACACTTTGGCTTCAGATCAAATAAAAAACCAAGACTTAGAGCTGCGAACAATACAGCGAAGCATGTTAAAACTACACCTCCATTCTGTGAATACACGCTCACATGCTCACATTTACAATCAAACTACACCTCACTTAGTGCACACATGTTTACGAAACCGGGCTCACGTCACTATTGATAGCGCTGTCTTGGTTTTATATTTGGTCTGAAACTTTAGCTGTGCGTATATAAAAAATTGAGGCAAAACGGATATTGGAACTTATTGAGATATCAACTGAGGAAGAACGAAAAGATGTCATAAAATAAACCGGCCAAGTGCGAGTTGGACTCGCGCACGAAGGGTTCCGTACCCTTATTTATAAAAACGGCAAAAAAATCACGTTTGTTGTATGGGAGCCCACTTAAATATATGTTTTATTTTATTTTAATTAATGAATATTTAAGTGAATATGTAAATAATATTCTGTGAATATTTCAAGCGTCGCGTCTACCTGTTGTCGTTTTCAATATCGAGCAAAAACGAGCAAAAAAATCACTTTTGTTGTATGGGAGCCCCCTTGAATATTTATTTTATTCTGGTTTTTAGTTGTTCTGGTATTTTTTGTTATACCGGCAACAGATATACATCATCTGTCAAAATTTCAACTGTCTAGCTATCACGGTTCATGAGATACAGCCTGGTGACGGACGGACAGACAGACAGCCGAGCCTTAGAAATAGGGTCCCGTTTTACCCTTTGGGTACGGAACCCTAAAAAGAGGTCAGAGGTCATTCATTTTATATCCATCCCGAAAACAGGTCTGAGGTCATCCATTTTATAACGCAACTTGCCCATGTGCCTCTTGGCATGCTCATGTTAAAAGTGTCAATCTGTCAGACCTCTTGACAGGTTGCCACATTAGATTTTAGAGCTATGAGGGACAGGGTGTAAAGTTCACTCATCCTCTATAGAAAAAGGGAGGATCCTCCGACCAGACGGGTTCCGTGTCTATTATGCAAACTGCTCGTAGTGTCAGGACGCTGTATATATACTCGTCACGCGGAAAAATTTGCTTGTTTGCTGCGGTAAACCAAGGGGTATCGTGTTACTGGGTTGTGGAGGTCAAATAAGCAGTCACTCCATGTAAAACACTAGTATTCAGCTGCATCGTTAGACTGGAAGCCGACCCCAACATAGTTGGGAAAACGCTAGGCTGATTGATTGATAATGAAGATAGCCTACACTCGCGACAATCTTTGAAGTCCGTTTTGACGTTTCGTTCTCGTACATGTAATAAAACGTTATGCCTTGAGAATCAGTTTAAATCAATGTAGATAAGTCGTCGATTACAAACTATCTAAGTATGTTCAATAGATATGTCTCGAGAACCAGTTTAAAAGAAAAGATTTTTTTTTTTCATCGCTACTCAAAGCATTTTTATAGCTGTCAAAACGGGCTTCTTAGATTGTCGCGAGTCTAGTCAAGAAAAACAATAAGAGGTCAAACATAAAGTTACCGCCATACCTTTTAACCGACATCTTTATGATCCCATATTGAACTTTCGGCACCGCCAAAGTCTTTACAGTTACCTTAACTATGGTCATTTATACCCGTGTATATCTGAAACACAATAAAGCGAAAACAAAGCAGCCGGGGTCAATTAGACCCGACATCGTTGCGTAACTGCCATTGGGTACGTGGGCTGATTGTTGGTGACATGGAGAAAGTAGTGAATGGAGTGCCTACACATTCTATTTAATCGGTATTCAGTAAAAAAATGAGATGCGATAGGAACGAAAAGGGCCTCTATAAACCTATTTTTTTTTTGTCTACAATGTTCTGAAGGCTAGGAAATAATGAATACTTCAATTAAAAGGTGATTTTAAGAACGGTTTAGTGGCTTTTTGGTTTCAGGAACGACTTTTAGAAAACGAAGGCCAAAAGATTTAAACACTATTCTTCAAGATACGAATGATCTTAATGTCATTGATCACTAGGTTAGAAGTGTCCGACGTGCCAGTAGAGTTTCTTGCCCGTTCTTCTCCATAGAAACCTACTACGCTTTGAAATGGGCAACTAGCTTCATCTGTCTGACTGACCGACCCTTTGACAATTCAAAAGTAAGTAAGGTAATTGGTATATTTTAAATAAATGCTTTGAGTTTGAATTAATGTTATGTAAAGATATATTATGTGACGACAGAAACCAAAGCGCAATTTTCAGTATGTCTAAATGAACATTCTGTCTTCCACACGAAATGTTGAATCATCCGTAACATCTCTATCTAATGGAATGCTTGTAATTTAAAATAATGATAACATCTGACCACAATGAAACTTAACTTATATGATAAGCGTTGTATCTTCATTTTTCACAATTCAGTCTCATTGACATAATATGTATTTAAATCAAATGATTACTCCATTCACTTACTATTCTATGTTCCTCAACCATTAACCAGGAATAAGGGTAATACAATGACCGTATACCAGAATATATTTTTATCCAATAGCCAAAGTTAATGTTTTGCTTCCATTAATTGAAGAGGAAAGAAAAATATAAGAGAGATTAGTATTCTACGAGTGTTGCTCGAGTTTGCGCAAGAGTGTCTTAAAGTGGATGGAATTAAGTGCCTTAGGAAATATATATTGGGATAATTATGGTTATGGATTTAAGAGGTCAAGCAGGATTTTTTTAATACGCGTAACGATACTATTGGACCAACTATGGATTTTTTTTTTTTAAGCCCACCCTTTCCCACTTCTGGGCAAAGGCCAACATGGAATATGTTTATCTAAGCATTTTATGGAGTCGTGTTTTTCGTCAAACATTAATCTCCACCTCAACTTTAACACATTATTTTATTTCAAAATTAATGCTGCAGTATTTTCTACATAACGGAGGATCATGCTGAGTAATTTGGGGTAACATAGATTCTTAACCTTATTAAAGTTGTAGGCTATAGCTTAGCTATACCTACCGTATACCTACAGATCGTCCGCTATAAAGCTAACTACCAGCCAAAAAAGTGCTATTCAGTAAAGTTCACTGCTCACCTCACTCAAGTGAGCGCACACAATTCGAAAGCGAACTCATTTGTTTTTAAAGTAAATCATCGTGGATTCACAACGAGACAGCGTTCGAATTTCGAAGTGACGCTCAGACAGCTGCAACGCAGTCGGCGGCGATATCTTAAATGAATCTTAGCTATAAATGTAGCTATTGGCTTATCGCCAATGTACCGACATTAAGTTTTTAGAACGAATTGCTCGGGTCGTCCACTCATTAGTAATTCCTACCACGTCTGGATAAAGTTCTAAAACGTTAAATTAGTAATTAACAAAATTGAATTCTATTCATTAAATTAAATGAAAGGTTGACTGCCTCCTTGGTTTTGTAGCGATATCTACATCGCCACATGCGAACTACGCATCAAAGACCTGACGTCACACAAAAATCCAGACGTCACATAAATCCTGCATCGCGCAATTTAAGTTTACCGTGCAATGGACATATATACAAGAACCCAACATCAATCGTTGGGCAGTTGCCCGCCAGACACAACACCCGTCTGGTCGGAGGATCCTTCCTTTTCTATGGTGGATAAGTGAACTTTACACCCTGTTCCTCATACTCCTAAAGTTTAATGGTCGCAAGCGGCATGGATTCGATTCCGGGGTCGGACAAAGTATTATTGGGTTTTTTCATCTGAAATTTCTCACTAGCAGCCCGGAGTCTGGATTTGTGCCCGGTTGAGGGCAATAGGCTCGCCCCCTACATGGGGTCTTAAAGTTAAGTGCTGGCGAAATGTGGCTGTACTATAGGTACACCTCTGTCTAACCCTTCGGCGATTATAAGCATCATATTATGTTTATGCACGTCCACTCATTAGTAAGGACTTTTTTTTTGAGGGTGGGAAATCATACAATGACATTACAATGACTCCCGCTCTGGGCGGAGCGAAAGGGCGTGTCAGACTTTTACTGACTAAAACCCACCCGTGTTCCTTCAGTTGCCTGTTGCCAAGGTCCCGGTATCCCTTTCGGACTTTCCCACAACCCTAACAGGACTCATAAGGCCTGACACGTCTGCACGTTCTTCTAAAATGTTAAATTAGTAATTAAGTAATTGAATTCTATCAAATTAAATTAATGGTACTTATTCAATTTATTCATTAGCCTTTACGTTCATAAAACTAATTACAAATGCGTTTGTCGACTTGCGCACTAGGTAAGTGATACGGCTTGAATGTAAATTCAATATTAATTAAAAGACAACAAAAATATTCATAATTATTAATTAATTAATTAAGGCAATTACACATGCATGATTTAAATCTATATTCGTATCACGTCGAAATCCATACTAATATTATAAATTCGAAAGTAACTCTGTCTGTCTGTCTGTCTGTCTGTAGGTATGTTACCTTTTCACGCCTAAACCACTGAACGGATTTCGATAAAATTATGCAGGGAGATGGCATCCCGGGGAAGGACATAGGCTACTTTTTATCGATATACCACGCGGGCAAAACCGCGGGCGGAAGCTAGTCATTACTAATACTGTCCTTGTGTAATTATAAATGCGAAATTGAATTTGTTTGTTGGTTTGTTTGTTAAGGCTCGTACATACTGGTGCGATATGTCGCGCGACGCGAATTTTAACAAAACAATTTCTGAGAAAACTTCACGGCGAACAATGCGGCGGTGTCGCGTCGCGCGACGGATCGCGCCAGTAGGTATGTAAGAGCCTTTACGCTTTCACGCTAAAATGGTGAACGGATTTGGATGAAATTTGGCACAAAGACCATGACCTGTAGAAGGACATAGGATACTTTTTAGCGTGACACAGAATCAAGACTTATGCGGGTGAAACTGCGGGGCGTAGCTAGTATTAATATTAGAAATGCGAAAGTGAGTTTGTTTGTTCGTTACGTTTTCACACTGACGCTGACGCAAACAGCTCATCATCTGCGTAGCCTTTTCCCAACTATGCTGGGGTCGGCTTTCAGTCTAACCAGATACAGCTGAATACCAGTATTTTACATGGAGCTACTACCCATCTGACCTCCACAACCTAATAACTGGGGAATACGATATCCCTTGGTAAGGCTGGTTGTCAGACTTTCGGGCTTCTGATAAATATGACGTCAAAATACAAATATTTACTTAGGACGAGAGTATATATTATCTGTTTTGACATCAAATAGGGACCTTAACCTAACCCTTTTTGCGGCGTAAGATTTCTGAATTTTACAACCCTATTAGGTTTGATTTACAGCAAAAGTTAGGGTTAAAATTAAATTAGCATACAGAATAATGTTTAAAGGCCAACGCAGACCGGGACGGGATGGCAAAGGATTTTGCCGTCAGTCAGCAGACACTAGCCGCTTAGATACCGCAGCATTCCTGCGCCTTGCCACGGCGAGGGCGCCCAGCGGTATATCACAACCAGCGTCGGCGTCCTCGGCATGCCGTTGCCTACCGCAGTACGCCGCGGCATCCCGCCGCGGGAACCCGTGGCGCGTCTTTCAATACCGTGCATGCAAATCTCTTTCGATGCCATGGCATCATTTTAAAGCATAGCAATTTATGTCGTATTTCAATATCGATACGTTTGAATGTCCATTGGTAAAAATTTTAATCCCTTACCATGCCGTCCAGGCACACCTAGAGTTACGAATGAACTTAGAATCTGTCTTACAGTTTTCAAGTAGGCATTAAGAACCAGTTATATAAAAAACAGGACACAATTTTTATGAAATAATTTTCCAATTTAAGTAAACAGAAACATAACCGGTAAAATGGCAATTAAGATTATTCTGATGCAGCTAAACATCAGAAGCCCTAAACAAACTGACATTCTATCAGCGATAACGATGATGGAAAAGGCAAAAATGTATAGGACTGACATAAGCTATCGAAAAGCTTAAGTCAATTCTGTTGAAAGTCGTTGTAGAAATGCGAAACGCTTTGGAAGCGATTGTCACTTGTTTAGGCCCTCAGTATTTTACATGGAGAGACTGCCTATCTAACCACCATATCCTAGTAACTGGGTAATACGATATACCTTGGTAAGACTGGTTGACAGACTTTCAGACTTCTGACAACCCGTAATGACAGTAGACAAAAATTGTGGATAAAAATTAAAATAACATATGGTACGTTCAATAGTGTATAACTACCTATATTATTATAAATATAAAACAAAGTCCTTCGCCACGACTGTCTGTCTGTTTGCGATAAACTCAAAAACTACTGCACCGATTTTCATGCTGTTTTCACAAATGGATCAGCTAGTAATGTAAAATCAAACTCGTAATTGCTTAATCACCCTTTTTTTCTTTTTTTTTTGAGGGTGGGAATTCATCCTATGACTTCTTCCGCTCTGGACGGAGCGGAAGGGTGTGTCAGACTTTTATTGTCTAAAACCCACCCGTGTTCCTTCAGTTGCTTGTTGCCAAGGTCCCGGTATCCCTTTCGGACTTCCCGGAACCCTGGCAGGCTGCTTAATCACCCTAAGGTTTAATGTCACTAACACGTCATATAACCATATCCACAAAGTCTATTTAGTCTATGAAACAGATAGTTTCAACTTTATTAAACTTCAATTTGCTGGGAATTGTTGTCAAAAATTGAAAGCAATTTGAGATGGACTCTTTATTCGCTGTCTCACTCACATCTTTACAGTTATCTCTTTCACACAGTCATGTATTTATCATCGCGTTCCATTCCTACATGTACCTTTTACATGCCTTCTTTCATTCTTCACAATTCAGAACGTAGGTGTACAGTCACGAACAAAAATATGTATACACTAAGCAAAATTCAATAACGATTTTCTCTTGGAATTACGATTGTAACTTTGAGATGATACCTATTTCATAATAATATGGGTTACAAATTACTATGTTCGTTATAATCATAAAACTAAAATCAATACAATAGGAGAAAATCACTTTTAAAAGTTGCTAGCATAATCAGCCTATAATGTTCCCACTGCTGGGACACAGACCTTTGTGAGAGGGAGTGGGACGTAATCCACCACGCGGGCCCAGTGCGGGTTGGTAGATGTCACATGTCTTCGAATTTTTGTTTCTAGGACATGCCGGTTGATGTTTTCCTTCACCGTTTTGAGAGCAGTGGTGATGAAATAATAATAATACTTATTACGCAAAGTAAAGCGCCTGTCAGGGTTCGAACCTACGACCTACAACTTGTAAGTCAAGGTTGTTACCAAAGGGCCACCATTGCTCCCAAAAAAAAAAAGTTGCTACACTAGCGACAATCTAAGAAGTCCGTTTTGACGTTTCGTTCTCATACTTGTAATAAAACGTTATGCCTTGAGAATCAGTTTTAAGCAATGTAGATAAGTCGTCGATTACAAACTCTCTAAGTATGTTTAATCGATATGTCTCGAGAATCAGTATATTAGAAGCTATTTTTTTTTTCATGGCTACACAAAGCATTTGTATAGCTGTCAAAAGGGACTTCTTAGATTGTCGCGAGTCTAAGTGTGTACATATTAGTGATCTTGACTGTACTAGCGTTTCAAACATACCCACCTGCCTACTTCTCCTGAATCTTAATACTGCAGAAGTGACTGTACACATTTTTCTAAACTCTCATACCGTTTAAGTTAAAAGTGTATAATCATTGCTTGATCCATTATGGGGAAGTAAAGATACGTAATCATCCTAACTATATCTATATATACTAGCTGTGCCCCGCGGTTTCACCCGCGTAAGTCTCGATCCCGTGGGAATATTGGGATAAAAAGTATCCTAGTCCTATTCCCGGTCATGGTCTACCCCTGTGCCAAATTTCATCCAAATCCGTTCAGCCGTTTTAGCGTGAAAGCGTATCAAACAAACAAACTCACTTTCGCATTTATAATAATTCTAGCTTCTGCCCGCGGCTTCGCCCGCGTGGTATGTCGATAAAAAGTAGCCTATATCCTTTCTCACAATGCCATCTATCTCCTTGCCAAATTTTATCAAAATCCGTTCTGTGGTTTAGGCGTGAAAAGGTAACATACAGACAGACAGAGTTACTTTCGAATTTATAATATTAGTATGGATAGTATGGATACATATTATAGTACATAGTATACATATTGGTGCTCGTGACTATACATAACGCTCCTTTTTTGGCTTCGCCGCAGTCGGTTAAAAACCCAATAACACTTGGTCCGACCTAGGTACCGAACCCAGGACCCCACCACATAGCTCGCCGTCCGATTAGGACCAGGCCCGGGTCGCTGGCGCGTCGTGTTCCACGCGCGCCTCTAAGAGATGTCAGCACAATGACGGGGTCCGTTAGGACCGATGCCTGCCAGGGTTGCGGAATAGTCCGAAAGGGATACCGGGACCCTGGCAACAGGCAACTGAAGGAACACGGGCGGGAGAAGTCATTTGATGAAATCCCACCCAAAAAAAAAAAAAAAAGGACCCCACCACATTCATCAGTTGCATTTGTACATTTTTACGTGATTAATACACATTCTTACGCAAATTGATCGTATATCAATGCAAAATTGAAACAATCCATACTATAATATTATAAATTCGAAAGTAACTCTGTATGTCTGTCTGTCTGTCTGTATGTTACCTTTTCACGCTCAAACCACTGAACGGATTTCGATAAAATTTAGCAAGGAGATAGATGGCATCCCGAGGAAGGGCATAGGCTACTTTTTATCGACATACCACGCGGGTGAAGCCGCGGGCGGAAGGTAGTTGACAATAATACTACAATTCAAATGAATGGCAATCGTTACAGTCAGTTCGATAATGTTAATTACAAACATACATAATCAGCCTATAATGTTCCCACTGCTGGGACACAGGCCTCCTCTCTATGAGAGGGAGTGGGCCGTAATCCACCACGCGGGCCCAGTGCGGGTTGGTAGATGTCACATGTCTTCGAATTTTTGGTTCTAAGACATGCCGGTTTCCTCACGATGTTTTCCTTCACCGTTTTGAGAGCAGTGGTGATGAAATTATTTACACAAAGTAAAGCGCCTGTCGGGGTTCGAACCTACGACCTACAACTCGTAAGTCGCGGCCGTTACCATTGGGCCACCACTGCTCTCAGTTAATTACAAAATCCAACTGAATTCACCAAATGTGTCTCAAAGTACCATTTAAAGCTAAAACACAATAAAATGGCTGAATACAATGCAATAAAATTTTACGTATAATTCTCTAAAGATTCATTCAAAGATAAAGTATGGAATTTCGCCCGAAATTATCGTTATTATTATGTGGTCTGTATGGTTATTACAATAGGCTTATGAAATCCTTTTGTTTTGAAATATACCTATTATAATTTCAGCATTTATTTATTTATTTATATATACTTTATTGTACACCACAAAAATATATAACAAAAGGAAAAAAAACAAACACTACAAAATATACAATGGGCGGCCTTATCGCTTTCCGCGATCTCTTCCAGGCAACCTTGGAATGGACAGTGATTTGCCTAGACATAATATGGGGCTATCGTAGGTGCAAATAATAAGTTATACAATATACTAAAATAGATACACATATACATACATATCCTAAATAATAGATAAATACATACATACATAGGAAATAAATAAATAAGGAACGAAAAATAATTGAAGACTATAGATAATTACACAGTTACGAAGACAAGATCACAACGACAAGTAATGTTCCTTAACGAGTCTTTGTCGAGTCATGTAATTATTGTCCTACCGCGAGTAACTCGTCAACTCGTCCTGCATGCCTACGGCCCATTTATTATTTGCTAGCAGCGCCCCGCGGTTTCACCCGCATAAGTCCTGATCCCGTGGGAATATCGGGATAAAAAGTATCCTATGTGTTAATCCAGGTTAAAAACTATCTGTGTGCCAAATTTCATCCAAATCCGTTTTCTAGTTTTTGCGTGAAAGAGTAACAAAATCCATCCATCCATCCATCCTCACAAACTTTCGCATTTATAATATTAGTAGGATTAGTAGGATTTTGATTTCCTGCAAGACATCCTAAATGGGCCGTAGGCATGTAGGACGAGTTGACGCATTACTCCCCACTGCAGGGCAAATCATCCCGCACTGGGCCCTCTCTCTCTCACAGACAGGAGGCCTGTGTCCCAGCAGTGGGAACGTTAAGGCTAATTATGTTTGCACGAGTTCGCTTTCGAATTGTGTGCGCTCACTTGAGTGAGGTTCCAAGTAATTTTTACAATGGTGCTTCTACGATGTTGCAGTAGTTCATTCGTGACTTTAACTCCTTGTGACTTCCAAACTGTAATTCCACGACACTAGTTTTGTGAGCTACGTAGAAAGTAACACAGTCTCAAGAGGTTTCCTCATCCTTTGCGTCACATTTTGAATCTGCGTACATAAATACAGCATAGTCACAAAATAGATATGTACAGAGGGTCAACCCCATCATTTCAACCGAAAAACGTCCACTGCTGGACATAGGCGTGCCTCAAGCATCGCCTCTTTAACTCGTTCTGTGCTTCTCGCACCCAGCAGAATCCTACGGTCTTCACCAGGTCATCGGTCCACCTTGTGGAAGCCCTTCCATCGCTACGTCTTCTGGTACGCGGTCGCCACTCCAGAACCTTTCAGCCCCATCGGCCATCTGTTCTGCGAGCAATGTGCCCTGCCCACTGCCACTTAAGTTTGGCAATTCTTCGGGATATGTCGGTTACCTTAGTTCTACTACGGATCTTTTCATGCGCAGCTCCATACAACGACTAAAAACACAATAAATAAGCGTACTCGCGACTAGCATTTCGATCAGTGGAAACAAAACGCGGCACTATGAAAAAAAGACTTAGAAAAATGTCACCAAAAACCATCACCTAATCAAATCAAATCAAATCAAAAGTCATTTATTCAAACTAGGCTGAGAATCAGCACTTTTCGAACGTCAAAATTACATAAGACAGTCCCCCAAAACGCCCACCCTTCACCACTTCCTAGTGCTTTACCTGGGAAGAAGAAGTGGCGCAACAAACTCCCCAGCAGCAAAGCTCAAAGTCAAAGTCAAAGTCAAATAATTTATTTCAAATAGGCACATATATGGCACTTTTGAACGTCAAACAAAGAAATAGAATTGATTCTAGTTGCCCCTTCCAAAAGGTAGTTTTCGTATGGAGAAGAATGGGCAAGAAACTCCATCGTTACTCTTTTAAAAATGTTTTACAATATTTTGTATACATTAATTATATAATTATATGTGAAGACGATGCACCTGCAATAAGATTACTGTACTACGAAAGGTAAAAAGAATTATAAATGGAGCAATAATGAATAAATTAATTACCAGATACATGGTGCTCACATATTTACAAAGATTGTAAAAGTATACGATATTACAATAGTCCTAACATTGTTACAAGTAGTACTAATAAGTCAGTGCGTGAGTTTAAGTAATGACAGAGTGTAAAAGTCTATGACATACAAATAATAAATAAAAAAAAAACTAAATTAGCTAT
The DNA here is from genome assembly GCA_947363905.1 of Lithophane semibrunnea. Classification (NCBI taxonomy): domain Eukaryota; kingdom Metazoa; phylum Arthropoda; class Insecta; order Lepidoptera; family Noctuidae; genus Lithophane; species Lithophane semibrunnea. The sequence goes on along the minus strand of OX376213.1, from coordinate 6,071,998 downwards.
CAGTTTGATTTTGTCCAGACACTAAATCGTCCTATGGAGCAAGACCAGCATGTTTCCAAGCATTCTTATCTTGGATATAATCCTCTAATTTGTAATAAGCTTGTTTACAAAGTGTACTTTTTATATGAGTTTTAAATTTTCTTTCATTTAATTGCAATATATCACAAGGTATTTTGTTATAGCATTTAACGCAGTACCCCATAAAAGATGTTTGTACTTTAGCTAATCTGAAAAATGGTTGATCTATTTTATCTTTATTTCTAGTATTAAAATTATGCCTATCACTTATTTTATTAAAAAGATTTAAGTTTTTTCTTACATACATAATATTCTCATAAATGAATTGGCAAGGTACCGTCATGATATTAATCTTTTTAAATAGTTCCCTGAGAGATTCGCGGTGACAAAGATTATAAATGGCTCTGACAGCTCTTTTTTGCAAAATAAAAATGGATTCAATATCAGCAGCCCGACCCCACAGTAAAATGCCATACGACATAATGCTGTGGAAGTAACTGAAATAGACCAAACGCGCGGTTTCTACATCTGTTAACTGTCTTATCTTTCTAACAGCATAAGCGGCCGAGCTTAACCGCCCCGCAAGAGATTTTATATGAGGTCCCCATTGTAATTTCTCGTCTAGCGTGATTCCCAAGAAAACTGTTTGATTAATAAACTCCAGTTTTTCTCCATTCAATATGATGTCACATTCGCTACTTCTAACATTAGGTAATTTAAATCGAATGCATTTGGTTTTTTTTTCATTTAGTACCAAATTATTTACCGTAAACCAATCTTGTACCTGAAGAATAGAGCTATTCACGTCGTCAAGATTTTGTGAACGTCGATTTATTTTAAAAATCAATGATGTGTCATCTGCAAATAACACCATCTTCGGTTGATTTAGAAGTAATTGGGGTAAATCATTAATATAAACTAAAAAGAGGAATGGACCTAATATCGAGCCTTGAGGAACGCCCATTGCCATTTCAGACCCCAATGAGTTTACGCCGTTTACTTGAACTTGAACTTTTCTTTCTTTCAGATATGATCTTAGTAAATCAAGAGCTGTATTCCTAACCCCATAGTGCTCTAGTTTCAACAGAAGTGTATCATGGTCGACGCAATCGAACGCCTTCGAGAGGTCGCAAAAGATTCCAATGGCATCTTGTGCTTCCTCCCAGGCGTTAAAAATGTTCTTTATTAGGGTGACACCGGCGTCAGTGGTACAACGCCCTTTGGTGAAACCGTACTGATGTTCATGAAAGATGGAATTTTTATTAAAGTGACGTAACATTTGATTGAGCATCAACTTTTCAAACACCTTACTGAGAACTGGCAGAATTGACACAGGCCTATAATTGTTGGGTTCCTTACTATCACCGGATTTAAACAAAGGAACTACTTTACTGTGTTTCATGAGATCCGGAAAGACTCCTTGGTCTACACTGGTGTTAAATATGAAAGCTAAATAGGGCGCAATGGTTTCTATGATAGATCTACAGACTTTTACAGACATTCCCCATAGATCTTCTGTTGATTTAATTTTAAGATCTTTAAAAGCTTTTATAACCGCTTGGGGGTTTGTATGCTGAAACCTAAACTCCAAAGGGCATGCCTTTACATTCTTTCTAAGTAAGGCAGCAGAAAGCGCGGGTGAGGAATTTAGAGCTTCAGTAGTTTTAACTGGAATATTTCCAAAAAAAGTTTTCAAATTCCTGAGCTATTTCTACATTTGAGTTGATTGGGCCATGTGCAGTCTCTAAATTAAATTCAGTACTACGCTGTTTTTTCCTACCTGTTTCATTATTTATTATTTGCCAGCTGTCTGTTCAGTTATAAAAAAACTTAACCAAGCCTTCGAGACCTGTTGGGATGTGGGAGTAGTATGGTGGGGGAACACCATGGGACACCTTAAGGGTATTGACCTTGATCTCAGGGTCATTGACCTTGCCTCAAGGTCAAAATTCCGAAAGTCAATAGACATAAAGGCGTATTCAACCTAGCTCGTGGCTTAATAATAACAGCTGCACGGGTCGATCCATGAGGTTAAGCTACGGTTACAGTGGTTGTTCCGTGGATGGGTGACCATCTTTACATACACTCCTCCGTGCCTTGGAAAGCACGTTAATACGTTGGTCCCGGCTGTCATTTGTGGATCATTGACAGTCGTTACGGGACGTCAGAAACCCGAAAGTCTGACTACCAGTCTTGCCAAGGGGTATCATAAATATTACCCAGTAACTGGATTGTGGAGGTCAGATAGGCAGTCGCTCCATGTACAATACTGGTATTCAGCTGCACACTGTTAGACTGGAGGCCGACCCCAACATAGTTGGGAAAAGGCTAGGCAGATGAGTCAACCTATTCTTTGAGATCGCCGTACGTAGGCGTATAATTATAATAATAATAAAATAATAAAATCTTTATTACGTAAAAGGAGCTGTAGTAAATACAATAAAACAGTTACACTTATAAATAAAAAACACTGGTACACTACAATGGATGGTTTGGGTACTGTCCTCTTAGATAGGCTACATAATAGCCTGTAGTAAAGAGAAACAGTGCCGTGTCCCTCAAGAGTTTAGAAATTAGCTAGTGTTTTTAATTTTAATAACTTCATCAGAATGAAAAGAGCAAAAATGCGTTAAAGTATATGTATCAGATGTGAGTAGGTGTGTTTATGAGTAGTGTGTGTGTGTGATGTGTGTTTATGTGTAGTGTGTGTGTATGATGGTGTGTGCATGTGATGGTGTGTGTGTGTGATGGTGTGCGTGTGTGTGTGGGTAGTGAGGGTAAGTACGTGATGCGTGTATTTTATGATACTGTAAAAAGAAATGATTCTGTTTCATCATACGTCTTATCTTGTAGGAACGAGAGAACAATTATGTCCATGCGCCTGTTTTCGCTTGTTATATGAAGCCAACCTTCTGTATCCATTCTGTGACATGGCCTTGCGTGCTCTACATACAAGCATACATAATAAAGTTATGTACTAAGTAGGACACCAGTTTGCGACGACAGTAAGTTATTTACACGATGTGTGTTGTTGTTACCTGCAAGATGGAACATGTTCAGTATTAAAGCTAGCTTTTATAGTATTACTAGCTGGGCCCCGTGGTTTCACCCGCGTAAGTCCCGATCCCGTGCGAATATCAGAATAAAAAGTATCCTATGTTCTATTCCGGGTCATGGTCTACCCCTGTGCCAAATTTCATCCAAATCTGTTCAGCCGTTTTAGCGTTAAAGCGTAACAAACAAACTCACTTTCGCATTTATAATAATACTAGCTTCCGCGAGCGGCTTCGCCCGCGTGGTATGTCGATAAAAAGTAGCCTATGTCCTTCCCCGGGATGCCATCTATCTCCTTGCCAAATTTTATCGAAATCCGTCCAGTGGTTTAGGCGTGAAATGGTAACATACAGACAGACAGAGTTACTTTCGAATTTATAATATTAGTATGGATATGGATAGTTAGGATGACTTCTATTATCATAGGCATATGGATGCCATTAAAAGCAAAACGGTTACACAATACCAACTGTCTACTGCAGCTGCCATTTGTCTTGCCACCAACGCAATAGAAGTCAAAATCTGTTGAACGGACTATCATCATCATCATCATCAGCCTATAGCAGTCCACTGCTGGACATAGGCCTCTCCAATTGCGCTCCATACAGCTCGATTCTCGGCAGCTCTCATCCAGCTGCTACCAGCCACCCTGTGAAGATCGTCACTCGACCTAGCCTGAGGGCGTCCTACCTTACGTTTGCCGATTCGCGGTCTCCACTCAAGAACACGTCTACCCCAACGGACAACCCCCGAAACAGAACGGACTATAAAAAAGGTTTATTTAAATTTCGAATCTTATTTCAAATGGAGTATAGGTACTTAGCCTTATCACTACTCTGTTAGTGTCAGCTTCCAGTCTAACCGGGTGCAGCTGAATGCCAGTATTTTACATGGAGTGACTGCCTATTTTACCTTCACAGCCCGTCGCAGCCAATAATAATCCATTACTGAATCCATACAATTTTCTCTTTTCATGAATTCACTTAGCGAATAACACGGGACCAAATAATTGCATTTCCGAATAAAGCTTGCCCCGAATTAATTCGATACGAGGTTATTGACCTATATTATTTCGAAACAGAAATCATTGGAAGTAATTTATTATTTCCGTCATGGATACGGCTTTTATTTTCAAAGATAAGCCGATCTGTTCTGTAAAAATCTCGGCGCGGGATATATACATGGCGAGGGGTGCGGGTGTGGCTACGGTACGGTGCGGGCGTTGCGCCACTTCTTTCATATTTCATTCAAAATGTCTAGGAGCGACGATGGTCTACGCCGCGCCCGCGCCCCGCCGACAGTTTATGTCCCGCGCCTAGTCGCTCCTATAAATTTTGTATGAAATGAGCGGCGCAACGCCTGCGCCGCACCGTCGTTTTATCAATTTGACCTCAGCGGCTATTTAACAAAAGAATGTCAAAATGTTTAACTAAATGTCGTTTACCTCTATCCATATCTGGATTCAAGCCTTTCAATATAAAAATACGAAATCCAAATATTTCATCAACACAATTCCACTTCACTCGAATTTTAAATCGAAAATAAAATTAAATGGCGAAGTACACCGCTGACCTCTCGACCTGACGTCACTTCAATGACGTCACACATCCTGACGGGTACTGGAATAACTGACCAATAAGCACTCGACCCATATACAGCGTGTTCCGAAACAGACGCATGTTGTGTTTACTTAGAGTATGTCGCATCAATTTGGGTCAGGCTTTTATTGCAGAATGCAATTAAATGGTACAGGGTGGTGTTGGAGTATGGATGAATAGAGTGTGGTAATTTTGTGAGTCGTAAATGAAGGAGTGTGATTTATTCCATTATAAATGCCACCCAACTTAGGTATGGGACTACCACTCTCAGTCTCAATCAAATAGATAGTAGTAAGTTATAACTGCCGCTCGGCTCGAACGATCAGGTTAAGCTACGCTTGCCGCGGTTGGTTCATGGATGGGTGACCATCTCTAAGTACCAAGATCCGTTCATCGATCACCTACGCTATTGCCAAGTGTCATAGGATACATTTTAAGTTAACATGCGGACGAAGTCATAAACTACTTTTATCAATAAAGGTCATCATTATCTGTTTAGCCTTTTCCCAACTATATTGGGGTCAGCTTCCAGTCTAACCGGATGCAGCTGAATACCAGTACTTTACATGGAGCGACTGCACCAACCCAGTTATTGGGTAATATGATACCTCTATGTAACACTGGTTGTCAGACCTTTGGGCTTCTAACGACCAGTAATAACTGTCAAAGATCTGAAAATGACAGCTGGGACCAACGGCTTAACGTGCTTTCCGAGGCACGGAGGGCCGGAGCGGGCAGCTTGGTATGTGTATTGTTTGCTTATTTTAATAAAACAGTTTTTACTTTGAATATCCTTCATTTAATATTAAAATCCAATCAGCTATTACATAACTCGCCTGTGTTGCTCGTATGACGTATATATGACAGGTGACAGTTGGTAACGTTCCGTTACTACCACAGACTACATTATAATATGTTACTACATCATCCCCTTTTATTTTTAATTTTCTTCTTACATTTTCTTCTTTCCTTTTGTAAACAAATTATCATTGTTATTACTAACTTAACTAAATCATCGAAATCCTTATTATAATATTTTACTTAATAATAATACACCACAGTTACACAATCTGGTGAACAACAAATTAAAGATGGTCACCCATCCACGGACCAAACGCGGCAAGCGTAACTTAACATGAGCGATCGACCCGTACGGCTGTTATTATTAAGCCACAAGCCCCTACTTTTATCAATAAAGGTACTGTAATTATATTGCTATTACTGTGCACGTTAATAGCAAGTCGGTCGATCCAATTTTGGTTAAACAACGGTTTAGTTAAACGGACAGATTCAACGGTGCGTTCGGGCTGTGGTCGGCAACCCGTTTACCAGAGCTATAGCAGGCTGTATGTATTATATACTTTTGTTTATATAGGCTTGAGGAGGGCGTGGCTAAGTAATAACAGCCGCATGGGTCGATTTCTCAGGTTAAGCTACGCTTGCTGGGGTTGGTCCGTGGATGGGTGACTATCTTGACATACCGAGACTCCTCCGTGCCTCGGAAAGTACGTTAAGCCGTTGGTCCCGGCTGTCATTCATGGATTTTAACAGTCGTTACGGGTCTTCAGATACCCGAAAGTCTGACAACAAGTCTTAATACCATTAGTCTTACCAGTCTTGCCTAGTTACTGGGTTGTGGAGGTCAGATAGTCAGTCCCTCCATGTAAAATACTGGTCTTCATCTGCATCCGGTTAGATTGGAAGCTGACCCCAACATAGTTGGGAAAAGGCTAGGCAGGTTGATTGTTTATATAGGTAGGTAGGCATGTAATTTTCCCAGTGTCGTGTGCGAATCTCGCAATTGGCCGATTTTTTGGTAATTTGTATGTGATTATAATTTATGATATGCATATTCTATTTCGAGCAAATCCATTGGTACCTCTGCTCAAAATAGAGGTGTGATGTTATATTACCTACTAACTAAATGTGTGACTTAGTTACCAGACTACCCTTATTTAACTAATTATGCATTCCGAGGTACGAGTTAAGTAAGTTTTCATACAAACTTGTTAATTAGGTTGTTGTAAGCAAAGTTGTTGTTTGTACTTAGTATGTAAGTAAATACGCAACGGTCCTGCATTACGTGATATTATTATTATGTAGAGAGGGCAAAATTTGTTAATTTCCTTTATTACTTCTTGTACTAGATAGCGTAACTACCCCGTTTGGTCTCGTGGTCGCAAGCGGAACTGGTCCTGGGTTCAATTCCCGGGTCGGACAAAATGCTATTGGCTTGTTCCATTAAGAATTTCTTAGTAACACACGTTCCGTGTCTCGGACAGCAAGTTAAGTCTTTGGTCCCGGCTGTCGTATGTAAAAATGGTCACCCATCCACGGACCAACCACGGCAAGCGTAGCTTAACCTGATGGATCGACCCGTGCGGCTGTTATTACTTAGCCACGAGCTCCTCCTCTAAACTAGTGGCTAAATAGCCCCGCAAATAAATCAATCAGCAAGTTCAAGCTAGGCTTTCCTCGTTAACTTCATGGTAATCATTTTAAACACAACGAATACGTGAACACGTGACAAGGAAGCCAAACGCTTCCAGAAACAAAATCTCTAAACATCACTTTGAAATTCGAACGCTGTCTCGTTGTGAATCCGCGATGATTCACTTTAAAAACAAATGAGTTCGCTTTTGAATTGTGTGCGCTCACTTGAGTGAGGTGAGCAGTGAACTTTACTGACTTTTGTCCAGTTGGTAATTGTAGTTTCAGAGAACGAAAGGCTATGCTATCTACCTACTTATCAACATAGATTTTAGTTCTGCAAGTGACACGAACAAATAGTTTACCTAACTCTGAACCCGCGATCAATCAGCTCGCTTGTGTCAATGGGGGACTGTCGACTGCAGACAATACGACTGTTGAGTCACGATTGATATCGGTGGAAAGGGGACAAACGCCAAACATCTGAGAGTAAAAATTGCCAATCAATTTTTTTATCTTTTGATGCTAAAGTACTGATATTATTTAGTACCTTTTGCTTCGTTTAGAGGTACGAGGAACAGGGTGTAAACTTCACTCATCCTCTTTAGAAAAGGGAGGAACCTCCGACCAGACGGGTGTCGTTTCTGGCGGGCAACTGCCCAACGATTGATGTTGGAATCTTGTATAACTAATATGTCCATAGTGCGGTAAACTTTAATTGCGCGATGCAGGATTTATGTGACGTCAGGATTTTTTGTGTGACGTCAGGTCTTTGGTGCGTTGTTCGCATGTGGCGATGTAGATGCCGCCACAATATCTATAGGTACAAACCAATGCTCTTGTATCACAAACTAATATCACTGGCGTCGAATCAACACCACGCAGCGTGGTCAGACAAGCTGTTACCTCGTGTCTATGGTCATAACTACGGGTAAACGCATTCTGTTTATATACGTTTGGTGGTTTGGTTATATGAATTAGGTAGTTATTGAGGGTTGCATTAGTTTAATTCGATGAATTGAGGGGTTAATAGAATCTGAGTAAGAAATGATTCGCAGGATTTGGTAATTCATTTATTTACTGCATTATACCGTCTATACATGCTTTAAAATATATAACCATTAAAAAAAATATTTTTGCTATAGTAAAATATTCCCAAATAATAATAAATGAATACGGAAAAGAAACACTCTGTATAAGCACACTTGTCACACTATTGTCTTACGTTGAAATATATCACTGCCTATATTAAAAAAAAAGTTTTTTTTTGAGTACTAGGTAATATTTTTTTGGCATGTATGTATATACTATTGCGGGTTAACGGGAACGCCCTTTGTTAGTTAACATACTGTATTATATGATAGAGTCATTGTGTTTCATGTAATGTTTAACTTAATTTCTAATATTGTCACATAACAATGCATGCCCTATACGGTAGATTTTTAAGCTACTATAAGGTAGCATTGCTCACTTTCGAGAATGTATGCTGTATACCAAACACACAATGAAGACATTGATTTATTACTTACATCTGTGCCTACCATGAAAAGATTCTTTAAATGTGAGCGTTCGTAAATATTTGCCGTGATCAGTGTAACTGTCATTGTATGTCATTTAAAACTTGTGTATTATTCTAAGTTGTAATTTTTCACAATCTTTTGTTGTAATGTTTCAGTACATATATATCCTTTTTTTTTTTTTTTTTCGTTTTGCCCTGTGTCCATAGCAGTGTATGCGTACAGTATAGTGCATGTAGTGCTCTTCTTTAAGTGATGAGGCACTTAAATTTAAGTCTGAAGTGTTTTTTTTTTTGTAAATGTTATAATGTAGTCATTGTTGAAGAGCCAAAACAAATAAATAAATAAAATATTTTTAAGACCGTGTTGTATCACCAAAAATAGCATTAATAAAACTTTGACTTTGACTTTGAATACTGTTATATACTTATACTGTGGTAGGTTCGTGGACGACGGGCCTTACCATTTCAAGTATGAGTGACGTCAACTAAAACAATGGTATGTAATAACCAGTTTCCCGTACATTGGCTTTTATTATTTGTTTACGTACAGAGCTCTTGTTTTTATTGTCTGAGATAAGGCTAGGTCGGATTGTAAGCGGAAGCGGTAGCAAACGCCTGAAATGTAAAAATTAAGTTTGCAATTAAACCTCATACAAAGGATGTTCCTGAGGAGCTCGTGGCTAAGTAATAACAGCCGCACGGGTCGATCCATCAGGTTAAGCTACGCTTACCGGGGTTGGTCCGTGGATGGGTGACCATCTTTACATACCGAGACTCCTCCGTGCCCTGGAAAGTACGTTAAGCTGTTGGTCCCGGCTGTCATTCCTAGATCTTTGACAGTCGCTACGGGTCGTCAGAAGCCCGAAAGTCTGACAACCAGTCTTACCAAGGGGTATCTTATTACACAGTTTGTGGGTTGTGGAGGTCAGAAAGGCTGTCGGTGTCGCATACGAATACCAGTATTTTACATGGAGCGACAGTGTCGCTCCATGTAAAATACTGGTATTCAGCTGCATCCGGTTAGACTAGAAGCCGAACCCAACATAGTTGGGTAGATAGACATGAGATATTCCTGAAAATGTACAACTCCATAACTAGTTACTTACTGAATAGTCTGAGCAAGAAAGAGCGTTATGTTACGTTGTGAATGCGTCTTTACAAACACGAATCTCTTTAAAACTAAGCTTTACTCATTCTAACCTTGGTTGGTATCTTAAAATGAAATCGTGTCGTACCTACTGACTGTTTCATTTATTTTCACAAATCTAGCAATGTGTGAGCACAAAAGATCCAGTTTTCTACTTTCCAAGCAAAGTTAATATGCTTGTGACTTTATTTGGTTTACCTAGATATTGCAACAAGCAAAGTATTAGGTATTAGATCTATGAAATCAGCGTTTTATATAGGTAATTTGAGAGAAGTTGCATTTTTCATACTAACATTTTCTTCATTTTCATAACAACCATGAACACGAATGTTTTAAAACTTTTATGCACTAATGTTTAAAAACTAAGATAACGTATGCCACTTAGATTAAGCGACAAAAATAAGTTTTGGCGAAGTTAAAAAAAAAAATTGTGGTCATTTCCACTAACAAAATGAGGAGTAATTTTTGAGGTCTTTTTTATGTTTAGAAAACTATAAGAAATAAGGTATTTTTACTATTGGTAGTTGTCTATGATGGTCATTATTCGATATAAATAATACCAAGCAATTGAAGAATATTTAAAATCATAGAAGAAACGAGGTTCTCTATTTATGAGAAAAAAACGCCAATTTCATAGGTAACCCAATTAACTCCCAATGTCTCAAAGTGGAGCTATTCGGTAAAGTTCACTGCTCACCTCGCTCAAGTGAGCGCACACAATTCGAAAGCGAACTCATTTGTTTTTAAAGTAAATCATCGCGGATTCACAACGAGACACCGTTCGAATTTCGAAGTCATGTTTCGAGAATGACACTATATCCTCTCCGCTTACAATATAGCACAAGCCGAAAAGTGAAGGATTTGTGGGGTCACTTACTTTTATTGTAAGAAAATGTGTGTCAATGGCGCTTTTGTTTTCCATTATATTCCGTGTTTAGCCTGAGGGCGAAGTCCTATAACAAAACGTTGTTTACTCTTTATTAGAACAGTTGGAATCTAGGCTGCAAATAGTTTGGCATAGTTTTTTTTGTGCCTTTTTTCGTGTTTGTTGAACAAGTTGACGTTGGATTTGTTTTGCAAAGGCGTTTTGTAAACGAATCCTGACGAAGAATGTATTTATCTCGCTATTTATGTGTCTTATCCTCATCCTAAATAATATTATAAATGCGAAAGTGATATTGATTGGTTGTTTTTTAAGGCTCTTACATACTGGGGCGAATCGTCGCGAGACGCGACGCCGCCGCATTGTTCGCCGTTAAGTTTTCTCAAAAATTGTTTTGTTAAAATTCGCGTCGCGCGGCGAATCGCGCCAGGCTCTTTCATAAAGAGCCTTTACGCTCAGCTAAAACGGCTGAACGGATTTGGATGAAATTTGGCACATGGGTAGACCATGCATGGCAGGTTAACGGGAACGCCCTTCGTTAGATAACATACATATAAAAAGGCCTAAAGAATATATAAAACTAGACCCAATTATGTTTCCCTTTTCGACAATAAGACCAAGAATCCTAAACTCAAAAGGGATAGAATAATAAATGGGCTTAAGGTAAACGATTGGCCTGAAGATAGGCCGGGCCTGAAATAGATGTAAGTGGCCTCGACAAGTCTTTGGATAGTTGATTCTGTATTGATATTTATTTCGTTGAAGCACAGAACCGGTCGAAGTGGCGGGGCTTGGGGGAGGCCTATGTCCAGCAGTGGACTTCTTTCGGCTGAAATGATGATGATGACGCTGATTTATTTTTTTACCTTTTCTATTTTTGATTAGGATCAGTAAAAACTCTGTTGTTTTTAAGTAACATTATCATTAGGCCTAAACCGGTCACATTAGCAATTCCTCTGAGTTCATTTCCTGAATCTCAGCTATCATTAGCAATTCCACTAATTTATCTATATTTATAAAAATGAATCCCTATTTCCCTTGGTCACGCCATCACGCGTGAACGGCTGAACGGATTTGGATGAAATTTGGCACATAGGTAGACCATGAACTGGATAAGGACATAGGATACCTTTTATCCCGATATTCCCACGGGATCGAGACTTATGCGAGTGAAACCGCGGGGCGCAGCTAGTTTGACATAAAAGCAATTCATAATTTGTGGACCATTTTACGAATCTCCATAGACAACTGTCACAAATGAATTATTTTTATTATTTCGTAATATGAATTACAGAAAGATCATTATAATGAACTGTCAGTTTGTGAAATATTACAATTCTGCTAAAGTGACCGTTTTAAGCCGCCTGAATGCGAGTTTAAATGCAAGTTAATTTTAGCGACTACTGACGGTTAAAAGTAGAAAGGCATCAAACTTCATCGCCAGAAATCGCCAACACGTAGGAAGCAAGTGTGGTGATCAATACGTTCTTCGCACGTTTAGCCGTTGGTCCCGGCTGTCATTCGTGGATCTTTGACAGTCGTTACGGGTCGTCAGAAACCCGAAAGTCTGACAACCAGTCTTACCAAGGGGTATCATATTACCCAGTTATAGGGTAATGGAGGTCAGATAGGCAGTCGTTCCATGTAAAACACTGGTATTCAGCTGCATCCGGTTAGACTGGAACCTGACCCCAATATATTTGTGAAAAAGCTAGGCAGATTGATTTTGTTCCTCAAACACACAAAATCCTCTATTGTATTTTTAAACTGTTAAAAGAATTCACCCCTTCATATAAATTGCAAATGAAAAATGTAGTCTCCATTTTGCAAAGAGATTCCTAGTAATTTTTATTAGGGTTCCGTACCCAAAGGGTAAAACGGGACCCTATAACTAAGCTGCCTGTCTGTCTGTCACCAGGCTGTATCTCATGAACCGTGATAGCCAGACAGTTGAAATTTTCACAGATGATGTATTTCTGTTGCCACTATAACAACAAATTTACTAAAAAAACAGAATAAAATAAATATTTAAGGGGCTCCCATACAACAAACGTGATTTTTATGCTCGTTTTTGCTCGATATTGAAAACGAAAACAGGTAGACGCTTCACAGAATATTTAGTTACATAATATTCACTTTAAAAATGAATAATTACATTAAAATAAAACAAATATTTAAGGGGGGCTCCCATACATCAAACGTGATTTTTTTGCCGTTTTTATAGATAATGGAACGGAACCCTACGTGCGCGAGTCCGACTCGCAGTTGGCCGGTTTATCTATGTTAATAATGCTACGGGTAATAGAATGTTGTTACAAATTCCGCTTTACATAACTGTCGGCCATGTTTTCAAAACCGAAAACTTTTAGGGCTAACGCAGACTTGGCGAAGCGCAAAACGGCGTTTTCCTTGCCAAATAAATATCGACATAGTGTTTCTTAAAATTAAGTCGAAAATAAAACCTTAACCACGTGCCTTTGATTACGTTCGTGACTCTTTCGGACTAAAGGAAGTTTACTTCATAAATTAAATTAGGTAGTGATACTTTACAACCGTATGGGTATCGATATCTAAACACGATAGGTAAAACAATAAAAAAACAGTTTTTTTATGCGCATAGATACTTTAACGTACCACAATACATGCGGTCGTTCTCTCCAAAAAACAACATCAAATATTTTTTTTCAAACATGCTTGGAAATTCAAGCAATATTTTGACAACCTTCTTCGAGATATCGAAATTGCTGTACTGGTTAAAAACAAGTGACGATGCGGCCAGCAAAGTTAGAGTTACTATGAAAATTCTTATCTGGCGTGTTTACCGGTCAAATAAATTACTATGAAAACATATCTGTCGTGTTATTTAAAAATGGAACAATCTTTTTACTTCAAGTTCAACACATGGCAACCAACAACCAAGGAGGTAACTTATAACTTAACAAAGATTTTATTTAAAGGTCCTGGGTTCGATTCCCAGATTGGGCAAAGTGCTACTGGGTTTTTCTTTATTGAATTTCTCGGTAGCCACCCGGAGTCTGGATTTGTGCCCGATTCATGGCAATAGGCTCGCCATGTCTATTTCTCTGTCTATCCGTCAGTCGTCCATCCGTCCGTCGTCCGGGGGGGTCTGTCTGTCGGTCCGGATGTTACTCAGCCATTTTCCTCGGAAATTACATGGGACTAAACATAACTGGAGAAATGTGGGTGTACTTTACAGGGTGTTAGGGTAAACACCGTTATCCTTGCAACCAGTGGTTTGGTTTCATTTATAGAACGTAAAATCAATGGAAAATTACACCTTTTTTTATACTACATTTTACTACAAAAGACGCAAGTTCGTTGCCCTATACGCTAGGGCAACGAACTTGCGTCTCAACACGGGTGGGGGGTGCGGGACGTGACCTGACCGGCTGTGAGCGCGACCCCTCCCTTAGTCAGTCAGCTGTTTCGCTAGCGAGCACGGTGTCTGATAGAAACTTTTTAAAATCTTTTAATGAAAATAACGTTTTCTTTTTTGTTGTTTACGGTCATTTATTTTTATATTTAAGTCAACTACCCATGGTTTGAAAGGCAAGAGTGTTTACCCTTACACCCTGTAGGTACATCTCTGCCTAACCCTTCTAGGAACCAACGCGTGCTGTTTAATTTTTTCGCTGGTTAGATATTTGTTAGCCAGTAAATACAGGCAAATATTCGCTTCGCCAGGTCTGCATCGACCCTTAGTGGAATATAGAATTTATGTTGTTTTCAAGGGTCATAAATTTAGCGGTTTGGGGCCGGCAGAGTTTCAAGTAGGGAAATTTTGAAGGAGGGGAAAATTAATCATCGTTTAAAAATGATGCTGGCAGTATTTGGGAGATGCATGTGGAAATAAGTGTTTTTAAAGTCGGTTTTAGGGTTCCGTATCGAAATGGTAAAGTACAATACATTCGATCAGTGTTGCCACACCGAGCGCTGGACGCACAGTCACTGCGTCCAGCGCTCGGTATGGCAACACGTCGTGTTCTGGTTTGCGACTGGTCAATCGTCATCCTGAGGATGCTTAGTTGAGAGGTGGAACACGTGTCGAATTCTTACAGGGTTTTTTATGACCCTTGAAGAATAGTTAAGCGGAAAAGGTTACTCAATATATCTCCGTCTATTGTATTTTATTATGGATCAAAATCACGCCTGAATCAATTAACTATCTTAGAAATGGTAAAGGGTTATTGCTAACCATTTTTGGTGTTGGTCTGTGTTTTACAAGGATTTTTCTCTGAAACTGGTATCGTGACCTAAGATGTGTTGGTAAGCCTGTGATATCGGTCTGTCCATCAGCTGTCTTGGATCTTTCATAGAACCAGATGGATAATGTTTTCCTATTACTAAGTCTTGGATAGTTATCTGTCTGTAACGAACGTTAACGGTAAAAGCATGAAATTTGAAAAAAAGTTTAGCTTGTTTTTAAAATTCTCGGTATCACGAAAAGTTGCAAGTTCAGTGAGATTCATCCCAAGCATGTATGCCAAATAACTGGTTTATTGAATGGTTAATGTGTGTTTTCGTTATAAAAAAAAATATTTACCTCCTCTGCCTAGCCTTTTCCCAACCATGTCGGGGTCGGCTTCCAGTCTAACCGGATGCAGCTGAATACCAGTATTTTACATGGAGCGACTGCCTATCTGACCTCCACAACCCAGTAACTGGGTAATACGATACCCCATACGATACGATTTCGGGATTTTCGGGCTTCTGACGACCCGTAACGACTGTCAAAGATCCACAAATGACAGCCGGGACCAACGGCTTAACGTGCTTTCCGAGGCACGGAGGAGTCTCGATATGTAAAGATGGTCACCCATCCACGGACCAAACCCCGGCAAGCGTAGCTTAACCTGATGGATCGACCCGTGCGGCTGTTATTACGTAGCCACGAGCTACTCTAAAAAAAAAATCTTTACCTATACATACTAATCCCCCCTGCTTGCGTGATCCTTTATTTGAAACAACATAATTATCCTTAATAAAGCTAAAATTAAAAGTCAAATATAGCAAAGTACGGAACCCCCACCTTATCACATGACAACCCATGTTATATTCGCATTATGTTTCAAAACATTGGCGAATGTTTTCCCAAGGCTAATGTAAATATTATTATACCAGTAAAGGGGCAAACGGTTCCTACTTCAGTATGCATCTTGACCTGACATTTTTTTAGAATAACATGAAAGTATTAATGGCTGCCCCGCGATTTCGCTTGTGTGTCGAATTTGTTTGATCTATCTTTTTCTCAAATATTAAACTTTTTTTATTAAAATTTTGATAAAGAATACAACGTTTTTTGACAAATCCATACTAATATTATAAATTCGAAAGTAACTGTCAGTCTGTCAGTGTGTATGTTACCTTTTTACGCCTAAACCACTGAACGGATTTCGACATTTGGCAAGCAGATAGATGGCATCCTGGGGAAGGACATGGCTACTTTTTGTTTCAAAAATAATCCTAAACGGGATGATGTGGGGGATGAAAGTTTGAATAGAAAACCCAGCATTCCTTAAGTATCCCGGTAGGACATTCCCATGGGACGATATCCGACATCCACGCGGGCGACACAACATTAACAACACATTAATGGGCGCATTGCGGATGAATAATTATAAGTTGTATGTCGATAAAAGTAAAAGTAGCCTATATCCTTAACCGGGATGCCATCTATCTCCTTGCCAAATATCGCAATCCGTTCAGTGTTTTAGGCGTGAAAAGGTTACTAAAAGACAGACAGAGTTACTTTCCAATTTATAATATTAGTATGGATAGATAGAATATGTTTGATTATATTATTAGTATGGATAGATAGAATATGTTTGATTATATTATTAGTATGGATAGATAGAATATGTTTGATTATATTATTAGAGCAGCTCGTGGCTAAGTAATAACAGCCGCTCGGGTCGATCCATCAGGTTAAGCTACGCTTGCCGGGGTTGGTCCGTGGATGGGTGACCATTTTCACATATCGAGACTCCTTCGTGCCTCGGTAAGCACGTTAAGCCGTTGATCCCGGCTGTCATTTGTGGATCTTTGACAGTCGTTACGAGTCGTCAGAAGCATGAAAGTCTGACAACCAGTCTTACCAAGGGGTATCGTATTACCCAGTTACTGGGTTGTGGAGGTCAGATAGGCAGTCGCTCCATGTAAAATACTGGTATTCAGCTGCATCAGGCTAGACTGGAAGCCGACCCCAACATAGTTGGGAAAAGGCTAGGCAGATTGAGTTAGAATATGTTTGAGTTTGAGTTGAGTTTAAACAAATCCCTAAAAACGTTATCCGTGAACCCTGTACGAGCTAGATCACGTCCTTCTGTGGATTCAATTTGGTCCCCAGGATTCAATATTATTTTAATATTACTTTAGTGTAGGAAAGGGATAAAGCTCTACAGCAGGCGTAGCATGGCCCTTTCTATCTCTACGAAGAATAGACATAGCTTTTTCTATACAAAGTGACAGTTCGTTTCTTTATTTTTGACATCCACCGTAGAAATCTTTCTACAATCTGTCATTTTGTCTTTCATTTCTAACGATCTTTGTCTAGGTATTTTTATATGTAGACTATTTCGGAAGAAAGTTTTCTATCCTTACTGTCAAAATCACACTGACAACCGATAAATCCTATGATAAAACAAAGAATTCTGAGTCGAATTATATAAAAGAGTGAATTTCGTAAAAAGTGCAGTTGACTCTTTCTATTTTGCTGCCGTCTCGTACTGTCTACTGTCTACAGGAAACGTCATTTTTGTCTACTCTTCCGTCGACAAAACGGTGCTCATGCTACGCCTGCTGGACGTATAGCTCCATCTCTTTGCCCCACTGAAGTAAGATTAGAATAATGCTGCTGTAAACGGTGGTGGTAGGTCCCCAGATCCTCATTATCCTAACTATTACTTCAAATCATAACATTAAGCCCAACAGTACGTGATAATAACTAGGGTCTACAGGACTGAAATATGGCTTAATCATAGCGACGAAAAGTAGTTTTTATCTCTGATTTTGTGTGCGTGTATCTTGGTATATGTACTTACACGTACATACACTCACACACATAAACGCACGCGTTCTTCCCTTGGGGGTAGGCAGAAGCTACAGAAATTGTATAAATATTTTTTTTATAAACATTAATTGTCATCCTAACTATATAATATCCTACTAATATTATAAATGTGAAAGTTTGTGTGCTTGGATGTTTGTTACTCAATCACGCAAAAACGGCTGAATGGATTTGGATGAAATTTGGCAAACAGATAGTTTATAACCTGGATTAATACATAGGATATATACCAAATATTGTAAAACATTTTTTTTTTAAAGAGTAACGGTGGAGTTTCTTGCCCATTCTTCTCCATACGAAAACTACCTTTTGGAAGGGGCAACTAGAATCAGTTCTATTTCTATGTATTTGACGTTCAAAAGTGCCTTTAATTTGCCTACTTGAAATAAATTATTTGACTTTGACTTTGGATATGTTTTTTCCCGATATTCCCACGGGATCGAGACTTACGCGGGTGAAACCGCGGGACGCAGCTAATATTATAAATGAGAAAGTGAGTTTGTTTCTTTGTTAAGCTTTCACGCTAAAACGGCTGAACAGATTTGTATGAAATTTGGCACATGTGTAGACCATGACCTTTGTTATGCCATAGGATACTTTTTATCCCGATATTCCCACGGAAACGAGACTAATACGAGTGAAACCACGGGGTGCCGCAAATAAATGGTCTACAATACAAAAGTGGTGAAACTAGCATTATATAACTAAGGAATAAGATGGGATTCCGGCCTGAAATATAGCTCAATCGTAGCCCGAGTGAGCTCATTGTCTAGTTTCATATGAAAGAACACGTAATTCAAACGGTCCACACGTTTTTACGCGAACGTGACGATTTTCTTCTGTTTTCTTGAAGAGTTTAGATATTGTTTCGTAATGCTACTTTTGTGTGATATTTTTTTATTTTAACAGTTATTAAAGGCCTATTGCTTGAGTTTTGAGTAAAGGGATCTTGGTCTTTATTTACATGTCAATATGTATAAAAACGCCACACCGCATTGCTGGGTTTTAGTTTGAAGAGTTTAGTCGGTGAAACATTACAGGCACATGAGACAGTTTCTTCATTAAAAAATAATAGTCAACTGTTCTTTTGCACTATTCTATTTTCAATCCTCGGCGCTGAGGCGAGGGTTGTAAATCCAACAGCACAGAAAAATAGTTGACTGTTACTTTAACTGTTACTTTTGATGAAGTAAGTGGCCGTTAGTTAAGACTAACGGCCACTTACTTCATCAAAAGTAACAGTTAAATGAGACGATAATAGTAATAACGACACTATTAGGTCCCAAATTCGACCTTCAAAAGCGACTTATCAATTTGAATTCAATTTAAACCTAAAAGGGACCTACATTTTATTCCTAAACAAACCCATTTTAATGCTCCACTTTTGTCCTACAAAACGGCCTAAAATCTCTCTACTTTGTACAACGGTTTCCGTTTCCGGTTTAAAATGGTTACATTAAGTCACTTAGGTATCGGAAGTAGGTATAGAGTGGAACTATACTTACCTAAAAAAGTTTAAAGGCGCCATCTTTGATATTGCGAATGTACGGTAGGTCGCACGTTTGTGGTTTAATTATTAAAATTCTACATAAAAAAAGCTAATTTTACCTGTGACAGCTACTTCCATATGGGAGAGTCTACTATGCAGAGCTATGAGGTATTTTTCTTCCTTATTGTTAAAGATACAAGAGTCTTATTATAATCACTAATGGTATTTTTTTTGAGGGTGGGAACTCATTAAATGATTTCTCCCGCTCTGGGCGGAGTGGGAGGGCGTGTCAGACTTTTACTGACTAAAACCCACCCGTGTTCCTTCAGTTGCCGGTTGCCAAGGGTCCCGGTATCCCTGTAGGACTTTCTCGAAACCCTGGCAGGAGGCTATAAGAGCCCTGCACCCTAATACACGATCAATCAGAATTGAAATCGGTTTGAAACAAATGTCTTATTCATTGCTGCATAAGTTCGAAAAAAGAAAATGCTAAACAACGTACCCCCCTTAACGTGTCACCCTTGGTTGACTGGTAGAGAATGCCTAAGGCATTAAGTCCGCCTTTGTACCTCTTTTTTTTGAGTGCGAAAGTTTAAATAAATAAACGTAAATAACGCAATGAATATTGTTGAACTGTCAAAATGAAACAAATTAATCTTAATCGGTTACGAAAATAAGTTACGGAATTAGATAGCAGCTTACATTTTGGTTTTGTGTTTACCCCACAAACGTGCGACCTAAGTGCCTAAGTTACCCAAGTGACTTAATGTAACCATTTTTAACCGGAAACGGTAACCGTTGTACAAAGCAGAGAGATTTTAGGCCGTTTTGTAGTACAAAAGTGGAGCATTAAAATTTATTTATTTATTTGATAGGAATAACAAACAGCAGTATATTACAAAGTAGGCACACAATATTAAAAAAACTTATAATAAAAGTAACAAATACACTACTCAAGGCGTTATCTACAGATTACCATACAGAATAGCTAGCTGTTAGCAAAACAAATTAAAAGTACTTATTAGCTAATTAACAGGGTTATGATCTCTTAAAATACTCGTAATTTCACTCTTAAATATAGCTTTGCTGAGAAACAAAATATCAGTAGAGCCAAATTGTTTATTATAGGTGTCAACCAGGCGATGTAACGGCGAGCGAGCGCCTGAGTTAGTTCGACAAAATGAAGTAGCAAATAGGCATCTCGAACGAACTTCTCGACCGATTACCGTACGAGGGATAAGGAAGTACAAACTGTTCACAAGATCAGTACAATCAAATTTATTGCGGCATATACTAAACAGAGTCAACATTTCAAGTAGGGTGCGACGGGATTGCAAGGTCATGAGGTTATATTTTTCAAGCAATAATTGATATGACATTTTGGTTTTAAAGCATCTGTAATGCATGGAACGTAGGTACTTACGTTGAACCAGCTCAATGATCTCAACGTACTTTTTGTAATAAGGGTTCCAGATGGGTACTGCGTATTCAAGTTGTGGCCGTATTATTGATTTATAAAGGTGCAAGTAGGTAGAAGGCCGATGAAATTCTCTAGACGCTCTCATTACGAAACCAAACATTTTATAAGCTTTATTGACTATGTTGTCTACATGGGTGTCAAGGTGGAGCTTTGAGTCAAGATTAACGCCTAGGTCACGGAGGGATGAGACCGTGTTTAGGGAAGTGTTTCCAAGAGAGTAATTGAAATTCGTCACCTGTTTTTTCTTAGTAAACGTAATGCTGTAACATTTAGAGACACTAAGGTGAAGCTTATTGACACTGCAGTATTCCGAGAAGCAGTCAAGATCCTTCTGAAAATCTAAACAGTCGGTTGGGACAGCAATATTTTTGTAAATTTTCAAATCGTCCGCGTATAATAGGAACTTTGAATTCTTAAAGCAATCTTTGATGTCATTAATGAATAAGATAAAAAGAAGGGGCCCTAAAATTGAGCCTTGGGGGACTCCTGAAGTGACCTTTATCGTATGAGACTCGAACCCATTTATGACAACCTTCTGGGTCCTATTAGTGACATACGACACGAACCAACGCAGTAAATCTCCTCTAATGCCATTGAATGCGATTTTGTTGAGTAATAGCTTATGATCCACCTTATCGAACGCCTTTTGGAAGTCTGTGTATACAGCATCAATTTGCTGCCTCTTGTCTAAGCCTTCAAACAGATGTGTTGTGAAAATAAGGAGGTTACTTATACAGGACCTTCCTCTAAAAAACCCATGTTGTTATTTTAATATAACACGATGAATGATAGGGTATATCTCACTATGCACTAATCTTTCAAAAAGTTTTGAAAGCCCCGACAACAACGAGATTGGACGATATGTAGATACATTACTCTTAGAGCCACTTTTATGGATAGGAACAATGTTTGCTCGTTTCCAGACATCAGGAAATACACCACTGGCAAGACATTTATTAAATAATATAAACAAGGGAAAGCACAATGTGTCGCAAGTATTCTTTAAAAAGATCGAAGGAATACCATCTGGCCCTGGACCCTTAGAGGCATCCAATGATTTGAGTTCTTTTTGAATTTTGTATAAAGGAAAGTGCAAATTACAAAGATTAATATCGTTATTAGGATTAGCGGGAGGCGGTACCCATGACTTATGATCGAAAGTAGACGGTTCGTAAACGGATTGGAAAAAAGTTGAAAACAAGTCACAAGTAGTAGTAGGGTCATTGGAAGACTCTTGGAGATAGTGAACTGTAGCTGGGATAGTATTAGTGGAGTTACGATTGGAAACGTAAGTCCAAAATGCTTTAACATTATTTGCCACGCTGTCCTCTATAAAATTCATATATTTTTTATAACATATGTCAGCCTGTTTTTTGAATTTTGCTCTGTAAATAGAAAATAGTTCGTAGTCACTAATGTTTCCATATTTCTTCCACCTAATCCACGATCGACATTTCATTTTAAATAAATGCAAAAGAGATTTAGTGAACCAGGGTGGGAATTTAAAGTTTTTAGGGTTGTGAGTGGGAGTATGTAATTTAATAATTTCGTAAATTTTTTCGTAAAAAATAGATACGGCTTCATCAGGTGGTAAATTATCAAGTAAGATGTTCCAATCAGCGTTCCCGATGTCTGTATTTATTGCATTGTAATTAGACTTGTGATAATTTAGTGGTTTTATATTTGACTGTTGAGGCATTCGCGAGGGTTTCTTAAATGGTATTCGTATATAAAATGAAGGATGGTGGGTATCTATAGGTAGAAGAGGAGTATTAGGATTATAAACGACAGCATGTGTATTATAAAAAAACAGGTCGAGAATACGTCCGTTACAGTTAATGAGATTGTTAAATCTCATTAACTGTAACGGAATCTCATTAACTGTAAACTGTAAAATGAGACGGTTTAGGAATAAAATGTAGGTCCCTTTTAGGTTTAAATTGAATTCAAATTGATAAGTCACTTTTGAAGGTCGAATTTGGGACCTAATAGTGTCGTTATTACTATTATCGTCTAATTTCTATTTTTTATGTAGATCGCTTCGAAAGCGTTTCGTATTTCTACAATGACTTTCAACAGAATTGACATTAGCTTTTCGATAGCTTATGTCAGTCCCATACATTATTGCGTTTTCCATCATCGTTATCGCTGATAGAATGTCACTTTGTCTAGAGCCTCTGCAATCTGTGAGAATTCGATTTCGTGAAAAGGGACGGAAGTGTGTAACAGAAAGCCGGGGAAGCGCGCGCTATTAGATTTGACCAATGAGCGCGCGCGGTGCTAGAGTTGGCCGTCAGATGGTACCAACCCATTTTCCGAGAGTTTGGCACTGCCAGCCAAGATATCAGATGTTTCACATCATAATGCGAGTACTGCTATGTAAGGCTCCCTTTTTTTAAAAAAAATTAAACACATTTTTTTATTTTTTTATTTAATACTTTGAGCACACAAATGTACTATACAGAGGCTGTTTTAATGGTATAGATAGGCATTTCCATTTTTTACCACTTAACCTTTGGGTGATACAGAAACAAACAGTAGTAGAAGATACATTATAAGAATTACGCGATAGAAAGAGAGGAAACTTGTAGGGGAATATAACTGTAGGTAATTAGACTTTACTGAATTGCACTTTATTCGGTCGTAGCAACAGTAGCTTTTTATTTAAATGGTTTTGTGGAGTGAACCATCTCCATTAATCTGTGCCATTATCCATTAAAATAAATACGATTCAATAGAAACTCCACCATTTCTACAGTAATTGTCAATTTATTACTCTCTAAACGAAAGGACGTGAGTGCCGGCGTCCATTTTCTGCTAAAATATGAGCATTTATTTTAAAAACATTCGCTTTTGAATATAACAATAGGTAACTAGCGCTGCGCGACCTGAATTACACTTTATTAGGTCGTATCAAGAGTCGCTTTTTATTTAAATGATTTTGTGGAGTGAACCATCTCTATTAATCTGTGCCATTATCCATAAAAAAAAAAATAATACGATTCAATAGAATCTCCGCCATTTCTACAGTACCTACTTGTCAATTTATCCTCTAAACGAAAGGACGTGAGTGCCGGCGTCCATTTTCTGCGAAAACATGAGCATTTACTTTGAAAACATTAGCTTTAAGGCTTCAAGTGACATTGAGATGCGGTTGGCTCTGGAAGCTTCAATTTGTTAAGAAAGCAACCATTTAATTAAATATTTTATGTATTTTACAATGAATCAGAATCATTGCATGTGCGAATATAATATGGTTTCACTTCGGACTGGATGAATTAAAAGCTGACGTAAGAAAACATCATAATTATTATTGCAATTTTAGAACCCATTTTATTATTTAACGCACTCTTGTTAATGCAAGGTGCAGACGGCCCATCCCTCAAGGCTTAAAATATTATACGGCTGTCTATAAAAACGATAATTTGTTACGAGTTACGACTATCTTAACGGATATTTCAAAAAGAGCACAGCTTGACTTAGATTCGAGCCAATGCATTAATTACCCAACGTCACCATTCAAACTATATATTTAACTGACCGTGGCGGTATCTAAAGCGCCACATGTGAACTTACGCATCACACTGACGTCACGTAAAATCCTGCATCACGCAAGCAGAGTTTACCGCGCGTTTACCTTACAAGGTTATATTCCGGCAATCTAATAAGGGGATCTAGGAGAGGTCATTTGCAACGAAATGACCCCTGATGACCCCCATGCCATTGTCTACCATTTTCGAGTAATTTTATTTTTTAATTTTTTTGACATTTGCGTAGGGGTCATCAGGGATCATTTGAATGACCTCTCTTACATCCCTTTATTGGATTGCCAACATAATTATAACCAATAGCCCTGTATCGTCCCGACATCAATTGTCGGGCAGTTGCCCCCCAGAAACAACACCCGTCTGGACGGAGGATCCTCCCTTTTCTATAGAGGATGAGTGAACTTTACACCCTGTTCCTCATACCAAACAACATTTGTACCTACCAAATAAGCACCCAGGTACAAAGTTTTCACCAAAACTAGTAAATTAGGTCGCCAACAAAGTTGACGTTTTAGTTCAAAAACACTTGGTTGCTAATTTATATTGAATGCAAGGTGAAACTAGTTTGTGCTGACTTGTTCAAACTTGGCCTTTACGAGACTGGTCACACGTGTGAGTTATTTCGGGTCATTAATTCTGACTTGTTCTAATGATATTAATTTTAAACGACCATAGTGAAATTTATAGGCTAGTTTAGGGGCGCATGCATGGTCAAACATTAAATCGTCGAGCTCGTGGCTAATTAATAACTGCCGCATGGACCGATCCATCAGGTTAAGCTACGCTTGCCGGGGTTGATCCGTGGATGGGTAAACATCTTTACATACCGTGAGTCTTCCGTGCCTTGGAAAGCACGTTAAGCTGTTGGTCCCGGCTGTCATTCGTAGATCTTTGACAGTCGTTGCGGGTCGTCAGAAGCCCGAAAGTCTGACAACCAGTCTTACCAAGGGGTATCGTATTACCCAGTTACTGGGTTGTGGAGGTCAGATAGATAGTTGCTCCATGTAAAATACTGGTATTCAGCTGCGTCCCATTAGATTGGAAGCCGACCCCAACAGAGTTGGGAAAAGGCTAGGCAGATTGATTGACATTAAATCGACAACCAGTCTTTAGCAGAGTGGTGATCAATGCTCGTGCCTTCTCTGTACGAGAAGAGGCATTTGTCCTGCCCTGCAGTAGGACAATAATCTACAATATCAATAGTCCCACGATAAAGTGTCCATACTTGAAAGACACCGATCCCGCATGGAATATATGTACATTAAATGTAATATACAATTTTCAATAAGAGTGTACAATACTATTCAAATGTCAATGTCAACGAAACAGAAACGAGACCATCTTTTGACGCGGTTGGGCGAATCTAATGTTGGTTCCACACAGTCCGGTGGCCATACCGCGCGGCAGCAGTGGAACAGTTCGCACAGAACTAGAATATCGATTCACAGGCGCACTTGCTGGCGTCTGCCGGCGGCTCTTGCCGGCGGCTTTTTTGACGGCTTTGCTTGTGGTCAAGTCACCGTAGAGCCTGTGAGGATCCACCATTACGATTTAAGTCTTTGCGCACAGCGCATGGTTGAATAATTACGGAATGATCGATCAGAGATGTTAAGCAACGGTTGCCACCGTCGGTCTGTTGTTGGGTAACAGTTGTCAATAAACAGAATGAGTACAGTTTGTAAAGCACGTCACACGGTTTACCTACATCTGAACAAAAATATCATAATAAGTTTCCACAATCATGTAGATTCAACACAAAATAAATCTGAACAGAAACACGAATACCTCTTGACATTTGCCTCGCACTGTAATTTAAAAAAGAGAATGCTTATAAAAAAATATCAGCATAAAAAAACATCATTTGTATGACTTTTACGTTGAAAGCGTACAATCACTGAGTATGCGACATCATTTTAGTAATTATCCCTAGCTTATGTCACATGAGTGGGAAGAGGTTTTAGTGATAAGAAGCAGCGGATGCGGTATGAGCGCGAGTGGTAGCAGTAAGAAAGTGAGTTCATGTTGTAAAAAATATTAATGAATGATAACTGTGTTGTCACTAACTTTGAAGATTCGATTTTCCAAAGGTAGGTAAATTTTTGTTTATCGTTGGACTCTTTTCTATAATTGACAGAATATGGACCCATGTATTTTGCCGACGTCTAGATGTCTACAGGCAGTAATCGCTATTTATCAGATGAGCGGTGTCTTCGCTTCTAAAAATAATTAAATGACTGTTGTTCGTTGTTCACGAGCTGTTAAAATTGTGATGAACTAAAATTAATGGGGTGTACCAGGAACTAGAGCAATGTATCAATGCGCAAGTGTTACTGCATAAATTATTGTTGTATTACCTTTTTTTATAATTTTTTTAAAATAACTTTGATTATGATTTTTCTCAGAATTTTGCCACAAGTGTTTTTACTTATATTGCCTATATCATAGGCAATTTATGTAAAAAGAAGTACATATGTTACCTACTCAACATTCGATCTTCCAAAACAGCACAATGAAATACTATTAGATGACACGTGGAAATAGGACGGCATATCGTAATTATCGGGAGTGGAAAAGTGACAAGACGATACGTATTTTATCGTGTCACGTGCAGAGCGTGTATAACCTATCAGCCTCTTTATACTTATTATTATCATTGTATATACGTAGGTTGATTTATATCTGCCATAAAAATGTTCTTGGATTTTCACTCACAACATTATTCGCCTAGCCTATCACTGTGTCCTCACCCAAATCTTCATAATAATAATGAACTCGAATCACTGCTCACAATGAATGATGAGTTCCGTTTGTTTATCACCACGCTTTCTAATTGAAAACGGGTTAATAGAATCATCAGACAACCTCCTGGAAATGTACCTAATTACTCGACGGATTTTATACTCTAATAAATAATAAAGACAGAATTTGAAATATATAAATACAGAAGACTGCACATCAAGTGGTAACACTTCGACATTGAGTTTGACAGCACCTATAAGTCGTCCCTATAAGGACGATTGTTGTAGCGCAAGTTACTACTTACGAGTATGTATGGTTAACTGTACGAAGAGATCTTTGAAAATGGCATATGCAATGTTTTGATTAGGTACTTTTTAATTTGTCGATATTATACAATCGACGACGCTTTCAAATCAAAATTCTATACGTATTTTTGTTCATAAGAATTTTTACTACATTCGATTTTTATTTTTTTTAATTTTTATTTCGGAGTCGTTCAACACTTTATATATGACATGATGAGGTTGCCAGGTAAAATAAAAACACAAATAAATATAAACTTGACTCAAGAAAGTAACAATACGGAAACCAAATAAATACAAAAATCATTCTTTTAAGCAAAAAGTAGGCACCAAAGATTCGTCTCCATAAATAATCAAACGAAGTACTTTTGGGAAATATTCAACAGTGAATAAATGAACAAGAAAATCTTCCTTTTCAGGTCTGTGAGAACATTCTGCCAACTGTTATGAAAGCTGTATTTTAAAACAAAAACAACGAGATACCGTGTCTGTGATAAAAAAGAGAGAATTCTTACAAACAAATACCTTTTTGTTGACAATTAAAAAAAAACATTTTTTCGCGTGTTATCTGTTGCGATTTAAAAGAAATTACGTTCGATGTTGGGTTCTCAATTTAAAAAGTAAGTGTTGTCAGTTACAAAATAATAATTCCTCATTCAAATCAGTGTTCTTTTTTTCGAAGTGAAAACAAAAATAATTTGTTTTTTTTTGTTGGAATATTGTTAATTGTTGTTATAAAAAGTGTTGCCAGTGTTTATAATTTAATCTGTGTGTGGTTTTGTGTGACAATAGTGACGTCACAAGAATCGACAATGACGAAGAACTTTTTGACCGTGACCAACATTGTGAATGAAGGCATCAAGGGGAGCAAAATCTCTAAGCTTGGGCTGTCCAAGTACCTCTCTCAGTCTCTGTAAGTACCTAGGATAAGTATTTAACTTACTTGAGTCTAAAAAAGTTGTAAATCATTTATCACGAAAGGGTTAAGTTGAGGGTTTGTTACGTAGCGTTGGAAGGCCCCCACAAGGTGGACCGATGACCTGGTAAAGGCCGCGGGAATGCGCTGGACGAAGCACACAACCGGTCGAAGTTGCGGTGCTTGGGGGAGGCCTATGTCCAGCAGAGGTTGTTTTTCGGCTGAAATGATGAAACTCTGACTTTTCAGATTCATGTTGTACGTATTGTATTTATCAATTGCGTGACCGAAAAATCTGCAGATTCTCATTTGTTTAATTTTACGTGTAACTGTGTCCAATACGTACTTAGGTACCTACAGTAAATATTACTTTAAATACCCAATAACCTTTACTTCTAAATATGGTGGAATAACCAGAAATTTCTGAAAATCCAGTACAAATTCTACCCAATAAACTCTAGAATTTACTAACCGAATCAACTAGCTGTACCAGAAATGGAACCTTTCTGTCAAAAGCATATTTGTTATAACTCGTTCGACGTAAAAATATCGACGATTCGACATAGTTGCAGGAAATAGCGGCCTCGATACTTTGAGCGATAAATCTGATGCCGAACGTTCAAGTTATAAAATATTAAGGGTTTCAGTAGTACATCGAAATGTATAGCTTTCGAGTTGACTTTACTTCATCGAAATCAATCAATTCAGCATAAAGTAGTCCACTGCTGGAAATAAACTCAGCAGGCGTTTCATGGCGCTTTCTATCTCAACGAAGAATAGACATAGGTAGCTTTTTCTATACAAAGTGACAGTTCGTTTCTTCATTTTTGACATCCACCGTAGAAATCTTTCTACAATCTGTCATTTTGTCTTTCATTTCTAACGATCTTTGTCTAGGTCTACAAAAAGACCTATTTCGGAAGAAAGTTTTCTATCCTTACTGTCAAAATTATACGGACAACCGATAAATCCTATGACAAAACAAAGAATTATGAGTCGAATTATGGAAAAAAGTGAATTTCGTAAAAAGTGCAGTTGACTCTTTCTACTTTGCTGCCGTCTCGTACTATCTACTGTCTACAGGAAACATCATTTTTGTCTACTCTTCCGTCGACAAAACGGTGCTCATGCTACGCCTGCTGAGGTCGCAGTCTCTTTTAAAGTCCAGACATAATCTTGGCTATATGAGGACCATGTAGATTGGCGTCTGAAATGGTCTTTTGGGGAAAGGACCACACAGATTTGAGTGGACCTGTCCAGTCAGTGCAAGCATTTGTCAGTAATAAGTGGAGCTCAACTCAGAACTTAAGGCTCCGAGTTGGCTCTTTCACAAGGATGATACCTTGCAGTAAAGAAAGAAAGAAAGAAAGAAAAATGCGTTTATTGGCATTGTCACAGAAAAATACACCTTAAAACTAAAACAAAAACAGAAAACAGTCATTACAATGCCAAAAGGGCCTCAGCTCAGCATATTGTCAGATGGCAACACACAGTGTACCACCTGATGCTAATTTTCAGCTGCAACCCACGAGTGTCATATGCTAGAAACATAATATAATAAATTAAAAACGGATTGAAAAGATAAAAGAAATAAAATACCTAATAATTGTGAAGATAAAAATATAAATAAAGTATAGCTTTTTAAATGGCAACATTCCGTTTAGTCAGCATAATATATAAATATACAGTATGTTACCTAACAAAGGGCGTTCCCGTTAACCTGCAATAGTATAGCGTGTATACATGCAACTAAAAATATTACCATTAAAAAAAAAATATATATATATTTTTGCTTAGTAAAATATTCACAAAAAATATTAAATTGTTACGGAAAATAAACTCTCTGTTCACGCCCACTTGTCACACTTATTTTTCTACGTTGAAATACAAGTGTGCGTGTACAGAGTGTTTCTTTTACGTTTTAATTTAATCGTTTTGTGAACATTTCAAGACATAAAAAAAAAGTTTTTTTTTTTTGAGTGGTAATATTTTTTTAGCATGTATACACGCTATACTATTGCAGGTTAACGGGAACTTTGTTAGTTAACATACTGTATTCTGTGGTCTGCATGCTTCGACTCGCGCGCCGCCGGCTTATAGTAGTCTGTTTTTTGAGTGGTAATATTTTTTTTAGCATGTATACACGCTATACTATTGCAGGTTAACGGGAACTTTGTTAGTTAACATACTGTATTCTGTGGTCTGCATGCATCGACTCGCGCGCCGCCGGCTTATAGTAGTCTGTTTTTTGAGTGGTAATATTTTTTTTAGCATGTATACACGCTATACTATTGCAGGTTAACGGGAACTTTGTTAGTTAACATACTGTATTCTGTGGTCTGCATGCATCGACTCGCGCGCCGCCGGCTTATAGTAGTCTGTCCGCAAAGCTGTCAAAATTAAACATTTGTCTGACGTTTTCAACGTTTTGACATCTGGTTACATAAGTATCATCCTTTACTACGGTTACAGTATGTATCGTCTCTGAAATGAAATGAAATTGTTTATTCTGTAAATAGGATATTGGAATCACTTTTACACATCAAATTAAAAAATATCAAAAATTTGCTAGATGAAGTCGGCGTTTCCTATCTGACCCCACTCTGGGAAGAAAGGCAGAAACAAACTCAGAGGTCACAGTCTCTTTTAAAGTCCAGACATAATCTTGGTCAGGCCATATGAGGACCATGTAGATTACCGTCTGAAATCGTCTTTTGGGGAAAGAACCACACAGATTTGAGTGAACCTGTCCAGTCAGCGCAAGCATTTGTCAGTAACGGTGGAGCTAAACTCAGAACTTAAGAGGAAATAGGGTGAGGTCTTTTCTCCATACAAAAAGTCATAATTCGAGGTTCGGCTCTCGTCTATTTCCTCCTCCAATATTGGACCAATTTGAAAGATATTTAATAAGTAGAATAAGAAGGATATTTTCTGTGCCCCTATGTTTTCCGCTTTGATGATACATTATCTGTAGAAGCACTAGAACTCTCAGAAAATGCTCAAAATTGCCTGTTTAGACCCAGTGGTCTAAACAGGCCTCTGATGACAGTGTCATCAGAGGCCTATTGTACAAATTTGACAATTATAAATGTAAAAAGAAAAACATAAGAGCACAGAAAATATCCTTCTTATTCAATTTATTAGATATCTTTCAAACTTGTCCAATATTGGAATAGGAAATTGACGAGAGCCGAACCTTGAATTATGACTTTTTGTATGGAGAAAAGACCTCGCCCTATTTCCTCTTAAGGCTCCGAGTTGACTCTTTCACAAGGATGATACCTACTGCATGACACTCGTTAGGCAAGCAGTTCGATGTCTTTGAACTCATTCACACTTACAAATATCTGTAATAGAACAAATTCCTTCACTAAACGCATCTATTTAAGTTCTAAGTCATTTAACAAAAACGTATTCCAGAAAACAATTTCACAAATCATTAGATTGCTATCTTTTTTTAGGGTTCGTTAGTCGAATGGCAAAAACGAATCCCTTATAATTTCATCATGTCCGTTTAACCGTCCGACTGGGGGTCTGTCCGTCCGTTCAGATGTCACACAGCTATTTTCCTCGGAAAGTATTTGCATAGTGCAAATATCGGTGAAAATTGGAAAGAAGATATTATGTGTTTTAAGCATAGCAAAATAATGGTGCAGCGAAATAAGAAAAAAAATTGAGGTACCTCATACAACATGTAACCAAAGGATGAAAATAAAATCAATACACACAAGTGATATAATATATTGGATCACATGTTATTTTTAAAAGATTAACTTCCTTACTAATAAACGTTTTATATCAGGTGAATAGTTACACAGTTTTGTCTCTTTCAGTCGTTAGCAATTTGACTTTCGAAAGAAGAAGACAAAGCATTGTGTGACTATACAGACACTATACAATGTTTATTAGTAAGGAGGCTAGAATGTTAAATGTTTCTAAGTGTGAAGCTATTTAATTTAAAGAACGGGGTAGTGACAGTTACAACAGCAGAAATAACCTTTGGTTTTCAAAGTTTATTTCGAGAAATACCTACTATTAAATTCACACTTATTTTTGCGGTCAATAAAAATAATACTGTCAATGAGTTACCCAAATACGGGACCCTTCACCAAGCGTAGTCCGACACACACTTGGTCGGTTTTTTCTCCCATTTCAAAGAATTCGTCCTTTGCGTGTGTCCCAGTAAATTGGTGGCCATTTTCTTAAATTGGTTGCAATTTACGTTCAAAGTACTTTGGTAGATAGTTTTACTACAAGTATTTAGGTATTTGATGAATTGTTCATTTAAGTTTAATGGTGGTTATTAAGGACTAGCTGCGCCCCGCGGTTATCCCACGTAAGTCTCGCGGGAGAATATCGGGATAAAAAGTATCCTATGTCCTATTCCAGGTCATGGTCTACCCATGTGCCAAATTTCATCTAAATCCGATCAGCCGTTTTAGCGTGAAAGCGTAAGAAACAAAATAAACAAACTCACTTTCGCATTTCTAATATTAGTTAGGATAACTTGCCGTAAAAAAAAAGAAAGAGATTTTTGAAGTTGACTGTTCTCACTGTTCACACCGCCTGCGAGTACTCGTTTGGCCTGTGACTAGAGCTATCAAAGACAGTACTCGCTCAGCGACGCTCGCTTTGCGGGCAGAACACTCGCAGAGAGATTCACGGCGAGTTATTCGTTGCTGCTTACAGACGCATCTGCCCCTACCCTTTTCTTTTTTCTGTGTCGTCTTCCAGTCTATCTAGATATCAGAGGGCCTAGACAAAATGACATTCTATCAGCGATAACGATGATGGAAAAGGCAAAAATGTATTGAACTGACATAGGCTATCGAAAAGCTTAGGTCAATCCTGTTGAAAGTCGTTGTAGAAATTCGAAACGCTATCAAAGCGATTGTCACTTGTCTCCCTGCCCTCAGAACAGAATAACAGTATTTTACATGGAACGAATGCCTATCTGAATTGCACATCCAGTAACTGGGGTACACGTTTCCCCTTGGTAAGACTGGTTGTCAGACTTTCGGTTTTATAAATGCGACTGTCAAAGACCACATAGTCAGTCTGTAGTCTGTAGTGTAGCAGTTAGTCTGTGGCCAGATTCGACGCGAAAAAAATCAGCTGTTCCCTACATTTTGACGAGCTATGCGAACATAAATGTAGGGAACAGCAGATTTTTTCATTTGCGATTTCAATGTTGGTCCCATAATAAAAGTTGTTTATAATTACGAGTACAATGGCCGTTTAAGAGATTTCGTGTATGTATAGATACACATTCTACATAGTATTAAAGAAGAAATGATTGCCAATTTTTTTTTTGGTCCGTTTTTTTGGTATAAACCCTTCACAGCAACATGAAACCGGGACGGAAGCGATACCCTGCTGGTGTTAACCGACTTTCAAGATAGTAGTTACATAGAGGCAGGTACTAACCACGCCTGGTCGTATTAATTACTTGGCCTAATTGTTTTACCTCTTCATCATAGCTTGGGTGAGGCCTTAAGGTATGAGCGACAGCGATTTGAGGTAGAAGCGGCAATTAAAACAGAAAAGTAAAAATAGTTTTTGGAGAAGAAGAAGGAAGAAATTATTTCTTGCTATATTTTTATTTTCATATTATCTTTTTAATATAATTAGTGTGACTACAAATAACAATGATAGCCTTATTAATACTGGTAAAGTTTGTTCTACAGGGCTCAGATTCGGGTTATTAAAACTGTAATAAATATTATTTTCATCACCTTTCGTGTAGTTTAATTATTATTTCTGTTTTTTTTATTATCAGAAGAGAGAGGGAAAAATAGAAAGATTTGAGGCTTTGCCCTGCAGATGTACACAACAGGCCTGCAAATAATAATAATTTGTCTCTGAGGGGCACTTCCCGTAATTTTTATGAACCCCATTCGCATCTCATTCGCAATCTGTCAAAATTACTATCAATTAACCAACATTTTTGACAAGTTTGACAGATTGCGACTTGAATATGAACGTTTTTAAGCTAGAGAATTGGCCTTCTGGTCGTTTATGTCTAGTTTTAAATTTTGATCAAACTTTAGGGTTTAGCTCTTGCTCTCGTATTGGCGCGAAATTTTTGAATAATGGCTTTTATCTGTGTAAAAATTGCGTGGATTACACATAGCAATCATTGAGTGCATTAACATACATTAAACGACCAATTGGAACCGCACCTAGCTTCTGACGTTTCATAAGTGCCCATGTAGGTTTATGTGATATAAAATATTTTGATGTAGTTTGCCTGGCTTATCGCTGTCACCTACTCACTTGTACCACCCAAAACTTAAAGGTCCCTCATGAATCGCTCTTATTTTAATGAAGTTTGAGGCTGGGCAGCGGTTGTGCTACCTGAGGGCTTATTAATGACTGAACTTTAACTAATTATTAATATGATACTTTTAAAATGTTATGTGTTATGCTGTTAGATGGTTTTAAAGAGGGTAGCAGCGACCTCTCTAGCGAAAATTGTGTGTTAGATATGGTTCATATTTTTGTATGGCCATTAAACAATGATTATTTACCTGGCGACCAAATCCAGGGAGGATTTGGTCGCCATGAAATTTATTTTCGTAATTCTAACTTATCGTAACTGGTAATAAAAATGCGAAAGTGAGTTTTTGTTAGTTACGCTTTCGCGCTAAAACAGCTGAACGGATTTGGATTAAATTTGACACATGGGTAGACCATGACTTGGAGAAGGACATAGGAGCGTATTTAAGGGAAATTCCTTTGATACGCTTTCGCGGAAAATTAACAAATTGGGTAAAAACTAAAATTACTTTTTTGTGTAGAAATTGAGGGTCGGGCAACGTCTGTTGGGGCAGGTAGTTAGGGTAGCTTGAAATAAATAGATCATTTTGTAAATTTTTATCTGAGCATCTCAGAAACCGGAATATACCATGAATGACGAGAGATTCACATGGTTGACTGACATATATACAAAAGTAGAACACACATTAGACAAAAGTAATTTAATTGGAATCCAGTAAACTCTTGACATTTAAACAGACGTGTATTTGTGTGTGTGTGTGTGTGTGACATTTTGTAAATCAAAACCAGTCTCAATCTTCAAATAAATTCACTTTGAACTTTATTAAGTAATTAGAAATAATTAGGAAATAAATTACTATAAGTTCCCCAGAAATGCTGCTGATTAGTTTTCCGCACTTCATAAAATTGTTTCTGATTAGGTCATTAGAGACTTTGATTTAATGAACTTAATGGAATAATGGACCAGATGGTGATCAAAATGTTTTTGTTAAGGGGGATGCGCTAGGGTGGCCCGCGAAATTCAAATTTTCTTACGTTTTTTGCAATTTGCAGGTCAGTATCAGGTTGTATGTTGATCTAAATATTATTAGCGCTCGTAACAAATATGGATTTACAGAATTATAAACATTAGAATCAGCAATAAAACTCTCTAAGCTCATGAAAGTGTATTGAATTACTATTTCAAGAAATAATGACATTTGACACTTTCATGAACTTAGAGAGTTGTATTGCTGATTCTAATATTTATAATTCTGTAAATCCATATTTGTTACGAGCGCTAATAATATTAAGATCAACATACAACCTGATATTGACCTGAAAATTGCAAAAAACGTAAGAAAATTTGAATTTCGCGGGCCACTCTAGCGCATAAACCTTAATATGTTTTTCTTTCTTAATCTCCTAGGTTTACCTACACGTTGAAATTGTTTCTTTTTTTTTTTTTTACATGTAGTTACTTTATGTTGTGTGCCCTGTCTGTGCTAAATAAATGTATTTTCTTCTTCTTCTTCTTTTTTTTGGGGTAAAATTCAAGTCTGAGGTACTACCAGCACGTCTATCTTCAATCCAATATAAAAATCAATATTTTTAGTGTCTACTAATAATAACAGAGGGCGGTGGTAGCCCAGTGGCAATGGCCCCGAATAACGTAGGTCGAGCGTTCGAACCCAGCCAGGCACATTACCAGGGTTGCGGGTTAGTCCGAAAGGGATACCGGGACCTTGGCAACAGGCAACTGAAAGAACACGGGTGGGTTTTAGTCAGTAAAAGTCTGACACGCCCTTCCGCTCCGCCTAGAGCGGGAGAAGTCATTTGATGATTTCACAACATCAAAAAAAAAAGGCAAGCACATTACTTTTCGTAAGTAGTATGAATAAACGCCTTTATAAAGCCTAAGCTACTAATAAAGTAAAATATTTCAAAAATTCTCAGTGCACCCTTTAAAAGTAATGGCACAGCCTATCCTAAACCAAGTTCTTCTTAAGACTGAACTACAAAAACCGGCCAAGTGCGAGTCGAACTCGCGCAGGAAGGGTTCCGTACCATTATCTATAAAACGATAAAAAAAAATCACGTTTGTTGTATGGGAGCCCCCATAACAACAAATACTAAAAAAGAGAATTAAATATTTATTTTATTCTCTTTTTAAGTATTTGTTGTTATAGCTGCAACAGAAATACATCATCTGTAAAAATTTCAACTGTCTTACTATCACGGTTCAAGAGAGACCTACAGCCTGGTGACAGACGGACGGACGGATAGACAGCGGAGCCTTAGTAATAGGGTCCCGTTTTACCCTTTGGGTACGGAACCCCAAAATGTAGAAACCTAAATTCACGGACCTAAACTCAACGATTACACCTGGGTCCAGTTAATTATTATGCTCAACTTTCTCAGCAAAGCCTGCTATAATTTTCAAAGCATTTTTGTTAAAATTAAAAAAAAACTGTGTGCGTTCCACAGAACGATGAAAAGTATAGACAGTCTTAAGGGCGTACTGTACCGTACATTGCTTAGCATGATCCTCCGTTATGCCGAAAATACTGCAGCGTTCATTTTGAAATAAATATAATATGTTAAAGTTGAGGATTGATGCTAGGTCCTTTGTTTGGCAAAAACACGATTACATAAAATTTTCTACTAGACTAGAATCAGTTCTATTTCTTTGTTTTTGACGTTTAATGTGCCTACTTGAAATAAATTATTTGACTTTGACTTTGACCTTCTGTTTATCATTCACTTCATTCATTCACGGGATGAGCTAGTCTAGTTCATGTCGTGCGAACACAAGTGAAATACAAAAACGTTAAGGACCGTCTATCTTTTTATATAGTCTGTGGCGCATTCACAATTTTGTCTCGCCTACTTATTACTTTAAGAGACGACCCGCGAGATATTTGTATGCTAATTCAGCCATTTTGAAAGAATAAAAGAAGTATTTCTTTGTTCTGTTTCGTTTAGTTTGCCTTTTTCTCTTGTGTTGAAGGCTTGAAGTCACGTATCGTGGTAATAGCTATAATATTGTGGTTTTTACACATGAGAGATCGTGGCTATTTTTTGGAGTAGAAAATAAATCTAAGTATTCTAAGGGCTGATTTTATCAAAGTCAGATAACTTTTATCCGTGGAATAAAATTGTCGTCTGACAGTTTTTGTATGGAAAAACTGTCAAAAATTCAAAATTTATTCGCAGGATAAGACTTTTACTGGGTATAAAAGTTTGGTGAAATTCTTAATAAGTCAAGTAAGTTAGTCTTAGTAAGGCTTGAATTCCTTTTACGCTGATGCCGGTCGCGTACGTCGGTCGCGCGTGCGTATATACATTGTATTCTATATACGGAAAAGGACACAGGCATTAAAAAAAATATATATATGGTGGGAAATCATCAAATTAATGACTTCTCCCGCGCTGGGCGGAGCGAGAGGGCGTGTCAGACTTTTACTGACTGAAACCCACCCGTGTTCCTTCAGTTGCCTGTTGCCCCGGTATCCCTTTCGGACTTTCCCGCAACCCTGGTAGGAAACAGGCATGCCTGAGAGATATTTCTCGACAGAATGTGAAGCCAAGTCAGATGCCAATGGGCGGCATAAAAAACTTTGACA
Organism: Lithophane semibrunnea; assembly: GCA_947363905.1. Taxonomy (NCBI): domain Eukaryota; kingdom Metazoa; phylum Arthropoda; class Insecta; order Lepidoptera; family Noctuidae; genus Lithophane; species Lithophane semibrunnea. The sequence continues at coordinate 6,033,904 of OX376213.1, read as the reverse complement.
CCAGGTTAGTCACTAACCACATGAAAAAGAAACAAACCACAAGCCTGGAAATCACCAAATTCAACCAAAATTGATTACATCTAATCTCTTCCCAAAATTCATCATAGCGTATATTTTATATCGGCAAACTTGTTGACTTTGGCAATCTGCCAGTCGGTGGCAAATTACTTCGGCCATATTTCACGGTATTTGACTTGTGTAGTGTTACTAATGGGATCTACTTAGGTGCTTATTTTTTTATGCTTCAGTGGTTTTCAGGACATCGAATCACATACCCTTTTTTTCTTCACTATCAGAACTGAACATAGAGCATCCTCTATGTTCAGGAACATCGTATCATATATTATAACAGCATATTTTTATTTTGCCCATTTTCACTATCGTCAACCTGAAGCAACGTCTAGTTAGGCCGTTTGCCCACCGCCACGTCAATGAAACGTCAATGAGAACGAGATGACGGCGCCGAAGTAGCGATACATACATTTATTATAGCCGTGTGTCCACCGCACGTCAGTCAACGGGACGTCACGTTTGGTTCGAATAATCTCGTTGCTCGTTGACGTCCCGTTGACGGTGGCGGTGGAGAAATGCTGTTAGGTAATGACAAACGTATCGAAAACGTTAACGGAGTATCCTAAGCAATCATTCAAATCAAATCAAATCAAATTATTTATTTACTCAATACAGGTAGGTATAAACAGATCATCTAACATTAGAATACCTTTGTAAATTATTTCTAAGATTTTATGTTAATATTTTACCAATTTTGTACTGAATAAATATATTCTATATATACAGTATGTTAACTAACAAAGGGCGTTCCCGTTAACCTGCAATAGTATAGCGTCTATACATGCTAAAAAAAATATTACCATTAAAAAAAAATGTTTTTTTTGTTTTTGTATAGTAAAATATTCACAAAAAATATTAAATTGTTACGGAAAATAAACTCCCTGTACACGCCCACTTGTCACACTTGTTTTTCTACGTTGAAATACAAGTGTGCGTGTACAGAGTGTTTCTTTTACGTTTAAATTTAATCGTTTTGTGAACATTTCACGACAAATTTTTTTTTTTTTTTTTTTTTGCGTTGTAATATTTTTTTTTGCATGTATACACGCTATACTATTGCAGGTTAACGGGAACGCCCTTTGTTAGTTAACATACTGTATATTCTATGGATGTTACAAATAAATATAAAGTACTCTGCATCATTACCTATTATGTAAAAAATGTTTACCTCTGTAAAAACAAAAATCATGGGAAAAGATACATTACAAAAGTAGACTACGAGGGCGCTGTTGAACAATTAAAAACTACAGATTTCAGTTTCATTTCACAAAATTGTGATGCTAACGAAGCTGCTTCACGGTTTGTTGAAAGTCTTATGACGATAGTATCCCAACACTCAAAAGTAGCGAAAATTCCCAACCGTAAATTAGTCCTTAAGCCTTGGATCACACCTGGACTCTTACGGTGTATTCGACACAGGGATAGCCTCCACCGAAAATTCCTGTCAGATCCGAAAAACAAAATAGTCGAGTTATCATACAAGAGGTACCGTAATCACTGTAACCTATTACTCAGGAAATTAAGAAATGATCACGAAAGCTCCGCTTTAAAAACCTCAAAGGACAATAAAGAAACATGGAATATTATTAAATCCATAACCAACCAAGCTGGGAAACAGGTATCAGCTGATAAACTTCGGCATGCCACTGAAGATGCCTAATGCCATTGAACAAATAAACCATTATTTTTCAAATATAGAAAAGCAATTGGCGCACACTATTATCAAAAAAAAAAACTCCTCAACTGCCCCATACAAAATTGATACACCCCCCGCGCGAAATTCTATGGTCCTACTTTCTCCGGACGAGGCTGAAGTAGAGACAGTCATTAACAACCTAAAAAATAACAGTGCCACAGGATGGGACTCTTTTCCAGCAAAATTCCTCAAATTAGGTAAAGAAATACTAGTCCCACCAAGAGGTGGGACTAGTATTTCTTTACCTAATTTGAAAAAACTCCTTGCTCAAAACAGGCTTCAATAAGCTTTGTAAGAACAAAGCTTATTGAAGCCTGTTTTGAGCAAGGAGTTTTTCCCCGTATCTTTAAAAAATCTCTAATTACACCTGTTCATAAGGGTGGTAACCGGGACGATGTCAAAAATTATAGACCTATCTCAGTTTTGTCAGCTTTGTCGAAAATATTGGAAAAATTGTTGAACCGTAGACTTATGAGATATCTAGAGCACTACAAATTAATAGCGGACACACAATTCGGTTTTAGGTCCGGGAAAAGCACTGCAGATGCAGTTAATCAGCTCGTTGATCACGTGACTGAAAAAGTTGATAACAAGCAAAAATGTCTGGGCGTTTTTCTGGACTTAGCCAAAGCGTTTGACACTGTCTGTATTTCAACCCTTGTGACCAAGTTAGAACATGCTGGAATCCGGGGAAGGGCCCTAAGCATATTTACAGACTTTCTACATGACCGGACACAAAAAGTGAAGATTGGAGAGGTCATTAGCAATGAAGATAGAGTTGATTATGGTGTGCCTCAAGGGAGCTGCCTATCCCCGAGTCTCTTCCTGCTTTATGTGAATGACCTTTGCCAGCAGTCTCTTACAAACGGTAAAATATTTAGCTATGCAGACGACACCGTACTAATATTTGAGAAAATATTAGTACGGTGAAATATTAAATTTCGGAGAGAGCTGGGATGCGGCGCAGCTATCTGCAGAGACAGGTTTGCGTAAAATAATTCACTGGCTGGAAGTTAACTTACTTACCCTTAATATCTCGAAAACCTCATTTCTGCAATTTACTTTCGCTAAAACTAAATCTACACTAATAACCCTTAAAGCACACTCCTGTGGTTACCCCAACAGTGCTCCATGTGCTTGTCTTCCAATTACACAGCAAAAGACAATGAAATACCTGGGTGTGATTCTGGATGATAGACTTAGTTGGCATCCCCATATTGAACAGATTGCCTCCCGTGTTAGGAAACTCATATGGGCGTTTAAGAGACTGCGGCAAGTGGCCGATTTTAAGCTTCTTCGTGCGGTGTATCTAGCACTAGCACAGTCAATCGTAGGTTACTGTATCACGGCATGGGGAGGTGCATGTAAAAGTCATATGATTCACCTCGAGAGAGCCCAAAGATCTCTACTAAAAGTCATGACTTTCAAAGCGTACCGGCACCCTACAAGAACTTTATATGAAAGTTGTCAAGTACTGACAGTGAGACAATTATACCTTCTCAATCTCATAATAAAACAGCATGAAATCACAGCGGTAAATCACGCAACCAAAAATAAGAGAACTATAACCAATGTCTGTCGCGCAGTCAAATGTAAGACTGCATCCGCTCGACGGCAACGCCTATACTTAGCTACTTATATTTATAATAAAGTTAATAAAATCCAAAACATCAACCCACTAACAAAAAATAATACTAAGATTGTACTCAACACATGGCTTCAAACACTAGATTACCTACAGACAGAATGCTTATTTAAAGAACAATACTCTTGATAATCCAATAGCAAACAAACCCTCACATAATAACCCAAAGCACAATCAGTCACACACACACACACACATACACTCATACACACACAATCCTACAACACACTCACGTACACACAAAACACAACAAACACACAAACATACATAAACCACTCACGAGCAAGCATGCATGCACGAAATTTATATTGTTTTAATTTTATTGCATAAATTGTTAAGTTAAACAAAAAACGGGTGAAGACACTGGCTCCTGTAACACAGGTTCCACCTAGCTCAGGAGTCAGGGCTTCAAATTAGAATGTAACACCTTTTTATGTCAATAAAACATTTTTTTTTTTTTTTTTTTTTATTTATTTACTTAATACAGGTAGGTATAAACAGATCATCTAACATTAGAATACCTTTGTAAATTATTTCTAAGATTTTATGTTAATATTTTACCAATTTTGTACTGAATAAATATATTCTATATATACAGTATGTTAACTAACAAAGGGCGTTCCCGTTAACCTGCAATAGTATAGCGTCTATACATGCTAAAAAAAATATTACCATTAAAAAAAAATGTTTTTTTTGTTTTTGTATAGTAAAATATTCACAAAAAATATTAAATTGTTACGGAAAATAAACTCTCTGTACACGCCCACTTGTCACACTTGTTTTTCTACGTTGAAATACAAGTGTGCGTGTACAGAGTGTTTCTTTTACGTTTAAATTTAATCGTTTTGTGAACATTTCACGACAAATTTTTTTTTTTTTTTTTTTTTTGCGTTGTAATATTTTTTTTTGCATGTATACACGCTATACTATTGCAGGTTAACGGGAACGCCCTTTGTTAGTTAACATACTGTATATTCTATGGATGTTACAAATAAATATAAAGTACTCTGCATCATTACCTATTATGGTGTTCAAATATACCTACTACAAAACCCTGCCACCCTGCCTACCCTGCCTACCCTGCCCTGCGGTTTGCTGCCTGCAAACCTATATATTCCTATTTCAACATTCGTTTCTGAGTAGGCATTTGTAGGCATCTGCGAAATCTACATATTTTTTCTCGCTGCGTACCGACCGTCATTGAAACACTAGTAGGTATGCCATCGTACTGGATACGATGGCATACCTACCACATTCCTAAAACGCATAAAAAATTTAATAAGCCCCTCACTGACTCATATTTTCAACCTATGTATAAACAAAGGTATTTTTCCAAACTGCTTCAAGCATTCACTAATTCATCCTATTCATAAAAGTGGATCTAGGAGCAGTGTCGAGAACTATCGTCCGATTTCGATCTTGCCTGCAATGTCCAAAATATTTGAAAAGCTTATCAACAAACGCCTAATGAGTTTTCTAAAACAAGAACATATTATATCAGATTCTAAATATGGTTTCCAACCTAACAAATCTGCAGAAGATGCGGCGATACAGCTTACAAATTTTGTAGCAAGTAACTTGGACCAGGGTCGGAAATGTGTCGGAGTTTTTCTGGATCTAGCCAAGGCCTTCGATACTATTTCAATTAACCTACTTCTGACGAAACTTGAAGCGATCGGCATACGCGGCCTACCTCTGCAACTCGTGAAAGATTTTCTCACCAACAGGTATCAATCTGTGAAAATAGGTGACTACATTAGCTGCCCCCTCCCCATCACCTGTGGAGTTCCCCAGGGAAGCGTTCTTGGCCCAGGGCTCTTCCTGATATATATCAACGAACTTTGCCAATATGACCCGCCAAAGGGAAAAATATTCGCATACGCGGATGACACTGCGCTCATATTTCAGGGAGATTCCTGGGCTGAGGCACGGTACCTTTCCGAAAAAGGACTTCATCAGGCATCCCTGTGGTTAAATAAAAATCTACTAACATTAAATGTCAATAAAACAAAATATATAACATTTTCTATAAATAAAACAACACAACCAAATAACTTCACTTTAAAAGCACATATTTGTAATAATACCCAGTCATTTACATGCTCTTGCGCACCAATAGTAAAAACCACCAATATTAGATATCTCGGCACTCAAATAGATGATACCCTTTCATGGCATGCACAACTAGATATTCTGTCTGCACGTACGCGTAAAATGATATGGATTTTTGGAAAGCTCAGAAACGTACTCAAATTGAAAATGTTAAAAACGGTTTACTTTGCCTTGGTTCAATCAATCTTGGGTTATTGTATTCCAGTATGGGGTGGGACCTGCAAGACAAAAATCATAAAAGTTGAACGTGCACAAAGGTCATTACTCAAAGTAATGCTCAGAAAACCCTTTCGTTATCCCACGATGAGCCTATATAAGGACTGCAATGTCTTGACAGTGAGGCAACTATTCATCCTTCACACCACACTTCGCAAGCATAAAGAACTAACTTACGATGCTAAGTCAACATATCCTGCACGAAGAAATAACAGAATATGCAAGGCAACTAAACACAACACGGCTTTCTTCACGAGACACTCATGCTTGCTTGCTCCTTATCTATATAATAAACTCAACTCTCTTTTAAATATATTCCCAAAACTCACGCATGAATGTAAATCTATTATACAAAAATATCTTCTGAATTTAAATTACAATGATACGGAATCCTTACTTATAATTTCTAAATAACATCTCTGTTCTGTCTGTAGTAAATCAAGAGCAATCAAAGCTCACGTATCCATAACCACGCATACATTAATATACATCCCCACAAACACAGATGCGCGCAACCGTACTCTCACTCATCACTCATCAAGTCATCACACACACAACACACACACACAACACACACACACAACACACACACACAACAAACACACGCACGAACAAACTCACAACACACACCCACTCACCCAAACACAAACAATATAATTATTAATTAACTACATCTCTAGTTGTAATTTGTAATTTGTACCGACTTACTCGCCGCGGGAGGAAGACCTGGAGTCCTGAAATACAGGGCTGCCCTAGTTTAGGCTCCAGTTCACTCCATTTATTTTATGTACCTATACTGTCTTTAGATTAGTGTGGAAAAAAAAAATGAATTTTTTACTAGTGCTGTGGCATTCTAGTTAATTTTTACCCGACTACGGCGAAGAAAAAAGGAGGGTTATGATTTTGACCGGTATGTATGTATGTATGTATGTTCATCTGTTCCCTCCTATCTTCCAAACCACTTATCACAATTTGACAAATATGATTTAATCGTACCATGTTGGGTATCAAATGAAAGGGCTTAATGAGCACATTTCAAAAATATATATATTATAACCCCAAAAGAATTAAAAAAAAAACAAGTAATAAAAACTAAAACCCAACTACGACTTAAAAAGGTATAAACAAGACACCACAGACAGACAAATTAAAAATCCGGAGTCACACGTAATCTGTTCGATTTATGCCATATCGTGTGACTCCGGATTTTAGTTTTTATAAGTAGTTGGGTTGGGTTTTAGTTTTTATTACTTGATTTTTTTAGTGATTTGATTTTGGAACACGTTCCTTTTGAGAAGCGTCGTGGACGACAGGCCTTAGAACGACGTTATTGGCCAGAAGAAGTTGTTTATCGCAGAAATAAATAACAATGTGCAAGTTTGAAATACAGAACGCTATTATGAATTTGAGATCGGGAACAAGACAACAAAAGGTCGCTCGGAGCTACAAGCTAAGAGCTCGTGGCTAAGTAATAACAGCCGCACGGGTCGATCCATCAGGTTAAGCTAAGCTTGCCGGGGTTGGTCCGTGGATGGGTGACCATCTTTACATACCGAGACTCCTCTGTGCCTCGGAAAGCACGTTAAGCCGTTGGTCCCGGCTATCATTTGTGGATCTTTGACAGTCGTTACGGGTCGTCAGAAGCTCGAAAGTCTGACAACCAGTCTTACCAAGGGGTATCGTATTACCCAGTTACTGGGTTGTGGAGGTCAGATAGGCAGTCGTTCCATGTAAAATACTGGTATTCAGCTGCATCCGGTTAGACTGGAAGCCGACCCTAACATAGTTGGGAAAAGGCTAGGCAGATGACGAGATGAACAAGACAACAAAAGCATACTATCTTAAATGTTAACCTACAAAATGCATTGTAAAACACAATTTGTATTTCCTGCTACAAGTTCTGAACCCGGAAAACTGAGTACCTCCCCCGAGAACATTTTAGAACAGTCTTGTCTTCACAATAGATTGTTCTAGAGCAGCTGCGGTTCTCAAACTTTTTTGGCGACGGACTGTGGAGCCCAGGGGCTCCACAGAGCACATTTTGAGTAACACTGTTCTACAGCTTGCACGTGTTCCAATTTAAGGCTATCTGAAGACAAAATAGTTCCGAAGGTGCCAGCTTCTCAGTTTGTCACAAATTACATAATACATTGCTTGTAAATAATCAGTCTATAACGTTCCCACTGCTGGGACATTGGCTTCCTTTAGGGAGTGGGCCATACACCACCACGCGGGCCCAGTGCGGGTTGGTGTCAGTCAATCTCCCTAACCTTTGCCCAGCTACCTATGTTGGGGTTGGCTTCCAGTCTAGCCGGATGCAGCTGAATACCAGTATTTTACATCGAGTGACTGCCTATCTTCCCTTTACAACTCAGTTACTGGGTAACATGATACCCCTCCCTTGGTAAGACTAGCTCTCAGACTTTCGAGCTTCTGACAACCCGTAACGACTGTCAAAGATCTACAAATGACAGCCGGGACCAACAGCTTAACGTGCTTTCCGCGACACGGAGGGGTCTCGACATGTATGTATGTGTAATAGACGGTCACCCATCCACGAACCGAACGCGGCAAGCGTAGGTTAACTTTCGATCGACCCGTGCGGCTGCTATTATTTACTCAGCCCAGCCAGCGTTTATTTATTACTAGCTTCCGCCCGTGGCTTCTCCCGCGTAGTATTTCGATAAAAAGTAGCCTATGTCGTTTATCAGGCTCTAGAAATCTGTGTACCAAATTTCATTTGAATCGGTTCAGTAATTTTGGCGTGAAAGCGCGACAGACAAAGTTACTTTCGCATTTATAATTATTAGTAAGAAATTAAGGATTATTTAGCCCTGGATCAGTAAAGACTGCAAAGTTCTCACCTCTTACAGTCTAAGATAAACTTTTGGTCCTATAAAAACTTGATACTAGAACAGGCTACAAACTTTGACACGGTACAGGGATACCAAATGATACTTCTTTCTATGTACTCAGAAAGAAAAACTTTGAAACAGTTTACGTGATTTATATTATAAAAAGGTTGCCGTTATTATAATTTTTTCAAGGAATAGGGTTCTACTAATGCTCGGTATCGCTACCACCTTTTTTTTTTAGTGGGAAATCGTCAAATAACTTCTCCAGCTCCGGGTGGAGCGGGAGGGTGTGTCAGACTCTTACTGACTACAACCCACCCGTGTTCCTTCAGATGCCAGAGGCCACGGTATCCCTTTCGGACTTTCCCGCGACCCCGGCAGGCATCGGCCCTAGCGGACCCCGTCAGTTGTGCTCACATCTCTTTGAGGCGCGCGTGGAACATAACGCTCCGTCGACCCGGGCCTGGTCCTTATCGGACGGCGAGCTATCGCTACCACACTGCGCTCCATAACTAAATTAGTGAATGTTGGAGAAAAAATAGCCAGGCTGAAGTGGGAGTGGGCTGGCCACGTCACACGAATGCACCCGGAGAGATCACCCAAAGATTGTCACTCACTGAACGCCTAAATGAGGACATCGCCGTCGAGGTAGACCGCGGCGAAGGTGGTGTGACGATCTATTCATGTTTGCCAGAAATCGCACAAAATAGAGATTTGGAAGGAAAAAGGGGAGGCCTTTGCCTAGTAGTGAGACACAATCTAGGATAATAAAAAAAACTCGTAAGAATTGTAACGAGTTAACCTGTCAGCGTACCGAAAGGAACTTTACCCTCATCCATTTCTTTTCATGGTCAATAGGCTCATTCTGCAGTCAAAATAAAATGGCTCATCATATCGCATGTCGATCGTTTTATATTAGCCAGTACCCTGGCGTTAGAGTACGTTTAATCAAAATAGTTCCTATGCAGTAATGTTGGCTCCACTATTAAACTTTATAAACGGACCTATTAGGTAGCGCCGTAGCATATTCGTGTTCGTCCTACAACAGTGGAGCTAACATTACGACCTATGAACTATTTCATGAAACAAACTTTATGGCACATTCAACGAACTATATATGAGTGACATAGACAACGCTCTACAAAGCCGAACTTTTCGTAAAACTGGATGTCAAAGTCAAACAATTTATTTCAAATAGGCACATAAAAAGGCACTTTTGAACGTCAAACTATGCAAAAATCATTTTTCCTTGTTAATCGTTATAATTATTTGCAATGGCACAAATTGTGGCTATGTAGTGATACGTAAATATTATACGCAGAAATTATCAAAAAACGTCTTTAGCAGTCTTATATTCGTTTTGTTTCTTAAACATTAAGGGCCTTACCACAAAAACTTAGACACTTTTGTTCAACGCGTGTTTAATATCAGTTTTAAAACAAACTTTTTACAACAAAAAAAAACAACCGACTTCGCAAAAAAACACAAAAAAAGTGAAAAACAACTTTAATTTCGGAAGTCGGTGTCTTTGCTTTTCAATTTTCGTTTTTTGCCACCGACTTCCGAAATTAAAGTTATTTTTGAAAAATACGTAATTATTGAAGCTAACTCAAAAACTACACAAGCAAAATTAATAAAATTTATAAGGGACCACCTCTGAAGCATGACCTACCAAACAAAAGAAGAATCATCAAAATCGATTCATAATTGGTGGAGTAATCGCGTAACATACACACAAACTTGTCATGTCTTAGAACCAAAAAATCGAAGACATGCGACATCTACCAACCCGCACTGGGCCCGCGTGGTGGATTACGGCCCACTCCCTCTCATAGAGAGGAGGCCTGTGTCCCAGCAGTGGGAACATTATAGGCTGATTAAGTATACACACAAAAAAAAAAAAAACAGACGAATTGAGAACCTTCTCCTTTTTGAAGAAGTCGGTTAAAAAGCTGTTTAGGCTGAACAACTGATAAACACGGTTTTGTGGTAATAAGGTTAATATTAATAATATTTATTTTCCTTTAAAAACATTCGTAAATATTATAAATAGAAACTGCAAACACTTCACTATTTTTTGTGTAAAATAATTTCCTTTCAAAAATAACAAAATACAGTCGGTCTCAAAAGACTTAGTAAGTTTAAACTTGAAAATAATAAAATTTGCATTCATTAAAACTAAAAATATTTTACAGCATTGTGTCTGAAAATATTTTTAAAGCATACCCTTTTTGTTAAACTACGAAAGATGTAAACTCTATTTTGTATACATAAAAAAAATAGTTTAACTTTATTCTGCAAAGAGGTTTTATCCTGGTACTGCCTATGAAAACAGTAAAAAATATTATGAAAAGTTCAGCTCACTTTTCAAATTATTCTTGAGATGCTGAGCGAAAATGGCTGTCATTTGTCAAAAAATTTTTAGGCCATTAAAGTATACTATGAAAGAATTTAAAATGTGGGTACTTTTCTAGATGCCAAGTCATGTTTGCCCTGACATAATATTTTAAACATTCTTTTAAGCACCACGTTTGGGGTTATAAAACCAAGTGCAAATAATTTGTGTGACTTATTATGTCACAAATAATTTAGGCGTGGCGAAGTAATAATGAGCAGTGGTGGCCCAGTGGTAACGGCCGCGACTTACGAGTTGTAGGTCGTAGGTTCGAACCCTGACAGGCGCTTTACTTTGTGTAAATAATTTCATCACCACTGCTCTCAAAACGGTGAAGGAAAACATCGTGAGGAAACCGGCATGTCCTAGAACCAAAAATTCGAAGACATGTGACATCTACCAACCCGCACTGGGCCCGCGTGGTAGATTACGGCCTACTCCCTCTCACAGAGAGGAGGCCTGTGTCCCAGCAGTGGGAACATTATAGGCTGATTATGTAGAAGTAATAATAGCCCTACAGGTAAGTCGATTAGGTTAAGCTACGCTTGTTGCGGTCGGGCCAAAAATGTAGGAAAATTACATGTATTTTGGACAAATTGAGACTGAGATTAGAATAAGAATGCCAGGAATTACCCCACAGATTCACACAAACAGACGAAAAGTTTCAAATCTAATTAAAAATAACACAACAAGAACACAATAGCAAACATCTTCAATACAAACTCGCCAAGCTTGGCCGACTTGGCAATTAATTCCTGCCAAGTGGCGGGCATATTGCCAAGTATTGCCAAGTAGACAAGACTGCTTACCGCTTGTAACTTAGTGTGAAGTTTGTGCCTTTGGGAATTAAAACGGCATTTTGTATCGGCAACGTTCGGAAAACGGTGACAATGTTCAACGTTACGGAGCGCTGTGTTTAAAATATGGATGTTGTAAGATGCCTACTTCACTTTAATGTTTAATGAATCTTTATACAAGGAAAACTTCTATTTCGTCGCAATAAAAAACTACAGTTACATAAAGAGTTCGCTCAGTATGCGATTTGCACTAGCTGGAATTCCAAAAAACATTCCTTCAGCTAAACTCAAATACCCTGTTTTTTTGGGTGGGAAATCATCAAATAACTTCTCCCGCTCTAGGCGGAGCAGGAGGGCGTGACAGACTCTTACTAACTAAAACCCACCAGTGTTCCTTCAGTTGCCTTTATGTTGCCACGGTACCTATCACTTTCGGACTTACCCGCGAATCCGGCAGGCATCGGCCCTAGCAGACCCCGTCAGTTGTGTTGATATCTCTTTGAGGCGCGCGTGGAACACAACGCGCCATCGACCCGGGCCTGGTCCATTATCGGACGGCCAGCTATCCATTACTCACCGTCCGCAAGCCCGCGCCTACGGTGGCAGGGTATCAGCCTTGGACTCCCGACGGCCAGTGCGTCTTCTGCAGCATACTCAAATAACCTGAGTACTGATTTAATAACTAACTAAACCAGTATTTAATCAAATATTAATTATAATGATCGCTTTCGTTCTTTTTCGTGTGGTTACTAACGAGTTTTTATGCCGCCCCCAATGGGCCTCTGACTTGGCTACATATGCCGAGAAATATCTCTCAGGTATGCCGGTTTCCTCGCGATGTTTTCCTTCACCGTTTTTGAAGCAAGTGATAATGATAGCTAAATTCACAGCCTTTAAAAATCACACAATTTTGATTACCTACCGGAGTTTCTGCAAAGTCACTTCAATCATAGATGACATACACGGCACAAAAATTCAAAGTGCCTCTTAATTGCTTGGCTGTAGGAACTACTGTTCTTACCATCATTTCTCTTGTAAGGGAAGATCTACAAGGGTGGCCATGTTTTTTTACCATTAAAAAAAATGGCCCTGGCGTGCCCCTTGATACTAACTCATTCCTGTCTTTGTTACCGTGACCAAATTAATCAGAAGGGAAAAGGTGCACGGCTTTTTCCTTTGAGTAAAAAACAACAAAATATTGCCCGCGAAACTAGACAAGGTACCTTGATATTCACTACAAAAAAAAAAGCCGTTCTGAATCGAAATAGGGCGGCAAATGTTACATAGTTTTTTGAAGTAATATTGTAGAGGTCAGAGAAGCAGTCGCTCCATGTAAAAATACAAAGGGCCTAGACAAATGACAATCGTTTCGAAAGCATTTCGTAATTCGACTACGACTTTGACATAAGCTTTTCGATAGCTTATGTCAGTTCTATACAGTTTTGCCTTTTCCATCATCGATATCCCTGATCGAATGTTCACTTTGTCTAGGGCCCCGGGTATACATTATTTTTGGATGTAGCATGGTGATGGTCAGATAGACAGTCGCACTATATAGCATAATCATCCTATAACGATCCCACTGCTGGGACACAGGCCTCTTCTCACTGAGAGGGAGTGGGCTGTAATCCACCACGGGGGCCCACTGCTGGTTGGTAGATGTCACATCGTCATCAAATTTTTGGTTCTAGGACATGCCGGTTTCCTCACGATGTTTTCCTTCACCGTTTTGAGAGCAGTGGTTACAATAAGTAGTGCACCAGACTGGGATCGAATCCACGACCTACAACTCGTAAGTCGGGGCCATTACCTCTGGGCCACCGCTGCTCGCACTATATAAAATATTGTACATTAATACGGTATTCAGCTGCATCTGGTTAGTTTTTTTTTGTTTTTATTTTTATATGAATTCAAATTTTATTATCATTAGTCTTTTACATAGATTATTTTCTATTTTGTGAATGTGAGAACGTTGTAGGCTTATTGGACTGTAGATTTATTGAACATCTTCTATTTTTGTTAAGTACCTGGTACTTACTTGTTGAAAGGCCTACATTGTCCTCCCATGCCTACCAACACTGTAATTTGAAAGTATTGTAAAAGCCAATTATTTTTAAAAGAGTAACCATGGAGTTTCTTGCCGGCTCTTCTCCATAGGAAACGACAAATTGGAACCGTGCACCTAGCTTCTGACGTTTCATAAGTGCCCATGTAGGTTTATGTGAAATAAAATATTTTGATTTGATTGATTTGATTTGAGTTAGACTGTAAGCCGACCCCAACATAGTTGGGAAAAGGCATATTTATGGAATTAGCATTTTTTAAATAGAAATGACAACCATTTCTTTATAACTAGATACTCTTATAAAGTCAATCCAATTCGATTCGACACTAAGTGTCTGTGGAATGGGTTTCTAATCAACTATTTTGTAACTACTCGAAATTCAGCAAGAATACTTCAAAGGTCTAGAAAATTAAGACGTGTTTGAAACTATAAACCCCACTTGAGACCTAGGTATATTGCTAATTAAAATGACCAGGCTTTTACCCTAAAACAATTTTGGTTCGTGACTTATTAGTAGCATTATTGTGGGTAGGTAGATAAACATTGAGTACTGTCATAGTCTATATTTTTTCTGCCTAGCCTTTTCCCAACTATGTTGGGGTCGGCTTCCAGTCTAACCGGGTGCAGCTGAATACAAGTATTTTACATGGAGCGACTGCCTATCTGACCTCCACAACCCAGTAACTGGGTAATACGATACCCCTTGGTTAGACTGGTTGTCAGACTTTCGTGCTTCTGACGACTCGTAACGACCGTCAAAGATCCACATGACAGCCGGGACTAACGGCTTAACGTGCTTTCCGAGGCACGGAGGAGTCTCGATATGTGAAAATGGTCACCCATCCACGGACCAACCGCGGCAAGCGTAGCTTAACCTGATGGATCGACCTGAGCGGCTGTTATTACTTAGCCACGAGCTCCTCATAGTCCCCTCCCTGTCATAGTCTATATAAGGAACAGTATTATGTCTTTATAAGGAATGGCCAAAACGACTAGCATTGAAATCTCAGTGTACGCAACAGTCTCTAGTGCGCGGAAGACTTATATCTACCGAGCGACCTTAGGTTATTATTGCAAGTTCACTGCCGAGACGTAATACTGTTATTTTATTATACTGTGGCATTGTAGAGGTTTTAATCTGGATGGTTTTCTCATGCAACCTCCTCGAATGTTTGTTATTTTAATATCATTATATTAAGAGATAAACGAAATACCAGCTACGTATGCTTCTAACCCAGAACAGTATCAGCATGGAGGTGAAGAAGGAAATGCTTTCTGTTTGTACGGAAACGTGTTTACAATAAATACTTTTTCATAGAATAGAATATCTTTATTTTGAATAAATTATGGTACATAAATACGGACTTAAATATAAGCAGTCCCACATATTTTGCTTACATAAACACTTCAGCATGCAAAAAATACCTTATAATAAAATAATACATAAACAAAAATGCCAACACTTTGTACGGGGTTATGCTAAATAAGCTTTTGGGTGGATAAATTGCAAGTAAACGTGGCGGCGACTCGATGTGGTGGGATTTGACGTCAAGGCGACTCGACGTGGCGGGACTCGACGTCAAGGTAACAAAGGTCATAGTATCTCAGTTACGCTACAAAACGCCATGATGAACGCCAAACTGATGCTGCTTTTTACCCGACTACGGCGAAGCACAAAAGAGGGTTATGATTTTGACCGATATGTATCTATTTTCATCTGCTCCCTCATAACTTAACTACTTATTATATTTAGACAAATGAGGTATCGTTACGAGAAGCGTATTGATCGTCCGCTTGTTAATCTGTTCGATTTATACTCTAAACGACGTGTGACCCCTGCACCTATACGAGTACTACGACGTATTAATGCCACTATTTTGCCAGTGTAAGTAAGAGACGGAGCTATACAAGGCCGCTAGCACCATCCTTTCGCAGTAGAATAATGATGGCTGACTATGAAGTATTAATGCCATCATTATTCATCTGCATCATTATTCCCTGATTTCTAATTTGTCTGTGATGTCTGTGATGTCTTGTTTAAACCTTTTTAGTTAGCGTTTTTGTCGTAGTTGTGTTTTAGTTTTTGTTCAAGTTTGCATAGACTGCTAATGCAAACTCTGAAAATACATGCTTGGGTTTAGAAAAAAAAATCGTAGGTATTTCAATATTGTACCTTAACTCGATTTCAAATAACAGCAATATTCGCGGAAACACAGCAGGCACTGTATAAAACTACTCCATGCATTGGGTTTTTTACACAGTTCTCGGGCAAAAAAACCAATTCACAGCTTCCAGCTTTCAGCGCTGAAAAACCCTGAACATTGCCTACATTGCAAACTGTTAATCAAACATTCCTGAAACACCGTTTTCTACTTTTTCAGTAGTATTTGGAAAACTACCCTTTTATTTGGTAACTATGTAGTTGTTCCCTGCGACTTTGTTTAAGGATTTTTTTAAATTTCCACGGGATTGGGAATACAAGGACTAGAGGAGCTCGTGGCTAAGTAATAACAGCCGCACGGGTCGATCCATCAGGTTAAGCTACTCATGCTGGGGTTGATCCGTGGATGGGTGACCATTTTTACATACCGAGACTCCTACGTGACTTGGAAAGCACGTTAAGCTGTTGGTCCCGGCTGTCATTCGTGGATCTTTGACAGTCGTTACAGGTCGTCAGAAGCCCGAAAGTCGGGCAACCAGTCTTACCAAGAGGTATCGTATTACCCAGTTTCTGGGTTGAGGAGGTCAGATTGGCAGTCGCTCCATGTTAAATACTGGTATTCAGCTGCATCCGGTTAGACTGGAAGCCGACCCCAACATAGTTGGGAAAAGGCTCGGCAGATTGATTGACTGGGAATACAAGGACTAAGTCCCTGGCTGTAAAGTGCTAGGCTAGCCAAAAAATAAACACCAATTCTTTTTTATGCTCAATTACATTCCTTTTATTTTTTTTTTTGTTAGAATCAGTTGTAAATTGAATTCAATTTAACAATATGAAGGAAACAAAAAAAAACAGTTTTACCTAACAATACGTATCCGCCTAAGCAAGACTACTTCGTATTCTAAGCAATTGTCGGCAATCTAACTTGTTGATAGCTTGGCTCTCTGCCAACCCTAATAACTGTTGGAGGATGTTGATACTGGAAGATGGTGAGTTTCCGTCAGAATTGGGGGGGTTTGAGGAGCTTGAAATTGGAATTGGGAGGGGGGGGGAAGGCTGTGTCTGGCTAGCTTTGAGATAACGGTATCCAAAGTATTAAGAACTAGCTGCGCCCCGCGGTTTCGCCCGCGGAAGTCTCGATGCCGTGGGAATATCGGGATAAGAAAGTCCTATTCCAGGTCATGGTCTACTAATGTGCCAATATGCAATGATGCAATACTACATGATCATCTGTATTTAATTCTATTATAAATGCGAAAGTGAGTTTGTTTGTAACGCTTTGACGCTAAAACGCCTAAACGGATTTGGATGAAGTTTGGCACAGGGGTAGACTATAGATGATACCTGGAATAGGAAATGAAATATGATACTTTTTATCTCGATATACCCACGGGATCGAGACATACGCGGGTGAAATCGCGGGGTGAAGCAAGTTTTACAATAAAAAAGATATAAGATCTGTTTATTCACTGTTACAGTATATTAAATCATAATTTAATGCAGTTTCCAACCTCATCAAACACACCATTATCAAAATTAAATATGACTTAATTAAACGATACCCGCCCATTAATTATTTCCCGACACTTTGATCACAATGCCACGGAACATAATTTAAAATTAATTGCAGACAGCGAAAACGTTAATTATTATTTTTGGTACAAACTTTCATTAGTATCAGTCAATTTGACTTGAATTACGAGCATGGCGAGCGAAACTTTTTGAAATTAATTAAGCATAAGGTTTTTGGAGCCGTCCGAAAGCCAACGGACCGATTTTGGGCATCAGATTCTCTTAAAATCATTCTTGAGTGTTATTCTCTAACGCTACGGCTACATTGTCGCGATGAGGCGAACTACACTTCGCTTTATCGCGACAAACTGTACGCAAACAGGTCCAATATAAATAGAAAACCTTCATGGTTAGATATGACTAGCCAGTAATGTTAGTCTCGCTGAACGTCACTTCGGAATTCGAACGGTGTCTCGTTGTGAATCCGCGATGATTTACTTTAAAAACAAATGAGTTCGCTTTCGAATTGTGTGCGCTCACTTGAGTGAGGTTACAAATAAACTTTTTCTGTAAAATTTTCTACAATTCTTTTTAAAAACGTTTTTCCCTGTAGCGGAAAAAATCCAACATGGTTTACGTTTATTATTCTCTGTAATGAGGACTGTTTATTCAATGATTCGGCTTCAAACTTGAAACCTTGACAAAAGGATCACAATTTCCCACAAAACCATCAGTACTAAACTTTACCAATTTTCCTTTGATAAACTTAGTAATTCAGGTAACTTAAAGTTATCAAAGAAGCTAATTCGTGAAACGCAAGTACCTTCTAATTAAAACTAAACAAAAGGCGAATCCAGGTAAATGATTTGATTAATGATGTCAGTTCATAGAACGATAAGTCTATAAAAAATCATTAGAGCGACTTTTCCTCCATAATTTTATCCTACAGTCTATTAATAAATTATCTGAATAAAGTGTAAACAAGGGTTTGTTTACACCTTCATTATACACTTTAAAAAAATAAAATAGACGTAGATTTATTTAGTAACCTATTCCGCTTAACTATTCTCCAAGAGTTATACAAAACCCTGTAAGAAATCGACAAGACCTATCAACGAGGTATCCTCAGGATGACGATTGACCAGTCGCAAACCAGAACACGACGTGTTGCCACACCGAGTGCTGGACGCCGAGAATTCCCCAAAGTCACGCCTGCATCAAATTAACTATCATACACTTTGTCTTTTGGAACAGACTGCCTATCTAACCTCCACAATCCAGTTACTGGGTAACCCGATACCTCCCCCAGAAATCCAAAAAGTCTGACAACCAGTCTAGTCAAAGACGACTGGATGTCAGACCTTTTTGGTTTCTGACTACCGAATGACAGCGATTGTCAAAGATCTACGACTGACAGCCGAGACCAACGGCTTAACGTGCTTTCCGAGGAACGGAGGGTTCTCGATGTGTAATAGATTGCCACCCATCTACGAACCGACTACTTACTCGTAGTAAGACTAGTTGTTACATAACAAGATATACATTTTCGTGTAATAATTCAAGTTTCACGCCTTCCCTCGTTCGCGCCATTAATTCAATGAAATTGATATTTTATTGCAAAAGCGAAGGGAATTGATATGACTTGTTTTTCTGTCGGTGGAATATATTTTTTTCGTGATTATATTAAAATTATGTAACATAACATTACGCCTGTATTCCTGAAAGGTAAGGCAGACGTGTATTGCATAGTATAGGTACAAAAAATTGCAGCCGCACGAATGAATCCATCAGGTTAAGCTACGCTTGCCGGGGTTGCTCCGTGGATGGGTGATCATCTTTACATACCGAGACTCCTCCGTGCCTCGGAAAGCACGTTAAACCGTTGGTCCCGGCTGTCGTTTGTGGATCTTTGACAGTCGTTACGGATCGTCAGAAGCCCGAAAGTCTGACAACCAGTCTTACCAAGGGGTATCGTATTACCCAGTTACTGGGTTGTGGAGGTCAGATAGGCAGTCGCTCCATGTAAAATACTGGTATTCACCCGCATTCGGTTAGACTGGAAGCTGACCACAACATAGTTGGGAAAAGGCTAGGCAGATGATGAGGTAGAAAAAATTGCGTCACAAATATTGAAATCCCATGTACTAATAGGAGGCGAGCCTATTGTCATCAAAGGGTACAAGCAGGCACCAGGGGCAGTACTATGACTTGTTAAAGCCATAATTGTTCCAGTGTCAGAGAAAGATGGAGCTATATGGGACAAATAGCCCTATCCCTTTTTCACAACGGAACAATGATAGCTCTAACACGTCATGGTACAAGGCCAGGTTACTACTGAGAAAATCATAAAGAAAACTAAAATGTAATTAGTTTTATATTTAACGACTTCGTCTAAGATCCAGGATGAAAAGTAGCCTATGTCGTTTTCCACGTCAAGGTCTGCCCATGTGCTAAATTTTATCAAAATCCGTTCAGCCGTTTTAGCGTGAAAGCGTGACAAACCAACACACTTTCGCATTTAAAATAATTATTTAATATATTTAATTAATTAATACATGAAATCTTCGCTTAATATTAGTTTTAGTTTCAACACACTATAATAAGATTGTGAATAACTAGAATTTATAATAATCTAATATATATTTGGAATTTGGAGTTTAATAATGAATATATTAGACTTACATAGAATTTCTAATGCTAATAATTGTAATAAAACTTTTAACTGTAGTGACTTCAAAAAAGTTTTGCGCTTCGTTGAAAAAGTTAATTATTAAAATTATGGGTATCATTGATAGGCTCAGGGTAGCCCGCGAAATTCAAATTTTCTTACATTTTCTGCAATTTGCAAGTCAGTATCAGGTTGTATATTGATTAAACTATGATTCGCGACTATAACAACTATGGATTTACAGAATTAAAAACAAAGTCCATAAAAGTGTATTGAATGACTATTTCATGAAATCATGACATTTCGCACTTATAGTGTAGTTTTTATTTTTTAGTTCAGTTTCACATAAGTTTTTTATATTTTTCGCTGGATAGTTGTGGTACCTACCCCACACAAA
Organism: Lithophane semibrunnea; assembly: GCA_947363905.1. Lineage (NCBI taxonomy): Eukaryota > Metazoa > Arthropoda > Insecta > Lepidoptera > Noctuidae > Lithophane > Lithophane semibrunnea. Next base: position 6,013,313 of record OX376213.1, on the reverse strand, counting down.
TTCGAATACCACTACTTATATAGCTGATATAGGAACTTAAACCCACCTCTGAAGCATGACCTACCAAACAAAAAAAGAATCATCAAAATCAATTCTTAATTGGCGGAGTAATCGCGTTACAAACATACAAACGAATTGAGAACCTCCTCCGTTTTGAAGTCCGTTCAAAATAAAAGCTATTTGAGAAAATTGGAACTACATCAATCGGCTCTTGAAAACAGGCCCGCTTTGTATAAAAATCTACAATTTCATTGCCAAGATAAAATGTTACAGTGAATCTGCCTAGCCTTTTCCCAATTATGTTGGGGTCGGCTTCCAGTCTAACCGGATGCAGCTTAATACCAGTATTTTACATGGAGCGACTGCTTATCTGACCTCCACAACCCAGTAACTGGGTAATACAATACCCCTTGGTAAGACTGGTTAAGTCAGACTTTCGGGCTTCTGACGACTCGTAACGACTGTCAAAGATCCACGAATGACAGCCGAGACCAACGGCTTAACGTGCTTTCCGAAGCACGGAGGAGTCTCGGTATGTAAAGATGGTCACCCATCCACGGGTCGACCCAGACAAGAGTAGCTTAACCTGATGGATTGACCAGTGCAGCTGTTAGTACTTAGCCACGAGCTCCTCAAGATAAAAATGTTACAATCACAATTTATTCAATTCAGATAAAGCCACTTACTCACAAATTACTATTCATACCAAATTCAAAACCTCAAAAAGTCCAACTTAAAGTAGATTTCAACTCGCAAAGCCTACTTGACATAATAAGTAGAAGATCACAAAAAAAAAAACGGTTAACATTGATCACAAAGTAACGGCGAAGCGATCGTAATAGCCGATCGGAATCGATCGGATGGGAAACTTTCCGATCGTGCGAATTCAGCCCTAATATATCAGGGTGTTGTTTGTAGAGTACCGGGAAAAGTATCGATAATTGAGTTGTACCTATCGAATACTTTTGTTATGATATCAGCAGGCGTAGCATGGCGCTTTCTATCTCTACGAAGAATAGATATAGCTTTTTCTATACAAAGTGACAGTTCGTTTCTTCATTTTTGACATCCACCGTAGAAATCTTTCTACAATCTGTCATTTTGTCTTTCATTTCTAACGATCCTTGTCTAGGTCTTTTTATATGTAGACTATTTCGGAAGAAAGTTTTCTATCTTTACTGTCAAAATCACACTGACAACCGATAAATCCTATGATAAAACAAAGAATTCTGAGTCGAATTATGTAAAAGAGTGAATTTCGTAAAAAGTGCAGTTGACTCTTTCAATTTTGCTGCCGTCTCGTACATTATATTTATTTACAAGATTCAATATAATATACATTATTTTACATCTAACACTAGTATGTAAAAAGGGGCAGGAAATAATTATTAAAGTGCATCAAAAAATTTGTCCGCATCGTTGTCAGCAGGAAAAGTGCCCAAAAGGCTGGCAGCATTGCCACGTTGTATGGCAATGCTGATTCTTTGGCCGAAGAATAGGCCAGCCCTCTGATCACGTGAAGAGCTGAATCACTTTATTAATTGGTACTCTCAGTTGTTGGACTTGTTGGTATGTCAAATCTCATACTTTAATTCTATTGACTTTCCTATGATATCAATGTCTTCAGAAATGATGTCTCACGCGAGTTGACAAAAAAATGAAGTTAACAAAAAACCAAGTCGGTAAATACTCGATACCAAAGTATCGATACTTTATATTCTGATATTAGTGCGTATATCGATACTTTTGATTCGATACCATATCCCTAGTTATTGGAAGGCTTGACGACTGACCCGATTTGCCCTTAAATAATATTCATGAAGATTTTCAGGAGAATCCTGAAGGAATTAAATAGTTCGACGAGAAGTTGACTTTTCTTTGATATTAGATTACTTAGGTTAGGGCAGAGGAGCTTATGGCTAATTAATAACTGCCTCACGGGTCGATCCATCAGGGGGCCAAGTCTACTAATTTATAAACGTGTCAGTGGTCTCACAATGATCAGTTTTTGACAGATATGCCATACAGAATCTGTCAAAAACTCATCATTGCTAGACCACGGACACGTTTGTAAATTAGTAGACTTGGCCCCCAGGTTAAGCTACGCTTGCAGGGGTTGGTCTGTGGATGGGTGACCATCTTTACATACCGAGACTCCTCCATGCCTCGGAAAGCACGTTAAGCCGTTTGTCCTGGCTGTTATTCGCAGATCTTTGACAGTCGTTACGGGTTGTCAGAAGCCCGAAAGTCGTGACAACCAGTCTTACCAAGGGGTATCGTATTACCCAGTTACTGTGTTGTGGAGGTCAGATAGGCAGTCACTCCATGTATAATACTGGTATTCAGCTGCATCCGGTTTGACTAGAAGCCGACCCCAACATAATTGGGAAAAAGCTAGATAGATAGATTTATTTATACGCATAGAATGTACGTAATTACAAATAGTTTTTACAATATTTTTGAATCCTTATACATTCTGCCGCATGGCATGCAAAAATTCTCAATAACTTAGGATAGGTACCATAAATTATTATATTTACTTACAGCTATTTAATGACTTGATTTTCAGCAATATTTATGTCTTTACTAACTGATTACATAATTGAATTTACAATGTTAAATAAATGATTATTATTAATATTATATAAAAATTCTAAATAAGCTAGGCAGATTGATGTTAAAATATCGATACCCATCACGTCTGCGGAGTTTACACATTAAAAAAAAACATTTTTTAAAGCGATAATATTTCAAGTGACTATAGTAACTGCGGTTAATGACCCCACAAAAAACATTATCAGATTCATTTGTTTTTTGTTTTATCATGTCATTACATAAAAGTCAAAGTCAAAAGTCAAATAATTTATTTCAAGTAGGCACATTGAAGGCACTTTTGAACGTCAAATACATAGAAATAGAACTGATTCTAGTTGCCCCTTCCAAAAGGTAGTTTTCGTATGGAGAAGAATGGGCAAGAAACTCCACCGTTACTCTTTTAAAAAAATGTTTTACAATATTTGGTATACATCAATTATATAATTACATGTGAAGATGATGCACCGAGAATACAATTACAATAGGTAAAAAGAATTAAAATAATTAAAAATAGAGCAATGAAAAATAAATAAATTAAGTATGTGATAGATACATGGTGCTCTCATATTAACAAACATTAAAGTATACGATATCACAATATTCCTACAAACTTGCAAGTAATACTAATAGGACAGTGTGTGAGTTTAATCATCATAAAATGTAAAAAAAAACCATGATATACAAATAATAAATTTTACAACTAGATTAGCAACCAGTTTGATTTTGTCCATAGATAATAAATCCCATCAAGCCTCCGGAGTTTCGCTAGCTTATTTAATTTGACCCTGTATGTATTTACCGGAAACCAAGAAACTCCAATTTCCACCAAATTCCAATATCTATACAGTTCGAAAACACAAAGATAACTTTTCGTTCAGAAAGCAGTTTTGAAACTCATTTGAGATTCATGAGTAGTATAACCGAAGTTAGATCTTATGATAAATGGCTTTTACCATCAAAGTATTGGTATCTTTACTAAGAAGGAAATTATCTACTTACATAAGTCAGTAGCGCCATTCTGTATAGTTCACTTGGAACCTCACTCTAGTGAGCGCACACAATACGAAAGCGAACTCATTTGTTTTTAAAGTAAATCATCGCGGATTCACAATGAGACACCGTTCGAATTTTGAAATGCGATGTTTTTTGTAAAAAGTTTTTATTTTTCACTTTTTACCCCGCACAAATTCGAATACCATTACCTGCTATGTGCAGTAACAGGACGGAGTAACTTAAAACATCATCAACACAATTATGGAAGCTAATTCAAAAACTACGCAAGTAATATACAGGCTGTAAGGGTAAACACTCTTGTCACTCAAACCATGGGTAGTTGACTTAAATATAAAAATAAATGACCGAACACAACAAAAAAAATAATAATAATAATTACAAGATTTAATAAAGTTTCTATCCAACACCGTGCTCTTTAGCGAAACAGCTTACTGACTGAGGGAGAGGTCACGCTCGCGGTCGGTCAAATCACATCCCGCACCCTCCGCCCGTGTTGAGACGCAAGTTCGTTGCCCTAGCACATAGGGCAACGAATTTGCGTCTCTTGTGGTAAAACGTAGATTAAAAAAAAAGAAAAAAAAGTTGTAATTTTCCATTGATTTTACGTTCTATAAATGAAACCAAACCACTGGTTGCAAGGATAACGGTGTTCACCCTAACACCCTGTATGGGACCACCTCTGAAGCATGACTTACCAAACAAAAAAAGAATCATCAAAATCGATTAATAATTGGCGGAGATATCGCGTAACATACAGATGAATTGAGAACTACTCCTTTTTGAAGAAGTCGGTTAAAAATAACTCTAACTGTGATTCGCACCTTGTGCGTGGCACTGAATATGTAAGTAGCACAACAAAGTGACATCCACAGGTACGTTTTTCTAATCCATTTGTTTACATTTATAGCAGATACTTTTGAAACAGATGCTTTATACATGATTTATTGAAACAGATACACAAACAACTAAACATACCAACTTCGCGACTAAAAATGCACTCCTCTAGTACTTTTGTCATGTCTATAAAAATTTACAACAAGTTACCAGAACCAATTATGAACTAGACAGAGATAACAGTTTTATTAATAAATTAAAACTCTTTCTATTGAACAAAAGCTATTATAGTATAAAAGAATATTTAGACGATAAATTCTAAATTACAAGTAATAAATAAATCAAAATGAACATCTAATGCTACATTATTAAATCCATAATAAAACAAATAAAATAATTAATATAAATAACTCAAAATCTAAATTGAAACCTTAGTAAATACACATGCAATAATAAATTCTAGGCATCAATAAATAAAGAATCGAGCAACAAATTAAGTTTAGGAACCAAATACCATAGTTTTAAACAAATAACTGACTTACTAATACTGACTTAATATAATTAAAATATTGACTTTAAATAATTATTATTACGTAAAAATACTAGAAATTAGACATAAAAGGAAAAGTAGAAATTAAATAAAAATACAATAACCACTTAATATTATAAACAAACAAAGCGCTCTTCCTCCTCTCTCCTAATATGCGATAAAGCGTGCTCAAACTTTGTCCACTTTTAAAATTCTGGTAAAAAAACACTTCCTCTCTCCTTAAACATCGTCATTAAATATAGCTCTTTCCTCCTGTTTCATGTTTATTATTGTATTGTTTATTTATATATATTTATATAAGTATATGCTTTATGTATGTATGTATTTATTGTATATGTAAATGGTACACCACTGACTACCTGCAGTATTGTCTCTCCTTCTTACTTTAATCCATCCAAAGGTTGTCTGTAAAAGATCGCTCTTAGCGATAAGACCGCCCATTGTGTCACCCTATGTTAAATTTCTACATTTGTAACTGTATTTTTTATGGTGTACATAATAAATAGTATTCTATTCTATTCTATTCTATGCTGTGCCCGACAGGGTCCATAATTGTACCATTAATTTTAAGCCTACCAACTGTTTTAACAACATTATGGAATGCAATAAAGAATTGAGAATTGAGATGCTTTATACTGTCGTCGTGTGCGGAACGATGTCATCCTTTTGTGACAAGGCAAAGTTGGCGAGCTAATACAAAATGAAGTTGTTTCACACCAGTGCTAACTAGCTGAGTTGCGGTGGTGTCAACAGTTTTGTTGGTTAGTTTTTGTGGTTATTTTTAACTGAAAGTTGTAGGTAGTTGTGTATTTTTTTTGGTTTTTAATGAGTCTTTTAACACATGGAGTTTGTGGAGACCTGTTATTAATGAAGTAAGTTGTGTTTCAAATCTGGCATATGTGAAAAAGTGTCCTTTTGTTTGTAGCAGGGTTGTTATGGCGTAACTGTAACCGAAATTGTCAAATATCTGAAATAAACACCTATCCGTAACCGAAATTTTCGTCATGTGTGTCGTTTTCAAAGTTTTCGAGGGTGCTAAAGCCGAAAGTGGGGCCAAAATTAAAATTCAAGATGCGAAAACTTTCAAATTTTTCGTCACGTCATTTCTATATTTGCTTCCTTGTTAGACATATCATATTTCATACAATCCACCCTATATTTTCATTTAACCATGGGCTGGCTTAGCTTAGGACGGAATTTCAGTAAAATGAAAGGCCAGCTTAAACTGGTTTTTTAGGGTTCCGTACCCAAAGGGTAAAACGGGACCCTATTACTAAGGCTCCGCTGTCCGTCCGTCTGTCCGTCTGTCACCAGGCTGTACCTCATGAACCGTGATAGTTAGACAGTTGAAATTTTCACAGATGGTGTATTTCTGTTGCCCCTATAACAACAAATAAAATAAATATTTAAAGGGGTTCCCATAAAATAAACATGATTTTTTGCCGTGTTTATAGTTATTGGTACGGAACCCTTCGTGCGCGAGTACGACTCGCACTTGGCCGGTTTTTACCGGCTCATTGAACTAACCACTGTTTACAGGAGTCTCTTGGTTACGTGTGTATAACCTTTTTGGCGCAGCCGTGACACTATTGTTATAAAAACATTATTTTTTATTCTTTATTTTGTCATTTGTAATTTGTGTTTCATGAACTGTGTCTAAATAAACGTTATTCTTTATTTCCTTTCTTAACATGATAAACGAAACTGCATTCACATAATAAACATAGACACACCTATTTTAGTACTACATAGTCCCAGAATTATGCTCTGGACTGGGATTGGCTGACTATACAAATAGACAGACATACCTGCGTAGTTGCAGAGATAATTATGACAATAAACAGACGGGTTTGTTAGCCATGTAGCCGTAGTTTAATTAGGAGTGTTGCATGTTATCTGCGTGATACAGAACCAGAGGGCCTAGACAAAGTTAGGAGGAGTTCGTGGCTACGTAATAACAGCCGCACGGGTCGATCCATCAGGTTAAGCTACGCTTGCCGAGGTTGGTCCGTGGATGGTGGGTGACCATTTACATACCGAGAGTCCTCCGTGCGTCGGAAAGCACGTTAAGCCATTGGTCCCAGCTGCCATTTGTGGATCTTTGATAGTCGTTACGGGTCGTCAGAAGCCCGAAAGTCTGACAACCAGTCTTACCAAGGGTTATCGTATTACACAGTTACTGGGTTATGGAGGTCAGATAGGCAGTCTCTCCATGTAAAATACTGGTAATCAGCTGCATCCGGTTAGACTGGAAGCCGACCCCAACATATTTGGGAAAAGGCTAGGCTGATTGATTCCTCTCAAACGGTGCCGGAAAACATCGTGATGAAACCGGCATGTCCCAAAACCAAAAATTCGAGGACTTATGTGACGTCTACCAACCCGCACTGGGCCCGCGTGGTAGATTTCAGCACACTCCCTCTCGAAGAGCCTGTAGTCCCAGCAGTGGGAAAATTATAGGCTGATTATGCTAACCTGCACGTGACAGATTGTAGAACGATTTCTTTTTAAAAATCTCGCTTCGAGAGTCAAAGAGCGGAGAGAGGAGGCCTGTTGCCCAACAGTGGGGTTATTTGATTATGATGGAAGTGTGTTTTCTTTCCGCGAGTTATGTAATATAAACTATCACATGCTTACTACCAATACCTGTACTTGCATGTCTCATTAAGCTGTTTATACAGCGTGTTTACTCGTCAAATAAGGCAAATAGGGGTGTTCTACAAACATAGGGGGTTCGCAGGGTCGTAGGTACGGAGAAGGTAGAACGTTTTTCTCGCAAGATTATTAGGTAATGAAACTGTATTATTTTTATATACTTTTTGGTGCTATATAATCTCTCGTCATCACATCCGCGCTGTGGCACTGACACGCATAGGATCGCAGCATTATGCTGAGCGGTGGCCGTTGTGCGTGGATGTAATGCATATTTTCCCCCAATTTGTTATTTGTTCTTTGCGTCATGGAACCAGGAAAAATCTATTTTCTTTATTTTAGGCTTCCTCTTTATACAATGGTTAAAAAAAAAACAATTAAAAACTTATTTATCTATTTCAAAATAGTATTTATGGACCGCCCACCCCTGGACAAAGGCCTCCCTCCACTCCTTCCATCTTTCGCGAGCCCGCGCGTCCTCCTTCCAGTTTTGATGGAACCTATCCAGCTCGTCCCGCCCTCTCCTACGTGGTCTGTCGCTCCCCCGCCTCACTGTCTTAAGGCACCAGTTCTGTGCCATTTGGGCCCACAGTTTGTCCGGCATGCGGCAGACGTGTCCCTTTTAAGTTGGGCAGTCTTTTGAGCCACATCAGCTATCTTTGTTTTGGAGCGCAATATTGTGTTTTGAACACGATCAAAATTACTTCTACCCTTATGTAACTCTCCAAAAACTCGTAACTGATTACAAAAGCTTTATTTACCAATCCACAAAAATATCTCAAAAAAAAAAGACAAATTCTCAATCCGATTATTAATAAAAAGAAACATCTTCGAAAGGTGCTTAAAAAGGAATAATACATCTTTTTGGAGATATCCCAATAAATCCTTTTGACTTCGCTAAGGATGCATGTCCATTGGGGCGATAAGTAAGCGGAGCGAGCGAGCAAAGCGGAGCAATGAGCGAATTTAGCCGTCTGTTCATACTTTCCACGGTTGCAATGAAATGTATAAAACGAATCAATTGAAGGAAAGCGTAACGAAGAATTAAAAAGGGAATTTTATTACGTACTTTAAACGTGGCGGCATCTACAACGAAACATGTGAACTACAACGACACTGTCACGAAAAATCCTACATCGCGCAAGCAATGTTCGACGGGCAACTAGCATAATTACATACAACGTTCCGTCATCAATCGTCGGGCAGTAGCCCACCACACTGTCGGAGGATCCCCCCCCCTTTTCTATGGAGGATAAGAAACTTTACACCCTCTTCCTCATACCATTAGTTACGGAAGTCGGTAGCAAAAAACGGAAATACAAAACCAAAGACACGGAATTTCGAAATAAAATTTATTTTTTCACTTTGTAGCGTTTCACATTAAATAGAGTTTGTCCACACCGCACCGTTCCAGTGGATAGGCAGCCTAATGCTTCCGAAGGAGGCAAAAACTTTGTCGGGGACTGACCTCGAATTTGAAAGATTTGGGTAACAGTGTGGCGAGCAATTTTATCTTTTACTTTAAGATTCCCGTAAGGTGTGAATTTATTGGTCGAAGTTTCTTTTGTTCGACGGATTTGGAGTTTTTAAGGTTTTAAATATAAATTCTTATTTAATTTCCTCTTTTCATTCAAGTAGAAGCTATGGCAAGGAGGAGCTCGTGGCTAAGTAATAACAGCCACATGGGTTGATCTATCAGGTTAAGCTACGCTTGCGGGGTTGGTCCGTGGATAGGTGACCATCTTTACATACCGAGACTCCTCCGTGTCTCGGAAAGCACGTTAAGCCGTTGATCCCGGCTGTAATTTGTGGATCTTTGACAGTCGTTACGCCCGCCCTTCACTACTTCCTAGTGCTTTAGCTGGGAGGAAGAAGTGGCGCAATAAACTTCCCAGCAGCACAGCTTTCTGTTCAGTTAGATTAGATGTCTGAGATTGAAACTCATCTGAAATGCATCAGACTAGGTTTTTTTTTGGTGTTTAGAATAATTAATTTGTAAGGCTTTGCTATGTTTCAAGCCTATAGAAGAGTACTGTTCTAAAATTCGGATTATTAGGCGAATTACATAGGTACTTAATTATTAAAATGAATGGAATGGGTCACAAAAATAAGCAGGGCAGTCTTTGAGGACAGCCAATAGAAGTAGAAACTAAGCAACAATGCGTAACCTCAACGTAATTCAAACGGTTGACGATAGATGGCGCTAAAAACATTTCTTCAAGTGTAACGGTGACGATGACGCGAGTTCCATGATTTTTATTCACTCAAAAAGTGCTCAACTCGCATAAAAAAATTCTTACTTCAAACAAACATCCTTAATGACCTAACTTAACAGATGTCTGTAATAGTTAAGTATGAAATGGATTAATTAAAATAATCCCTAAGCTCACAATTAAGACAAGTAACATTAATTAAGTTTAAATGCTTCACTTAAGATCTTTAGTTAGATTACTTTATTTACTTATTGCTATGACTTGAGTATTTATTCGAATTGTTAAATTAAATTAGGTTAGAGGTTCTCACTTAGTTGTCACTCGGTACGGAACCCTATAAAAATACCTGATGTTCTTTTGTTACGTACCTATAATCAGCCTATAACATTCCTAATGCTGGTGGCCTCTCGGTGACAGGGAGTGAGCCAAAATCCACCACGTGGTGGGCCATCCCGGTTTTCTCACGGCCCGTGTGGTGATTCCTGTTATTTTATATTACTGTATAATTACACTTCAGACAACAAAACAAACTCGGCCGCCTCGCACGATTGCCGTCTTTTTGCCTGTTCAAAAAAGTTTATTAATCGGGTGTAGGGTCACTCCAAAGTTTCGAACTACTTTCGAACGGACCCGTATCTACGTTGACGGACTTAGAGAGTAGGTACTACCTACTTTGATACCTTGATTCACAAATAAACTCTGAGATCAGTACAGACCCCATGTGACTAACAGTTTGATTATTTTTGCGCGACTAACTAAAGGTTGCAAAAACTATGTGCCCACGAGGTCTACTGTTTGCAGAACTACTAGGAATAATTATGTATTATCTGCTTACCCTTTTCCCAACTATGTTTAGGTCGGCTTCCAGTCTAATCAGATGCAGCTGAATACCAGTATTTCACATGGAGCGACTGTCTATCTGACTTCCACAACGTAGTGTTTGGGTTACACGATACCACTCGGCAAGACTGGTTATCAGAGTTTCCGGTTTCTGACTACCCATAACGATTGTCAAAGATCTACGAATGACAGCTGAGGCCACTGGCTTAGCGGGCTTTGCGACCGAGACACGGAAGGGATCCAATCATTGAAATTGACATTTAAAATTCTACCCATTCCCTCAAAATTTTATGAATTTAGAAACCGCCTTTTATCGTGAATAAGTTAGTCTTAAGGCTTAACCTACCTCCAGATTTTATCTCGCTCGCACCATAGTAGTCGCGACCTGAGTGAGAGCGAGACGGAGTGGGGCGCTAGCGGCTTTCAAGCCTCGAAAAGTTTAGGTAATTGCTTTTTACGGCGCAAATAAAGTAAATTAAAAAAAAAACAACATAAGACCTGCTTTATAGATAGTTCAGAGTTATTATGAAAAGTTTCAGGATCTAATTTGAAATATTTTTTGAACACCAGCGGTTTATATTTCTGCTTAGAGGCAACTTTGGATTTTTTTTCTATCGATTTTTTTAAATGTAATTGTGTTTTCGCCAAACATAGGACCTAGCATCAATCCTCAACTTTAACATATATTTATTTCAAAATGATTGCTGCAGTACTGCCGTGCCAATCCAAAAGAATGTAAGTCGACTTACAGTGTTTTCGCTTAACAAAGCCCAATCAGTTTCTTGAAGTCTGTTTAGTACCTATGATCGATCACACTTTCATTTCAATGGTTTTTTTGCAAGATAAAACAACCAAAAAAACACTGTATTAAGTAAAAAATAAGATATAAACACAGATGTTTTGTCAGTTATCTCAAAACTGGTTTTTGTAGGTTGCAGTGTTTTGGCTTGGCAGGGCAGAGTATTTTCGGCTTATCGGAGGATCATGCTGAGCAATTTGAGGTAGGTCAAGCCCTTAACTTAGCATTGCCAAATTAACACTCGCCAAATTAACACTCGCCAAGTATGACGCAAAAGCAAGTGAACTTTAAAATAATATTCTTAAAAAACTATTACACAAGTCTACGTTTCTGCACTCTGCATACAATGCTTTTATTGGGTGATAATCGTCAATTTTATACATAGCTTCTGGCAGCTATCCAGAAGATTATCGAAGTGATTTGGCAACCAGACACGTAGTCTTTCGAAGTCTGGAATCTGGATTAAGGAGTCTGGGTGACGATTTATTAAGTCTCGATGCTTTAAAGTAGGGGTGCATCTGATACAGATACCGATATTTATTTATTTGATAAATTTTTCGCACTCAAAAAAAAGGTACAAAGGCGAACTTAAAGGCTCTTACATACTGGCGCGAATTTTAAGAAAACAATTTCTGAGAAAACTTCACGGCGAACAATGAGGCGCCGTCGCGTCGCGCGACCTGTCGCCCCAGTATGTGAGAGCCTTTATGCCATCAACGATATTTATTTGCCGATACACCTTTTCTTGCGTTTTAAAAACCTAAGTTAACGCGTACATTAGATTCGATTGGTGCAAAATTACTTTAGTTTCCAAATTAGTTTTAGCTCATCCGAGAGACTATTTTTCACAGCAGGCCTCATTCAAACGGACTTGCGAAATCACCTGTCGCGTAACTTATATATATACATATTTCGATATACAATAAACCTCTAGTACAAACCTGCTTACAGAAACAAAATCAATCAGATATTCAGCTGTTAGAGAATATTTCAGCCGAAAGACGTCCACTGCTGGACTTAGGCCTCCCCCAAGCACCGCCACTTCGACCGGTTCTGCTTCTCGCATCCAGCGGATTCTTGCGGCCTTCACCAGGGCATCGGTCCACCTTTTACCATCGGTGCCTTCCAACGCTACGTCTTCCGGTACGCGGTCGCCACTCCAGAACCTTTCGGCCCCATCGGCCATCTGTTCTGCGAGCAATGTGCCCTGCCCACTGCCACTTAAGTTTGGCAATTCTTCGGGCTATGTCGGTTATCTTAGTTCTCTTATAGATCTCTTCATTGATGGTGGTGACGATGATGTTGAAATTACAATCAGACCACCATGTCTGTCTGTTTATAAGCCGTAATCTCAGAAAATGTTGGACAGATTTTATTAAGGTTTTGATAGAGTGACTCTTAGAGGAGGTTTTATGTGTATAATTAACACATATTGTGCAGTTTATTAGCAAAGTTGTTAAGGTTTATGTCAAGGAAGTAATAAAGCCGGTATATGTGAAGCCGGGGCAGGTAAACTAGTAAATAAATAACCGGCATAGTGCGAGGCGGAATCTCACACGAAGGGTTCCGTACCGAATTAAGATCGAGAAAAAAATGCCGAATAAAAGACGTTCCTTGTATGTTAAACTAACTTTATTTAATTTTTATTATTTGTTGCTAGAGCGGCTATATTAATACACAATCTGTGAAAAGGATCGTGGGCAAAAATATAGGGGTGGCACACCCACGTCCACCACAGTTAAATCCGCTGTAGTTTTGAAGACATTACTTCTTCCTTTACTCAGGCCAAGGCGCATCAATCTGTCCCAGGGTTATTCAGTTCCGACAATGTTAGTTTAAGTTGGGTTGTATGTGCGGCACACCCACGTCCGCCACAGATAACACTATTTGATGCGCCTTGGCTTGAGTAAAGGGAGAAGTAATGTCTTCAAAAACACTGTGTTTTTTACCGTGGCGGAGCTGGGTGTGTTTTGCCCACGATCCTTTCAACTGCCTACCTATAACGGTTCATTTGATACATCCCGCTGACAGACAGACAGACAGCGGGGGCTTAGTAATAGAGTCCTGTTCTATTAAAATACAAAGTAAGTTGAAAGGAAACTTATTTCTACTTAGTCTGCTCCTGAAGTCTTAAAGTAATGTTGTATTAAAAGCTAAAAGAATGTAAAGATGCACTAACTTAGTTAATTACTTACTGAAAAGTTCATAACAGGGATTCTTAAGTTAACAGACATTGTGAACAAACTGGCATGTTCTTTAAACTGGGCACAAATACAAACTCAATCATCATCATCTGCCTAGCCTTTTCCCAACTATGTTAGGGTTGGTTTCCAGTCTAACTGGATGCAGCTGATTTCAGTATTTTATATGGAGCGACTGCCTATCTGACCTGCACAACCCAGTAACTGGGTACAACGATACCCCTTGGCAAGACTGGTTGTCAGACTTTCGGGCTTCTGTCGACCCGTAACGACTGTCAAAGATCTACAAATTACAGCCGGGACCAACGACTTAACTTACTTTCCGGGGCACGGAGGAATGTCGGTATGTAAAGATGGTCACCCATCCACGGATCAACCCCGGCAAGCGTAGCTTAACCTGATGAATCGATCCGTGCGGCTGTTATTACTTAGCCACGAGCTCCTCAAATACAAACTCAATCATTAAGCCTTTTCCCAGTTGGGATAATTACAAGAACATAGAGAACAAGAATATAGTTATGTTAGGGTCAGTTTCCAGTCTAACCGAATGCAGCTGAATACTAACATTTTACACTAATCTGACCTTCACAACCTAGGGTAACACTTACGCCCATCTACAACTAATTATGTAATTGAATAAGTTAGCATAATGTAAAAACCACATTTTTTTTTTTAATACTAAAAATACTTAAAAAATACAATAGACGTAGATATATTTAGTAACCTATTCCGCTTAACTATTCTTCAAGAGTCATAAAAAACCCTGTAAGAAATTGACACGTGTTTCACCTCTCAACGAGGCGTCCTCAGGATGACGATTGACCAGTCGCAAACCAGAAAACGACGTGTTGTCACACCGACCGCTGATTTTAACTTTTCACTCTGCGTCCAGCAACGTTTGTTACGTCTATTATGTTTTATAATGGATTTCCGCAAAGTCACGTCCGAATAAATTAACTATCTAAAAAAAAAGCTACTGAGCTAATTTCCCTTTCACTGAAGTATTTCTATTTATTTTTGCATTCACATTCAATTATTTTCATTTTTTCCTTATAGCTCCTTCCAATTTTACCGTAATGTTCTCTTCAAGTTTTTTTATTATCCATCCAGGAATAATGATCCTACGTACGTAGGTACGTTCAGCATTCCTTGGTCAGTACCTACGCTTCATAATCTCCTTTACAGTCTAAACTCTTTAATGAAAAAGGGTTTTCGCCCTACAGTAGAATAAAATGAGTAGTGCTAATCTGCTTTCACTGCTCACCTCACTCAAGTAAGCGCACCAATTCCAAAGCGAACTCATTTGTTTTTAAAGTAAATCATCGCGGATTCACAAAGAGACGGCGTTCGAATTTCGAAGTGACGTTCAGCGAGACTAACATTACCGGCTAGTCCTATCTAACCATGAAGGTTTTCTATTGATATTGGACCTGTTTGCGTACAAATCATCAATTTAAACAAGGTCGGGTCGACCGCACAGTGTTCTATAAGTAACAAAATATAAATGGTAATGTAAACCCATTGTCCAAAGGGTGAGAATTGCTACTAAAAAGGGTGAAATACCTTTTCGCGGATATTTTAGACGAAAAATATGAGGTTTTTTCCGGTGTATTTGCAATCTTTTTCCTTATAATGTCAGCAGATCTCTTTTTTGATTTATTTTAGTTGTTTGTGTATAAGAAAATTATTTTGAGAAGGAGTATGTAAGGATCGTAACATGGCGTTCTGCAGTTTCTGCCTGGACCATGGGAAATGGCGCGAGTTTATGTATGTATGTATTTTGTTACTAAAAATGTGTTTTTTTCTTGTTACAGGTAAGTTTGGACACAGTTTCTTTCCGGTATCATTAAGGTAATTAGAAAAATAAAAAAAATATAAATCTATTATAATAAAAAAAACAGTAGCCGTGCATTAGTCTCGCAAAAACTCTAAAATGACTCGACAAATTCGTTTTCTTTTGTTTTTGTATTGTTCGCCTCAATACTGAGGTGGTTTGGGAAAAAGAAATTGAGGAAAAAAACAAAGGAACAGCCCAAAATTCGATATTGAAAATTTGACAGGACAACGTCTGACGGGTCAGCAGAATAAAGATATATTTTTTAATCAGAATGTTGGGTTACCTATAATTTTAAAAAGCAACTTAAAATACTTTGATTATAAGATGGGAATTTAAGCCAATGAAATAAAACAACATAAAAAATATAATACACTTCTCATCAGAAAAATCGAAACACCTTGCAAGTTTATGTTTTTTAAGAATTAACAGAAAAATGTGTATATTTAGGAATAAATTATGTCAAAAAAAACGGAAGTGTTTCGATTTTTCAGATGAGAAGTGTTTAGATATTATTTTACTGTGTATACATAAATAATAAAATAAACAAATAAAAACAGGAATGCGCATAAATAATTAAATAACCTGAAACTTTTACACCTTCTTCGTGGAAAAATCCCTTCTAGTTGACTTAAAAAAAAATTTTTTTTTTCCAAAGAAAATAACCAATATAACCAACGTGCAAAACAAATAAAACACAGAACCACCTCTTTTCAAGAAAATTCTTAAGCCGTCTAAGGATAAAAGGCATAAAATAACATAAAAATATTACGTCAGAAAACGCTGTGACCTATTCATACCGATAAAAAGCAAAGCGAGACGATTCAGTAAAGATTTCAGACGTAATTAGGGCCTGCAAATAAAGTGTTGGCCTCCCTAAAATTTGGAGGCCGGTCCTCCAATTATAAAAGCTATAAAAACAAAATTAAGACTAACGGAATTGGGAGAAATAACCGAATTAGGAGTAAATATTTTCAAGGCCTTTTGCAGAGTAACATTTGTATGTATTTCGGTTTTTATTGCGCAAAAGGGTAACTGAATTGACCCTTTAATATTAGGGAGTAGCTAATAAATTTTGTAGGTGACAGATGGTCGTTAAATTATCGAATTATCAACTGAATTCTCATAGCCAATGAATCACATTGGCTATAGAAAACGTATATTTTTAGTCGTTTATTATAGCATAACTTTTTTGCCTTTATTTTGTATCATAAAACATTACTTCGAAATTCGAACGGTGTCTCATTGTGAATCCGCGATGATTCTTTAAAGACGAGTTTAAAAATGGACTTATAATCACATTGGCTATAGAAAAGGTATATTTTTAGACGTCTATTAAGGTTTATGCGCTAGGATGGCCCGCGAAATTCAAATTTTCTTACGTTTTTTGCAATTTGCAGGTCAGTATCAGGTTGTATGTTGATCTAAATATTATTAGCGCTCGTAACAAATATGAATTTACAGAATTATAAACATTAAAATCAGCAATACAACTCTCTAAGCTCATGAAAGTGTATTGAATGACTATTTCATGAATTCATGTCATTTGGCACTTTCATGAACTTAGCTAACACTAACTTATACTATGTCCTATTCCAGGTCATGGTCTACCCCTGTGCCAAATTTCATCCAAATCCGTTCAGCCGTTCACGCGTGATAGCGCGACCAAGGGAAATAGGGATTCATTTTTATTAATATAGATAAAATTAATATTATATAAAAATAAGAAGGTTTCCTCACGATGTTAAACAAGTCTGCTTACATTATTGCCTCTTACAAGAAGTCACTTTTTATAAAGATAAGATGGTCTCTACCCAGAAAAGGAATAAAACTTTAAAATAAAAGTTAAAAACCAAATACATTTTCTCCTCAAGATAAATATGTAAATACGTACCGAAACGTTCTCTACAATAGAGATTGGAACAAATTGAAACGACTCTACAAACGACTATTGAAAGTAGAGCTCTCTTTTAAATGTTCTCGTTAAAACTCTGGGTGCCTTTTTAAAAGCTCGCCGCTAGCTGTGACCATGATTTGAGTTTTAAATTAAATTAAATTTAGATTTTTTATTTTAGGAGCTCGTGGCTAAGTAATAACAGCGGCTCGGGTCGATACATCAGGTTAAGCTACGCTTGCCGGGGTTGGTCCGTGGATGGGTGACCTTTTTCACATATCGAGACTCCTCCGTGCCTCGGAAAGCACGTTAAGCCGTTGATACCGGCTGTCATTTGTGGATCTTTGACAGTCGTTACGAGTCGTCAGAAGCACGAAAGTCTGACAACCAGTCTAACCAAGGGGTATCGTATTACCCAGTTAATGAGTTGTGGAGGTTAGATAGGCAGTCGCTCCATGTAAAATACTGGTATTCAGCTGCATCCGGTTAGACTGGAAGCCGACCCCAACATAGTTGGGAAAAGGCTAGGCAGATGATGAAATTTAGATTTTAAATTTTAAACTTCGGTTTTCGACATCGGTTTTTTAAAAGGCTGAAATTATTTCGCAAGGTTCGTGAGACAATGTTTTTTTTAAACGCAAAGATTATTAGAAAGGCGCAGGTATGCTGGAAGAGATTTCTTTAGCAATAAGCATTGCCTTTGTACGAATTTTTCTGATCCTTTCTTCTTTTCTGTATTTATATGTGTGTGCATAAATGGTTAAATAAATGGTTTAATAATTATTTTGCAAGCTTCGTGTTTAAAGTTTTATTTTGTAAAAACATTTTGATAGGTTGTCTAAAACGTCTTTGAAGTAAATAAACAGCAGAAAACCTTTTTTATGATGCTTGAAAATTTTCTTTGATGTGTGTTTGACAACAAAGTAATTTTAATATTGAAGATACTTTTAACAGTATAATATTATACAGGGTGTATTTTAGTGAATTTTTATGCTGTATTCTTTTCAAGTAAACAATTTTTTATTTAATTTAAATGTATTTTAAAAACAGAATTTTAACGTTAAAAAAGACTGTAGAGAATTATTTATGTAATAATATTAAGTATAAGAAATCGTATTGTCTTTGAGGCAAAAACAATACATTCATTATTGGCTCCGAAACACGTAACATAAGTAAATTACTTCTCTCTCATATAATTAACGCGACACAATCTCTTCTAATCAAGTCAAGTAATAAAATAACACTAGCGCACTATTTCTCCTCCTCATCATCTGCCTAGCTTTTTCCCAACTATGTTGGGGTCAGCTTCCATTCTAACCGGATGCAGCTGAATACCAGTTTTTTACATAGAGCGACTGCCTGACCTCCACAATCCAGTAACTGGGTAATACGATACCCTTAAGCAAGACTGTTTGTCAGACTTTCGGGCTTCTGACGACCCGTAACGACTGTCAAAGATCCACAAATGACAGCCGGGACCAACGGCTTAACGTGCTTTCCCGGGCACGGAGGAGTCTCGGTATGTAAAGCTGGTTATCCATCCACTGACCAACCCCGGCAAGCGTAGCTTAACCTGATGGATCGACCCGTGCGGCTGTTATTACTTGGCCACAAGCTCCTTTCAGAAAAGATAATACATTCATTATTAGCCCCGAAACACGCAACATAAGGCAATCAATGCCCAAAATCTCTCTCATTTAATGAACGCGAGACAATGTCTTCTAATCAAGTCAACTAATAAAACAACACTAGTGCACTATTTCTCCTCCTATACTAACAATATTAGACGGGCAGTTTATTGAAGTGGAGAAAGGCAGTCGTTCTACATACATTTTGCAGTTGATTTCAAAAAGAACCGGCCAAAAGTTAGTCGGACTCGTGCACTAAGATATCAGTATCACTAAACATAAAACTATTTTGTATAACCTCTATTGTATTATTTTCCACGACATAGACCGTGTTAGCGTTGCCGAGTTCTGGGCCAGAGAGAGGGCCTTTTTTTTTTTTTTTTGAGGTTGGGTATTCATCCAATGACTTCTCCCGCTCTGGGCGGAGCGGAAGGGCGTGTCAGGCTTTTACTGACTAAAATCCACCCGTGTTCCTTCAGTTGCCTGTTGCCAAGGTCCCGGTATCCCTTTAGGACTAACCCGCTACCCTGGCAGGTATCACACCTAGCGGACCCCGCCAATAAAATTGTGCTGACATCTCTTTGAGGCGCGCGTGGGACACGACGCGCCATCGACCCGGGCCTGGTCCTAATCGGACGACGAGCTACCCATTGTTCGCCGTCCGTAAGCCCGCGCCTATGGTGGCCGGGAATCCGCCTGGAATTCCCGCTTCGAAAGCGTTTCGTATTTCTACAACGAATTTCAACAGCATTATGCTTATTATTTTATGCTTTTCGATAGCTTTTATCAGTCCTATACATTTTTGCTTTTTCCAACATCGTTATCGCTGATAGAATCTCACTTTGTCTAGGGCTTCAGGAAATTTAAGTTCTATTTTCCATCGACATGCTAAGAGGAAGAACAGACTATCAGAAACAGATACAGCTCTGTTAACAAACAGACATACAACGTAAATCAATCAATCAAACCATTTATGCAGCATATAATAAATTAACAATACCAAAAAAAAACAAAATTATACAATTAAACTAAATGTTTAAATATAATATTTAAAGCGGCAACATCCCGTTCCGTCAGCGACTCTCGCGCCACAGGCTTAATGCAATCTGTATGCACAGCTGTCATAAAAACTATTTGTTTGACGGTTTGACGTAATGACGTTTTGACATAAATAGTACGCATACGTAACCCAAAAAAATCCATCGATTCACTGTATGGAGCTACAGTTTTCACTAAAGTAAATCAGTTTTCATAGCTCTCTACTTCCCTGTTCTAATGAACAGGAAGCCTTACCACGTCATTTTCTTTACTACCGAACAAAGTTACAACTAGTAATAAAATCTAATAAACGACTGCGTTTCTGGAACTAGTTTCCCGGAGTTATTTCTTATGACAATATTCATACGAGTTATGTCCGAGTATAATCATAAGTCATTGTCAACCTAGGTATTACAATGCCAGACGATTATTACAATTGCGGCAAAGTCCGAAAGGGATACCGGGACCTTGGCAACGGGCAACTGAAGGAACACGGGTGGTTTTAGTCAGTAAAAGTCTGACACGCCCTTCCGCTCCACCCAGAGCAGGCCAAGCTTAAAAAAAAAAGACGATTATTACAATGGAAGATCTTGAAGTGTTGGAGACTTATTTTTTATTATTAACGTATGTGAGAAATACCTAAGTGCAATATTGATTACGGTTTTATTCGGTACTAGCTTCCGCCCGCGGCTTCGCCTGCGTGGTATGTCTATAAAAAGTCGCCAATGGCCTTCCCCGGGATACCATCTATCTCCTTGTCAAATTTAATCAAAATCCGTTCTGTGGTTTAGGCGTGAAAAGGTTGATACAGACAGATAGACTTACTTTCGAATTTATAATATTACTTCCGCCCGCGGCTTCGCCCGCATGGTATGTCGATAAAAAGTACCCTATATGTAACGGATTTCGACAAAATTGTTGAAATCCGTTCAGAGGTTTAGGCGTGAAAAGGTAACATACAGACAGACAGACAGAAAGATAGACAGACGGAGTTACTTTCGAATTTATAAATTATTAATTAAGTAAGTAAGTATGGATTAGTATGGAAGTATGGATAATTTAGTATGGATTTATTTTGGGTTTGCTTGGCAAGTTTTAGACTAAAGATAGCTGTCAAATTGTGAGCAAAACAGGTTAAGCCAGTGGTTTGAAATATATGTTAACAGCTTTTTTATAGATGGATAGAATATTCTGTATACCCAACAAACATTTTTGTCATATAATCAAACTTTTATATGACCTTAAGTCTTTTTAAAGTTATTTTATAGTCATTATTTTAACTCTTCGTCATGTACTGGTGTATTATATGTCCGAATAGTCATAAACATTTTTTGTCGTATAATAATGTCATATGACGTTATTTCGACATTTATAAAACTTACTTATACAACTTTTCGTCCTCTAAACGTTTTCGTAGTATAAACGTCATAAAACTGTACATTTTGTCATACAATTACCTTTTAAACATCTGCTAAACGGATAATAATTGTATACACGTAGTATTTGTTACCATTATATATAAGTCGAATAAGTATTACGAGTGCGACCTGTATACATCCTAAAGTATCACAAACATGATAATACGACCGCTACTTAATTAATACTCATATTAAAGGTTTATAATTACCTTGTATACAATTTTCGCGTACTTTAATACAAAGTAATAGAGCTCAAGCTGAGAGTGAGCAAAATAAGAAAGGTTCCGTATCACATTTAAATGCAAATTTAACTAATCAATTTAAACAAAATACTACAAGTGTGCCCCGCAGTTCATTTTCCAAAGTTCAGGACTCTTGTTGATTTTTCGAAGTTGAAGTCATCCGAAAATGAAGATAATGTTGATAAAGAAGACACTTCAACCAACAATGATGACTTCAGAGACGATTAATAAAGTGGGCTATTGATTTTAATATTCCACAAGTTGCATTAAAGCCAAATAAATCTATATGAAGGAGGTAATAAAAAAAGGCGGTCAAGTCAGGTCAAGTCAGGTCAAGTCAGGTCAAGTCAGGTCAAGTCAGGTCAAGTCAGGTCAAGTCAGGTCAAGTCAGGTCAAGTCAGGTCAAGTCAGGTCAAGTCAGGTCAAGTCAGGTCAAGTCAGGTCAAGTCAGGTCAAGTCAGGTCAAGTCAGGTCAAGTCAGGTCAAGTCAGGTCAAGTCAGGCCAAGTCAGGCCAAGTCAGGCCAAGTCAGGTCAAGTCAGGTCAAGTCAGGTCAAGTCAGGTCAAGTCAGGTCAAGTCAGGTCAAGTCAGGCCAAGTCAGGCCAAGTCAGGTCAAGTCAGGTCAAGTCAGGTCAAGTCAGGTCAAGTCAGGTCAAGTCAGGTCAAGTCAGGTCAAGTCAGGTCAAGTCAGGTCAAGTCAGGTCAAGTCAGGTCAAGTCAGGTCAAGTCAGGTCAAGTCAGGTCAAGTCAGGTCAAGTCAGGTCAAGTCAGGTCAAGTCAGGTCACGTCAGGTCAAGTCAGGTCAAGTCAAGGCATTTTAAACGGTTTTTATCCATTTGTATTAACCAGTCAGGTCAAGTCAGGTCTGTCAGTGATTAATGATAACATTACCACAGATATTATAATACTACACAGATAACATTACTATGTAGTTGAAAGAAAAAATTGTTTCATTTTTTTAATTATCCCAGGAACGTAATTAACATTTCAAGTTTTCCATTTCAAATGTGCGCATATCATTTCAATGAGGTCCATCTTTGATAAAAACTTATCAACATCCGCATAAATTAGAGATCACTGTGGGGTTTACCTAAAACAAAAATATTATTAAGACTTAACCGCTTGAGTCCTAATGATGCACGCGATGCATCAATCGGAAATATCCTTCAAGCCCCACTGATGAATAAAATGCATCAGTCGATGCCACGCAACTTAGGTCTCTATTTCTACTGAAATACGGGTTAATAGTGTCTATGGGCAGTAGCACTCTAGAGTTGGATGATATTCACGTCAAATTAATCTACTAAATGCTTAATCTGTGCATGGAACGTTTGACAGTGTCATCTGTCAGAGCGCCTGCGCGGGTGTGCGCGGACGGTCTCCGTGCATATTTTAATAATTATTTCGTGTTTTTACTGCCGTAATCGTCGTGAAGTGATATTAAATCAAATTAATAATAGTTTATACATCGTGTGTGATAATAATATTACCAAAATACATAAGTTGAGTGTGCAAAATTAGCGTATCAAAAAAATGCCGTGAAAGTACTGAGTGTGGTGGTGATTATGTGAATAGTGTTTGTTTTATGATGTTTACAGCGTGGGAAGCTACTATAAAATATTAATTAGTGTAATTGAATCAATTTGTAAGTGATTTTCACTACTATAACGTCATAATAACAACATTTTGTCGTCAAAACACGGTCCTTGAAATCAAGGTCAAGATGACCTCTAGTTACGTAATAATTTTGTTTTTTATTTTCTGTTATTATCTTAAACTGTTATTTTTTTTAGATTCGTTATCTATTCATAATACTGCCTGTAAAATTTTATAACAATAGAAACAGTATTTTTAACAGAAATCGTCAAAACATAAGAACAAATAAACTACCACGCACTTTACGATAATATTGTAAATCCTATTGTATTCATCCGTTCACCGTATATAGATAAGTATGTGGTCTGTTTATTCAAGAATCCAAATTACTTTACGTTATCGAGCTACGATAAGTATAACTCAAGATATTGAGGTTTTACCCGGAGCCGCTGACACGCGGCGGGCCTCCGGGGCGCGATGTCGGGCGAGCAGCGGGCCCTAAAAGAATTACGCGTTCCAGCAAGGAACCTGAGTTAACTAAGTTATAAGTCACGCAAACAAATATTCTATTTTTTTAATATAAATTCTTTGAACTAAGTTAGCTAAGCGTTTTTAATTTTATCACTGATCCCTAAATCAACTGTAATGGCGTAAACATTTACAATGAACACGCAGTTTATAGGTCGGGAAGTTATGTAGTTGTCATATAACGCAGTCACTTAATAAAATTATTAATAAAATATGTGAAAACGTTAGAGTTTTAAAAGCGCATAAAAAAATTGTTCCAAACCTACCTCACATTAATCAGTAAACTTGATTGCACAATGGTTTACGACTGATGAAATGGTTTTATCACCTCAAATAACAAAGAAAAAATGCAATATTAACTCAGCTGTCAAAAACACCGCCATATTAAATTAACGTGATATAATCTGTCACAATATAATTTCGTTCAATATGAGCATCATCTTTAAATGACAATAACACAACGATTACATTATATAAAAGTCGTATTGTGTACCATAAGTCGACCCGAAGTCGAATACACGCCGCGACAGCTATCATTACATGATATTTAGTCAAATCGCCGACGTGTATATGACTACTATGCGATTAAGTAGGTATTTATATGACTGTTACACGAAACTCTTAGCAACTTAAGTTGAATAAAATGGGCCCTAATGCCGTAGAGTAAACGTCCTTATGACATTTATACGATTATACTGAATAACATTAAGTTGCCACCAAAACTTCTACTCAACGTCGTAAATGTTTGTTGGGTAGTACACCAATATTTTAATAGAATTCTCGTACAAAAGCATTCCCATGGGCAGGTCAGTGGATATGTCTTTCTCGTTAATTTCTGTACAATTTGTTTCAATTTGAGCATTAAATAGACAGATTAAAAATAACGTAACATAGAAATAAACGTCAAGTCCGAGGAGCGATTTCGGATCGCTCGTGCCAGTTGGGCATTTTGTAACTACGCGATCCGGGATTCACATTGACATGCTAAGGGTAAGGTTACAACGGCGGTCTATTGAGCGCTGACACAACGTCTTATTCCTTTTGGCCAAATTATAAAATAGTGAGCTTATCAATGACTATTTTTGACGCCGACAAAAATATATTGACAGGTTAAGATTTTGAAGGCGAGTTTATTCGAATAGTCATTTGCAATTCTAACAACAATTAAATAAGAGGTTGTCGACATGTGGGATGTGGACTCAACGATCATTGTGCCGATAGTTGTATCAGCCAACGGTCAATTGCCAAGAGCCTCGACCAACACCTACCCAACAAACATTTACGACGTTCAGTAGACGTTTTGGTGGCAACTTAATGTTATTCAGTATAATCGTATAAATGTCATAAGGACGTTTACTCTACGACATTAGGGCCCATTTTATTCAACTTAAGTTGCTAAGAGTTTCGTGTAACAGTCATATAAATACCTACTTAGTCGCATAGTAGTCATATACACGTCGGCGATTTGACTAAATATCATGTAATGATAGCTGTCGCGGCGTGTATTCGACTTCGGGTCGACTTATGGTACACAATACGACTTTTATATAATGTAATCGTTGTGTTATTGTCATTTAAAGATGATGCTCATATTGAACGAAATTATATTGTAACAGATTATATCACGTTAATTTAATATGGCGGTGTTTTTGACAGCTGAGTTAATATTGCATTTTTTCTTTGTTATTTGAGGTGATAAAACCATTTCATCAGTCGTAAACCATTGTGCAATCAAGTTTACTGATTAATGTGAGGTAGGTTTGGAAATTTTTTTTTATGCGCTTTTAAAACTCTAACGTTTTCACATATTTTATTAATAATTTTATTAAGTGACTGCGTTATATGACAACTACATAACTTCCCGACCTATAAACTGCGTGTTCATTGTAAATGTTTACGCCATTACAGTTGATTTAGGGATCAGTGATAAAATTAAAAACGCTTAGCTAACTTAGTTCAAAGAATTTATATTAAAAAAATAGAATATTTGTTTGCGTGACTTATAACTTAGTTAACTCAGGTTCCTTGCTGGAACGCGTAATTCTTTTAGGGCCCGCTGCTCGCCCGACATCGCGCCCCGGAGGCCCGCCGCGTGTCAGCGGCTCCGGGTAAAACCTCAATATCTTGAGTTATACTTATCGTAGCTCGATAACGTAAAGTAATTTGGATTCTTGAATAAACAGACCACATACTTATCTATATACGGTGAACGGATGAATACAATAGGATTTACAATATTATCGTAAAGTGCGTGGTAGTTTATTTGTTCTTATGTTTTGACGATTTCTGTTAAAAATACTGTTTCTATTGTTATAAAATTTTACAGGCAGTATTATGAATAGATAACGAATCTAAAACAAATAACAGTTTGAGATAATAACAGAAAATAAAAAACAAAATTATTGCGTAACTAGATTCTTGACCTTGATTTCAAGGACCGTGTTTTGACGACAAAATGTTGTTATTATGACGTTATAGTAGTGAAAATCACTTACAAATTGATTCAATTACACTAATTAATATTTTATAGTAGCTTCCCACGCTGTAAACATCATAAAACAAACACTATTCACATAATCACCACCACACTCAGTACTTTCACGGCATTTTTATGATACGCTAATTTTGCACACTCAACTTATGTATTTTGGTAATATTATTATCACACACGATGTATAAACTATTATTAATTTGATTTAATATCACTTCACGACGATTACGGCAGTAAAAACACGAAATAATTATTAAAATATGCACGGAGACCGTCCGCGCACACCCGCGCAGGCGCTCTGACAGATGACACTGTCAAACGTTCCATGCACAGATTAAGCATTTAGTAGATTAATTTGACGTGAATATCATCCAACTCTAGAGTGCTACAGCCCATAGACACTATTAACCCGTATTTCAGTAGAAAGAGAGACCTAAGTTGCGTGGCATCGACTGATGCATTTTATTCATCAGTGGGGCTTGAAGGATATTTCCGATTGATGCATCGCGTGCATCATTAGGACTCAAGCGGTTAAGTCTAAATAATATTTTTGTTTTAGGTAAACCCCACAGTGATCTCTAATTTATGCGGATGTTGATAAGTTTTTATCAAAGATGGACCTCATTGAAATGATATGCGCACATTTGAAATGGAAAACTTGAAATGTTAATTACGTTCCTGGGATAATTAAAAAAATGAAACAATTTTTTCTTTCAACTACATAGTAATGTTATCTGTGTAGTATTATAATATCTGTGGTAATGTTATCATTAATCACTGACAGACCTGACTTGACCTGACTGGTTAATACAAATGGATAAAAACCGTTTAAAATGCCTTGACTTGACCTGACTTGACCTGACGTGACCTGACTTGGCCTGACTTGGCCTGACTTGACCTGACTTGACCTGACTTGACCTGACTTGACCGGACTTGACCTGACTTGACCTGACTTGACCTGACTTGACCTGACTTGACCTGACTTGACCTGACTTGACCTGACTTGACCTGACTTGACCTGACTTGACCTGACTTGACCTGACTTGACCTGACTTGACCTGACTTGACCTGACTTGACCTGACTTGACCTGACTTGACCTGACTTGACCTGACTTGACCTGACTTGACCTGACTTGACCTGACTTGACCTGACTTGACCTGACTTGACCTGACTTGACCTGACTTGACCTGACTTGACCTGACTTGACCTGACTTGACCTGACTTGACCTGACTTGACCTGACTTGACCGCCTTTTTTTATTACCTCCTTCATATAGATTTATTTGGCTTTAACCTGTAAAGCTGCATTGGTACAAATATGTACCAAACGTCAATCGCCGTCAAGTACCGCTGGTACACTAACGTACCAGGCGTTTCCCGCGGTTTAAATCTCTATTTCTACTTATAAATAAGGGTTTTTATCGTCTGTGGCAATTTAAGTCTATGGGCAGATAGATATTCTAGTCGACTTACTCATTAAAAACCATAATTTCTCTTTTTTTTTTTTTTTTTTTATTGTTGAAGTTTGATGCGTGTGTCACGTGAAAATTGCCGTGACATCTGTCTATTTTTTTCTGTCAATGTCATAATCTCTTATTGTTGTTAGATTACTTACGTATTTATAATAAAACCTGCGAAAATTTCATAAAAATCGATCCAGTAGTTTTAGAGATACGGTCAAAACAAAAAACAAAGCCCACTACGTAACATTCTCTATTTGTAAGTTCTATTTTAGCTACCCGCTTATTGTTTATACATAAGTATGTGGTCTATTTATTCAAGAACCCAAACCAATTAACGATAATGAAGTGCGTTTCGTATTTCTCAAGTGTTTATGCTTTTTGTGCGAGCGCTGGCGCGCCGCGCGCCCGCCGCTCGGCGGGGGGGGGGGGGGGTCCGCGCCTTAAGCGCATAACTAAGGTGCGATAGCGTGTACCTCGCAGCTTTCCAGGTTAATGCAACTTGTGGAATATTAAAATCAATAGCCCACTTTATTAATCGTCTCTGAAGTCATCATTGTTGGTTGAAGTGTCTTCTTTATCAACATTATCTTCATTTTCGGATGACTTCAACTTCGAAAAATCAACAAGAGTCCTGAACTTTGGAAAATGAACTGCGGGGCACACTTGTAGTATTTTGTTTAAATTGATTAGTTAAATTTGCATTTAAATGTGATACGGAACCTTTCTTATTTTGCTCACTCTCAGCTTGAG
Source organism: Lithophane semibrunnea (assembly GCA_947363905.1). Classification (NCBI taxonomy): domain Eukaryota; kingdom Metazoa; phylum Arthropoda; class Insecta; order Lepidoptera; family Noctuidae; genus Lithophane; species Lithophane semibrunnea. The sequence goes on along the minus strand of OX376213.1, from coordinate 5,984,733 downwards.
CTCTATTACTTTGTATTAAAGTACGCGAAAATTGTATACAAGGTAATTATAAACCTTTAATATGAGTATTAATTAAGTAGCGGTCGTATTATCATGTTTGTGATACTTTAGGATGTATACAGGTCGCACTCGTAATACTTATTCGACTTATATATAATGGTAACAAATACTACGTGTATACAATTATTATCCGTTTAGCAGATGTTTAAAAGGTAATTGTATGACAAAATGTACAGTTTTATGACGTTTATACTACGAAAACGTTTAGAGGACGAAAAGTTGTATAAGTAAGTTTTATAAATGTCGAAATAACGTCATATGACATTATTATACGACAAAAAATGTTTATGACTATTCGGACATATAATACACCAGTACATGACGAAGAGTTAAAATAATGACTATAAAATAACTTTAAAAAGACTTAAGGTCATATAAAAGTTTGATTATATGACAAAAATGTTTGTTGGGTATGGAGGCTCTCGTTGGGCAGCTGGATTAAGGGCTTGATTTAGAAAGCGGTACTCCTGGACACGGCTCGTATTTTAATGATGTTCCTCTCTCTGGAGCCATGACCCGAGCTACTGTTTTTCATATTTTGAAGTAAATGTTTTTATATTTTTTATTCTAATATTTAAAAATGTAGGTAAGTTTTAAGTAAATCAATTAAATTCATGTCAAAATACATTTACATGTCACTGGGGTGAATTCGCAAAAGTACTATTATTTATAATAATGTTGTCAATAATGATCTGTATGATGTATTTGGTGCTTTAATTTTAATTTTGTGTCTGCTCCTTGGCATCATAAATATTTTTTTTTATTATTATATTTAAAAATTTTACTTTTAGGTAAATAATGAAATAAAGGAATTAATTCTAAACCAATATAATTCCAATAAAATAATTCAAACAACTAAATCCCCACCTCTGAACTGCGCATAATATTCTGTTCGGGATAATAATAAATCAATGTCACCCTACTACTTGTGGGTGAAATTAAATTCTTTTCCCAACACGGCTCAACGTAATGTAAAAATACTTCGGAATCATATTTATACGATAGGAGATCTTTTTCGGTAAAATGTTTATGCTTTCTCGGTAAAATGTTTGTGTCTTTTCGGTAAAACGGAGTTTACGAAGGATAAATTGTAACGGTTTATATTATGTTGATCAAGAAAATCATCTTTTTTGGAAAGCTAATGGCCTGTTTCACAGTAATTGGACCCGAAAAAAATTGAAAAAAAATAGTAATCCAGAACTTATCCAGAGGAGTAAAAATAAAACTCATTGAAAAGCTGTTCAGTAGCACATTCAAGAACATTTTCCTATTAAAATCTTTCTTAATAGAACATTTCCAAACCAATTCTATCAGGCAAGCCATATAAAATACCAGCGGCACTTTAACAGCAATTCCAGCGAAGCGAGTTCATAGCTCGACACGTGCCAACATAAGGTTTTCGATATATTTTGCGCTTTCTATTTTATTCTAAGGCTTCACTGACTTAAGTATAGAAAATGTCGTGCGATGCTATTGTGTAAAGTTCACTTGGAACCTCACTCAAGTGAGCGCACACAATTCCAAAGTGAACTCATTTGTTTTTAAAGTCAATCATCGCGGATTCACAACGAGACATCATTCGAATTTCAAAGCAGTTGCGATGCAGATGCTATTGTTAGCACGAGATCAGCAAGCAAAGCGATCAAAGCTCGCGCCTTCCCTGTATGAGAACAGAGGGAAGAAGTGTTGACGCAACCTGTTACTAAAAAGGTTATTGGTTGAAGTTACTATTAACTGTAGGTTGTTCGCTGTTCATTCATTTAATTTGGTCTTTTCCATTTATTACTATAGCCTAATCTATAATAATTGATTTTGGAGTTCATTCTAATAAGTTATTTATTATACTTGCTGCATGCGGCAGTATTTCATCACCACTGCTCTTAAAACGGTGAAGAAAGAAAGAAAGAAATAAAGAAAGAATAAGGTTTATTTGGACACAGTTCGTGAAACACAAAATACAAATAAAAAAATAAAATAATGTTTTGACAACAATTAAATAGTGTGTGCCTCACGGCTGCGCCAAAAAGGTTCATTTCAGCATTAATGCCAGACAGGTACTGTCTGACGCTGGTTTTCTAATGAACCTTTAGTGACAAGTGACGGGAAGTACAAACAGTTTCAACATACCCAATAAATATTTTTAATCATTAGGTACCTATAAATAAATAAACTAGTAAAATAAAAGGAAAAAATTAAATATAAGTAAATACAACAAGAACCGTCTCAGCAAACCCTGCTTAGCGATTAGATCAATCAATGCGTGCACGGTGCACTCACAATGCGCTACAGGCCGCCGAGCGCGGCGGACAACCCATCGACAGTTAGGTATTTATTTTGACGAAGAGGGAAGGAAAATATGCTTGGAAACCGGTATGTCCTAGAGCAAAAAAAATATATCATCTGCCTAGCCTTTTTCGAACTATATTGGGGTCGGCTTCCAGTCTAACCGGATGCAGCTGAATACCAGTATTTTACATGGAGCGACTGCCTAAAAATTAAAGTTATAAAACTAAAACCCAACTACAACAGCTGACTTTTTGTCAGCTAAAATGGTATAAACAAGACATCACAGACAGACAAATTAAAAATCCGGAGTCACACGTTATCTGTTTGATTTATGAACACATGTGACTCCGGATTTTTAATTTGTCTTGTCTATACCTTTTTAGTTGACTTTTTTGCTGTAAATTGGGTTTTAGTTTTAAAACTTTTATTTTGTTGCTGGGGAGTTTGTTGAGCCACTTCTGCTTCCCAGCTAAAGCACTAGGAAGTGGTGAAGGGTGGGCGTTTTGGAGGACTGTCTTATGTAATTTTGACGTTCGAAAAGTGCTGATTCTCAGCCTAGTTTGAATAAATGACTTTTGATTTTGATTATAAACAAAACACTATTACATAATCAAAGTCACACTACACAACTTGGCACTGAACTATGATTAATTCCCGCATTATGACTGTCATAATGCCTTTCAAGTTTACTGAAGCAATATTAACATTATTTTAGAACAATAGCCATTCTAATAGTGTAATGAAACCCATGTAATGTTTGAGTATTCATTATTAATCTAATGTTCGTAACACGCCTTTGTTTTATACTGAATCCCCGCCGTGGGTCGGAAAGCAACATAAGCCGTCAGTCCCGGCTGTCATTCTTAGATCTTTGACAGTTGTTACGGGTAGTCAGAAACCCGAAAGTCTGTCAACCAGTCTTACCTAATTGGTATCGTGTTATTCAGTAACTGGATTAGTGGAGATCAGATAGGCATTCGCTCCATGTAAAATACTGGTATTCAGGTGCATCTGGTTAGACCGGAAGCCGACCCTAACTCAGTTGGGAAAAGGCTAGGCAGATTGATTGATTGATATAATGGGCATCGACCGACAGAGGCAGTGCTCTTAACTGTCTAGCCTTTGCACTACTATGTTGGGGTCGGCTTCCAGTCTAACCGGATGCAGCTGAATACTTGTATTTTACTTTCCGAGGCGCGGAGGAGTCTCAGTATGTAAAGATGGTCACCCATCCACGGACCTCATGGGTCGATCCGTGCGGCTGTTATTACTTAGCCACGAGCTCCTCCATTCTTTGACCATTCTTTTAAATTTCATACTGCACATACCTACGGACCTCATGGAACGATCCGTGCGGCTGTTATTACTTAGCCACGAGCTCCTCCATTCTTTGACCATTCTTTTAAATTTCATACTGCACGTAAAAGTACGTATTAAAAGCTGTTATTCAACAAAAGCTTTCGACAGTTTACCAACCGGTAAACTGTCGATGGACAGACTGATTAAATTATAATAAACATACTTTACAGACCCATTTTCGTTCATTGTCGATCCACCAACAATAGTATTCTACCGGAAGGTAACTTTACCCTGAACCGCAAGGATCTTTGTGTAACGTTAAATTCCGGAAAACTGAGGGTATGCACACAAAAGGTTATGGACACATAAATTCCTGGATGTATTGTTTTCTACAATATGTCTATTTATAGAAGACCATAATGAATGCCGCTCTAGGATTATCTCTGTGGCGGCATCTATATCGCCTCATGCGAACTACGGATCACTGACGTCACGCAAAATTCTGCATCGCGCAAGCAGAGTTTACCGCGCGACGAGTATGGACAAAGTTTGACAACAATCGTCGGGCAGTTGCCCACCAGACACAACACCCGTCTGTTCGGAAGATCCTCCCTTTTCTATAGAGGATGAGTGAACTTTAAACCCTGTTCTGCAACCTCTGTAACTTTTTTACCACATATGTTACGAATCATAAATTATACGAGTATATTAGGTCCCCACCTATGAAATGAGCGTTTTGTATGGGGAATTTTAAAGAAGTTGCATTTTTCATACTAACATTTTCTTAATTTATATAACAACCATGGACACTAATGTTTTAAAACTTATAAGCACTAATGTTTAAAAACTAAGATACATATGCCACTTAGATTAAGCGACAAAAATAAGTTTTGGCTAAGTTTAAAAAAAAAAATAGTGGTCATTTCTGCTAACAAAATGAGGAGTAATTTTTAAGGTATTTTTATGTTTAGAAAACTATAAGTAATAAGGTTTTTTTACTATTGGTCTATGATGGTCAATATTCGATATAATATGAATATTTTAAATCATGGAAGTGACGAGGTCTCTATTTGCGAGAAATAAAAGTCAATTTCATAGGTGTAAATTAGCCAATGTAACCCAATATTATGTTGTGGGATATTTGAAAAATAATATTCACCTGTCTAGCCTTTTACCATCTATTTTGGGGTCGGCTTCCAGTCTAACGGATGCAGCTGAATACTTTCCCGTTGTTCTTTCCCGAAATTTATTTACGAATTCGCTCCGCTCATAATTCCGCTTCCGCTACTCTCAGACCGCAGCTTCAGTCTGTCTAAAGCGTCGAACAAAATGCTGATTTGTCTACAAAAATATTTCAAGAACTGTTTACAAAGAAAACTTGGTAAAGTTCTCTTTGTGGAGCAAAGACGGTTCGGAATAAGTTAAATTGGTAATAAGTTATGAATAACAGTGTTGAATACTGGTCTTTGATGTATATTTTAGGAAATTGAAGAAAAATATATTATTTTTACCCGACTACGACCAAGAAAAAAGGAGGGTTATGATTATGACCGGTATGTATGTATGTTCATCTGTTCCCTCGTATCTTCTAAACCACTCGTAACAATTTGACTAATGAGGTACCTTTGGAAGCGTCTTGATCATCCGCTGATTATAGGCTATAATATATATTTTTTAATCATACCATGTAGGGTGTCAAATAAAAGGGCGTGATGAGCACATTTCAAAAATATTTATTATAGCCCAAAAAAAAAAAGTAATAAAAACTAAAACCCAACTACGACTAAAAGGGTATAAACAAGACACCACAGACAGACAAATTAAAAATCCGGAGTACATGTAATCTGTTCAATTTATGCCCTAACACGTGTGACTCCGGATTTTTAATTTATCTGTCTGTGGCGTCTTGTCTTGTTGGGTTTTAGTTTTCATTACTTGAATTTTTTCTTTGCATAATCAGCCTATAATGTTTCTACTGCTGGGACACCAGGCCTCCTCTCTTCGAGAGGGAGGAGGCCGTTATTCACCACGCGGGCTTAGTGCAGTTTAGAAGATGTCATTATATCTTCGAACTTTTGGTTCTAGGACATGCCGGTTTCCTCACGATGTTTTCCTTCACCTTTTTGATGTGGTGATGAAATTATTTACACAAAGTAAAGTGCCTGTCTGGGTTCGTACCCACGACCTACAACTCTAAGTCGGGGCCGTTACTGGGTCACCACTGCTTTTTTGTATTTTTTCCAACCTGAAATAGGTAATTACCATTTTACTTTCCTGAAATTATTATTGTACAGTCGACTAATATAATGAATGCGGTTCTTTTTGTGAACCATTTTTTAATTCGGGGTTCAAAAAAAGTTCACTCATCCTCTATTGAAAAGGGAGGATCCTCCGACCAGACGGGTGTTGTGTCTGGCGGGCAACTGCCCAATTGTGCGATGCAGGATTTATGTGACGTCAGGATTTTTGTGTGACGTCAGGTCTTTGATGCGTAGTTCGCAAGTGGCGATGTCGATATCGCCACAAGTAACTGTGACAACCTTGGATAAACCCAACGCGGTTGATCACAGTTCTAACCCATTTGGTCGGGGTGATCTAGCTTAGTATCTGCGACCAATTCATCACCCTAATTAATTACGTAATACACGATCAAACACAATCTGAATCATTTTGAAACAGATTGCTAATCAATTGCCTCATAAGTCCGAAAATAAATTCTGCTCAACAACGTAAATAACCCAATGAATGTTGTTGAACTGTCAAAATGAAACAGATTAGTCTTAATTGTTTAGGAAAATGTGTTAAAACTGACAGTTTTAACACATTTACGCGGGACGCGGACGGATCTAATTATAGCCGTCGCGCGTGGTTGGTGACAGTTTTAACCAGTTTGATCGGGGTATCGTAGGTTAGTTACCAGCTGTGAGAAAAGGCATGAAATTTTAAAAGAAGCTCCGTTATTTAAAGATGTGTGCATAATTAGAAGTCCAAAAAGTATTAAAAGGTTCATTAATGTAAAAAGTGTACTGCATTAGTAGGTCAATAAGTTTTTTAGAGGATCAGTAAAATAATAATTTCCCTTTTTCTTTCTTTGGTGATGTGGAAAACTGGCTATATTTCATAATGATTAGCCTATCAATCAATCTACCTAGCCTTCTCCCAATTATGTTGGAGTCGGATTCCAGTCTAACCGGATGCAGCTGAATACCAGTATTTTACATAGAACGACGGCCTATATGACCTCCACAACCCAGTAACTGGGCAATACGATACCCTTTTCGTAAGACTGGTTGTCAGACTTTCGGGCTTCTGACGACCGGTAACGACTCTCAAAGATCCATGAATGACAGCCAGGACTAACGGAGTAACGTGCTTTCCGAGGCACGGAGGTGTCTAGATATGTAAAGATCCTACCCATTTATGGACCAACCCCTGCAAGCGTAGCTTAACCTGATGAATCGACCCGTGCGGCTGTTATTATTTAGCCACGAGCTGCTCAATGATTAGCCTATTAACGTATACCTTATTAGATATTGTAGTATTGTTCTCTAAAACATCACTTCGAAATTCGAACGCTGTCTTGTTGTGAATCCGCGATGATTTACTTTAAAAACAAATGAGTTCGCTTTCGAATTGTGTGCGCTCACTTGAGTGAAGTTCCAAGTGAACATTATTTATGGATTATTTTTAGAGCGTGGTCAAAGTTTACTTTATCTAAAGTCATGATTATTATTCAAAGTCACATAACAATACTCAACTTAGAACTATACTTACAGTATTTAATTAACTGAACCTGTAACTCAGTTCCTGCGATACTGCGGTTAAACCAGGTGGCAGAGAGTTATAAATAACCACAGTTAAAGCCCCTACCGGCTAAAATAAACGGTTTAAACGATTTGAATACGGCTTTGGGTACACAAATGGTAGGATTATAATTTATTTAATTGTGTTTGATGTGCTATTATTAAAATAATTACAGTTAATGAGATATTTGAGGGAATAAAATCCTCTTGTAATACCTCTGTCTGTGTGTCTGTTAATGATCATATTATAACTCAGGAACAAAAAAACATTCGCGGCAGTCTTTGGGGACTGCCAATAGCAATGAAAACTAAGCAACAATGCGTAACCTCAACGTAATTCAGACGGTAGACGGTAGATGGCGTTAAAAAAACAAATCACTTCAAGCGTGACGATGACGCGAGTTCCATAATTTTTGTTCACCCAAAAAGTGCTCAACGCGGCTTAAGAAGTTTTCACTTTAATAAATCTCATTAGAGGTACATCGAAGCACAGTATAATTAAGTAACATTATTATATCTCCGCAGTGACCTTGAAATAATTACCTATGGCCGCTCGGTAGATAAACCTTCCGTATCCGTACGTCCAGTGATCGGAAATAGGTGAGCTAAAATGCCTAAAGTTCAAAAAAGAGCAGAGACAAAGTGGAGATGCCTTACGACAAAATATTTTTTCAGAAATAATGTCGGTTTCGGAAAATTACCTAAGTACAACCAAAATTATAAAAATAAAACAACCATTAAAATCATTTCCTGTTTCTGTTAAAAAAAAAGTATGCATGATTTTTATTGTTTTCAAAAATTTGTTGAATAAAATTGTTTGAATTTGGAAAATTAATCAAGAATCGTTTCATTTTTGTCTTCAATTCATGTAAAATTCATAAACTTAACAAGATCCCGAAAAAATAATTTAGTCGTAAGGAAGTCTCCACTTTTTTCGTCACTGTTCTTTGAACTTTAGGTAGATTAGCTCACCCTTTTCCGATCACTAGAATAACTACCGCGTACTCGAGACTGTTGCGTACTGATATACACTGAGATTTCGAAGCGCGTCGTTTTAGCCGTTTTTCATAAACATATAATACTGCTACTTATTTATACTGTGGTGGAAGCTTCATAATATCAACTCGCACCAAGAGAAAAAAAACAACCATAATTTTAATCACCGTTCAAAAATTAATTGGCGTTTTAATTGATTTTACGGGTCACAGTTGAGCACCTGTCACTGACAGGTTAGGTCAAGTAAAATGTATTACCCTACGTCCATATATTATTATTATGGTTTATGGGCTTATAATTTTATAAAAGTGGATATATTCACAGTGTGACTTATAACATCGCCTTGGTTGAGTCTATAAAGGTGAATAAAAAAATATTTTTTTTTTTAAATAATCCTTACTAATTAATATTATAAATGCGAAAGTAACTCTGTCTGTCTGTGGGCTTTGGGGATAAGACCGGATAGTGGGGTTATTTTACTACACGCATCTCGGAGTTTTAGGATTCACCTGCGTATTGTATAATTACCACTTGCTTTAAAAACGGTGAAGGAAAACATCGTGAGGAAACCGGCATGCCAGAGAGATATTTCTCGACGGCATGTGAAGCCAAGTCAGAGGCCGGGCGGCTTTAAAACTCTGACACCCACTAACCACACGAAAAGAAGAAGACTTCAGTAAAACCTCCCCGGTGGTCACCATCTGCAGGCATAGCATGACGCTTTCTATTTCTACGAAGAATAAACATAGCTTTTTCTATACAAAGTGACATTTCGTTTCTTCATTTTTGACATCGCGCTGTGGAAATCCTTCTACAATCTGTCATTTTGTCTTTCGTTTCTAACGACCTTTGTGTAGGTCTTTATAAATGTAGACAATTTCAGAAGAAAGTTTTCTATACCAACTGTCAAAATCACCATCAGAGAAAATATCCTAGGACAAAACAAATAATTCTGAGTCGAATTATGTAGAAGAGTGAATTTCGTAAAAGTGCAGTTGGCTCTTTCTACTTTGCTGCCGTCGTACTGTCTACACGGAACGTCATTTTTGTCTACTCTTCTGTCGACAAAACGGTGCTCATGCTACGCCTGCTGCACATCGTCTTCCATGTGCAGATGGTGACCACCGGCTCAATTATCTTTCAAAAGACCGATCCGAAATCCCCCCCCCCCCTGTGCAACGCCTATTAGGACAAGCCTGGGGAGACAATAATGGACTCTCCCTGAAACCTAAGGTCTATTTAAATCCTTGTTTTCAATATTGATGTCCACTTAAACAAAATAAACTTTATCCTAGTATAAATAAAGTTGATTTTAGACTGACTAGTACCGTTGAAAAAGTCATAAAAATATGAAGTTGTAGCGCAAACTGAACCAGGTATTACAGTATTAGGTATTACAGTTGTTTTCCTAAAACGCGTGTTTGTTTACATGTTTGGCAAATAAATTGCGAACGCAGAATAAGTGTGTGAGTAAGCTAGGCAGCACGTGACACTACGTATATACCTACGGGCTTTTTGATCACAAAACGCCTGTTCACATTTTTCATTATACAGGGTGTTAGGGTAAACACCGTTATCCTTACAACTAGTGGTTTGGTTTCATTTATAGAACGTAAAATCAATGGAAAATTACAACTTTTTTTTCTTTTTTTTTAGTCTACATTTTACCACAAGAGACGCAAGTTAGTTGTCCTATGCGCTAGGGCAACGAACTTGCGTCTCAACACGGGCCGGGTGCGGGATGTGACCAGACCGGCCGCGAGCGCGACCCCTCCCTCAGTCAGTCACCTGTTTCGCTAGAGAGCACGGTGTCGGATAGAAACTTTTTAAAATCTTTTAATGAAAATGACGTTTTTTTTTGTTGTGTTCGGTCATTTATTTTTATATTTAAGTCAACTTCCCATGGTTTGAATGACAAGACTGTTTACCCTTACAGCCTGTACATTATTTTTGCCGACAGCTTTCTAAAATAATAATTGCAAATTAATAATTATTGTTGTTTATTCATCCGATTTGGAATCAAAACCCATACATTTTAAGCGAGGTAATTTACAAACAAACACAATTTAATTGTTATTTGCGCGTTGATATAATATAAGGTTTAGGACTGAGAAAGTGACAGCGATGGCGTTTTTACGAAATGTTTAATTTGCGATAGTTCAAAATTAGTATAGAATAGAATACTCACAATAGAAATAGTTTTTTTTTTAATATAAAAGGGCTGTTCGAGCCATTTACAACCTAGATCCAAGAGATTCCCTTAGAGAAAAAATCAAAGAAATGTCTGGACCTTAAACAACCTTTCTTCTCAGAGTATATATTTATTAGTATATTTTTTTTTTTATATGTCGTCTATAAGTGATTCCGATATCCTATTTACAGAATAAACAAGTTCATTTCATAAACAATTTCATTTCATTTCATTTCGGAATAGTTAGGCAGATTTTAGGCGTATTATAATCCTACGACCTAAGCCCTAGCCTCAAATGTAATCCTAAGTTACCTGAATTCTACAAACCCGCTATCCGGTATCGCTCACATTTAATTTACTACCTAATCTTCATTATCCTTTGTATAATTTCCTCGATAGTACCTAGCTTTATCCTTATAATCCTATCGTTTGCCATCGAGTCCCTTGTGTCTTCTGTCTCGTTTTGACTCGTTCTATCTCTTTCTTTCTTGAAGTTTTGTGGTATGTAGGTCAGAAGGGTAAAGTGGTGAACTTAGTAGGAATAGAGTAGTTATGTATGACTGTGTAATAGCATATTTGAAATAATGGTGCAGTTACTGCACGGTTAGGTACCGTTTCTAACGTGCATAGGCGAGTAATGTAATTTCACACCGTCACCACGCCACTATGGGTTAAAATCCGTGGGAAATTGTTTCATTTTAGATATCATTGTTTGTGACATTCATTTCACTTCACTTCGTCTATTCTTGACTAGTAGCGCCCCGCGGTTTCACCCGCATATGTCTCGATCCCGTGGGAATATCAGGATAAAAAGTATTCTGTGTGTTAATCCAGGTTATAAACTATCTGTGTGCCAAATTTCATCCAAATCGGTTCAGTAGTTTTTACGTGAAAGAGTAACAAACATCCAACCATCCATCCATCCATACTTACAAACTTTCGCGTTTATTTAGTTAGATATTTATGTGTGTATTTTGTATGGATTGTTGCAAACAGAAAGCTTTGGTATCTAACTGCAAATGTACTGTTTTTGTTTTTTATTGTACAGTCACGGACTTTAATTGACGAGCCACCTTCAAACTTTTGAATTTTGCAGTTTCATACATTCACGAGATTGCACGATTAAACACGAACTCAAATCGCATGCTCGTAAACAAGATGACAAATAAATTACTTTTAATCAGGAATAAGTCTTATCCACAGAGGTTGACTAATAAGTTCTAAATGATAAAAATAAATACAATGTTGCATTAAGTTTATCAAATCTATTTGATACCGACCTCCTTTGAATCATAGCTCATTAACTCGATAATTCTGAAAACGTAACTGAAAACAGTGACAGTTGAAGTAACGATGTCAGAGACGTTACTTTCGAACTTGTCGGAATGACTTTTAATATTTATCCGTACGATAACGTTACTATCGCAACAGTAACCTAGCAACGATAAACAATCGTTGCTAAGTTACTGTTGCTAGACCTGCTATTGGTTGACTTTGGGCAGTCACTCTGCTGTCAAGTTTGTAGTTCTGGCTTTCAGGTTAGCCAACCGGTAAAGATATGAAATATAATTTTCTTCTTCTAATACGAAGACATGACTTTGCGTGTCGGGAACCGAATAAACCCGATTTGCATTACACGGCTAAAATACGAACAGTGCCAGGTGGCTCATCAATTAAAGTCCTTGACTGTACCTAACGGATTAAATGATAAATTATATTTATTTTGTTCTTTGAAAAATTGGTTCAAAAAACTTTTTGCATGTCATTAATAAATTAGGTTTGTTTATTAAATACAACTAACTATTTACATTCGGTACTAAATTAAATGATTGATTAAAACTTATTAGACAAATTGTCTACATACAGAACATGTCTATATTTATGTCCACTGCACGGTAAACTTTAATTGCGCGATGCAGGATTTATGTGACGTCAGGATTTTTGTGTGACGTCAGGTCTTTGATGCGTAGTTCGCATGTGGCGTAGTAGATAACTTCACAAAATAAAATATGGCGTCGAAAAATTACGTCCGCATCGCTATTGGCTGGTAATGTACCCAAGAGACTGGCGCAATTGCCATATTGTATGGCAATGCCGGATACCGTGGCCTCAACATACAGGCAACTGAAAACACGGGTGGGTTTTCGTCAGTAAGAGTCTGACACGCCTTCCCGCTCTGCCCAGAGCGGAAGAAGTTATTTGATAATTATCGCCAAAAAAAAGAAAAAAAATGGGTTCACAATTTTTTTGTCACATTTTTTATTTTTTTCTATTATTTACGTAAGCAATCAAAATAACAGGAACAAATAATAATCTTTTCATTACTTTTGTTCCCAAATATAATAAAAAACTTCAAACATCAATTTGTGAACGTTTGGTTACACTTTCTAATCTTATAAAAGTCTCAAAACCTATAAAAACTTGCCAATCCCTTATACATTTATAGTACGAAAATGTATGGAAACGGGAAAAACATCTCAAGAAACCAATCTCAGACAAATATACACCGTATTCTTGCAAAACTAAAGTGGATATTTCAATGCCAACACCGTTATTAGTCTTGACAATGTTATGTCTAATGTAAACCTTATTTTCATTGTCTTTAGGTGTATTTTCCAATGACTTCAAGGTCACACTCGATCTACAGAATGCTCATTGAGAAGTTATGCAATAATCAACGTCCCCAGCTTTCAGTTTAACATAAACCGTAACACGCTATAATTAGGGTATATTTTCCATTACCGTTAATTCCACTTTCTGTTTTCAAAACTTTCATTGCTAACCAAACTGTGAACTTTATTTGTATAGTATGAAGATGTGTTTTCCAATGTTATCTGATTCTCTTTATGTTTGCATTGCAATCATGGAAGCACGGATACATCGAATGTAGGTGGTTCTTACCACTCAAATGCAGGTCGAAAGGATATGGTCTATGAGTTTATGGCATTATTTCATGAGCTAATTCAGAATAATCTGCGACGTTGAGATACAATTGAAATTGTGTAAGCTCATCGTGTCTGAGATGTATCACGTCGATTTAAGATATTGTCGAAGAACAGCATGTCAGAATACGGTACGTCGAAATTGAATCATGTGAAACTAGCATTATTGTCGAAGTCGCATCATTTCGTAGTTAAGTCATGTCGAATAAACGTTTTAACGGGGTAAAGTAGCGTCGGTTAAGGTATTTCGAACTAAATTATTATCGAAATAAAGACCTGTCGGAGTTCCGTAATGTCGAAATAAAATCTTGTCGTAGTACAGTTTGTCGAAGTTCATTTTAGTAGTCCATGCTGTATTTGCGTAGCACTATTTGGCTACGGCGTAGCGGATTACTACGGCGTAGCACGCGCCTAGTTACTACGTAAAGCTAGTTTGCTTTGAGACGCGAATTCTATTATTTATTTCGACTTTTTTGCGATTGTCAAGCCTCATTCTCTTTGGAACTTTTTATGAAGATTATTTCTGTGATAAATTCTCACTGGTTTAGTCACTTTTTCTAGGCATAAACACACATCAATCTATCATTCTATCCAAATGTTCCACACGCCCACTATCATGCATGTTCGTATGTTTGCACAGTCAGCGATACATCACCGTCAGAAGACGTGGCACTGCCCTGAATTAACCTAACTGACCTACATACAAATATTCACACACACAGGCTGAGATTTTGAACTGTTATGTCATTCTCTAAACATCACTTCGAAATTCGAACGGTGTCTCGTTGTGGATTCGCGATGATTTACTTTAAAAACAAATGAGTTTGCTTTCGAATTGTGTGCGCTCACTTGAGTGAGGTTCCAAGTGAACTTTGGAATTTACAAAATGGTTTTATCTACACCTATGCTAAAAATCCTCTATAAAAGTTTCTGAAACAGTTAGCTTATTGCCTACATTAAAACAGCAAGTGTCATAGTAACCATAATATCATCCAAACGGGTGTTATAATGTTGTACTGAATTTCATAATGCAACTCATTTAAAAAAAGAACACTGTCATTCACAAGCGTTTCACTAACAAAGCACCGTAATTTAAAAACAAAACACATTCAAATTCGAAAAAATCGAATTCACGTCGTACCGCGCCATTTTTGTTCGATATTGGTATTGCAAAAAAACTTTTATAGAAGATTCATATCATGGGTGTAGATAAAATCTTGTATGCAACTGTAAATAATTAGGTATTAAAACACTCATGTGATACTATTATAATAATATAGATAAACCCACATTCGTGTTTTAATACCCCTTATTATATAACAGTTGTATAAATAACTATTATACATCATACTTTTTGATTATAAAGTTTTATAACATTTCATTTCAGATAGATATTTATAATCACATCTGTCATTTATGTTTGCATAGCTCGTCAAAATGTAGGGACAGGATGTTTTTTTTTTTTTGCGATTTCAGGTTTTTTCCCATAGTGAAACTTGTTCATAATGATAAGTACAATAACCCCTTAAGAGATTTTGTGTATGAAAAGTGACAAATTATAGTTAGAAGTCATTTTATAACCTATTTACATATTTTACATATTTTGGCACAAAGTGGCAGTTAACGTCAAAAACTTGTGCAAAGTTAAATTGTTATGTGCTAAAGTTTAAACATTTACAACTTATCTATCTCATCGGTGTATTATAAATATTAGATCCGCCTAGCCTTTTACCAGCTAAGTTGGGGGCAGCTTCCAGTCTAACCGGATGCAGCTGAATACCAGTATTTTACACGGAAAGATTGACTGACGGAGGGGATTCGGTATGTAATGGATGGTCACCCATCCACGGACCAACCTCGGTAAGCGTTGCTTAACCTTGAAGATCAACTCGGCACCGCTGTTATTATCTACCCAGGACCCCCTTCCTAGATAGGAGGAGCTCATGGCTAAGTAATAACAGCCGCACGGGTCGATCCATCAGTAAGTTAAGCTACGCTTGCCGTTTGCTTGGTCCGTGGATGGGTGACCATCTTTAGACTCCTCCGTGCTTCGGAAAGCACGTTAAGCCATTGGTCCCGACTGTCATTCGTTCAGTTTAGGAGAAATTGCAATTTTAAAAGTGTGGTACTAAGTTTTGAAGGCCAGTGTAGTTGAGAAAAGGCTAGGCAGATTAATTTTCAGCCCCTCCCTAGATAAGTTACAACTAGGTTACATAAAATGAGCTCCATGAATATATCTATGTATATATTTTTATATTTATATAGATAAGATAATGCTTTATGTGTGTATGTATGTATTGTATATGTAAACGGTACACCACTGACTACCTGCAGTATTGTCTCTCCTTCTTACTTTAATCCATCCAAAGGTTGTCTGTAAAAGATCACTTTTAGCGATAAGACCGCCCATTGTGTCACCCTTTGTAAAATTTTCTAATAATTATGTCTGTAATTTTTATGGTGTACATAATAAAGAGTATTCTATCTATCTATCTATCCATTCTCAACCGCATAATTTGCTTAGCTTCGAGAGATGCCAAACTGATAACAAAAGTGAAATTATAACTCTATTTAGTTCAAGACACTACCGACATAAGTCCCGAGCGTCTGAGATCCAATCAATACGATATTGAAATAGTTTATTATTCAATTAACTATGAATAGTTGTATAAACTGATTGATTAAGGATACGCGCCAATGGGGGTATAATTTATGTCTGATTTAATTGATTCCTCTTGGGGTTTAGATGAGACGTGTCTTAGTGTGCAGTTTATGTTATATATATATCATTTATTTAACAGATCATACAATCCAACTTGTTATTAATGTTGGATGAGTGATTATAGTGTAAGTATGTGTGGAATGGAACGCAATGTGTGGGAGAGAGAAGGAATGACAGTGAGAAAAGGAGAAGAAAGAGGAAAGAGATGTGAGTTTGGGTTTTGGAAGGAGAAGATGAGTGAAAATAATTTAAGACTTTATTGTGTCGTTGATAGTTTATTAAACCATCTTTAAACAGTTAAAAGCGTTTTGCTTGCCCCACAATGCCACATTCCACAATAATTACATACACACACACATATTACACACTAGTGTTAGTAAATTATATTTGGCAATTAATAGCAATGTCAAAATAATTCACAATTATGTCAAAATTACCAACAATAAAATCAAAATAATTAATAATACAATAAATCAATTAAACAGAAATTAAAATAAACATTATTTCAAGGCACGGTTTGAAGGTAATATTTGTGACCTGGTCCAATGTCTGACCTTTACCAGTATTAGACCTTCCGCCCTATTGGTCACAGTGATCTAGAGGCTGTTGGCGCTGCCCCGCACCCGCCGCATCAGGGAAGGGACACGCTTTCGCATGATTGCATAGATATGATTGTTTCGAGAAAGGTAGAAGAAGAACAGAAGTAAAAGAAGGGTATTCTCTATGTTTTTTTGGAATATGTGTGTCTTGGTGAGTGCGGGAGGCAGCGGGTGCTCGAAGAAACAAGAATTTATGTTATGTTACGGTTACGCTAGTCGGTCATTCTTCCATACAAACGTAGTATGATGAATACTCGTCTGTTTGATGTTGTACGTTCAAAACTAAAAATTATATTAATCTGTCTTTTCATTATCTCGGCCTGAATGGAAGCAGAATTGGAAAAAAATGGTTTGGAAGTAATGAGCGACGAAACTTCCATGTTTTAACACTAATTTTAACTCATCTTTGAGCGTAAATAAAAAACTTATGTAGTGTAGTAGTTACTTACGCAGTAGTTTTTCCATACTATCTATACGGCCAAAGGTCTGTTCATGAATTTTTTCGCGCTGGTTTTCTTTATAAATCATCGGCTATGTCAATAAATAAATAAATAAAAACTAAATGAATAAATAACTATACTAAATATCATGCACATTAGCCGCGCGCACCAACGAGTTCGAGCCGTCGACTAGTGCAACCTTAAGATTGAAGAAGCCCACTATTGGACATCAGTCAGGATACCATCTAACGACCACAACAGCTCCGTCAAGAGTTTATCGGCTAAAAAAAGATAACTCACTTAAAAGAACGAAAATAATTAGTACGTTCAATACTTCCTCCATACAACTAAACATACAGTAACTATGTGTTGCTGCACTCCATACACAAGAAATACGCAAAAAAAAATCATTAAAAAAGAGATTTATGTCAGAATTTCAATTTCCAGTTCAAAAGAAACTAAGTACATTATACTAACTTGTAAGTAACATAAGTTTAGTTTAAGTTAACCGTGTGAGTGTGTACCGTAAACATTATTTGAACTCTTCACAAAGGAAAAAGTTTTGTGGGACTCAACTATGTACAGACAATAAGCAGAAATATCTTAGAAGTGTCAAAACCCAGCGGAAACGTGCACCTACCTTCTGACGTTTTGTGGCGGCATCTACATCGCCACATGCGAACTACAGATCAAAGACCTGACGTCATTAAAAAATCCTGACGTCACATAAATCCTGCATCGCGCAATTAGAGTTAACGCGATGGACATTGCCCGCCAGACACAACACCCGTCTGGTCGGAGGATCCTACCTTTTCTATAGAGCATGAGTGAACTTTACACCCTGTTCTCCATACCCCTAAAGTTTCATAAATGCCCCATGTAGATTATAACTAATAAAAATATTTTGAATATGGTTTAGAATTGATTTTCAATACGCAGACGTCCCACAAAACATCAGTCCTGCCAAATTGGAGCACATACATATACTAATCCCTCCCGATTCTGCAGATTACCTAGATGTGTTTTTGTCGGTACCCAAATCTGTACATCTACACATACTAAATACATACATTATACAAATTGAAGCGTTTGTTTGTAATGCCAAAATAGCAGTATTTTACTAAATGCCTATTATGAAAGTATTTACGCTACTTATAACCAAAAAACAATTTTTACAAAAGGCACTTTTGAACGTCAAAATCGGCGGGTATTCCGGCTAAACTCAGAAACGGCTGGACTGATTTTGACAAGACTTTCACTGGCAAATAGCTGATGTTATAAAGAGTAACTAAGAGACTTTTATTTTTATACCGAAATCCCACAATCCGCGATTTTGCGGACGGACACCGACGCGATGAGCCCGGACGACGCACCGTGGGAAGGTGTACGTGCGGTTTATCGCAGACATTGGAAGTTCCTCGGTGCGCGGTGCGTGGCGGTCTGTGGTCGTCTGCCGTGCGTGTCCGTCTGCAATATTGCCGATCGTCGGATTCCACCATTAGAAAAAGACGTGCTCGAAGCCGCTGTCTGTAGGTACACTGCCCGACCACGTGGTCGAATTGTTAGAGACCGCGGCGGTGCGCGGTGCCGTGTGTGAACCGCCTTACGATTAATATCGCCACCGACAAAAAGCATAACATAGTCCAATATCCATTTTATCTATAAAAAATTAGATCTTTTATTACTCGTCACTCAAAAATCAACTTCAAATCGTACTTCTATTCTTCGTGTCGATGATTTTGTGTACTCTGTACTCACTCATTCTAGCGAATAAATGATTCTTATTCTTATTCAATCACAATTCAGCCGAGTCAACAGCATTTGCACCCGTTTCTTATACAACGCTAAAATAGATAGTTTTTGAAATGGCAATCGAATGTTAATTATCTGAGATTATGAATTCATATTTGGAGGAGTTCGTGGATAAGTAATAACAGCCGCACGGGTCAATCCATCAGGTTAAGCTACGCTTACCGGCGTTGATCCGTGGATGGGTGACCATCTTAACATATCGAGAATCCTCCGTGCCTTGGAAAGCACGTTAAGCCGTTGGTCCCAGCTGGCATTTGTGGATCTTTGACAGTCGTTACGGGTCGTCAGAATCCCGAAAGTCTGACAACCAGTCTTGCCAACGGGTATCGTATTACCCAGTTACTGAGTTGTGGAGGTCAGATAGGCAGTCGCTCCCGTCCGCTGGAAGCCGACCCCAACGATTGATTGATTTTTATGAATTCATATTTGGCATTTTCCAGAAAACAAACTACGATCACCAATCGGTCTCAAGAAATAAAAGACAGCGCTGGTCAAGTACAAAGGCTTAATACAATGGAGCTTCTGTATACAACTATTTAGTGGCACTACGCCACGGGGTATGCAGAGTACGCCGTACGAAAATACGCTCTGTGGGGGGAATACGCGAATTTCACGTGAAATACGAGTTTCATTTCAGCAGTAACAGTTGTGGTTTTAGGCAGTACTAAATGTGAGTCGAGTTAAAATTAGATCTTATGCGTTCTCATCTAAGGCTTACATGGAGAATGTTAGATGGGTGATGGGTATAGAGTAACTCGTGGCTAAGTAATAACAGCCGCACGGGTCGATCCATCAGGTTTAGCTACGCTTGCCGGGGTTGGTTTGTTGATGGGTGACCATTTTTACATACTGAGACACCTCTGTGTCTCGGAAAGTACGTTAAGCCGTTGGTCCCGGCTGTCATTCCTGGATCTTTGACAGTCGTTACGGGTCGTCAGAAGCCCGAAACTCTGACAACCAGTCATACCAAGGGGTATCGTATTGCCCAATTACTGGGTTGTGGAGGTCAGATAGGCAGTCGCTATGTAAAATACTGGTATTCAGCTGCATCCGGTTAGACTGGAAGCCAACCCCAACATAGTTGGAAAAAGGCTAGGCAGATGATGATGTATGTATGTATGTTCATCTGTTCCCTCATAACTTCTTAAGTCCTTATCATAATTTGACAAATAAAGTATCGTTGGAAGCCACTTGATCGTCCGCTGATTATAGGCTATATAACCTCACATTAAATTGAATATAGCGTCTTCTGGAGGACAAAAGTCTTGAAACTTTTTTTTAATGATGCCGTGTTGGGTATCTAATGAAAGGGCTTAATTAGCACATTTCAAAAATATATATACTATACCCTATATATACTATATACTAATATTTTTAGTTGACTTTTTAGTCGTAGTTGGGTTTTAGTTTTATAACTTTTTTGCTAATCCGTCCCTTCCCTTTCTATCACTCGCTTTTGCCTTCCCAACGTGTCATAACTAGTCTCAACAAACATTTGCCTACCACCTACAGTACTGCCCATGCCCATTCAATATATCCATGACGACAATATACTCGAGTATGCTCACAAAACAAAACGGTATGCTATTGACAGTGAATTTGACCCAGTTTCGGACAAAGACCGTCGAATGCCAGCTCTATATGCATTATTGGAGGAATTTGTAAATAGCAGACGGTATTTAGGTTTGAATCTGAATAAATATTAGGGTAATTTTGCCCTTAACGACTGAGAAATATACACGAAATCCAATATAGATCACAAAGTCACAGTCAAAGTCAAATAATTTATTTCAAAACATAAAAGGCACTTTTGAACGTCAAAAAAAACAAAGAAATAGAACTGATTCTAGTTGCAGTCCAAAAGGTAGTTTTCGTATGGAGAAGAATGGGCAAGAAACTCCACCGTTACTCGTTTAAAAATGTTTTTAATTAATTACATATTATATGTGAAGACAATGCACCTAGAATAAGATTACTGTACCATAATAGGTAAAAAGAATTAAAAAATGGAGCAATAACAAATAAATTAATTGTTAGATACATGGTGCTCACATATTTACAAACATTTTAAAACTAAAGGATATCGATACAATAAGGGAAACCATTCTTAATCCATACTTCCATACTAATATTATACTTTATACTATTTATACTAATATTATAAATTCGAAAGTAACTCTGTCCGTCTGTCTGTTTGTTACCTTTTAACGCCTAAACCACTGAACGGATTTCTATAAAATTTGGCAAGGAGATAGATGGCATCCCGGGGAAGGACATAGGCTACTTTTTATCGGCATACCACGCGGGCGAAGCCGCGGGCGGAAGCTAGTCCATTATAAGATACAATAGACGCAGATAATATTTAGTAACCTATTCCGCTTAACTATCCTTCAAGAGTCATAAAAATCCTGTAAGAAATCGACATGTGTTTCACCTCTAGCTAGATTTAAATTGAAAGACTCGCCCATTGGATCAGATGTTTCCCATTAGAGGCTGTAAAAATCAATGAGGGGTGAAACAAGAATGGAAAAGGAGTTCTAAAAGCATTTGGAAATACATATCATTTCTTTGTATTTGTATTGGTATATTAAGGGTACAAACAATATTGATGGAAAATAGATGCTGATTTGTAAACTCACTCAAGTAAGCGCATACAATTCCAAAGCGAACTCATTTGTTTTTAAAGTAAATCATCGCGGATTCACAACGAGACACCGTTCGAATTTCGAATTGATGTTTATGAAGCTCAAAAAATAAAACCAATCAGATTCTCTTGTTTTTAGCCGTTTCGAAATAAAGCAATTCTATTGGTGACTTCGAAATCGTAGAATGTCTTCTGTTTGGTCATAGACAACTTAACGCAATTTGAACAACCTGTAACCAACTATCTGTTGTTTATCGTTCCCCTATGAATGTCAAGCAGACGAGGGTCACAATGACCCGCGCTTGTGACCCGCAATTTGTCAATGTCCATGGACATGTTGAAGTGACCCGCTGCGCTGGGAGATTACTCTTGGGCAACAATTCTTTGAGGACAACTACATAGGTTTTTTAATTAGTGGCCAAGTAACAACAGCCGCAAGGGTCGATCCATCAGGTTAAGCTACGCTTGCCGTGGTTGGTCCGTGGATGGGTGACCATCTTTACAGATGGTCACCCATCCACGGAAACCATACCGAAACTCCTCCGTGCCTCGGAAAGGACGTTAAGCCGTTGGTCCCCGTTGTCATTTGTGGATCTTTGACAGTCGTTACGAGTCGTCAGAAACCAGAAAGTCTGACAACCAGTCTTGACAAGGGGTATCATATTACCCAGTTACTGGGTTGTGGAGGTCTAATACGGAGTCGCTCCATGTAAAATATTGGTATCCAGTTGCATCCGGTTAGACTGGAAGCCGACCCCAATATAGTTGGGAAAAGGCTAGGCAGATTGTTTTTTTTTACTATTATAACTTCTGTTCTATATGTTTTTATTTATCTGATAGATAGTGTCTGTCCCAACGGGCCCTTATCCTATAAACATCATTTCGAAATTCGAACGGTGTCTCGTTGTGAATCCAGCTCAAAAACAAGTATCACAACTCAAACAAGACATAATCGTAACGAAAAACTGCGAAACAAAACATTGCCTCTCCTTCCCTAAACAAAGTTATGAAGTTTATGATACAGGCACACCCCCCTTGTTTGAGGGTGCGGCCCATTATCATTCCTTACCATTCCGTCAAGGTAGGGACAATATTGGCGGATTGAGGAAGAAAAAACCTACCTTTTGACAATTTGTTCTGTGTATTTGTTCTGTTTTGTCTGTTTGCCTGTTTCACCATTTCTTGCTGATGACGACTGAAATAAATCATAATCCAGCCTGTAATGTTCCCACTGCTGGGACACAGGCCTTCTCTCTGTGAGAGGGAGTGAGCCGTAATCCACCACGCGGGCCCAGTGCGGGTATCCAGCTGCATCCGGTATAAAATATAAAATACTGGTATAAAATACCGAGTATAAAATACTGGTATCCAGCTGCATCCGGTTAGACTGGAAGCCGATCCCAATATAGTTAGGAAAAGGCTAGGCAGATTGATTTTTTTTTAATATTCTCACTCTTGTTGTATATTTTTTAATTTATCTGGTAGACAGTGTGCGTTCAACGGGCCCTTATTCTATAAACATCATTTCGAAATTGGAACGGTGTCTCGTTGTGAATCCGCGATGATTTACTTTAAAAATAAATAAGTTCGCTTTCAAATTGTGTGCGCTCACTTGAGTGAGGTGAGCAGTGAACTTTACATATTATCAATATAGGATTTATTTGATATAGTGTTGCATTTTTATGACCAACATAACAATGTATTATTTTCACTTTACCTTATAAACCTCGTGAACTAACAAGAACATTAATCTTCATTGCTTCTCGGCTCAATGGTTAAAAACTACCATAGTAAATTCTAATCCCCCATAATAAACCCTTGGGTTTTCTGGTTCATCCCACTTTGTGGTCGCGGGAATGCGATATCCTTCGGGTAAATGATATTTGGATGTTCATCCAATAAACAAAATCAGCTTGTGTTATTTGATCCCTATAATTTCTTCCTAACTTATATAAAAATTCTTTCTAGAAATGTTTTCATACACGAAATATTTTAAGGGGTCATTGGACTCATCATTATGAACAACTTTCATTACATGGCCAACCCTGAAAACGCGAAAATAAAAAATCTGCTCCCTATATTTTGACGAGCTATGCGAACATAAATGTAGGGAAACAGCAGATTTTTTTTTTGCGCTATAAATACAATGAGTCCTTAAAATATTTTGTGTATGAAAAGGTACACCTTACACAGGGTGTTAGAGTAAACACCGTTATCCTTGAAACCAGTAGTTTGGTGTCATTTATAAAACGTAAAATCAATGGAAAACTACAACTTTTTTTTTTTCATTTTTACCACAAGTTTATTATTTTCACCCTTTCACCCTATGCGTTGGGACAAAGAACTTGCATCTAAAAACAAGTGGGAAATTCGGGACGTCACTTGACCGGCCGCGAGCGCGACCCCTCCCTCAGTCAGTCGGCTGTTTTGCTAGCGAGCACGGTGTCGGATAGAAACTTTTTAAAATATTTTAATAAAAATAACGTTATTATTTTGTTGTTACTCGGTCACTTATTTTTAATTTCTGGTCATGTTTACCCTGACATTTATATATATATAACTACGCTATTTTGAGAAAAGATAATGTCCTGTTGAAAGTATTAGCCAATCAACGAGATTTATAGTTGGTCTAACTACTCGGAGTAGTGCTGGCCCATTGGTAACGGCCCCAACTTACTATATTATAACTCCCTTATATCATAACATATCATAACTTCCTTATATTATTATTTAGGTATACTTCATTTCCAAAAAAACGTCTAAAATGTAAAATGTATCAAACTTGTTAGTTCGTTACCATCATCATCATTTCAGCCGTAAGATGTCCACTGATGGAAAAAGGCCTCCCCAAAGCCTCATAACATGGAACTGCTCATGTGCTACTCGCATTCAGTGGTCGCTTTTTTAATTTTAATTTTATTTAATTATTTATTTTATATTTATTTTAGTTATATAATACATGTCTTTACTTCATAAAGTCTAATACAAACTCTGCCAAAAAGCCACGACTTATCTTAGTCGACGTTCGTAAAAATATAATATTTACGAATGGAAACACTCGCTTTAATGAACGTTAAATACCGCCGCTTTGAAAAAGCTCCAAGTTTGTTTAGTGTTCTTACCTACCTAACTATGTAGGCGTGTCTATGGCACTCATTCAAGATATTTTTCAGCTTTCACACGATGACGACCATTGAGAATACAGCAAGTTTTCTTATAAATGTTGCTGCGTTTGACGCTAAGAGCGAGGCCCCATTAGTGCGTTGCGCTGCGTTGCGTCGTCGCTGCGTCGTTTTTCATACATTTTTTATGACATGCCCCATGTCCTAACCTCGCATTTAGTGATTAATATCACATTTTCTAAGTTCCGGTCACTTTTTAACTTAAAACAAGCGCGCCGCAGACGCAGGTGTGGCATACAATGGGTTGATCCGTTGCGACGACGCAACGCAACGCACTAATGGGGCATCACCCTAAGACTTACATAAAAAACTTAATTTTCTCAAACATGCTTGGAAATTCGAGCATTATTTTGACAACCTTTTTAGAGATAAATCGAAACCCACATTCGTTTTTTAATACCCTTTATTATATAACAGTTACATAAATAACTATTACAATTTTAGTGTGTTTGTTACGCGATTACTCCGACAATTATGAATTGATTTTTAACCCCCGACGGAAAAAGAGGGGTGTTATTAACCCCCGACGGAAAAAGAGTGGTGTTATAAGTTTAACGTGTGTATCTGTGTCTCTGTGTGTCTGTCTGCGCCATCGTAGCTGCCAAACAGCTGAACCGATTTTGATTTTTTTAGTTTTGTTTGAAAGGTGACTTGATCGAGAGTGTTCTTAGCTATGATTCAAGAAAATCGGTTCAGCCGTTGAAGATTATCAGCTCTTTTCTAGTTGATGAATGGATGTGAGCATCTTCCACAGGTCTAATCGATTGGAAATTTAGAATTCTCTTATTTCAATGATATGAAAAGAATATAGTAACCTTGAGCTGATGCTGCAGCATCACCTGGAATTTGCAGGATACCCAACTCCCTCACCAACTTACAGCAGAGGTATCGTGTTTGGACTCATTGGAAAGGTCTCAACAAATAGGTTACAGATAGATGGTGATCAGAGTCAGATGATGGAGTAGGAATGATAAATGAGACTAAATTAGTAATAAGCTTCAATGTAGCAAAAATACCTACAGCTATGCAGATTTCGGCGAGGTGCGTGTTGATCGTAGCGTTTCTACTAATAATATAATATAACCTTTAAAAAGCTGGAAATAAAAATTAAATTAAACATTTAAAAAACCCCCGACAAAAATAAAGCATCTAAAAAATAAAAAAATAATATTTAATGGCCCTTTAAGTTTAACATAAAAGTTGTAGGTAATATTTTGATCCAAGCGTCGTCGTGTCGGGGGACGCCTAATGAAAATAAGAAGTTAACAGCAGCTATCCTTTCTACAACAGCATACATTCATTATTCCTAGTATGTGTTGGCGTTTGTATTAGCCGTCCCCCGACACGACGACGCTTGGATCAAAATATTACCTACAACTTTTATGTTAAACTTAAAGGGCCATTAAATATTATTTTTTTTACTTTTTAGATGCTTTATTTTTGTCGGGGGTTTTTTTAATTTTTAATCATGATTTTTATTTTCTTTGGTAGGTCATGCTTCAGAAGTGGTTCCATATAAATTGTATTAACTTTGCTTGCGTAGTTTTGGAGTTAGCTTCAATAATACGTATTTTCCCACCACAACTATATGGACGATGTTTTATGTTCCCGTCACTGTTATTTACATAGCAGGTAGTAATATTCGAATTCGTGTGGGGTAGGTACCACAACTAAAAAGTGAAAAATAAAAACAAAACAAAGTTTACAAGTTTAACAAGTTTTCTTTTTACAAAAAGAAAACAACCGACTTCACAAAAAAACACTAAAAAAGTGAAAAATAACTTTAATTCGGTGGCAAAAAACGTCGAGAGGAGCTCGTGGCTAACTAATAACAGCCGCCATTTTCACATATCGAGACTCCTCCGTGCCTCGGAAAGCACGTTCAGCCGTTGGTCCCGACTGTCGTTTGTGGATCTTTGACAATCGTTACGGGTCGTCGGAAGCCCGGAAGTCTGACAACCAGTCTTGCTACTGTCATATTACCCAATTACTAGGTTGTGGAGGTCAGATAGGCTATCGCTCCATGTAAAATACTGGTATTCAGCTGTATCCGGTTAGACTGGAAGCCGACTCCTACTTGTTGGGAAAAGGCTATGCAGATTGGTGGCAAAAAACGAAAATTGAAAAGCAAAGACCCCGCCTTCCGATATTAAAGTTATTTTTCACTTTTTTAGTGTTTTTTGTGAATAAGGTTTTTTTTTTTTGTAAAACGTTTTTTATACATATTTATATTTAGTTTATTTGTATATTAATGGAATAATCGAACAAATGTCTCTCCATTTGATCAAAAATTAAACATTCAATACATAACTGTCACATGTGTGCGTACCAGGAGCACATATACGCTAGAAGAGTTGAGATAATCCTATATCTCAAATTAGTCCTCAGGCCGAGTACGCAGGCGAGCGTAAGAACCAATCGGAGGGTCAGTAAATTGAAAAATTCAATGTACGTGTCAAGGGATATTGGATTTGATGCGAACCTTAACTGGAATTTATGGACAAATCACATTTTTAAAATGGATTTTGTGAAATCAGGGCCTTTTACTCTATAATAAATGAATGTCTGATGGAAACTACACAGTGAAAAAGAGGATTTTGAACGGTTTAATTTAAAATGTATTTAATTGAAAAATAAATCCCCTTTTTATCTGACTACGGCGAAGCAAAAATGAGTGTTTGATTTTGATCGGTTGTAATATGTAAGTATGTATGCATGTATGTTGATCTATTCCCTCATAACTTCTAAACGACTTATCATAATTTGAAAAATAAGGTGTCCTTGGAAGCGTCTTGATCGTCTGCTAGTTAAAGGCTGTGTGACGACACATTAAATTGAATATAGCGCCCTCTAGAGGACATAAAGTCACGAACAATGTTTTTTTATTGCTGCTATGTTGGTTATCAAATTAAAGGGCTTAATTAGATTTAAATAAATATAATATAGTTACCCCAAAACAATTTAAATAAAAGTTAAAACACCAAAAAGTCTAAATTTAAAGTCCGGGTCACACGTGTTATAATGGTTTGGCATAAATCGTATGACTCCGGATTTTTATTTTTTCTGTCTGTGATTTTTTAGGTTTTAACTTTTATTTTTATTTCTTTACGTCTTTTTTGATGTGCCATATCCCAGTTACAGCCACCAAGTTTGATATAC
Source organism: Lithophane semibrunnea (assembly GCA_947363905.1). Lineage (NCBI taxonomy): Eukaryota > Metazoa > Arthropoda > Insecta > Lepidoptera > Noctuidae > Lithophane > Lithophane semibrunnea. The sequence continues at coordinate 5,956,598 of OX376213.1, read as the reverse complement.
CTAGCGCTCGGCACACACGTCGTTGGTCACAGTTCTAACCTAACCCATCTGGTCGGGGTGCCCCAGTTTAGTTATTGAGACCATTTTACTATAATACTGTGGCGGTATCTACATCGGCACATGCGAACTACGCATCAAAAACCTGACGTCACAAAAAAAACCGGGCGTCACATAAATCCTGCATCGCGCAATTAAAGTTTACCGTGCAGTGGACATGTATACGAGAACCCAACATCAATCGTTTGGCAGTTGCCCGCTAGACACAACACCCGTCTGGTCGGAGGATCCTCCCTTTTCTATGGTGGATGAGTAAACTTTACACACTGTTCCTCATGCTCCTAAAATACCAACTAAGATTATATTTTTACAGGGTTACAAAACGATACCAGAATACTAAAAGTAAATCATCGAGTAAAAAGGCGATCATCATTAAAAAAATCAAAAAGTTTTTAGGACCAAAAAAATTATACCATTTTGATGTGCAGAATAATTTGAAACTATAAGTAAGTACCCAGAGATATTAGTTCTTACAGGGACCAATGTCGTAAATTTTAGGGTAAAAAAATATTTTAATTTAAAAACTTAGTGCTTCAAACTTTAGATTTCATGCTATCATGATTTTATTTTATATTTCCTAGCCTAAGCTGTCCGACTCCTGGGCAAAGACCTGCCTCCACTCCTTCCATCTTTCGCAGGCTCGCGCGTCCTCTTTCCAGTTTTGTTTTTTTTTTTTGGTTCTAATTTTTTTTTAAATTACAAATAATTTAAAAGTCGAACAAAAAGAGCGTCGTCATTCTTTATAACTGGCTGGAAGAATTTCACGCAGAGCGAATCTCCTTAACTTTTTTCGTGGGTAACTCAATTTTATTTAGTTTAGTTAATCTACTTTACCTTTTTAACCTACATTTGAGCAGATGGGACAATCTAGTCTAGAAAATATATCGTTTTTAGGATTTCGTACCCGAAGGATGCCAAACGGAACCCTATCACCAAGTGGTGTGCTGTCGTGTGCGATGATGTATTTTTTTCAAACGTGATTTTTTTTGCCGTTTTTATAGGAACTCTTCGTGCGCGAGTCAGACTCGAACTTGGCTGGTTTTTTTTTACTCTTGCTGTACGAGAATAGCTCAAATCGTGATAAAAATATTAGTCAATCAGCCAATTTGGTAGCAGGGCTGACTGCACTGGGTGGAAAAACATTTTAACTATATTGTTACTCGTGAAAACTCTTTTACTTAGACAACGTCTATTTCCATATAAGAATGATCATCACCAAGCCTTTTCTCAACTATGTTGGGGTCGGCGTCCAGTCTAACCGGATACAGCTGAATACTAGTATTTTACATGGAGCGACTGCCTATCTGACCTCCACAACCCATTTACTGGGTAACGGGATACCACTTGGTAAGTTAAAAAATAAAATAACCTCTTGCAAAAAAGCTACATTGTCACAAACAACGTATTAATGTATTAAATACGCCGCTCGTCAAGGGAGGACCGGATGACGGAAAATGCCGAGCGGCTCCCGAAGTTAGCCGAAACAAAATCAATATAAATACACGTTCGTAACTTGTAGACTTTGTGTCTGTTTGTTACGTAGGGACGTGATCGTGTGACATAGTTGGGTGACAGGTTTTGGTTGGGTAACCAGATTAAGTAATAAAATACAGAAAAAAATATTCGCCATCCAACTGGTTGAGTAAAAGTATTTCCTTAGGAAAATAAAAAATCTGACGAAAACAAAGAAAGTATTTTTGCTATTGCAGTTCCGATTTCTCATTGCACAAATAAGACAGGCCACAAGTTTTTCTATCGAAACTGGGGAATTCGTGTTTAGGTCGGCGTTTTCTATCTGTTTACTATGAGAAGAAAGGCCGAAACAAACTCAGAGCTCTGTGCTCAGAGGTCACAGTCTCTTTTTAAGGTAATTTACTGAAAAGGCATGTATGTTCTGGGTCCGCATCTAATGCCGTGATCCGACGACCACGGACCGCCACGCACCGCGCACCACGAACTTCCGATGTCTGCGATACCCCGCACGTACTCATTCCCACGGTGCGTCGTGTGGGCTCGTCTGTGCCCGTCCGCATATGGCGCACTGTTGGAACACGGCATAAGACGTCCTCCCATCGTAGAGCTCACCTATTGCATCCAAAGAGAGCGAGTGAGGGAATTAAAAAAAACAGGATGAGACTTTAAAATCTTAATCTAAAAGCACAACCACAAAAGCGTTATCTTTTAGTAGAACTCTTTGTTATTTCTTCCGGGGTAGTATAGTATGTATTTCTGCCGCCGAGCAGAATTTCCATAATGAACGTTTATGAGTACCAGGCAAATGAAAAGATGGTTCTTTCACCGACTAACACCACACTATAGCCGTCCTCGTCCGTCATTTGGAAAACTTCGTCAAGTCTTCTCGTCACCACCCCGCACTGTTTGAAGACTAAGGTCTTCAACCAGTGCGTCATACCCGTTATGACATACGGTGCCGAAACGTGGACACTGACAGTCGGGCTGGTCCACAAATCCAAGGTCGCTCAGCGCGCTATGTAGTGGGCTAGGCTCGGAGTTTCTTTGACGGATGAAATCAGGAATGAAATTATCCGGAAAAGAACCGGAGTTACCGCCATAACTTGCAGAGTAAGCAGGCTGGAGTGGCAGTGGGCTGGCCATGTTTGTCGAAAGACCGATGGCCGGTGGAGCAGACGAGTCCTAGCGTGGAGACCGCGTATCAGCAAGCGTAGTGTGGGACGCCACCCAGCTAGGTGGACCGACGACCTTAAAAAGTTGGCTGGGACAGACTGGATGCGGAGGGCGGAGGACAGGGTGTCAAAACACCCACATAGGCCTCTGCCTATGTCCAGCAGTGGACTGCGATAGGCTGAGTTGATAGCCGTCCTCAGCACCAATTTCGCAAAGAGCTCCGAGAATCATTAAAACCTATTCTACATATTAAACTATAAACAAAAGCAAACACATGCATAATATCGTTCACCCTTTTAAGGGCCTAGCCTACCTCAGCTCAAATTCACTTTTTATCTCGCTCGCACCATACTACTTGCGGTCTGAGTGAGAGCGAGACGGACCGAGGTGCTGGCGGCTCCAAGCCTCGAATAGTTTAGGTAATTGCTTTTTACGGTGAATATAATGGTAATTTAAAAAAAAAATAAAAAAAGTATAAGACCTAGCTTTATATTTAGTTCAGTTATTATATTATATATGCAAAGTTTCATGATCAATTAGAAGTATTTTTTTAATACCAGCGGTATATAGGTAGTTTGGTTTAGATCGATATTTTTTTTACGTAATCATGTTTTCGTTAAACATAGGACCTAGCATCAATCCTCAACTTTAACATAATGTTTATTTCAAAATTAATGCTGCAGTATTTTTGGCATAACGGAGGATCATGCTAAGCAATTTGAGGTAGGGTAGGCCTTTAAAGGGTTTAAGTTATTAACGATCTTACAAGCTGACAGACTAACTTCGACTACAGACTAACTTTGAACTGCCTAAGTTAATATTCGTATGGTCTTTGGCAGAATTGGGATTGATTTATGCTTTTAGTCAAGGTAAAATAATGCTATGTGTGTGAGATTAATAAGTAGCATTATTTATAATTATGTAACTAGCTTCCGCCCGCGGCTTCACCCGCGTGGTATGTCGATAAAAATGTTCTTCCCCAGGATACCATCTATCTCCTTGCCAAATGTTGTAGAAATCCGTTCAGTGGTTTAGGCGTGAAAAGGTAATGTTTTCCTTCACCGTTTTGAGAGCAGTGTTGATGAAATAATTTTCACAAAATAAAGCCCCTGTCTGGGCTCGAACCCACGACCTACAACTCGTAAGTCGCTGACGTTACCACTGCTCTGTATTGCTATTCTGTAGCCAACTTACCGTGAAAACTTAGGTGAAGTGAGCGTTGAGTGAGCTGTCATTGTCATCGATACCTACTGATGCTAAGGCAGTGACAGTTCACTTCCAGCTAACTTCACCTAAGTTTTCACGGTGAGATTTTAACAGTATCAAGACTGGTCTCATCATCACTACATAGTATAAAACAAAGTCGCCTTCTCTGTCCCTATATCCCTATGTATGCTTAAATCTTTAAAACTACGCAACGGATTTTGATGCGGTTTTTGTTTATATGTATAATAACATCCATTAAATAGTGGAGTATCAGCATTGCACCCGTGCGAAGCCGGGGCGGGTCGCTAGTAATATATAAAGTAAACTCTTTCAAAGTCAAAATTTAGTCTATCTTTTATCACAAAGTGGAATTCATGAGCAGTTTGGGAGTTGAAAACCGTTTAGGGCGAAAACACACTTGTGATATTTTTTTGTACCTATAGTTGGCATAAACGTAGGTTCTCGAAACTTCTAACAGGTAAGAGACTGTTTCAAAATAAGCAGTACTAGCTTCTAGTATATCACCTCGCCAAGAAGGCGTAGACATATACAGGCTGTAAGGGTAAACACTCTTATCATTCAAACCATGGGTAGTTGACCTAAATATAAAAATAAATGACCGAACACAACAAAAAAAAAACGTCATTTTCATTAAAAGATTTTAAAAAGTTTCTATCGGACACCGTGCTCTCTAGCGAAACAGCTGACTGACTGAGGGAGGGGTCGCGCTCGCGGCCGGTCAGGTCACATCCCGCACCCCCCGCCCGTGTTGAGACGCAAGTTCATTGCCCTAGCGCATAAGGCAACGAACTTGCGTCTCTTGTGGTAAAATGTGGATTTAAAAAAAAGAAAAACAAAGTTGTAATTTTCCATTGATTTTACGTTCTATTAATGAAACCAAACCACTGGTTGCAAGGATAACGGTGTTTACCCTAACACCCTGTATATTTCTTTGTAAAAAAAAATATCGAAATATAAAAAAAACTTCCCTCCTAGGAGCCTTTCATGGCCCATGCCAAAATATGACGTCGCTGCCACTCTCAAAAATTTGTCAGACACTGCACCATACAGTTCAGTCATCGAGAGAATGCGTTCTTGACACCTGTCAGTTTCATACTAACGTTGTGTTTTGCGAATTCGATCCTTATTACTACTAGATTGTCCACCTGACAGGTGTCAGGCACGCATTCTCTCGGCGGCGAGACTGTAAGTCGTGTCACTAATATGCACCTACCCTTACAGAGGCAGCGAAGTAATATTTTTTATGAGACAAAGGCCCGTCTTGTTTAGAAGAAGTGTAAAGCATGGGCCATGAAAAGAGCGCGGGAAGTTTTTATTTTATTTCGAGATCATCTTTTTTACAAAGAAATATGTACGTTTTTGTCTACACATTGCCGGTTGTTCGACAATAAATGTAGTTTAAATGGACGGTTTTAAACGAGTTCGAAATAAATAATTTACATATTGAATAAATCCCACGGCGATAGGTGGCTGGCGACAATATGACGAGTTTCTATCATAGTTTTTTGTTGTTACGGGTCGTTAGAAAATCTGACAACCAGTCTTACTATGGGGTATTGTGTTACCCAGTAACTGGGTTATGGAGATAGTAGTCAGATATCTGGGTAGTCAGATAGGCAGTCGCTCCATGTAAGATACAGTTATTCAGCTGTGGTTAAACTGGAAGCCGACCCCAACATAGTTGGGAAAAGGCGAGGCAGATGATGATGATATCATAGTTTTCTGCCATAAATTTTGTTTTTTTTTTGACAAACGTGTCTCATTGTCAGTTATTATTATTATTTAGGGCTTGATTGATTTAGAAACTCTGCCTTCTTGATTTTTTCAGAGTGAAAATTAAACCTAGCTAAACACAAAAAAAAAAGTTAGGGAACCTTATAAATGTATACAACATTAACTTTTGTTTATGCTAAACCCGAAAAGGGGTCATTGTTCTCATCATTTTGAACAACTTCTTCTATGGAACCAACCGACCTTGACATCGCGAAAAAAAAATCAGCTGTTCCATTCATTTGTGTTCACTTAAATCGACAAAATGTAGGGAACAGCAGATTTTTTTTTGCGATTTCAATGTTGGTCCCATAGAAGAAGTTGTTCAAAATGATGAGTACAATGACCCCTTTTCGGGTTGAGCATAATAAAAAAATAATGATTGTATTTAAAACTTATTATTACTTTAATGTCTTTCTAGAGTCGATATTCAGTTCATGAAAATAAATGATTTTTTCAAGTTCTTTGTTTAAAGTAGATAAAAAAAATGGTCCATCCCCCTATGAAAAAGCCGTTTATCGTTTTTCACAAACACACTGACTATTACAATGACTATCCGTTACATAAAAGCACATCACCGATTCTCCCGACCACAGTCAGACCCATTTTTCACTTTCCAAAAACATTTTTGACTAAACAAATAACTGTTTCCATAGCAACAGTACCGACAAATATGTCTATCAATGTGCTAATATACAGTAATAAATTATCTGGTCCGTCACACAGCTTGCCTGTTTAATCGATCCTGTGGTGAGTGATATGTGGAGCTGTTTAGTCCCACATAATCCCGGCTGTACATACATTGAACAAAAGAGTCGTATTAAACCGTTTTTGCTTGTATAGCGCTCTGTAACGCTCACTTGGAACCTCACTCAAGTGAGCGCACACAATTCCAAAGCGAACTCAGTTGTTTTTAAAGTAAATCATCGCGAATTCACAACGAGACACCGTCCGAATTTCAAAGTTTGTAATGTTCTAAAAATATTACTTTTTTTTTTGTAGCCTATTTGTCCTGGGCAACTGACAAAATATTACTTACTTTGTTACAAACTAATTAGAGGAATCATCCGTAATTTTGAGGAGCTCGTGGCTAAGTAATAACATCCGCACGGGTCGGACCATCAGGTTAAGCTATGCTTGCCGGGGTTGGTCCGTGGATGACTGACCATAACCGAGACTCCTCCATGCTTCGGAAAGCACGTTAAGCAACGGCTTAACGTGCTTTCCGAGACACGGACAAATGACAGCCGGGGCCAACGGGCCCCGGCTGTCATTTGTGGATCTTTGACAGTCGTTACGGGTCGTCGGAAGCCCGAAAGTCTGACAACCAGTCTTGCTACTGTCATATTACCCAATTACTGGGTTATGGAGGTCAGATAGGCAACCGCTCCATGTAAAATACTGGTATTCAGCTGTATCCGGTTAGACTGGAAGCCGACTCCAACTTTTTGGGAAAAGGCTAGGCAGATAATTATCCGTAATTTCCTGTAAAAACTTTAACTTTAACAAAGACATTCTTAACTATTTTCTTACGTAGCTATACGTAACATCGCCTCACCGTCTCCAGTGGGTATTGATTACTTAATCCTGAGTAAGAACACAGTCTTCAGCTCGATTGACATTGAGACACTGATTAATCCTAGATAAAGCTTAGTACTACGACTGTCTACCTATAAAGTCCTTCTCATAGCAGCTTTTTAGGGTTCCGTAGTGAACAAGGAACCCTTATAGTCTGGCCATGTCTGACAGACAGTCAGACAGACGGACGTCTGCCTGACTGTCCGCGGCATAGCTCATAGATTGTTGGTACTAGAACGCTGTAATTTGGTACGGGTATACATTATAAATCACACCGACAAAGTGGTAAAATAAAATCATGAAAAAAAAAGTTGTAATTAAAATAATTAAAATTAAAAAAAAAATGTTATAATTAAAATAATTTACACAAAGTAAAGCGCCTGTCTGGGTTCGAACCTACGACCTACAAATCGTAAGTCGCGGCCATTAACACTGGGCCACCACTGCTCTCACCAAAATAATAATTATTCAAAGTTCACAAAAAGAGGCGCTTTCATTATATTAGAGTGTCTAATAATATTTTTAGGATAGCAAAATGGTAATTATTTGAGGTTCAATTAAATACCAAAAAAAGCAGATGTTCCATTCATTTTGTCGATTTAAATGAACACAAATGTATGGAACAGCAGATTTTTTTTTTAGCGATTTCAAGGTTTGTCCCATAGAAAAAGTTGTTCAAAATGATGAGTACAATGACCCCATTTCGGGTTGAGCATAATCAAAAACATTACCCTCCTTCTAGGGCAGTCAGGTAAAAAATAATGTTGTATATGTTTGAATTAATTTCAACACTAAATCTCAACAATGTATGCCACATTTAGCACACTCGCGACTGATTAACGGCTTTATTGAATTGTCCGTTCACTAATTTATGACACTTCAGCTCAGTGAGCTGCTTGCATCTGATTGGTTTATTGACTGATCTAGTAATTTATGGTTTAGTTAATCATAATGAATTATCGGCGTGTATTAAATTCAGTGAGAGGAAATATTTAAAAACTCCAATCAATCTGCCTTTTCCCAACTACGTTGGAGTCGGCTTCAAGTCTAGCCGGGTGCAGCTGAATATCAGTATGAGGAACAGGGTGTAAAGTTCACTCATACTATACAGGGTGTAAGGGTAAACACCGTTGTTACTCAAACAGTGGGTAGTTGACTTAAATATAAAAATATTTTTTTTTTTTTTTAGAAAAACATTGCCCCACACTAAGAATTTCTTCTTGTATCGTGGGTGCGTTTACAAACATAGAAACTCACATACACTAAATGACCGAGTAACAACAAAAAAAAAACATTACCCTCCTTCTGGGGCAGTCGGGTAAAAACGTTATTTTCATTAAAGGATTTTAAAAAGATTCTATCCGACACCGTGCTCGCTATCGAAACAGCTGACTGACTGAGGGAGGGGTCGCGCTCGCGGCCGGCAACTACCCATGGTTTGAGTGACAACTGTGTTTACCCTTACACCCTGTATATAGTTTTAATAGGTTTAAATATTTATTCCACAACTTTAGTTATTGCAAGTATCACTGTTTGTCGCTGCATCACCCAACATTAAGTCTGCCTCTGTACATGTGTGTGCTTAAAGTATTAAATAAATAAATGAGACTCGCACGGACCAGGGAAGCTTGACACAAAAGGGAGGAGGTAATAAAGGGTGTTTTATTTTAGATGTATACAGCACTTCAAAATGAAATAAAACACCGAGAAATTATTTTCATTATCATGGTATTGGTTTTATTTAAAACATATTCTTATGCCATTAGTGCTTAAAAATTATTTCGGGTATATGGGCGCCACGGCTGGCTGAATGAAGCGTAATCGGGAAGTCCAATTCTGGGGCCGTATATCGGCAATAACGCGGCAAATATTGGCTTCCAAGTTGTCCATCGTCTGTGGTTTATCTGACTTGACTTCACATATCCCCAAATAAAGTAATCCATAGGTATGAGATCACACGATCGTGGAGGCCAGCTCACAGGTCTATTTCTGAAGTCTATCCATTGTGAAATGACAAAACGTACTGACCACAAATATACCGCCAACTGTCATATTGACAATCACTAGAAACAGTGATGCCATTTTAAAAACCAAACCTCTAAAAAAACACCCGTTACTACAGTGGTGGGTGGAATACGGCTGCCAATGATGATGATGAAGAATACCCCACACTCCCCGGTCTTATCACGGAAGGTCAGGCGCCTCTTGAAGTTATAATTGGGCAAAGTACAGGGTGTTAGGGTAAACACCGTTGTCCTTAAAACCAGTGGTTTGGTGTCATTTATAGAACGTAAAATCAATGGAAAATTACGACTTTTGTTTCATTACTTTTTACCACTACAGTATTTCACCCTTTCACCTATGCGCTAGGGCAACGAACTTGCGTCTCAACACAGGTGAGGGGTGCGGGGCATGACCTGAGCGGCCGTGAGCGCGACCAGTCTCTCAGTCAGTCAGCTGTTTCGCTAGCGAGCACGGTGTCGCATAGAAACTTTTTAAAATCTTTTAATGAAATATCGTTTTTTTTTGTTGTTACTCGGTCATTTATTTTTATATTTAAGTCAACTACCCATGGTTTGAATGACAAGAGTGTTTACCCTTACACCCTGTATAATTTCTACTCCATTACCAGATCATTCCTATACGTTACGAATGTTAACGTATTTTGGTGTTTTCCGGCGTCAGATGAACATATTTCACGGCTCATACCGACTGATAGCCGAGGCAACAACTCATGACGTCATACGTCCGCTCAATGATTTATATTACAAATGTTTCTGTTATTTTGTGTTTATTTTCTCAGGTTTTTGGTTTAATGATAGCGAGCATAAAGGCGTAGATTTTTTAACCTACTTCTAAAAGGAGGAGGTTATCAATTCGGATGTTTTTTTAATATTTATTCGGGCATAACTCCGTCATATATAACATTATTTTTTTGTTTATGCTAAACCCGAAAAGGGGTCATTGTACTCATCATTTTGAACAACTTTTTCTATTGGACCAACCTCGAAATCACGAAAAAAAATCAGCTGTTCCATACGTTTGTGTTCACTTAAATCGACAAAATGTATGGAACAGCTGATTTTTTTTCTCTTTAGACATCTTTATCTCAGACAGATTTGCAAAATATTTTTTTTGTTTGACAAAAAAAAAAAAAAGTATACCCACTTTCGAGATGGTCCCATTGTGGTCAGGATCTGATGATGGGATCCTGGAGAAATCGAGGGAACTCTTCAAATATTATACCTATAGCGATGCGGGTATTTTTTATAGTAACTCGTGCAGTTGCTCTCGAAAAGCACCATTTGGTGAAGTGGAACTGATGAAGAAGACCACAGGTGATGGCCACAGGAACTACTCAATTAAGTATTTCATGTGTTGCGATTCGATTACTTTAATATGGTTCCCAAGCAATTTATGCTCGTCACAATTTACATGGTGAAGTGGAGCTGATGGTGAAGTAACAGAAGAACTCCTCAACGATTAACGTCCCTGCATCGGGAAAAACAATATTTTGTAAAAGGTGATTAGCAGTTGGAATTAGGCTATTGTAACTTAGATACATTTCAAACCCACTAAAAAGCGATAAATAAAAAATTTGGACAGGGGCCTACCAACACCGCTTACAGCAGTATTATTTTAATATTATTTCAGTGTGGGAAAGAAATGAAGCTCTACAGGACGTATAGCTCCATCTCTTTCCCCCACGAAGTAAGATTAAAATGATACTAAGCCAGGTATAAAATGATGTGTGTGAAGTGTCACTACTAACTGCTAACATTTCCATATTCTGACCCAGAAATCCTGATATATACCCTTATGATATAAAGGTAACATTTCATTAAAGCAATAAAAATGTCCACGTCCACCAATGATTTGTATGCGTACCGACGTCGCTGTTACGCAACAGTCGAAACAAACATTTAGTAAAATATAAATAAATTGAATACAAAAGGCTTTTTGTCCAATTAGGATTATATTTTTGTTTTCCCAAATTGAGGTATGTGTTAATTAAAAACGGGGTAAACAAAAAACGTCTATTTTTATTTAAAAAAGCCAATGTGGGTTATCAGAAAATATGATATTGAAATTGTTGAAAAAGAGTTACCATAGAGTACCTATTTTATTTGCTCCAACCTACACAGGAATTTATATTTTGGAATTTGCTACACAATTAACTGAGAAATAATGTTAATTCTAATCATAACATATACTTAATATAATATAATATACATAATTTATTATATAAGGAGCAGCTCAAGGCTAAGTAATAACAGCCGCACGGGTCGATATATCAGGTTAAGCTACGCTTGCCGGGGTTGGTCTGTGGATGGGTGATCAATTGACCATCTTTACATACACTCCTCCGTGCCTCGGAAAGCACGTTAAGCCGTTGGTCCCGGCTGTCATTTGTTGACAGTCGTTATGGTCGTCAGAAGCCCGAAAGTCTGACAACCAGTCTTACCAAGGGGTATCGTATTACCCAGTTACTGGGTCGTGGAGGTCAGACGGGTAGTCGCTCCATGTAAAATACTGGTATTCAGCTGCATCCGGTTAGACTGGAAGCCGACCCCAACATAGTTGGGAAAAGGCTAGGCAGATGACTTAGTTTATTTTTTTTTTTAAATTTACATATTTAATAATCATATGTTTTTATATACAATCTAACACTAAAATTATATACAAAGCGAAATAAAAATTATTATAGAAAGTAAGGCTCATAGGGCGTCAAAAAATTCTTCCGCATCGCTGTCAGTGGGAAAAGTGCCCAAAAGGCTGGCAGCATTGCCACGTTGGATGGCAATGCTGATTTTTGACCTAGAAATTGACCAGCCCTCTGGTCACGTGAAGAGTCGACCAACCGCTTGGCGATGTCCCGAAATACTGGATGAGCACTCGGACCCCACGGCCCTAGTGTTTCAACCCCAAACGGCTCAAAAATATAGCTACCAATAAGGTTGTTATATTTGCGCCGTTTGAGGTTTTCTGCACCTGCAGCAGCCGCCCCAGCACAGCCCGCCGTGCTAGGAAGATGGGATGGCGCGAGGGTGTCGACACAGGTTGCATCCCACACCAAAGGCCTACCCAACTTCCAAGGCATTATGGTGAGTCGCGTACCAAGCCATTGGGTTCTAAAACAGCTGGCACCCCGGCGGAGACAAGAGCCCGACGGATGATGTCATTAATGCTTGCGTGCCGTGCCAACCGACCAGCGCTCTTGCTGCAGGAAAGGCCATGGTGTCCGAGGCGGTCGACTGCTTCACCGCACTGACAGCGATGTGGGGCCCCACAAGGAGCGCCCAAACGCAGACTTATAGCGAGTCGGAAAGTGGTATCACCCAGCATAGTGCCTATGTTGGGTGACGGTAGCGCCTGAAGCCAGAGGCCCGACTCCCATTCCCCCACAGCCAGTAGGCGGGCACGCTCAGAGGTTATTCCGTACCAACCTGCAGAGCGGCTCATCCCACTGTCTCTGGGAGAACGGGTTCTCGGGCTGCTCCGTATCCGGACAGGCCACTTTCCAGGCGTTCATTGCATCAGTCAAACACGGCACTTCAAAGTCAACCTGAGAAGCAGTTAAGATAATATATATTTTTTTTTTTTTTTTTTTTTTTTTAAAAACGTTGCCCCACACTAAGAATTTCTTCCTGTATCGTGGGTGCGTTTACAAACATAGAAACTCACATACACTAACACCCAGACCCGGAACAACTACTTGCAGATCATACAAATATTTGTTCCGTGCGGGGATCGAACCCGCGACACGTTGCGCAGCAGTCCATAGCTGAGCCACTGCGCCAACCGTGCCGTCGCAAATATAATAATATATCTTAACTATCTTAATTAATAAAGAAACAACTAATATAGTGAGTTTGCTTGGTACGCTTTCACGCTGCAACAGCTGGACGGATTAGGATGAAATGACGACGGCACAGGTGTCGACCATTGCCTGGATAAGGACAGACGATATCTTTTTATCCTGATAGACTCATGCGGGTGACACCGCGGAGCGCAGCTATACAGTGGACTATATTTTCTAGCTTAGAAAGTGAACTGTCAAAACTGTTTCCTAACTATTAGGTAACAGCTCACTTCCTCATAGGTTTTCAAGGTAAGATTTTTAACGGAATAGACTGTAATCATATTTTACCGTACCAAAGTCAAAACAAATTAATCTGCCTAGCCTTTTCCCAACTATATTGGGGTCGGCTTCCAGTCTAACTGGATGCAGTTGAATACCAATATTTTATATGAAGCGACTGCCTATCTGACCTCCACAACCCAGTAACTGGGTAATACGATACCCCTTGGTAAGACTGGTTGTCAGACTTTCGGGCTTCTGATGACCCGTAACGACTGTCTAAGATCAACGAATAACAGCCGGGACCAACGGCTTAACGTGCTTTCCGAGATATGGAGGAGTCTCGATATGTAAAGATGGTCACCCATCCGGGGACCGCCAGGGTTGATCCGTACCAACCCCGGCAAGCGTAGCTTAACCTGACGGATCGACCCGTGCGGCTGTTATTACTTAGCCACGAGCTGCTCACAGAAGTCAAAGCCATTGCCATTTAAAGCAACGACTAACTTAGCCCAGATGACAGGCAAACTAAGTCAATATTTCATAACCAAAGGCAAACTCTAACTGTTATTGTAAATTAGATGAAAATTATCTTTGAGAAACAGGTAATAACGACAAAAGGAAATAGTGGTGTACGTTAATCCGATTCGGATATCCAGTGGATTATCCGAATTCCCGAGAACCAAAACGGATTTATGCTTAGCTTTTCTGGATTAGGAGATTTTTGTACCGTGTAAATGTATTAGGGGAAGTACCTAATGTATATAAAATACGTTCGTTTTTTTACGATGTTTGAAAGGAGCTTCTTTACGTTGTAATTTTAGTTTGAGGTTTGCGCATTGCGTCTTTTTGCGTACATGAATTTAGACATCGTTGTGGTCGTAAACTGCATCGGTACCAATTTAATAGAATATTAAATAACTGCGTGCAATATTGGTGACCAACATTTTGTAAGCAGTAGTGCTCATGGTTTAGCAGTGCTAGGTCTGTTTAAAGAAATCTCCAAACGCCTGATTGTCATGGGTATGTCCAGTCGGCAATATCAATCTGCCTAGCCTTTTCCCGACTATAATACCATGGAGCGACTGCCTATCTGACCTCCACAACCCAGAAACTAGGTAATACGATCCCCTTGTTAAGACTGGTTGTCAGACTTTCGGGCTTCTGACGATCCGTAACGACTGTCAAAGATCCACAAATGACAGCCGGGACCAACGGCTTAACGTGCTTTCCGAGGCACGGAGGAGCTCGATATGTAAAGATATTCACCCATCCACGGACCAGACCCGGCAAGCGAAGCTTAACCTGATGGATCGACCCGTGCGGCTGTTATTACTTAGCCACGAGCTCCTCATATAGTCGACAATAATGTGGATGAATTTTTCGACGATATAATTTAATTTACTAATATTTTTAGTTAAGTTAGGATATTATATTGAAGATACTTTTAGCAGTGGTTGTATTTTAAAGTTCAGTAACATTTATTGATTGCATTGTATCTTATATCTTTTTTAAAATAAATATGACGCTTGATTTGTTAATTGCATTGTATCTTGTGGCTTAAGCAGAGGTGTATCTATAGTACACCCACATTTCGCCCGTTATATTTAAGTCCCATGTAAGAGGGGACGAGCCTATTGCCATCAACTAGTCACAAATCCAGATTACGGGCTGCTACTGAGAAATTCCAGATAGAAGCACCCAATAACACTTTGCCCGACCCGGGAATTGAACCCAAGACTTCGTGCTCAGCAGTAGCGCTTGTGACCACTAGACCGATGAAGGAGTCTATTTTAAACCTCGCCCATAAATCACTATAGACAAGATTTGGCAAGATATTTCGAAGTACAATAACGACAATCTCTGAAATAGACACTATCAACCCAGCTTAGATTTCTCATTAAACAAACGAGACCACATTCCTCGGATCAGTATCCGACTTCAACGGATACGATTCCCATCACAGACATTTTTTTAAATCCTAGCAAATCTCAACATCCTATTTTAGCGTCCATATCCGTATTTCGAAGTCGATATCCGCGGCTTTGGAAGCTTATATCCGCTAAAGCACATCACTATTGCTAACAATGCAAGATAATCGCGTTAACGAGTGTTGGTTCCTAAAGGGAGGAGGGGGGGAGAAAGCAGTTATTTTCTCATCTCCCTTTTATAGTTCCTCTTTTGTTTTTTTGTTTTGAGAGATTGTTCTTGTTTACGTCATTTAGAAATTGTTCACGCGGATATTTGAGTTGGTTTCGGATACAAATCGCTTTGTTTACACTACTCGGGCGCTATGAAGCTATGTTGATTATCATTAAATATCACGGGACGTTTGAGTCTAAATTTGTGCCCAGTTAATGTCAATAGACTCGTCCCGTTACGTGGAATAAAATGAAACAAAAGTGAAGAATTAATTCATTAGTGAACCGATCCAAAGTTGTTGGATTTTGGAACTCAAAATCTTTCTCTCTCTCTCTCTCGCTCTCTTGTCTCTTTCTCTCTCTCTTTCTCTCTCGTTCTCTTTCTCTTTCTCTCTCGCTCTCTTTCTCTTTCTTTCTCTCTCTCTCTCGCTCTCTGTCTCTTTCTCTCCCTCTTTCTCTCTCCCTCTCTCTCGCTGTCTCTCTCTCTTTCTCTCTTTCTTACTCTCGCTATCTTTCTCTCTCGCTCTCTTTCTCTGTCTCACTCGCTCTCTTTCTCTTACTCTCTCGCTCTCTCCCTCTCTTTCTCTCTCTCATGAGACATTTTAACTTCGCCTCTGACGTCGTCTTTCTCTCTCGCTCTCTCTTTTTCTCTCTCTCCCTCTCTCTCTTACTCTCGCTATCTTTCTCTCGCCCTTTTCTCTTTCTCTTTCTCTCTCTCGCTGTCTCTCTCTCCCTCTCTCTTTCTCTTTCGCTCTCTCTCGCTCTCTCTCTCTCATACTCTCGGTCTCTCTCTCTCTTTCTCTCTCGCTATCTTTCTCTCTCGCTCTCTTTCTCACTCGCTCTCTTTCTCTTACTCGCTCTCTCTCTTTTTCTCTATCGTTCTCTTTCTCTCTCGCTCTCTTTCTCTTTCTCTCTTGCTCTCTCTCTCTCGCTCTCTGTCTCTATCTCTATCTCTTTCTCCCTCACTCTCTCGCTCTCTCGATCTCTCTCTTTCTCTCTCGCTCTCTCTCCCTCTTTCTCTCTCGCTATCTCTCTCTCTCCCTCTTTCTCTCTCGCTATCTCTCTCTCTCCCTCTTTCTCTCTCGCTATCTCTCTCTCTCCCTCTTTCTCTCTCGCTGTCTAACTCTCTCTCTTTTTCTCTTTTAGCTTCGCCTCTGTCGTCTTCTTTTACACTACTCGGGCTTTACGAAGCTATTTTGATTATCATTAAATATCACGGGATGTTTGAGTCTAAATTTGTGCCCAGTTAATGTCAATAGACTCGTCCCGTTACGTGGAATAAAATAAAACAAAAGTGAAGAATTAATTCATTAGTGAACCGACTCAAAATCTTTCAATCAATCTGCCTAGCTGACCTCCACAACTCAGTAACTGGGCAATACGATACCCCTTGGTAAGCCTGGTTGTCAGATTTTCGGGCTTCTGATGACCCATAACGACTGTCAAAGATCCACAAATGACAGTCAGGACCAACGGCTTAACGTGCTTTCCGAGGCACGGAGGTCTATAATATCTATAGGAGTTCTTTTGCTTCAGTTCCAATTTTGATTTTATATTTTGCTCATAAAATGTTTAAAAAACTGAAGAAAGTTTTGACTTTTATTGCTAACTGTATCTCCTAGTAATTATAGATCTCTCCCTCTTTCTCTCTCGCTCTCTCTCGCTGTCTGTCTCTCTTTCTCCTCTCTCTTACTCTCGCTATCTTTCTCTCTCGCTCTCTTTCTCTTTCTCACTCGCTCTCTTTCTCTTACTCTCTTGCTCTCTCTCTCTCTTTCTCTCTCGCTATCTTTCTCTCTCGCTCTCTTTCTCTCTCGCTCTCTTTCTCTCTCTCTCTCTCTTTCTCCTCTCTCTTACTCTCGCTATCTTTCTCTCTCGCTCTCTTTCTCTTTCTCACTCGCTCTCTTTCTCTTACTCTCTCGCTCTCTCTCTCTCTTTCTCTCTCGCTATCTTTCTCTCTCGCTCTCTTTCTCTCTCGCTCTGTTTCTCTTTCTCTCTCTCTCTCTTTCTCTCTCTCTTACCCTCTTTCTCTTTCTCTCTCGCTTTCTCTCTCGCTCTCTGTCTCTTTCTCTATTTCTTTCTCTCTTTCTCTCTCTCTCTCTCAATCTCTCTTTCTTTCTCTCTCGCTCTCTCTCTCTCTCCCTCTTTCTCTCTCGCTATCTCTCACTCTCCCACTTTCTCTCTCGCTATCTCTCTCTCTCTCCTTCTTTCTCTCTCGCTGTCTATCTCTCTCTCTCTTTTTCTCTTTTAGCTTCGCCTCCTTCGTCGTCTTTTACACTACTCGGGCTTTACGAAGCTATTTTGATTATCATTAAATATCACGGGATGTTTGAGTCTAAATCTAAATCTTGTGCCCAGTTAATGTCAATAGACTCGTCCCGTTACGTGGAATAAAATGAAACAAAAGTGAAGAATTAATTCATTAGTGAACCGACTCAAAATCTTTCAATCAATCTGCCTAGCTGACCTCCACAACCCAGTAACTGGGCAATACGAAACCCCTCGGTAAGCATGGTTGTCAGATTTTCGGGCTTCTGATGACCCATAACGACTGTCAAAGATCCACAAATGACAGTCAGGACCAACGGCTTAACTTGCTTTCCGGAGCACGGAGGTCTATAATATCTATAGGAGTTCTTTTGCTTCAGTTCCAATTTTGATTTCATACAGCGTGTAAGGAACAGCCCTCCGCAGACTATGGACTGAATTCAGTATAACATACCAAGTAGACTGGTACATGAAATTATTTCAGGAACGTTATGGGAATCCAATTAACCTGATTTGTTTTATTACCTCACACGCAATGTATCGTTACGGTGGCAAAACGCACGCGGCGATCGGCAGCGCAGCGAGCCTTCAGTCGCGCACCGCACTCCCCGCTTTGGGGAGAGCGTGCTCGCACCACGTGATTCAAAATCACGTGGTGCGACTAGCCCAGTACCTATTTCGTCAACTCGTCCTACATGCCTACGGCCCATTTAGGAAGTTTTTTTGATTTTCTGCAAGTCGTTTTAGATGGGCCGTAGGCATGTAGGACGAGTTGACGAATTACCCAACTAGCGATAGCGACCAATTCAGCAGATAGCCGCGTGACGTACAAATAAAGAATACAAGCCGTGAAAGGTTCACAAAGTCCTTCCGCGGGCGAGGGGCGATGCCCCGACCTCGATCCCCACGGGCCCTGACGGCGCATCGCGATATCCGAGTGTGCAGTAAAGAACATGTCACAACGTTCACAGATTAAAAAAAAAAGTTAATTTAATCCTACCTTAGAATCGCTCCGGGCTAAGTCTAAAATTCTTTCTTGAGTTTCACCGCGAAGTGGTGGCGCCTTCCTGATTGGGAACTATGGGCCGATTTTCTAGTAAACGTTGATAGGCATTGGTAATTAACCGAGCGTCTGATGGATGCCGACGGTCAGGATACCTATCAATGTACAGTCGGAGCGCTTGCCTAGCATTTCCCTGAGCTTCCCCGTAACACATTATCATCTGTCCATACTCAAGAGCACTAAATAAAACCATTTCGAACACTAAAACACCACAAAAAACAAATCCAAAATCGTACACTAACGAAGACGAGCGTAAGCGTAACTTCACAACGCGACTGCGCGAGCGAACCTTACCGACATGTGCTCGCGGCTCAACAACAGCGACACTGCCGCACGGCGCCGCAAACCAAATGCTGTTGCCAACTAAAATAAACATTTTGCACGAGTTTTTGCACGAAATTTTGTGCAATGCTTTAATAAATTAGGTACGTGTCACGAATACTTAACACATTATGTGCCTTTTTCCTTTAGAAATTAATTGCACAAAAAGATTTCCTATTATCAATAACGGAGTTTTAGGTTTAAGGTGAATCATGTTAGTTCTAACATCTTCGTTCACAAATTGAGGTTTTATAAGTTTGCAATACTGTCCGATTGTGGAAACGCCGACCATCCGAGCGAAAGGGACGCAGCTATACACAAATCGGAGCGTCTGTTTGGAGAAGTTTGGGAATAGTACCTACGCGCTTAGTCCGGTGAACTCTGTAGCTAGGCAGAAAGTGAACAGCTGATTTCATGCGTCGTTCATTAGAGCATTTCAACATCCTTTGCTGTTTTTTTTATTTTAGCTGATTTGTTTACATAAATGGAGTGCTACGTACAGAGAATGTAATTTAACATTAAAATAAAGGAATAGTAACTGAAAAACCGATAAAAAAAATGAAAATTTTCCTGAGAAAATTTCCAGTGGAATATGATTCAAAATAAGGAGCTGAATGCTCCCTGTTAATTTATTGAGGGCTGTCCCTTACACGCTGTATTTTGCTCATAAAATGTTTAAAAACTGAAGAAAGTTTTGACTTTTGTTGCTAACCGTATCTCCTAGCAATTATAGATCTCTCCCTCTTTCTCTCTCGCTCTCTCTCGCTGTCTCTCTCTCTTTCTCTCTCTCTTACTCTCGCTATCTTTCTCTCTCGCTCTCTTTCTCTTTCTCTTTCTCTCTCTCTTTATTTTACTCTCTCTCTCTCTGTTTCTCTCTCTCTCTTTCTCTCTCGCTCTCTCTCGATCTCTCTCTCTTTCTCTCTCGCTCTCTCTCGATCTCTCTCTCTTTCTCTCTCGCTCTCTCTCTCTCCCTCTTTCTCTCTCGCTATCTCTCTCTCTCTCCCTCTTTCTCTCTTTTTCTCTTTTAGCTTCGCCTCTGTCGTCGTCTTTTACACTACTCGGGCTTTATGAAGCTATTTTGATTATCATTAAATATCACGGGATGTTTGAGTCTAAATTTGTGCCCAGTTAATGTCAATAGACTCGTCCCCTGTTACGTGGAATAAAATGAAACAAAAGTGAAGAATTAATTCATTAGTGAACCGACTCAAAATCTTTCAATCAATCTGCCTAGCTGACCTCCACAACCCAGTAACTGGGCAATACGATACCCCTTGGTAAGCCTGGTTGTCACATTTTCGGGCTTCTGATGACCCATAACGTCTGTCAAAGATCCACAAATGACAGTCAGGACCAACGGCTTAACGTGCTCTCCGAGGCACGGAGGTCTATAATATCTATAGGAGTTCTTTTGCTTCAGTTCCAATTTTGATTTTATATTTTGCTCATAAAATGTTTAAAAAACTGAAGAAAGTTTTGACTTTTGTTGCTAACCGTATCTCCTAGTAATTATAGATCTCTCCCTCTTTCTCTCTCGCCCTTTCTCGCTGTCTCTCTCTCTTACTCTCGCTATCTTTCTCTCTCACTCTCTTTCTCTTTCTCACTCGCTTTCTTTCTCTTACTCTCTCGCTCTCTCTCTCCCTTTCTCTCTCGCTCTCTTTCTCTTTCTCTCTCGCTCTTTCTCTTTCTCTCTCTCTCTTTCTCTCTCTCTCTCTTTCTCTTTCTCTCTCACTCTTTCTCTCTCGCTCTCTTTCTCTCACTCTCTTTCTCTTTCTCTCTCACTCTCTCTTTCTCTCTCTCTCTTTCTCTCTCTCTTTCTCTCTCGCTCTCTCTCTCTCTCGTTCTCTTTCTCTCTTTCTCTTTGTTTCTGTTTAAAAAACTGAAGAAAGTTTTGACTTTTGTTGCTAACTGTATCTCCTAGTAATTATAGATCTCTCCCTCTTTCTCTCTCGCTCTCTCTCGCTGTCTCTCTCTCTTTCTCCTCTCTCTTACTCTCGCTATCTTTCTCTCTCGCTCTCTTTCTCTTACTCTCTCTTTCTCTTTCTCTCTCGCTCTCTCTCTCTCTCTTCCTCTATCTCTCTCGTTATCTCTCTCTCTCCCACATTCTCTCTCGCTATCTTTCTCTCTCCCTCTTTCTCTCTCGCTGTCTATCTCTCTCTCTTTTTTTCTGTTTTAGCTTCGCCTCTGTCGTCGTCTTTTACACGACTCGGGCTTTATGAAGCTATGTTGATTATCTTTAAATATCATGGGATGTTTGAGTCTAAATTTGTGCCCAGTTAATGTCAATAGACTCGTCCCCTGTTACGTGGAATAAAATGAAACAAAAGTGAAGAACCTTTGAAGCTGCGGGCTATCGAAACTTAGTTATGGGCTCCGGGAGCGGACCCCCCACCCCTGCCGAGCGGCGGGCGCGCGGCGCGCCAGCGCTCGCACAAAAACATAAACACTTGAGAAATACTAAACGCACTTCATTATCGTTAATTGGTTTGGGTTCTTGAATAAATAGACCACATACTTATGTATAAACAATAAGCGGGTAACTAAAATAGAACTTACAAATAGAGAATGTTACGTAGTGGGCTTTGTTTTTTGTTTTGACCGTATCTCTAAAACTACTGGATCGATTTTTATGAAACTTTCGCAGGTTTTATTATAAATACGTAAGTAATCTAACAACAATAAGAGATTATGACATTAACAGAAAAACATAAACAGATGTCACGGCAATTTTGACGTGACACACGCGACAAACTTCAACAATAAAAAAAAAAAAAAAACAAAGAAATTATGGCTTTTAATGAGTAAGTCGACTAGAATATCTATCTGCGCATAGACTTAAATTGCCACAGACGATAAAAAACCCTTATTCATAAGCAGAAATAGAGATTTTTGCCGCGCAAACCGCGCGAACCCGCTGGAACGATATCGTTCCACTGCAGCCGTACGCCGATTTCCGTGCGGAACAGCGGCCCGCCGCCCGCATTCTTACAGGAATGTGGACTTCTTCATTAGTGAACCGATCCAAAGTTGTTCGATTTTGGAACTCAAAATCTTTCAATCAATCTGCCTAGTTGACCCCCACAACCCAGTAACTGGGCAATACGATACGGTCTATAATATCTATAGGAGTTCTTTTGCTTCAGTTCCAATTTTTATTTTATATTTTGCTCATAAAATGTTTTAAAACCTGAAGATAGTTTTGACTTTTGTTGCTAACCTTATCTCCTAGTAATTATAGATCTCTCCCTCTTTCTCTCTCGATCTCTCTCGCAGTTTCTTTCTCTTTCTCTCTCTCTTTCTCTCGCTATCTTTCTCTCTCGCTCTCTTTCTCTTTCTCTCTCGCTCTCTCTCTCTTTCTCTCTCTCATGAGACAGTTTAGCTTCGCCCCTGTCGTCGTCTTTTTCTCTTGCTCACTCTCTTTCTCTCTCTCCCTCTCTCTCTTACTCTCGCTATCTTTCTCTCTCACTCTTTCTCTCTTTCTCTCTCTCTTTTTCTCTCGCTCTCTCTCGCTGTTTTTCTCTCTCCCTCTCTCTCTCCCTCTCTCTCTTACTCTCGCTATCTTTCTCTCTCGCTCTCTCGCTGTCTCTCTCTCTTACTCTCTTTCTCTTTCTCTCTCGCTCTCTTTCTCTTTATCTCTCGCTCTCTCTCTCGCTGTCTCTCTTTCTCTCTCTTTTTCTCTCTCGCTCTCTCTCTCTCTCTCGATCTCTCTCTCTTTCTCTCTCGCTGTCTATCTCTCTCTCTTTCTCTCTCTCTCTCTTTCTCTCTCTCTTTCTCTCTCGCTGTCTATCTCTCTCTCTTTCTCTCTCTCTTTCTCTCTCTCTTTCTCCCTCTCTTTCTCTGTCTCTCTTTCTCTCTCTCTCTTTCTCTCTCTCTCTTTCTCTCTCTCATGAGACATTTTAGCTTCGTCTTTGTCGTCGAAATTCATCATGCCCACTCCCTCTCATAGACGCCTGTGTCCCAGTAGTGGGAACGTTATTATTGTTATGTTTATACTAAATTTTCTCAAAGTAGCGCCTGGTACTATACGTTATCTTATTCGGGTCTAAGTCATATGTAACTCCGTCATTGTGTTCCATAGTTTCCTTTTAATAACACAACAACTCCATAAAAACTTTACTCAGAAGCCATGAGCACATTTAATAACTTCTAAACGTTTTAATATCTCCGAGAATGGCCTCTTGAGGACCATAATTAAGCTAACGACTCGACCGGAAGTGACGCCATCTTGCGGCGCGCCGCGTAAACACTCATTTCCGGCCCCAACTGACAATAGACTTAATTCTTTGGAGTTATTTTTATTCATTTTGGACTTGGAACTTATATTTTAATGGGCTGAAAGTCAATTAGTGCTTTAGGGAATGATTTAACTAAGTTTGAGGATTATTTAGAGGTAGGACAAGTTTTCACTAGGGCTTCAACATAAATAAACTCATGCCATCTTCCCATGGGGGTAGGTAGAAACTGCAGAACGCCACCTGCTGCTACGATCCTTACATACTCCTTTTGCGTCGTTTACGTTCATACATCTGAGGGCCAAGACAAGTGACAATCGCTTCGAAAGCGTTTCGTATTTCTACAACGACTTCCAACAGGATTGACATAAGCTTTTCGATAGCTTATGTCAGTCCTATACATTTTTGCCTTTTCCATCATCGTTATCGCTGATAGAATGTCACTTTGTCTAGGGCCTCTGGTCTATATGAACGCCGGTTGCGAGTACTACGCATCTGCCCTTTTTGAAGAACTTGTCCTTCAGTCTACAAATAGTCGGAAAGATGAAGCTAGTTGCCCATTCCAAAACAAAGTAGGTTTCAATGGAGAAGAACTCCAAGGACACGCACTCAAACCAAAATTTAATTTTACAAAATTTCGATTACATTAAATCTGTTGAACATAAACATGATAATGAGAACAATGTTGAAAGACGTGCGCGTCTGCAGAGTAAAACTGAGTAAAACAATAGCACTCATGCTCACTTAACGTGATGCTATCCTTATCCTTACATATTATAAAACAAAGTCCTCCGCCGCGTCTGTCTGTCTGTCTGTTCGCGATAAAATCAAAAACTACTACACCGATTTTCATACTGTTTTCACCAATGGATAGAGCGGTTTTCGAGGAAGGTTTTTGTATATAATTTGTCAAGACATCCACGCGGGCGAAGCCCCGGGCATTTTATATTTAAATACCCAATCAATCTGCCTAGCCTTTTCCCAGCTATGTTGGGTCAGCTTCCAGTCTAACCGGATGCAGCCGAATACCAGTATTTTACACGAAGAGCCTATCTGTTTCTGCATATTATTATTTAATTACCCGATGAAAATAAAACCACAAACCTTATCCACCCAATATTAAATCCACGTCAATACAGAACACGCAAAACCGCACAGATATTCCTGTGTAGCACAGATTATGAGCCTACCCTACCTCAAATTGCTTAGCATGATCCTCCGTTATGCCGAAAATACTGCAACATTAATTTTGAAATAAATATATGTTAAAGTTGAGGGTTGATACTAGGTCCTATGTTTGACGAAAACACGATAACATAACATTTTCTTTAACAAAGTTACCTCTAAACCGAACTATAAACCGCTGGTATTCAAAAAATACTTCAAATTAGATAAAATAATAACTGAACTAACTATAAAGTACGTCTTATGTTTTTTATTATTTTCACCGTAAAAAGCAATTACCTAAACTATTCGAGGCTTGGAGCCGCCAGCAACCCACTCCGTCCCGCTCTCACTCAGGCCGCGAGTAGTATTGTGCGAGCGATATAAAATCTGAGGTTAGGTAGGCCTTTAAATCCATATATATACAGACCACGTAAAACCACAGTTGTACCTGTATAGCATAGATTAATGCGCACTACAGATGCGTCAAATGGGCAGTAACCACAGCGGCGGCCTCTAAATCTGTAATTACTCTGTGTTCCATTTGGATTGGCGGAGTAGAGGCTCGCTTTAGCCTGCGTTTCAGCTGAGTTTCAGGCTGTGTTTTAGACGTTTAGGTGATTATCTTTGATGCGTTTAAAACGGAAGTAGCTTTTAAGGGGAGCGGAAGGAGCTTTTTGTCGTTGTGGTATTTAACGTGTTCGGTAATGACACTTGTGGAGGCTTTTTTATGTGGTTAAATAAACCGAAACTATCCTGCTATCTAATTGTGTTACTTATTTTCGTAACCGAGCGCAGAGTGAATTAAATCGCGCTGATAACGATCCAAGCTGAGTTGCGCCGAGCAGCAATCTTATACAGTGCCAGGCGATTTGATTCACTGCGTGCGAGCTCTCGGTGTGGCAACACGTCGTGTTCTGGTTTGCGACTGGTCAATCGTCAATCTGAGGATGGTTTCGTTGAGGGGTGAAAAACGTGTCGATTTCTTACAGGGTTTTTTTATGACTCTTGGAGATTAGTTAAGGGGAATAGGTTACCAATACGTCTATTTTATTTTATGGCGCAAAACGGTGAAGGAAAACATCGTGAGGAAACCGGCATGTCCTAGAACCGAAAATTCGAAGACATTATGTGACATTAACCAAACCGCACTGGGCCCGCCCACTCCCTCTCGAAAGAGAGGCCTGTGTCCCAGCAGTGGGAACATTATAGGCTGACTGTAATCATAATTTCTTCAAGTTTTACAAGAAAATAATCATCTTATACCACATTTAAATGCAGTGATGAACTCATCTTAACATACAAAGTGCCGGCGCTAAGTAAGAGCTCAAAATAGCACCCTTTGTTCTTAAAATATGTGTCTACTCCCCAACTCACAGAATTTTTAAGCACACTTCCCTTGTAAGTTCTGCCAAAATCAACCTTATCGTTCCACTCATAAGGTTGGTGTGAGATGTAAATGTAAAGTTGCATTTCAAAACCATGTTTCATCTCTGTATGGTTCCATAAATTGTTAGTAAATGCCAAAAATAGAAGAATTTTGCTCATAAACAACAGTTATTTAGCAAATTCGAGGAAAATTTTTGGTTACATTTTCATTTTCAGACATTTCCTGGAAGCCGAAACAATTTTTGAGTTGAGTCAAAGACGGTAAAGTCAATTGAAGTAACTTTTTCACGATTTCTTGTAATTTGACACTCCAATCTTTCTAATTGAATGTACATTTTAAATTATGTCAGTTGCTTATTCAAATTTCAAATTGAGGAGCTCGTGGCTTGAATAAGCAATCAATCTCCCTAGCCTTTTCCAACTATATTGGGGTTGGCTTCCACTCTAACCGGATGCAGCTGAATACCAGTATTTCACATGGAGCGCCTGCCTATCTGACCTCCACAACACAGTAACTGGGTACCTAATAGGATACCTCTTGGTAAGACTGGTTGTCAGACTTTCGGGCTTCTGACGACCCGTAACGACTGTCAGATCTACGAATGACAGCCGGGACCAACGGCTTAATGTTCTTTCCGAGGCACGGAGCAGACTCGGTATGTAAAGTTGGTCACCCATCCACGTACCAACCCTGGCAAGCGTAGCTTAACCGGAAGGATCGACCCGTGCGGCTGTTACTTAGCCACGAGCTCCTCCCAATGATCCTATAAGTAGCATTGAGACCCTGAAAATGAGGAAATTGGTTGACCTTGACCTGAAAATCCAAAATCACGATCTCCAAAAGCATTCAATTCACCGAAGCTTCGCCATTTTCCTCACAAAAGTAATATCTCTTGTTAACTCAGCAGGAATTCTCGCAATATCTGTAGACAGCATTAATTCTGTCCACGAAGTCAATTTGGTGTAAAACACAACCTTTTTCTGACAGACCTGTGTGCGTGTGTATTTAGTATTCGGAGAGACACATTGTACGCGGAAAAAATTGTAAGAGCTATTGGAAGATTTGTAAAGATAATAAAAATATTTGATAAGTTACCTCCTTGGTTGCCATGTGTTGAAGGAAAAAGTTCGTTCCATTTTTAAATAACACGATATGAGTTTTCATAGTAACATTGCTGGCAGCATCGGCACTTGTTTTTGACCAGTACAGCAATTTCGATTTATCTCGAAGAAGGTAAATTTTAATTTAATTTACAATTTAAAATAAAATATACAATCTAACACTAACATTATGGTATGCGAACTTAAATGTAGGGAACAGCTGATATTTTTTTTTTGCGATTTCATTGTTATTTATACACCTTATATTTATTATATACTTTATTGAACACCAGAAAACCGCCAACCAGATACCTTATATTAGCACATCGGCATCGGTGGGATTCCCCAATGTTGCGGAGGTGGACGCGGCTCCACGCTGAAATCTAATTGTATATATTTGTGTATGTAACTTACTAACACTAGAAGCTAAGTAAAATTGTTACTTACCCTTTGGACTCCGGTATGAAATAAAATATTTCTATAAATATTTCTATTCTATTATTACAAAGCTTTTTTCTATTCATTTCAAGGGTAATCCTATGAAAAATAATCATAATTTTTTAAACTTTGTCCCTAACGACAATGCTTAATCTAATATATTGTAGCAGTTATTTCAGGTTTTCAGCAATGAAAATGTAACCGCACGTGATTGTAACCACAATTACCCGACGGGCTGCGAATACATAATGTATTTAAAAGCTAAACTCCCTCAACTCCACAAAACGTGGCAAAATTAAAAAAAACTCTTGAAAAAAATACCTTTTAACTCCTACACATTCACTAATTAAGCATTCACACAAAACAGACAACTTTTACAAAAAATAAAAAAGTGTAAACAAAAATAAACAATTGTAAACAATGGTGGACAACCTTTTTTACAAAATACCGTGAAGTGGGATTAATCGGAAATCGTCGCTTGTTACCGGAAGCCGACAATCATCCCCCCTGTACCCCACCACTGGCCACCCTGTTCCCGGTTCAGATAACTCGCCTCTTTGTGCTCATATTTTCTGCGTTGATACAAATATTATGTGGTGGGAATTTTTAATAGTGACGCAAAAAAAAACGCGAATTGTTAGTTTGTTGTGCTATTCTGTAACGCTCACTTTACTCATTCAAAAGCGAACTCATTTGTTTTTAAAGTAAATTATCGCTGATTCACAACGAATTTCAAAGTTATGTGAAAAAAACATGAGTTTTCTGTCTTTTCACGTTATGGAAGTAAGTACTGAGAAATATAATTAATCAGTTGCAGCCTGGAATCTGATTTTGTGTCCTACTAAAGTGGACCCATCTCTTTTTACATGGGGATTTACACTTTAGATAATATATCTGGCGAATTTTTATAGGGGGTACGATATAATTATGTACCTTTGGGAAAACCTGGAGTAAAATTTCATAATTTTATAAGCTTCTTAAAAAAAAGCAGCACGAAAAAAAAAAACCGGGTAAAAGATTTTTTTTTATAAAAAATATTTTCCCCTCATTTGTGTAGTCACGTAGACACAATATTTCATCGCTAAATCGAGAGTGTGTACTTTACCTTAATTGTCTTGCTCGTTAGTGTCATTTATTACATTCGCATAATGTAGGAAAGCGACACAGGACGACTGTTTATTTTTCAGATAATGGCGCTACTATTTGCGCTAATAAATTAATAGGTGCTGTTTTTTTATATGTGTTTAGGTAACCTAACTAATATTACAAATCCGAAAATAAGTTTGTTTCTGAGTTACGCTTTCACGCTAAAACGGCTCAACGGATTTGGATGAAATTTGGCACAGGGGTAGACCATTATCCAGAGGAGGACATAAGTAGTAATAGTATAACCGTGAAAAGTGTCAAAGTACCTATATTTTCTTTAGTCGTGCGTGACTGAATGATGAACGTCATCATATTTTTATATTCATTGTCGAAATGGAAGACCTCTTGTCAAAGTGGCGCCACTGGTGGTGTGAGTTTTCACTAAACGAAACCCTCATTTGCCGTTTTATACTTAGACCCATAATATAATACATCTGTCAAAAACACAAAAATGACAGTTGTAATTTGATCGGTGTAATTTGAGTGCTAAACAAATGAATTTTCCTGATTTTACTTATCTGGTTTTGAAATTGTGGCCCAGGAAGTAGACTTTTTTAATAGAAAAATAGCTACCATTTTAACATAGTTCTTCCTCATTTCTCGCTACGACTTTCTACATTTATTTTTCGCGCAACTAAAGCAAGCCTTTTATTTTAAAATAGCGGAGTAAAAGAATGGTATGGTACTAAGAATTTTTCATGCAGTCTTCGAGTGTATTTTACACTTTTTTCTTTTAATTACTACATTTTTGCATTAAGATGACAAATTATTCTTCAGTGTGATTTCTTCTTGCTTCTGTTTTGGGAGGGTACATTGAAAACAGAAACTTTTATAAATTATCCATAATACACACGGTCATTACTTTTTACAATATTTTATTTTTTTAATTTCATCTATACACTTATATTGTAAATTACATGTTTAAATATTAGAACATTAAAAATGTGAAAAACATTTTTTTACTATTACAATGTTTTGAAACTTTTTATTCCTTTATTTCATTTTAAGTACATATAAATTATATTTTTAAATATTAGAATAAAGAAATATGCAAAACCATTTAAAAATAATTATAAAAAATAGTAGCCCACCGGTATCGGGAACAGGGTCCAAGCTACCGGCGGTCAGGGCTCCAGAGAGAGGAACCTCCTAACAATGCGAGCCGAGCCGTGTCCAGGAGTACCGCTTTCTGAATCAAGCCCTTAATCCAGCTGCCAAACTTTTTTATTATTAACTAACTGATGATGCACGCAGCTTAGCCCGCGTGGATGTTGATTATTATATACTAAAACCTTCCTCGAAAACCACTCTATCCATTGGTGAAAACAGCATGCAAATCGGTGTAGTCATTTTTGAGTGTATCGCGAGCAAACAGACAGACGCGGCGGAGGACTTTGTTTTATATTAAGTAGTGATAGTGATTACACGGTGTAATTTTTTTTACTGCTTATACATCCAATTCTATACACAAATGTCCATATACTGAGACACTCCGCCCTGTCAAGATAACCAATAGGGACATACCTCTCTTTTTCTTAATCTTAATTTTTCTTTTTTTCTTAATTTTAATTAAAACATAAATTAGAATTTTAGTAGATAAATCATTTTAATATTTTGTTGAAATCATAGATCACACTTATGTATAAGCACTTGAGTGAGATACCTGAGATACAGGTTTATTCCTAGTTTAGGTAGAATTTAATTATTATATACCTACCTCTAGTTTAAGGCCCTATTTTGTAAAATATTTATGTAAATCAATTATTTCAATAAACAATTTCAATTTCAATTTATTTCAATTTCTCTAAAAGATCCCCAGACGAACGAAATTCCTCAACACAGGTACACGTACATCTTCAGCCTTTGCCTGACCTGGGAATTGAACCCAGGACCCCAAGTTCAGCAGTCCCGGGACTAACAGGGCAGTCAAGTTATTAGATGTAACTAGTCTCACGAATAGATGTCCTTTTATAAGCACATTAAAGTCATTGTGACCAGCTGTAGTCCAATATACCATTTTATTAATCCTAAAACAATTATTATGGTACTTTTGCCATTTATAACATTCGCCATTTGCTAGCTTTATGGTCTCTGTCACTAAAAGCTGACCTCAATGATACCCTAACAAAACATCGTGTTTTTATATTTATTATTTAATAAATGGAAGCATAAAAGGTGTAATTTTGAACGAAATTGTTGTTTTATTTTTGGTAATAGAAATTAAGGGATCGTAAATGCGTTAAAAACTACTTTATGCATGGCTTCTGACTAATTGCCCTGAAGAACTAGACAAGTGACAATCGTTTCGAAAGCGTTTCGTATTTCTACAACGACTTTCAACAGGATGGACCTAAGTTTTTCGATAGCTTATGTCAGTCCTATACATTTTTGCCTTTTCCATCATCGTTATCGCTGATAGAACGTCACTTTGTCTATGCCTTATGTTATTCTTACCGATCATTATTGGTAATTTTCTCACTTTCGTATCTGCAGTAGTAACTGATAAAATACTATTCAAGTATAATCTTGTACATCGCATTTTTATTATTCGATTTTGAAATTAATTTAGTGTCTTATTTTGAAAATATTTCATACTAATAATTTTTTATTTTTATTGTTTCAGGTAAGTTGGAAACCCATCTTTTCGCTGTTGTAAGTTAAATCATCAAAGTACCTAACAAAAAAAAAAAAAAAAAAAGTTACAGTACTACAGCAAAAAAAAAAAGATAAAAATTAAATCTTTTTTCTCGATAACCTCGCTTGAAGCATCTTTTATTACACGACTGCCTAAAAAAGGAGTATTATGTTGTTGTACTGAAAAGGTACAGGAAGAAACACAAAAGTGAAGTAGCTGCCAAAGTTCTTAAAAACTTCAGCGTTTTCTGAGGTGTTACCTAAACCTGTTTGAAAGGTTTACTTCTCTCTGTTTTGACAGGTCTTTTCTGTCATCAGACACTAGGTTGTCTGGCACAGGTCCAGTTAAAAACCAGCGTCAGGCACTAGTTGTCTTGCATTTTTGCTGAACTGGGCCTATTTGGCGCAGCTGCGTGACACAATTGCCTTTTTTTTAGATTGGGAAATCTTCAAATGACTTCACTCGCTCTGAGCGGAGCGGGAGGTCGTGTCAGACTTTTGCTGACTAAAACCCACCCGTGTTCCTTCAGTTGCCTGTTGCCAAGGGACCCGGTATCCTTTTCGGACTTTCCCGCAACCCTGGCAGTGTGGCACACTTGCCTGCTAACTTCTTACAATACATTTTACACTTTTTTTTTGTTTTCTTTTTTTAATTACTTTTTTACTTGTAATATAATAAAATTGTTGTGTTGTGTGCCTTATAGTCTGTACTAAATAAATATATTGTCTTACTTCTTACATCTCTTTCTTGATTTATCTGCTAGAAAAGGATAGAATTATTATTTAAGAATAAGGCCGATTATTTTCCCTAAACCGAAAATTTATAATACCGTCTTCGACTCTTCATGTTTCATGAAAAAATCTTCAACAATCGGGATATAATCCTGCTGCTGATGCCTGAGCTCCGATTATCTGGATTGAATTTACGAGTGATTTAAATAGATACGAGTAAAAAATATACGTTTATTTTTCTTTTAAGGGCGCACCCAATCACGAATTGCTTAGCATGATCCTCTGTTATGCCGAAAACACTGCAGCATTAATTTTGAAATAAATATATGTTAAAGTTGAGGATTGATGCTAGGTCTTACGTGAGGCGAAAACATGATGACATACAATTTTCTCGATAGAAAAAATATCAAAAGTTACCTCTGCACAGAATTATAAACCGCTGCTATTCAAAAAATATTTCAAATTAGATCATGAAACTTTGCATGATAACTGAAATAACTATAAAGCAGGTGTTGAGGTGTGGCCTCAACTCTCATGGGTTCTAATTAGGTTTCAAGGGGTTGACCAAAATGAGTGATTTATTTTCCTCTGGATTACTTAAATTTATTGCTACTAAGAAATATAAGGTATATTACAATGGTTTGGAATTATGTACAAGCCAAGTATGGCCGAGGCAGAGAAGAAATAAAAAAAGGGCCGAGGTTGCGCTGTCGTGTGCTTATATACTCTTCAATCAGCGCCTCCCATCGGTGAGTTGATGAATTATTCAGCTTGCTTGACGAATGACGCAGTCGCATGTCAGTTGTGTAGGCGTAGATCATCAGATGTTCTTCATTGCGCTTCCTGTCGATGTCGGTAGATGGCGCTGTCCTCAACAGCAGGTCTTATGTGTGTCATTTTTTTTAATTACCATTATTTTCAACGTAAAAAGCAATTACCTAAACTTTTCGACGCTTTAGAGCCGCTGGCGCCCCACTCCGTCTCGTTCTCACTCAGGTCGCGAGTAGTATGGTGCGAGCGGGATAAAATCTGAGGTAGGGTATGCCCTTAAGTGGGCTTTTTATTGATTTGAGCACTGGTGGCCCAGTGAGCAGTCGTGGCCTAGTGGAGCAGTGGTGGTAGATATTCCAATCTGAACCCAGTCATACCAAAATATTAAAACATAATTTTAATTAAATCCTTAACAAAAACAAACTCATACGCTCCATTGTTAGAACTTCAGAAGTTCTGACCTTTTCGACTTCAGATCTGTTTCAAAGCTTTTCATATGAAAGGACGCTGTAACTCAAAAGTACTTGAAATAAATGAGAAATTAATTGTGTAGGTGATTATTAAAAGTGGGCTTTCCAACAATAAAGGTTGGGTAAAAACCGAAATAAAGACTGGACGTTGGACAATGAGAACATGTTGTTCGGGACCATAATACCCGGGAAATTTCGCGTTGTAGCATAAGTTTTTATTTCGTCGAGATTTTTTATTCATATTTTTTAGGGCACCTTTTTTAGACCATGATCTATCCGAATATTAACAAATATTTGGCTTAAGGCTTAAAGGTGTGAAAATGAATTCGCTGTTAAAATTTATAGAAGCTGTTGCCCGCGAATTTGTCTGCGATCCAGGATTAAAAGTAGCCTATGTCCTTCTCCAGGTTAAGATCTACCCTTGTGCCAAATTTCATCCAAATCCGTTCAGCCGTTTTAGCGTGAAATCATAAAAAACAAACAAACAAATTCACTTTCGCATTTATTGATTTGTTTTTCATTTATCGAGTTCTTCATAACTATACCTATTGTAAGTTTAAAAATGTTCTCAAGTAAGTGAAATCTTTGTAATTTCTTATTGAGAAATAAATTTCTTTAACCATAAGTGAAGTGTATGATATTTCTTACTTGTTAGCTGAAGGAGATAGACATAATGCGAAAGATAGATCAATCAAGTAAAGAACTATAAAAAAAACTCTTACAATAATAATTGTCAAATAGCGTTTATCTGAAGAATAATATGGCTGTTTGACAGCCTTTTTACAGAAAATACTACACAGTAAAAATACTTTGTATTATTTTCTATCCTACTACACAGTAAAAATACTTTGTATTATTTTCTATACAAAGGGCAAAAGGCTGTCAAACCGTTTTATTTATTCCTCGGATAAACGTTAGCTGACGTTTGAATCATTAGACAAGTG
Source organism: Lithophane semibrunnea (assembly GCA_947363905.1). NCBI lineage: Eukaryota > Metazoa > Arthropoda > Insecta > Lepidoptera > Noctuidae > Lithophane > Lithophane semibrunnea. The sequence continues at coordinate 5,922,427 of OX376213.1, read as the reverse complement.
TCGTTTTGGGACCCTATCTGTCAAGTTGTTAGCGCCATTGGCTCAGTAATGCCAGTGTGACTGTAGCCATAAACGGATTCACATGCTTATCTCACCTGGATATAAATTAATATACGCACCTTCGGTGCAACAAAATCACAAATAGCCAAAACTGCAAAATTGAGGTAAGTATGCCAAAAGTGTCTCTGAACCATGCCTATACTTGGGGCAACTAAGATATCGGCGAAAGTATCTCAAAATTCTACTAGATGGCGCAGGTGCCTTTGTAGTTATTGGCGGTTTTTCCATGCGTTTTGGGCCGACAAAGTTTCATTGCACAGTAGTGCCACCGCGCCCGCGAGTGTTTGTTTCTAAGTTACAAAAATTTTGGAGCTACAAAGGCATTTGATCCATTCCTGGTGCAACAAAGTCACAATTCAGGACACTTTTTTTTTGTCCTGGTGCAACAAAGTTACAATTCAGGACAGTTTTTTTTGTTATGGCTTTAATTAGGATTTTTTGATAATTCAACATAAGATTTTTAACGTAAAACAAAACGCAAACAAAATAAACTATTCATTTTATAAAAAATTCAAACCTAACTTAACATAAATAGGTAGTAATCCAGAAATGAGGAAATAAATGCGAAAAAAAAAATTTCAAGTCCTCTCCCGTAAAATTAGAAAATGAGCTGTTGTGACTTTGTTGCACCGAAGGAACGATTAATTATCTAATTAATTCATTTCTAGGGAGCAGCAGTATCACTTGACATTTCACATTTCGCCATTTATGTTTAAGTCCCATTTAACCTGTATCGCACGAAACCTGTGAGAGCAGTGGTGGCCCAGTGGTAACGGCCGCAAATTACGAGTTGTAGGTTAGTCGGAGGTTCGAACCCCGACAGGCGCTTTACTTTGTGTAAATAATTTCATCGCCACTGCTCTCAAAACGGTGAAGGAAAACATCGTGAGGAAACCGGCATGTCCTAGAACCAAAAATTCGAAGACATGTGACATCTACCAACCCGCACTGGGCCCGCGTGGTGGATTACGGCCCACTCCCTCTCATAGGGAGGAGGCCTGTGTCCCAGCAGTGGGAACATTATAGGCTGATTATGCGCGAAACCAATCTGGGCAAAACTCTAGACTCCGGGCTGCTACTTACTTGAACAACCCCATAACACTTTACCTGACCCGAGAATCGAACCCCGGACCTCATGCTCAGCAGTAGCGCTCCCAAATGTTTGAGAGAATTAAACTTGAGAGACATCATACAACTTAAGGGCCTACCTTCCACCATGTCCTTAATTACTTCGCTTTACCGATTATCCTCCATCTATTGCATGCCACTTAGAGGTTCTCTAATGGCACCTTTAGTGACAAATACTGCAAGATCAGTCGGCCTCGTTAGAGGTGACCTCACGACTCGATCGGTCCCTCAATTTGTCCTTGTACCACTAAACTATCTATTGTCTTTGGTAACGATGTATTTACTTTATGTCTAGTTGATGTCACCATTGAAGATAAATAAGAAAATGTAGTAGTTATTGTGATGCTGAAGAATGAGGCAAATGTCGTGAGGAAAGTTTTGAGTATGAATTTCGATGGCTATAAGAGTAGGGGAAGACCAAAGAAACGATGGATCGACTGTGTGAAAGATGATATGGCTAGAAAGGGGGTGACTACCGAGATGACGACTAACAGACTAGTATGGAAGAATTATTTCCAGATTTTTATATTATTTACACCGTAAATATAAAAAGGAGCTCGTGGCTACGTACTAACAGCCGCTCGGGTCGATCCATCAGGTTCAGCTACGCTTGCCGGGGTTGGTCTGTGGATGTGTGACCATTTTCACATATCGAGACTCCTCCGTGCCTCGGAAAGCACGTTAAGCCGTTGGTCCCGGCTGTCATTTGTGGATCTTTGACAGTCGTTACGAGTCGTCAGAAGCACGAAAGTCTGACAACCAGTCTAACCAAGGGGTATCGTATTACCCAGTTTCTGGGTTGTAGAGGTCAGATAGGCAATCGCCATGTAAAATACTGGTATTCAGCTGCATCCGGTTAGACTGGAAGCCGACCCCAACATAGTTGGGAAAAGGCTAGGGAGATTGATTGATTGATTTTTATATTAACATCGACATTTTATTTATACAATGACATGATTATTTACTTTGGTAAAGTATTATATTATTTTAATTATTGTGAATGTGAAGACTATGTGGATCTTTCTTTTTCTTTTTATTATTTATTTTCCTTAGTTTTAATTAATCATGGTCTGGCAGTTTGAGTAATTTATGCGGCCTAACCAAATGTCCTTTCTTTGGTATTGTTCGTCAAATCGTTGAGCTCCTTAAATTCGGAGTTGAGCGGCACGATTACTGACAAATGCGTGCACTGACTGGACAGGTCCACTCAATCTGTGTGGTTCTTTCCTCAAAAGGCCATTTCAGACACCAATCTACATGGTCTTCACATAATCTGACCAAGATTATGTCTGGACTTTAAAAGAGACTGTGACCTCTGAGTTTGTTTCAGCCTTTCTTCTCAGAGTAGTCAGATAGGAAACGCCGACCTCATATAGTTTTAAAAATGTGTCATCATAAATAGACATGTTGCGCCGACGCCAAATAAATTGGGATATGGGTAAGAAAATGTTGATACCAGGAATATTTTCTTTCAAGCCACAAAACTACACCTATTTTTGATACACATAGCATCACGCCTGTATTCCCCGAAGGGTTAGGCAGAGATGTACCCACAATTCGATAGATAAGTTCAAGTCTCACATACTAGGGAGCGAGCTTATTGTCAACCGGGCACAAACCCACATCCCGGGCTGCTACTGAGAAACTATACATGGAAAAACCCAATACCACTTTGCCCGACCAGGGAGTCGAACCCAGAACCTCATGCTTAGTAGTAGCACTTGTGAACACAAGAACTACGATGTAGAAAAATACACAACTCTATAATAACCAACTAACTTAGTGACATCATCATCTGCGTAGCCTTTTCCCAACTATGTTGGGGTCGGCTTCCAGTCTAACCGGATGCAACTCAATACCAGTATGTTACATGGAGCGACTGCCTATCTGACCTCCACATCCCAGTAATTGGGTAATACGATACCCCTTGGCATGACTGGTTGTCAGACTTTCTGACGACCCGTAACAACAAAAAACTATGATAGAAACTCGTCAAATTGTCGCCAGCCACCTATCGCCGTGGGATTTATTTCAAAGCAGGTCCCTGACAATATGTAAATTATTTATTTCGAACTCGTTTAAAACCATTCATTTAAGCTACATTTATTGTCGAACAACCGGCAAGACGACCCGTAACGACTGTTAAAGATCCACAAATGACAGCCGGGACCAACGGCTTAACGTGCTTTCCGAGGCACGGAGAAGTCTTGGTATGTAAAAACGGTCAACCATCTCCGGCCTGATCGATCAACCCGTTCGGCTGTTATTACTTAGCCACGAGCTCCTCCAACTTAGTGACATCACAAATAATATAAACATAACATAAGTTTCACTATCCCTCGACGCTCACTAAGTAAGTAAGATAACACAAATAGCTACTCACAGGCTTACTAACATGAACAAACTAGTAACTCCACCCGTCTTTACTTATTAGACACGCTGTTTAATAAAACTGTCTTACTTTACCGGCTTAGTAAAGTAAAAGGCGGTAAAGTTTTGGTAAAGTCTTTAGAAGTTAACATTGAGCCTGTATTCCGTAAAAGTGGAAGAGGCGTACTATGAGTATGAGTAACTTAAAGTTTTGTATAATTTTAATAAAATACAATAGACGTAGATATATTTAGTAACCTATTCCGCTTAACTGTTATTCAAGTTCAAGTCATCATCAGTCAAAAAACCCTGTAACGCAGAGCGTCCAGCTTCGCGGTGTGGCAAAACGTCGTGTTCTGGTTTGCGACCGGTCAATCGTCATCCTCAGGATGCCTCGTTGAGAGATGAAACACGTGTCGATTTCTTACAGAGACTTAAACATAACTTGTGTGATGTGGATGTGTTATACGTATGTCTGCCTTTCTCTTCTGGAAATAAAGGCATGATTATAATAAACTCTTTTAGAGGTATGAGGAACAGAATGTAAAGTTCACTCATCCTCTATAGAAAAAGGAGGATCGTTCGACCAGGCGGGTGTCGTGTCTGACGGGCAATCGCCCAACGATTGATTTCGGGATCTTGTTTCTATGTCCGTCGTGCGGTAAACTCTAATTGCGCGATGCAGGATTTTTGTGTGTTGTCAAGTCTTTAATTCGTAGTTCACATGTACCGATGTAGATGCCGCCACACTCTCAAAATCAAAATATTTGATTTCACATAAACCTACATGGGCACTAATGAAACATCAGAAAGTAGGAGTGACTCTCTGGGTTGTGCAGATCAGATGGGCAGTCGTGCCATGTAAAATACTGGTATTCAGCTACATCTGGTTAGACTGGGAGGCAACCCTAACATAGTTTGGAAAAAAGTAGGCAGATGATGAATTTAAGTAACTCTTAAATCAGAGAAGGTAGGTACTACTGAAGCTAAAGTTAATAAAATTAATCTCTAAGGTTTAAAGTCGACTATAACATGAAAAATAATCAAAAATTATCTTTCCAAGAAAACTTGTAGGTAAGTGATTGAATTATTTATCAAAAGAAGTCGCAAACTCAATTAATATATTAAAACTTGGTAACAAGATGTCAAAGTTTTATGAAAGTTCTTTAATGAAAATACAGGGTGTAAGGGTAAACAGTCTTGTCATTCAAACCATGGGTAGTTGATTTAAATATAAATATACCGAGTAACAACAAAAAAACGTTATTTTCATTAAAAGATTTTAAAAAGTTTCTATGCGATACCGTGCTCGCTAGCGAAATAGCTGACTATCTGAGAGAGGGGTCGCGCTCATGGCCGGTCAGGTCACCTCCCACGCCCCCAACCCATGTTGAGACGCAAGTTTGTTGCCCTAGCGTGTAGGTGAAAGGATGAAATACAGTGGTGGTAAAAAGTAATTTAAAAAAAAACTCGTAATTTTTCATTTTTCATTGATTTTACGTTCTAAATATGACACCTAACCACTGGTTTCAAGGATAACAGTGTTTACCCTAACACCCTGTATGTAGGTAGATATTTTCTATTTATTGCTACAATTTAACTTTTTCTGTTCCAACTGCCTCGTTGGTCTAGTGGTTGCAAGGGCTACTGCTGGACCCTGGGATTTTGTTATTGGATTTTTCATCAGGAAATTCTCAGTAGCAGCCAAGAGTCTATATTTTTTTTAGTTTAATTTATTTCATAACTGTTTTCATCGTAAAATGAGTCGGAAAGGAGTTATCGTCAAAAAATTGTTTTTGATCGCCATTTTTCCAATATGGCGGCGCGAACGCAAAAGATACGAGGTGGCAAAGTGAAAATTCGAAAAAAGCTCGTTGATAAATAAAATCACCAATTTCCAGAATTCCCGGAAAACCTTCCAAGTAAAATTACCAAATGTCTGGACTAATAATTGTTCCTACTTTCAATCTTGACTACTACTGACTAACTATGAAAGTAAGCATGAGGAGCATGTCGTGCTGTAATGTAAAGTTCACTGCTCACCTCACTCAAGTGAGCGCACACAATTCGAAAGCGAACTCATTTGTTTTTAAAGTAAATCATCGCGGATTCACAACGAATTTCGAATTTCGAAGTGTTGTTTAGAGAATTACTAGCTCGTGACTACGTAATAACAGCTGCACGTGTCGATCCATCAGGTTAAGCTACGCTTGCCGAGGTTAGTCCGTGGAT